>OX463843.1:8732770-9201037 GCA_949825065.1 Odontocerum albicorne
ATATATATATATATATATATATATATATATATATATATATATATATATATATATATATATATATATTATATATATATATATATATATATATATATATATATATATATATATATATATATATATATATATATATATATATATATATATATATATATTGCATGAGTGTGATTGAAAATTATATTTATTTTTGTAATGTACATACATACATATTATGTACAATAATTAATAAAATTATTTATCGAATAATTTTAATCAAAGTCAACGAACGATTTGCACCTTTTTGTAGAAGTTTAAGCACCTTCACGTATGGGATTACACTGACTACCACTTTTGATTAATAATTTGTATTGTACTACATTTGATATTTGTGAATAGATATGTAAGGACTTTATATCTTTGTGTAAGAGTATTTTACAATATACCTAAGGGCCGGGTGCAGACTGGCCGCGGGCCAAAGTTCCTTCCGCCCTCACGGCGGGATTCCTCGTGGGCTATAGATTTATCACCTTAGAACTTTCTCGATTCTTCCAAAGATATTATAGTTTTAGCCAATTAAGAGGTTAGGGGAACGATTCAAACACAGACAGGTTTAATGACATTTGTATAAGAATGATATAATACAAGCGTGACAAGATCAAATGGTGTTTATAGATAAATACATTCAAAATATTCTAAATTCATATAAACAAGGATGCATATTCCAGTGCCATATGACGCTGACAATGTATTATAATTAATATTATAAATATGAAATGAAACAAGCATTTAAAACGATAGGAACCATGATAAGTAAAAATAACAGTTAAAATATACCATATTACTTAATAATTCTCTGTTTTATTTCAATCCTCCCAAATATTCCTTTTTCCTAATTGAAAACCTTTAGGTAATATATTATATTAAGGTGAGGTATGTCGATTAAAATGCATTTTTTTAAAAGCTTATTAGGGTGGAGAAAAATTGGATTTTCTTAAATTATTACAAGAATATGTATAAAAAAATAGCATGGCAAGTAACCACATACAAAAAATAACCAAACTCTCAAAGAATTGTAATAGTAGGTTTCACGAGAGGAAGATGATTTTAAAAAGTAGTAATTGTTCCAGAAAAATTGGTAACTTATCTTTTTCGAGAAACCATTAAAAGACTTCTACAATATAAATACTAAATCACGAGTAAGAAAAGTAATGTTGAGATATTTACAAGCACATGAGATTTCTAAAAAAAAACATTAGAATAAAGATAAAATTATCATTTAAATACCTAATTTTGAAAACAGTGGTGTGGTTAAAAAGGCGTAGATTTTATTTACAAGCCCAAAAAAACTTACCGCCTCCTGTCTCGTTCTACTCCTGGTGTACAAAATGCATGAAATAATAAAAAGCACTGAAGAATTCCAGTCATAACAGTCGGTGGAAGCCAAACCTGGCTGCGTTATGGACATTCAAGTTTAAGTTACTCATTACGACGCGACGATACGTATACAATTTTTACCTAACTTTAGCTAACTTGAAATTGGGCAGGGAATAAAACTACTCAGTTTAATGATAAAAAAATATTGCATTTGGTAAGTGCCTATGTAAAGTTTATTTATATTTCATCCTCAAAATAAAGAAATATTGTATATTGAACCAATAGGTGATATTATTTCCTAGGTGTAGGTATTCGTTAATTTTTGTTGCATACATAAACTTTTTAAATTTAAAGTCTAAAGTATATTTATTACACAATGACTAAAGAGGATAGGTGTTTGTACATATACTTAAAAAAATTGTAACGAACGGGCAGGGGCGGAACAGGAGATCGCGAGGATACTGGTGGTAAACATTTTTTTGTAACTTTCATTAGGTGGTACAATTAAAAAAAGTTTGCGAACCCCTGATTTGAAGAACTTGGGTGCCACGATAGCTGGGAAATGGACAAGTGCCACCAGCAACGCCTTTAATAGTATGAAATCTATATGGGACTCCTAACGTTTAGTATCAACGTGAAGTGTCCCTATTTTGCAATAAACCTCTAAATATTCGCATGTTACCAAGACGCAAGAGAAAAGACTTCTTAGTTTTAATAAAATGTACCTCATGACAGGTCACTTAACTTTATGATAATCGGGCCACATATCAATATTGAAAGAAATAGGCAGGCCAGATTTAAAATTTATTGATTTATAAAATGCATACTCGTAAATAAAGCAACACAATTTTAAAATTAACATGAGTAACTTATATTTCTTCATTCAACTAAAATAACATTTATATGTAAAATTTACAGATGGAAGCCGTTCACAAAACAATATACTTATAAAAAAGCGTAAGTGCAATAGGTAGAATTACAACATTACTTTTATGTAAACAAAATCAATACAATGAACAAATAAAAAAGGTAAAATATTAGTTTTTATTAAAAATAACTAAAGAATTAGTTATTAATACAACTGCCGCGGACCGCAGTTTGAGAGCCACTGTCTTAAGGGAATTATGGGGTGTAAGTGATGACTGACACTAAATTAATAACAAGTTAATAATAATATGACTGACACTAAATTAATCACAATTTAATAGCACTTTCTTACGGTATATCAGTTTGGAGGGGATGCACCTTAACTCAAAAAGACATACGAGTACATACTGCACGTTTCCCAAAAAAATATTATAAAAATAATTAGTAAACTTCCTGCCCGGTATCCCACAGTGGAGCTTTTCAGGGAGTATCGGGTCCTAAACATAGCCAACTTACATTTCAAGTCCATTCTCTGGTACTATCATCTAGAGGAGGGGAAGATGCAGACTCAGAGAGGAGGGGAAGATGCAGAAACAGACATAGATGACACGCATTGCAACTGATCAACTGTTCACCATCCCTAGAGTTAAAACATATTTTACCCACAGGCAATATGCATATTGACGTACCCACGACATTCAATGGGGTGCCAAATTCAATGAGGACAAAAGGGGGAAAACAATTTAGGCAGTCGATCGGAGCGTGGTTGTTATTACGACAGGAGTTTGAATATTTGGGCTTGCAAGAGAAATGACTTGTAGCAAGGGTTTGTGTGAACTCTTGAATGTGGTGTTTTTCTTTATGATTATGTGCGGTATTAGTTTTGGTTTGTCTGGAGTGATGAAGTGTGATGGGTTTGATTCATATGATATATATGTACATATGTAATTGAATGTTATTATTCGTCAGGTTGGTGAGTGCAACGGGGATTTATATAATCAAAAATCGGAAAGAAGTATCGATTTCTTTTTTCATGGTATATGTCCTCAGTGAGATACAGGCAAAAACCTAGTTTACTGGGGACACGACAAATGAAAGGTAACAAACCCAGATCCATTAAAATAGTGTGTTCGAATCAAATTACTTGTTTTCTCGCCAATTGTGTATATTTCTTGTCATGTATAAATAAAATTGAAATAAAAACAAATATATAGATTAACATCATAATAAAATTATTTTGTAGTTTTAAAGTGTTTCAAATTATCAGCAAGAGACATTTTTTTCTCGATTGGTAGTCGAATGTTCTATAAATGAATAATGTATTTGTATGAATGGATTTCTAGGTTACGTAGGTTACACACTTCGTTGCACACCTCGTTAATCGTAATGCAATGAGAGAGTATATATGCCCTTTAACCTTTCCCTTCTTGTGCTAAAAATATACGCGCGTTCCGGTGCTGTGTATTCAATATGCATCAATACACATGTAAAAATGAGCGATTTAAAATCGGAAAAATAAGAATATTCATAGCCAACCGCTTAAATTAATAAAATTTGAAGTCAAAAGTGATAATAATTGAAATTTAATTGCTGAAAACATGAAAAAAAACATCGGCCGACGTTCACAAAACGGGTGAAACGACCACCTCAAATGGATGCCCGAAAGCTACTGAAGCGAGCGAACTGATATTCTATTTCTTGCGTTCCCATATACCGAAGTAGAGTGAGAGTGAGACGTGAATAGCGTCGCTTCCTCATCCATAGCGTTTTTTTAGAATGAATTTACCTACGTCACACCTAAAATCTGAACCCAGTATTTATTATATTTATAGAGATATTAAAGTTTTTAAAAGTAACGTGTACTAGTTACACATCGCAGGGAAGGAAGGGTTAATGGAATTTCAGACTAAATTTACATCTAAAAATTCCTAACATTCTTCGCATTGTTTCTGTTATGGCAAATTTGTATTTTTTACTTGAAATCCTAGGTAAATATATAGGGAATAAAATATTTCCAATTAAGTGCAAAGTGTTAGTGTAAATTTAGATTTTTATTAATTTATCTTCGAACCAGTTAATATGTGATAAAATGCAAATTTAATAAGCTAGTAGAAATCAGACAAATTCATTATCATCCAAGTAAGGTTCAAGAAAACCGTTACGCAGTTTCCAACTTAAGAGTTGATTAGTATTTTAGAACTTTAAAGGTGAGTATTATTTTACTTAAATTTAATAAAAACATAGCTCAAATTTCTAAAAAGAAATAAACATTGGTTTTGTAAACTAATATATTCAAGTTATATAACCATTCGAATGCCTCATTTTAAAAACATTATCAATTTACATTCAAGCCTATTAAGACTTACCATCCAACCTCGTTCTAATTCTGGCGCATGAAATACGAGTATTACAAAAGTCAGCTCTATTAAGACTTACCATCCAGCCTCGTTCTAATTCTGGCGCATGAAATACGAGTATTACAAATGTCAGTTCTATTAAGACTTACCATCCAACCTCGTTCTAATTCTGGCGCATGAAATACGATTATTACAAAAGTCAGTTCTATTAAGACTTACCATCCAACTTCGTTCTAATTCTGGCGCATGAAATACGAGTATTACAAAAGTCAGCTCTATTAAGACTTACCATCCAGCCTCGTTCTAATTCTGGCGCATGAAATACGAGAATTACAAAAGTCAGCTCTATTAAGACTTACCATCCAGCCTCGTTCTAATTCTGGCGCATGAAATACGAGTATTACAAAAGTCAGTTCTATTAAGACTTACCATCCAGCCTCGTTCTAATTCTGGCGCATGAAATACGAGTATTACAAAAGTCAGTTCTATTAAGACTTACCATCCAACCTCGTTCTAATTCTGGCGCATGAAATACGAGTATTACAAAAGTCAGTTCATATTTGACAGTCGTGGAGAATGGTCAATAACAATTTATTATGGAGCATCAAGCTCCGCAACAACGTGTTGAAGTTATTAAAACATTTTATTTAAACAATGGTTCGATTGTGAATACGCGAAGAAAATTGCGTGTTTTTTTTTTTGTTTAAATCGTGTGCCAAGCAAGTCAACCATTCAGTGTGTAATGAATAATTTTGAAAATTTGCATACACTGGGAGATAAAGCAAAGTATGAGCGACAACTTAGCTAACGTTCGCCAGAAAAGATTGATGCAGTGAGGCAGAGTATTGGTGAACGTCCGTACACCTCTCATCGACGCCGTGCACAAGAATTGGGAATGTATTTATCATGTTTGTTAAAAATTATCAAAAAAGATTTGCATTTTTATCCATATAAAATTTAATTGGCACAAGAGCTACAGGAAAATGACCATAAACGGTGGCGAGATTGGAGTGCTCGGGTTTTACAGGTCGGTATAGATGACCACCATTTTTGGCAAAAAAATCATCATGAGCGACGAGGCACATTTCAACTTAGCTGGTTTTGTTAATAAACAGAAAAGCCGCTATTGGGGCACTGAAAATCTTCAATTGATATATCAACGACCATTACACCCTCGTAGAGTCACTGTATGGTGCGCCATTTGGGCCGGCGACATCATTGAGCCATATTGCTTTGAGGATGCTAGAGGCAATGATATAACAGTTACAGGTGATTGCTATCGTGACATGTTGGTAAACTTTCTCGTGCCCGAATTGAATCGATTGGGCCTACAGCACATGTGGTTCCAACAGGACGGTACCACATCACACACAGCTCGTGCTACGATGCAAATTTTGCGAGAAACTTTTCCCGACCGAATAATGTCAAAAAGTAGTGATATCGACTGGCCCCCACGATCCCCTGATTTGACCGCCCCCGATTATTTATTATGGGGGTACCTGAAGGGAAAGGTATACACCAACAAACCAACCACAATTCCGATGCTTAAGGACAACATTCAAAAAGAAATTGCTGAAATAACACCAGAAGTCTGCGAGAAACATATGAAAAATATGTTTGAAAGAGTTCGCGTTTGCACCACGACCAGAGATGGCCACTTGACTGATATTATATTTCATAAATAACTTTAAAGATCGTATAATCAATAATTAAATATAAATTACAAAATTGTGTTTCATTTAAGTTATTTAAAAAAATCAACGGCCTGGAGCATAAAACGCACCCTGACACCTAGTGCTTTTGTCTCAGCATAGAATGCTTCGATTTTAACCATATTGGTACACTTGGTGTGGTATTAAAATGCTGGAAAGAAAGAATGATTGGTACGTGTAATAGTTGCCTCAGTAGTTGAGAGTGTAAATGGTAACTTGATTTTCAATAAAATAGCACAGGGATTTTAAGGATTCACGAATACGTCGGATTCAGGTTTTGGTTTACTCGTTAGTCGTTTTGTTTGATTGTAATCTTCATCGTTCTTCTGTGTCTTGGTTTACTCGCTGCTGGGTAAATGCGATTTTCAAAGGTTTCCAATTTTTGCGGTCTCTCGCCTCTCTTTGCCAGGGCACGCCTGCAAATTTTACGAAGGGTCTGTCCCGTCTGTTTTGAGGTCTTCTCCTCGGTCTGATTGTTTCTCGTGGTATCCAATCTGTGCTTGTTTTTGTTCATCTACTGTCTTCCGTTCTCGCCACATGTTCAGCCCATTCCCATTGGCTTTTGAGTATTCTTTCCATTAAATCAGTGACCTTCGTTTGGCTTCTTATCCATGGAAAAAAATAACTGGACCATGTGGAAAGTCTGGAATTACACATTCTCTTATTTTGTCCCTCACAATTTTTGTATACCCCTTCACAGGAATACTACTTTCTTCATATCAAATACAATACCTCAAGGATAAGACCAAGTGGGCAGTGTGAACTTTACACATTCCCTTATTTTGTCACACTCACAACTTCTTAATATCCCTTCACAGGGATCCAACTATCATCAAAACTGAATATACTACGAGGGTGGATCAAGTATAAACGAGACTTTGTTTTAGAGCACGTAATTTTAAACGGAGCGCGCGGCCGTCTCGAGGATTGTCAGGTGAGGATATCAGGAGTGGAGAGAGCGGTCGGCTGGCCTCGGCAGATTCCATAATTAGTATGGCACACGATGTCTGAGAAAGAGTTGCACCCGTCGATTGTGCAACGCATAACTATCAAGATTCTCGCTCGTGAGGACTTAAAACCGGTCCAAATTCTGCGGAGACTGACGGCACAGTTCGGAGATCAAACACTGTCAAAGCCCCGTGGATTTGCCTGGCATATGAAGTTCATGAAACGCCATTTAGCACATCGTTTTTTTGCACGATCGTCACGGCATTAATACGGCGTTCTACTGCGAGCTTTTGAGTAGAGTTAAACTTGCTTATCATATTGATGCAAAAGACGTGTCCAACCGATACGAGAAGTGATTCTTCTCCATGACAACGCGAGACGCCATACTGCGGCTGTAACATGCGAACAATTGGAGAAAATGAGTTGGACACGACTTAAACACGCTTCCTATAGACCTGATCTATCGCCCTGCGACTTTTATCTCTTTGGACCACTGAAAAAAGCTCTGGGAGGCTAACGATTCAACGACGACGATGGAGTAGAGGAGATTTTGCGCAATTGGCTGCTGATACAACCCACTTCTTTTTTACGATGACTGGATAAAAAAAACTATTAATCCGCTGGGAAAAATGTATTTCTAAAGCAGGAGATTGTGTAGAAAATGATGTTTACTTGGTATTTTTCTTTCTGCAAATAAAAAAAATTTAAACAAAAAAGTCTCGTTTATATTTGATCCACCCTCGTACAATACTAAAAAGTCTGTACCATGTGAGAAAGAATGGGCTGTATACATTCCCTTATTTTGTCAGATTCTGTGACCTTTTAATATATCTTCATAGGAATCCAACTATCTTCAAACCTGAACCTACTACATTACTAAAAATTCTGAACCTACTACATTACTAAAAATTCTGAACCTACTACATTACTAAAAATTCTGAACCATGTGAGAAAGTGTGGGCTTTACACATTTCCTTATTTTGTCAGACTCACACCCTCGTAATATCCCTTCAGAGGAATCCAACTACGAGTAACTTCAAAGCTAAATGTACTACAATACTAAAAAGTCTAGACCATGTGAGAAAGTGTGAGCTTTACATAATTCCTAAATTTGTCAGACTCACAACCTCTTAATTTATCGGGTTGATGCAAAAGTTCGTCCCGTTTTTTGGCGCTAGATGGCGTTGTATCGTAAAACCGAAGTGTTATTAACTTCACACGTGTAAAGTTTTGATATTGTTTGACAGAAAGAATTGTAGCGATTACTTGGGAAAAAAATGTGTTATTTGGTTGTGTTTTTTACATTTTGTTAAGCATTAAAAGTGGTAGAAAATAAGGAGCATTTTCGACATACTATGTTTTTTTTATTTCTGGAAATTCAAGAATGCTTTGCAGACGCAAAATAAGATATGCGCTGTGTGCGGTGAGGGTGCCGTTGATGATTTCACGTGCCGTAAGTGGTTCAGAAAGTTTCGTGAAAACAATTTTAATCTTAGCGATGCACCACGTTCTGGACGACCGGTTGAGGCTGATGGCGACGAAATATCGGCGCTAATTGAAAATTATCAGCATAGTACAACTCGAAAGATCGGAGAAATTCTCGGAATCAACCAGTCAACATTGTCAAGGCGATTACGTCAACTTGGAATGGTTTGTAAGGCCGATATATGGGTGCCACACGAGTTAACGATTGTGTATAATAATGTTAAGCGTAAGAGATCGTGGTCTAAGCGCGGAGATGCCCATTCAACCGGCGCCAAAGCCAGTTTACATCCGAAGAAGGTTTGCTATGCATTTGGTGAGACTGGAAGGGAATTACCTGAAAACTAGACCGTTAATTTGGAGAAATACTGTTCACAACTAAATGAATTAAAGCGAGCAATCGACTAGGAGCGGCCTGAATTAGCCAACAGAAAGGGTATTGCGTTCCATCAAGACAATGCTAGACCACGTCTTTGGCCATCCGACACAATCTTTTACAATTTAACTCGGATGTTTTGGTTCATCCACCGTACTCTCCCGACCTTGCACCCTCCGACTATCATTTATTTAGATCAGCTTAGATGATAAAAAAATGTCTTCCTTGGAAGACTTGAAAAATCACCTGGATCAGTTCTTTAGCCAGAAGCATCAAAGCTTCTATGAGCGCGGGATTATGCAGCTACTAGAGAGATGGAGAAAGGATCAAACAGAACGGCACATACTACATATATTGATTAAATGGAATTTTTAGTAAAGACAATTTTTCTTCAATTTTTGTATGAAAAGTGGGACAACTTTATGCATCAACCCAATACCTTAATAGGAATCCAACTACTATATCTTCAAAGCTGAATCCTATTACAATACTAAATAAAATCAGCTTACGATAATGAACATGTGATTCAAAGATCTTCCGAGATGTCTCTATAGATGGTAATTTCCAAGAAATCGACAAAAAACAAATAATGGACTTTATATTTATAATATAACATTACCACGTGGCTCATTTGTTTGTTTTTTTCTATAAAAGCCAACAAAATCACAGAAATCCCTTAGTCGCTGCCCTGGGGGCTTACGAGAGTAAATCCGACCTACCCTTCCGTTATAAGCACAAGCTCCCGAAGCATTATCTGTTGCCTGACTAGTCCACCTACAGTATTAGCTGGGACGACCAAGGTCTGAGTGAATGTGATGGAATACAAGTAGCCTGAACGAGTGGACTTGTTTTTGCTGAATAATTAGTGTAAGAATTGTTATCTAGTTATAAGTAGTATGTAGGAGTTAATTATTTCTAAGATCTCATATATTAAGATTGAATAAATAAAATAAAATGATATGTAGGAAAATAAGATTAAATAAGTTCATAAATTATAACATATAATTAAGATTAGTTAAGTAATAAATTTGTACATAGGTATAGCCTTGACAAATGTTTGTATAGTAATTTACTTGTTTAATAAAAAAAAATAAAAAAATCATTTGTTTTTAATGCGAAAAAAATGGCAAGGGTTTGCAGCAGGGACTACTGCACTCTGTGGCAGTGATCACCGTCTGTTTGAGGTAGATTTTTTTAATTCAACTAAAAATCTCTTGAAAAACATATTCACATAGATCCAGTATGCAACAAAATTGACAGCATGTCAAAAAAAATATGGTGAAACATCATTTACAAGTTTTGTTCTCAAAACGGTGTAACGGAGTTGACTCGCATCTCAACGGCTGCAAATTTATCTGTTATCTATCTGAGCAACTCAGCACCAAGGTCCGCCGCTGTGTAACGATATGGGGGTGGGGGGAGTCCCAGATGGCGTTGGTTTCCTAGAGAGCGTTGGTTTTGAGCGTAACGTCAAATAGCGGAGCCGCCATTTGCATGACGGCCGTCATAGTGGAACAAACAGTCGTGGAACGTTTTTTCAAGTGTAGCGGTGACCGTTTTAGAATAAAAAATTAGTGCGAACGTAATTTAGACCAGCGAAGATGACGAAATATTGATAGATTTTTTAAGAAATAATGAAGCTTTATATAACGTCAAGAGTTAAGACTATAGAAAAGCCCAGTTGAAACAAAATATGTGGAATAATATCGGGACTTCACTTGAAAAGTCAGGAATGTATATATATTGTAAATTGATAAGGTTGTATTCCTGCCTTGCTGGGGGCTTATGTGATTAATTATTCTAACCAAATTTAAAAGAACCTAATGTTAATTCTTCCTTAAAAACTAATACTTCATAAATTCGTTCACGGAGCTGTCAGTAATTTGACGTTTCCAACTGACAGTTGTGGGTTCTCATTTCTGCCGTCTAGTGGCTCGCCAGGCGGATGCGACACAAACTACTTGCGCACATGGTCCCAAGCGATCCCACGGTACTGAGAATTTAAGTTACGTAACTTTTTTAAACTTTAAAAGAAAACAACCATAACAAAATACTACACCATTTTTTATATTTTATTGCACATTATGTTAAATACATATTATATACAATAAGTGCTTGTATTAAAAGTAAAGTGTGTTAATGTTGCACTTCTTTAAATTCTTTACTATTTTCATTTCGACTCGTTTATCAATTTAATTTACAATATCATATGTAAATTTTTTAATCAATGTTTTTTTTTCTTACACTATTGTAGTCATATACACAAATGATAATAATGAAACAAAACCTGTTTTGTCTACTAATTATTATTGGTCATCGATACAATAATACACAGTTATGGATACCACTAATGATTATGACACAAACGCTGTTGGTCTCATAATTATTATTGGTCAAGGATATCAATAATAATTGTGAAACAAAAGCTATTCTGTCACATAATTATTATTGATCACGGATACTAATAATAATTATGAATAAGCTGTTTTGTCTCATAATTATTATTGGTCATGGATAACAAAAATAATTGTGAAACAAAAGCCGTTTGATCGAAAGAAATTGCTTTAGTCATATTCCGATTGTCTTGGAACTTTGATCTCCTTACCATCGAAACTTTGGGTTTAATCTGTCAAGATTGTGTACTTGCTGAAGTGCAATACACGCACAGACGTCTTCTATTCACAAAATGGCTGATAACCATACTCGATCACGAGGATAGCCTACTATATCAGATTATATCATTTCAATTTAGTGTTCGTGTATACCATATAATCATAAATTTTGATAAGACCTCCAAAAAAGGGTTGTCTTCAAGTGATTCCTAAAACTGCTCACGATTTTACGAAATGAAAACCCTCAGAGCTATAACAAGCAAAACACTTAGGCCGAGGCCACACCAAAATGCTTCGTTAGGTGCTAAGCTAGATTTTACGTGACTCATATACTAGGTGACTTCATGCCTGGCCACACCAAAGTGCTACACACAAATTCATTTGACAGTTGGGAGCGGTTGAGTCGACACACGATGTCACTCTCAAAACTAACCAATTTCATTACAACTTACCATCTTTATTTACTTCCTATGCAACTTCATTACCAAGTGATTTTATTACAGGTACATTTTTGTACAATTTGCTCGATGGGTTCCACAAAGGCTCCGTTTAATACGCAGCTGTCATTAAAACTTCCGCCATCTTGTAAATTAACCAACACGTATGTTCGCTAGGAGATTCACTCCATGACTAATCGTCATGACGATTAGTCATGGAGTGAATGCCACGTTGCATGCAACGTGGCGCGAAGCGTGCAGTGTGTCCACTGCGATAGTATGCGGTACGTTGGTTCGCTAGGATATGTTGCCTAACTCGCAACATAGCTCTAAGCATCAAGCGAGGCTCCTACCTGTGTGGCCGAGGCCTTAGAGATATAGCTAGAATCTCCAGTATCCGAGAAATATCTTAAGTAGAGAATATTGTGAGATGAGGCAGAATATATTAGCGAGACCACCTGGAAAGTGTAGATAGCAAAAGGATTCCCTACTTCGCAATGCATATAATACCCGCTGACAGTCGTCTCTCAGAAATACCTCCTAAAAATGGAAGAATAGCTGGGAGTAGCAGTTCTGGTAATAGCGGACCACAGGTCTAATTTCATCATCATCCTGTCGTGTAGTAAATATGTTAACTGAGCATCGTGACTCCCACGATAATCCTTGACAAGTTCTTTAAATCGATCCCTGCACTCCACAATTCGAAGAGTAGTCCTGTTGCATATCTCACTTGGTCAATCTAACGCAGGGGTCTCCAAACGTTTTAGCCTAAGGGTCACACTGACTCCTCCACTAAGTCTCAAGGGCCAAGACCTAGCTAGTTCATCATACCAACTAGCCGGCGAGTGAGATATCTATGGCGCAGGGTGCAGGAGTGGAATCCGCTCCGTTCGCAATTTCGGTTGGTACTTACGGGCAAGTGTCAACGACATTTCATTGCGATGGACATAGCTGATGCGCTTAAAGCGAAATATAGTGCGACTAGTGTGTTTTGTGACTATATTCGTTAAATAAAAACATCTGATTATTATTTTTGTATGATTTACTTACATTGTAAATTTTACAATGTAACCAAAATAAACTATGACGAGCCTGATACCGGACATATCCACGGTTGGCCCACGAGCCGTACGTAGTTTGAAGACCCCTGATCTAATGTATTGGGACTCTTTCTCTTATGCATCGCTCTTACACGCTTCCAGTGACCACAAGCCTCTCCAAACTGACTACGAGTAATGTGCCCAAAACATCTGAGGACTCGCAGGCATATTGTGGATAATCTGTCAGCTGTCTGAGAATGAAGGCATTCCGTTCGCCATGCCGTTCATTAAATTCGTAACATCCCTCTCTAGCACCACGTTTCAAATGCATCTATTTTTCGTTTCTCTCTTGCTCACTGAGTCCATGCACCGTAAATAAATGTTGCGATGACAAAAAAATTAACTAGACGCATCTTCGTCGTGGTAATGTAGATCTACTATTTTATGTATTTTCCATTCCAGTTTTTTTTTTACCTCAGCTTCGCATCCTCCATTGTTGGTAAAACTAGACCGGAGTAAACGAAGTCAATAATAACTTCTAGACCTTCTTCTTCTTCTTCCTGGCACTGTCCCATCTCATTGCCTAGGTAGGCTATTGGAGTCGGCTCTTCTCGTTCTCAGGTTGTATATTCCTCGGTTCTGGGTGTCGTTTTCATCTAGGCCGTTTCTCTGCAGGATTTTGGAGCATTGAGTCATCCAGGAGTTCTTTGATCTTCCTCTGAACGATTGTCGAGGAAGATCCACAGACATTGCCTGATTTACAGTATGGTCTGGTGGTATCTGTCTTATGTGCCCGTACCATCTCAGCTGTCGCTCTTCCCGCTTACTGTTTATGTCAGTGACCCCCAGGCTACCACGAATGCGTGAGCTCTTAATTTTATCTTTCAGTGATACTCCTGCCGACCACCTAAACATTCTAGTTGTTAAACAACTTCTAGACCACGATTCACATTATTTGTAGATCTAATTTAACCCTGAGAGTGCTACGAGAAAAAAATATAATTGTCTATCTAGTGCCGAGATATATTTACGATTCGGACGTTCGTGATAAATATTTATTTTAAACAACAAAAAAACAAAAAAAATATATTTTTACAACATAAATATATTTTATAATATGTACCCTTGTATTCTAAATGAATAATATTCATTTAGAATACAAGGGTAGAACAAATTTCTTCCACTGCTATAGCAGTGCGCCGATCTCTCAGGGTTAAGAAAGAGATTTTTTTTCTTGAATAATTTATAATGCATTTTGTTGCTTTTACAGACCGTCATAAATTTTAAGTCGTCAAAAATTAATAAAGAAATGAATATATATCTAAATACCTTGATTTTTTAAATGTATAATAATTCTTATCTTTACATTTATTTTAGTTATCATTTATTTATTTTTGTTCGTAGATAAGTGAAAATATGAATATGGTTAATTGATTTCAATATGTCACATAATAATATGCACTCAATCAATGAATGGTATTTATGTCAAGGAATTTAAAGGGCGGAGACTTGATGACACGCTTTACTACTGTTTACAACTGCATTCAATAGAGCCACGTGGTTGCATTTGTGCATAGGCAATCCACACGCTCTTGATAGGGATGGAAGTAATGACTTACTTGATAAGGTTGCATTTTTATCCCAAATTAAAGAATTAACCGCCAATTTTTTATTCAAAACGTACATTGTAACTGAATTGGTATTGTTGTTAAGAAAAAAGAATGGATTTTGTCTTTTTTTCTCTCCAAAATCAATTTTATGATACTTTACAGAAATGAGATGCGAAATATACTCGGCTCATTGCTGTGTCCAGCTTATTGATCGACAACTTGGATATGTCTATCTCACTCTATCCCTTACTTTAAGATTGTTCAAATGCCACAACTCTTTAAAAATCAACCAGAAATTTACTGAAATAATAATATCTAGCGTAATTCTAAATCTCACATAATTTTTTTTTTCAAATTTCGTCTCTTTATATGTGATATGTCATTTCGAAAGCAGGATAAAAGGAGTCTTCTCTTTATGGCTTTATGATGCTCCGCCCACTATCGAGATAGGCTTTAAATGATCAGTTCGAATTATAAAAATATACCCTATGGGAAGGGGTTGTCGGGGAGCGGTGTGCAGACGAACTATCTTCCATCCTCTTCTCTATCAAGCAAGGGGGACTGAGGGAGTTTCTGGGAGATTGATTTAGGTCGTTGCGTGTACAAGGTCAAGGTTCAAGGTCAGGCGGCGCATCACGACTATAAAACCGATGCAAATTAAAACAACAAAAGTATAAACATTTAATCGATTTTTTTAAATTGGTAGGGTAATAACTTAAAATACTATTTCTCTTTTAATTGTACTTGTGACAAAATGAAAATGCATTATTATAATTCTGCAACGATAAGGCTGCTTTGAAAATGATTTACAATTCGAATGCTTTTATTTTCAATACAATACCAAGAAAGCATTACTGGCCATCATACCGTATTATACATTTAAAAATAATTGTATCATTTCAATGTAATTACGGGAGGTGTGATTTTACTTTTTATAATAAATAGTTTGGGTCACATTGATTATTAATACTGTAATAAAATTAAAACAGTACTTCCATAGCTCAGTTGATAAAATGCTTGTTTTACAGCTCGTAGGTTACAGGCTCGATTCACATTGTTACATTAAGTTATTTTAAACGTTATTTTGAAGGTTGTCGTTATTTTAAAACTGTCGGTTGTCGTTGTTTTCATTTTAAGGTTTTTCAACATTTTTCTGGCAGGACGAGAGAGATCTGCATATTGTAATAAACATACCAGGAAGAAGAAAAAAATATTTTTTACTTTTTATCGGAGAAATTTGAACGCAGATAAATTTAGATGTATAAGAATCAAAGCATAAAAAATGGTGTATTTAAAATTACGTAAAGCCCGTTTTTGTTTTCGTAGGTATGCATCTAATTGTCAAACTAGTAAACTATCTATTAATTCAGTCCCAAAAAAACATTCCATATAATCTATTCTATTCAAACTGGTGTTATGTTTCTTCTATTACATCGATTCTTTTGGTTTACATGTTTAATCCTAAACTGTAAAATTATTTTAAATAGCAGATAACCAATAGGGTGGGTTCCACCAGCGTGTTTTTATTACGCTAAAAACTTTCCCTTGAAAAAAGGCCAAAAAAGTTACCAAATCATAATTTTAAATTTACTCAAAACTATGCATTTCTGAGATTGGTTTGTGAATGGGCTCGTTTTTATTTCGCTTTATTTTTGACAGATAGTGGGGATGGCGCGTACATCGATTTTTCGTTTATGGTTTTCACTAAAATGTTTCTCTATGGGGCAAACCAAAGCTAATGGCACACTGACATAGTCCCTGCTCTCTCTATCTCAGGCCATTTTTCAAGCGAGAAAGAGAAATAACTTCGTGAGCGTACCAACACCCCGAAGATAATGTTTATTGTAGTTTCATTGGTATTTATAAAATAAAAAATAGTAGATAATAAATTGTGATGTTATTTAACAAATTAAAATTCGTTGAAAATAATTTAGCATTTGACAGTTCATTTTAGAATTAATTTTTCGTTTATGGTTTTTAGCCGAATGTCTATGAGCCAAATAAAAGCTAAGGGTGCACTCACACAGTCACTTTTTTTTACTTCTCGGCCTATTTTTCAAGTGATAGAAAAATAGCGTCGTGAGCATGTCACAATATTAATGAAATATTTATAACAAAAATAGTGGCAAAAAACGTGATGTAATTTGATAGTGTTTTATTAAAAATTATTAATAAACTAAAACTTGGCCATTTTAACACAAACTATCAAAAAAAAATTAAAAGTGGAAAAAATTAATTGACCTTAATGTGTGCATATAATTTTCAAAGGTAAATATTTTTCACATCGTTCATGGTTGTTGGAAATCGGCGTATGTGATGTACTAAAAATATTAACTTGCTATTTTTATAAAGTAAGGGGAACCTCCGTAATCTAATTAGTTGGACACTTATCTTCCAGCCCGGAGATTGCGGGCTCGATTGCCGTTAGACCCAGATATTTAAAAAAAATATTCTAGTCTGGTTTTACTTGGAAATACTTGAAAATATATTGTGGTTAGTTGGAAGATACTGTCACTTAGAAATTAGACCACGAGGCTGCATTGTATACAAAATAATTTTAATAATGAAAAAAAGTAAAAAAAATATTAAGTGTTTTCTAACACTATATTAATTCTTGAAATAGTTTTATTTTAACAAAATTTTCAATTAAAATATATTTTTCGTTTTGATAGTGTCATTGGTTAGAATACTTTACATATGGTGTTTTGTAATTTCTCTTATAATTGATGCATAATTATTATTAAAGATGTCTATTTAAAACTGGATTAATGCTCCAAAATATATACAATAGATACAAAAAAGAACACGTATAGATTTGTGTATTATTTACGCAGAAAAATAATCTAAATCTGGAGGGACGGGTGGCTTTTCGAATTATTTTTCAGTTAAATACAGAAGGTAGAAGTAATTATAAACGTTTCATATTTCATTAATTGAATATGTGCCGCGAATAAGGTGGTAACTAACAAAACTTGTATTTTACAGTATTAAAAAAAAACCCTTTTTTTATTGAGTGTCGATATTTTAATAGTTTTTTTTTAAATCAAAAGATATATTTTCATACACACACTTTATTTAAAAATAAAAAATTACCAAACTATATTAAAAACAACAAAAAAAACATAAAAAAAACACTATGAACATGTGGAATAACGTGGTTCCCGAATGAAGTTACAACGTTATTCCACAACTCTTATATAAAACAAACAAGTTGTGTTGTTACAACTTTTATATGTAAAAACGATCATGTACGTTAGTTGCCACGTTATTCCACTAACCTCTTCTGATCTTCTTTTACTCGTTACTTCTTTGCCTTTTCTGCTTATAAAGGATTGTCCGCTGTTTCTCAGTTTCTTTCGTTTATTATCTGACCATTCTGCAGCTCTTGCTTGTCGGATTTTACCGAAATTAAGTTTACTATCTACACTAGCAGAGTGAACGACGGGCGCCTCTCCAGACATGTTGATACTTAAAACCACGGTATTCCACTAAGCGCGCGCAAAAAACCAACGGCAATGTTGGCTTATCAGTAGAAACAAAAGAGATAGAAAATATTTTTATAGAGGAGACGAAGGACGTAACCACATAGCACGTTATTTCACAAAAAAACTGAATTTTGAAAAAACTATTAGTTGCCACCTTATTCGCGGCACGCATTCAATTATTAAATAAGAAATAGTATATAAAAACCAAGATAAGGTATCATATTACACTTTTTTTAAACGAAAAATATAATGAATACTCATAATTCCTAAAGCGACCATATTGGATAAATATTTGATGCTAAATTCTATACAATAATTATTATGATACTTTAAAACAGGTGTGTAGGGGATTTAAACGTGGACATGAAACAAGACTGAAAAGACCTGAATAAATGCTGTAGAAATTAGTGTATTTAAAAAGAATACATGGAGTGACTGTGTATGACAGAATACAGAATAAAGTGATTAGGGGTGAATGTGGACTTAAGGCTCATGTGTTGAACAAGATAAAGAAAAATACTCTGAAATGATTTGAACACGTGAAACGAATGAATGAAGGAAAACTAACAAAACAAATATATATGATAGTACAAATGTGAGTGGAAGGCGTGGTAGAGGAAGAGCAAAAGCAAGAAAAGTATGGTTGGATCAAGTGTACGATATTTTGAAAGAAGGAAATGTAAAAAGTTAGAGGAATCGTACGAGCTGTATGAGATAATAATATGTACCATATGTGAATTTAGAAGGGGCGAATGATGAAAGTTTGGCGCTCTCTCCTTTCTGCCTACCCAAACAGGGATACGGCGTGATGGAATGTATGTATGTGTACAATAGGAAAATAAAGTACTTAACAAAAGTTTTTTGAATAATATTTTTGTATTATTTTAATATAAAATTTCACAAAACACTGTCAACTACCCTACCAAATGAAATTAGGTTTTTGACAATTTGACATGGCGGATTTATACATGGCTGACAATACCTAAACAGAGCGACTGCAGCGCTAAAATAAAACGATCGGCATTCCCCTTGCAAAATAGAAAACAAGGTGCTTTATGGAGTTTTCCGTCCCTGAATCGCGTATCGCGTCTGTCGTGTTTTAACGTACGACTCGAAGCGTTGTTTACGGTAGGTTTAATGGCTCGAGGTAATTGCGAAGGTTTTTAAATTTTTATTTTGTGACTGTTTGGATTATTTTTTAACTATGGGAAAACTACCGGCACAAATAAGCATTTATAGTACTTATTGATAAAACGTAAGTTAATTTTATTTTCCCTTTTTATTATTGTGGAGAAGTAAATGAACTGTCATTTTACGAAAGCTGTTTTTAATTAGAATACTAGATCTTGAAAGCACGTTGATAAATAAAACGTTATGCTAATTTTTCAACAGTAGAAAAAACTAATTTATGAGGTTTTCACAATTGATTTTGTATAATAAATAACTTAATTACAGACTTGATTGTTATATAAAATAATTATGGAGAATGCAAAACTTCGTAATGGGTTGTAGTGTCCAAGAAGACATAAAATATACTCGAGTTATTTTATTTAGAATGAATTGTTAAAAATATCTAAAACCTTATTTATAAAAGTAGTATACCAATTATTGCTTATAGTTCAAATATTTTTTTTGTTTTCAATTACAAGACTTCAAATGGTTTGTTTAAAATGTTCGAATTTTTCTTCTACCATTTGTCATTTTGTTGCTTAAAATTTAATAAAGTTATCTTAAAATTTTATGAATTAGTGGGGTTTGTTTTTATTTTTAAGTGAGTGAGAACACCAACAAACTCATAGGCCACACCACTGGTTCTGATGGCATAGTAAAGTGAGATAATCGGAGCACACTAGAATATTTTTATTTCTCCTTTTGAAAGAATATATATGACCGCAATCATAGGT
The DNA here is from genome assembly GCA_949825065.1 of Odontocerum albicorne. Lineage (NCBI taxonomy): Eukaryota > Metazoa > Arthropoda > Insecta > Trichoptera > Odontoceridae > Odontocerum > Odontocerum albicorne. The sequence continues at coordinate 8,752,954 of OX463843.1, forward strand.
ATCATAGGGGGTAAAAGGTTACCTATTATTCAGAGGGAATACTAGACAGAGAAAATCTCTATCATTTGTCCTCAGTGAGATACAGGCAAAAACCTAGTTTACTGAGGACACAACAAATGAAATACAACAAACCCAGATCCATTAAAATTGTATCCAAATTAAATTACCTGTTGTTTTTTCGCAATTTATGTATATTTCTTGTCATGTGTACAATAAATTAAAATTCGAGGGGAGTTGGACAGTGCCGGGTTCGAACCAGCGACTTTCCATATGAAAGTTCAATGCGTTACCGCATTGTGATGCACCTCTCAAAAAAAATTTTTAAGTTTTATTTCGTGACTACATTCTTTTATAATTTGGGAAAGTTAAATTTAAACTGATATTATAAACATAAAAGAAAGGTTTAACTACATTGAATATCCTGAATGAAACAGAACTTGGAGGTGTGTGGTTATACATATTGATAGAGAATTGGAATCTGAATTCCACTGCAAGTACTATTCAATTTTGGGTTTTCACAATTCACCTTTTTTCATTATTTATCTCAAAATATTCCTCACCTTTCACTCCTTAATAATTCCCATCCTAATCATATTTCTTGAAATCATTTATTTTAATTTTATTTACTTTTTTTCAAACATTATTTTCATTTACTAAGTTAAATACACGTGAGTTAATAAATAATGATGACATGAAAGCAGGTTGATTGGAAGAAACTGCTTTAAAGCGATAAATGTGCTAGATGTATTATACATGAAAGTGTTAAATAAATGAACTTACAGATTTCAATTGTAATAGTTATATTTCTGTGGCGTTATGGCAGAAGTTGATATGTCCGTTTTACCTTAGTTTACAGGAGAAGCAATATTAACTTTGATAAGCTGTTAAAATCGGTACAAATAAGCATTTTTTAAGTTTTTCCAAACAATATATCTTTTGTTTGGATAATGACTGACACACCAAGTTTTGCCACAATACGCTGAGAAATATTTTCTATAAATTGAGAGAATAAACACAAAATGACAAAAACGGACTAATCAACGTTTGCCATAACACCACAGATTTACGTTTCCTTCCGTTCAAATTTCTACAACATCCTTTTATTCAGTAATGATAAAAGTCAACTATTATACATGAAAGTGTTAAATAAATGAATTTACATATTTCAATTGTAACAGTTATATTTATGTTTCCTTCCGTTCAAATTTCTACAACATCCTTTTATTCAGTAATGATAAAAGTCAACTGTTAACTGATTAGTAATTGCAATGTTATGAAATATTACATTTACCTGGTGTCTTATTCCAAAAATTATTGCTGTAAAACAGCTGGACTAGAAATAAGGATTCTAAATTCCACAAAATAAGTTGAATTTTTATGGATTTATTTTCACATAAATCACTTATCATTTGATGCATGAGTGAAAGTTCAATGAAAAATACTTTTATTATATTTTATTACTAAGCTGTGGGGAAAAGTATATGTTGAAGCAATCAGATGAAGATTGTTACAGGCCTGTCTCGTCACAAGCTCGTCCTCGAGCAGGCCTGTCTCGTCACAAGCTCGTCCTCGAACAGGCCTGTCTCGTCACAAGCTCGTCCTCGAGCAGGCCTGTCTCGTCCTCGAACATTAATGAAGAATGTGCACAACACAAAGCCATTCCAGTGTGGTCACGTTTCGAAGCAGAAAAATAAGAATCATATTGTTACTATTAACTCCATCCCAACATCTCAGTGGAACATTTATGAATTGAATTTTTAAGTATGTTACTAAATATCTACTGTACATCTAACGTAATAGCCCGACTATAAGGCAAGGTTTTTATTTAAACAGGGGACATGTAAATAGGGGGGTCACCTTATATTCGAGTCACAAACATTGTAATGAGAGCGTTCAAAAGGCGTCATTGTTTACACATAGCCTGTGCGTAGTAATTTCTTAGTTTTTGTTTAATTTCTTCTCATGTTTAAACATGTGCTTTACTGTTATTTGGGTACTTGTTTTAATAAATATTTTTCGTTAAACATTTTACATTTTATTTTTCATAATATAATGGTGAGAGAAATGTTTTTCTCTCCTAAAAGCGGATTAAAAAATAAGGGTCGCTTTATAATCAGTATCGCCCTATAGTCGGGCCAATACGGTATTTGCGACGGCTTAAAATTGTGCAGAGTTTATATTGATTCTAAATTTAAAATAATTCCATATTTTTTTAACAAAACTAGTTCCATTGTCAAGTTTAGTTCAAAAGTACCGATTCTTTTTCAAAACTGAAAGTATATTATTTGTTTCTGTTTCAGGTACCCGGAATATCTTCTTCATTGCGTTCTCAATGCTGAACATCGTGGCTCTCTGCTATGTCTGGAATTCGGCACACCACCTGTCTTCATCTCTCCTGGTCCTGGACCATGTTGAATGCAGCGCTTAAAGAAGATCCTGTTAACTTCTTTATTTGAACCATCTTCTTCTGCTCGCCTTCCTTCAACTGTCATTGTGATCACCGACTTATCCAGACTTTTATCATTCTTTCTAGCAATATGCCCAAAATATGTTAAGATTCTTTTTCTGTATGTTGTTGAAAGTCTTTCAGTAATGTCTAATTCTTGGATGAGAGAGACATAGGTGCCGCCTTGCGGTTCATGGGATACGGAGCATCTGCACCCCGAAGATCGACGAATTTTAAAATAATTTCTCCTACTAACCCTAGACCAGTTCACCAACCCTTCTCACACCTATGTTATTAAAAATTGCTTAAATGAATTTTTAAACAATATATAAAGATAATAAGATTCCAAATATAGTATGAAATAACAACTTTCTAAGAATAATAGTAGGATACCAAATATTTTCCAAGAATAATAGTAGGATACCAAATATTTTAACTGTCACCACCATTTAGAAGTGCAGAAGTGTCAGAACTCCTTTATTTTTCTATTTATATATATAAAATCATTTCAAAATGACTAAAAAAAGTGAAACCAAAAAAGCAGTTTGTTGTGAAGCATCATCTGAAATAAAAAAAATGCTGTTTGATCTGTTGATTAAAGTGCAATCAATCCAACACCATTTGGGATTGGGAGACGACTCGCTTATTCATACACAAGCGCACCCTCTTCACACTGCTGCTGGAAAGAACAAGATCATTCCATTAAAAGAGAATGTCAGTGGGAGTGCACCCGTGTCTCGATGCTCCACTCCTGCCAATTTGGAACCCACCCCAGCCGCCCCCGTGAAGCCCTGGGGCCCTGTAGCTCTAACATCAATATCTTCAATTAGGACGGTAACGGCTGCATCGGGAGAGATTCCTTCTTTACCGACCGGGTTCACACCGCTAGTGACTCCTGTTTCATCGCCTGGAGACATTTCGACTGCGTCCACTGCTTTACCGAATGGAGTCTCACCAGCTGTGATTGCTGTTTTACCAAATGTAACTAACAAACTGTACCCTTCTTTACCTATGAAATGCAGAGCTACAAATAAATCAGCAGCGATGATTCCTAAGCTGACAAGGCAAAATCATAAAATCCCACCTGCCGATGTTATTTCATTGCCCTTGCAGTTTAATGGAAATATAACTCCCAAAATAGATGAAGAATCATCTCATGTTGTGACGGTTACTTCATCCAAACCATCAGAAGAGTGGGTTGAAGTGTCAAAAAAACGTCAGTTTTCTGTACGTGGGACACGGAATGATCCAAAAAAATTAACCACCTTCTACCATTGCTACCCCTTACATCCTGAAACTACCGTGGAAGAACTAACCAGTTTTCTAAAAGAACTGGACGCACCTGCAGATATTTCTGTAATTAAAATAAAAGCACGAGGAAATTACTCATCTTTTAAAATCGGAATAACCGGAGAACATACGAACATTTTAAATCCTGAAAATTGGCCAAGAAAAACTCACTTAAAAGAATGGGTTACCACCTTAGAAACACCACGCCTGCCTAGGAAATACATCAAAATACCATGACCAATCATTAGATTCGCCTAAACTTACAATATATTACCAAAATGTTCATGATTTTCTCATTAAATTAAGCAAACTACGTAATTATTTGCCCTTATTGTCGTATCACATTTATATATTCACTGAAACATGGTTTCCTTTCCGTGGTTGCAGTCCTAAGACTGGTTTGCAGCAATTTGAACTCTTCTCCTCCATTCCCCCCTGTCCTGTGCGGCTCTCTTTAAGTCTGTATATGTTGAGCAGCGCACGTCCACCAACAGGTCCTCCAGGTACTCTCGGCGTGGGCGTCCCCTAGAGTTTGTCCCCTCGGTCATACCCTCCATTATGGCATGCAAGAGGCCCTCTTGTCGTATTATATGACCGATCCATCTTGCACGCCTTTCGGACAGGATCCTGAGCAGGTGCCTTCCTCCTTCGATTCGTTGGAGAACCTCTTCATTTGTGATGCGGTCTCTCCAGGAAATTCCTTATAGTCTTCTATAGGACCACATCTCAAAAGCCTCTAGTCTTCGTCTATCTCTTTCGGATAGGCACCATGTCTCGCAGCCGTACATCAAGATACTCCATACATAGGTCTTGATGAGGAGTATTCTCAGTTTTAGGTCTATATTATTTGATTCTATTATTTTCGACCTTTTATTAAATGCAAGTCTAGCCTGATGTATACGGCTGTCGACCTCGCTCTTGGACCGACCGTCCCATGTTATTTTGCTCCCGAGGTAGACAAACTCCTTGGTGTTCTTTAGTGGTTTACCCGACATCACTATTCTCATCTGGTGCTGCGCTCGGCCTACAGTCAGCAGCTTTGTTTTGTCTTTATTTATCTTCATACTGTAGTTATTTTGAAGAATGCTTTCCATAGTTGTTAAGGCCTCTTGTAGTTCCTCTTAAGGTTACATGGTTACAGTCAGATATAAGCTCTGAAGAACTCGGTTTTCTTCACCATAAAGTATTTCAATGTGATCGTACCAGGAAATCTAGCGACTGCTCTAGAAGAGATCTTATTATTATGGATAAGTCACTTCTTAAGAAAAATAAAGACCATGCACACTGACATTGAGCAATTATTTGTGCTGACTGGTACTCAAACACACGAGCACAATCTTGGATGTATTTACATACTTCCGAATTTCGGCATCAAGTCTACAGAAAACACTCTGAAGACATAAAATCAGTGCTTTTTTTGCAGTGGAGCGGCTCTCCACCACCTTTTTTACGGTTTACAAAAAACTTGACAAGAAGTGAGCTCCGGCACCTTTTTTTTTTAAAAAAAAGCACTGCATAAAACATCAAAATGTCACAAAGCTCTTTGAACTGTGGTAGGTGATTATAATACTCCTAACTTGCCATGAACTTCATAAGAAATTGGATTCGATTACGATTCGAGGGGAACGTGAACTTTTGAACACTCAATTTCCTAAACTTGTCACAAAAAATCTTCATCTTAGATTCCAGTGGTTGTTTTTTAGACTTAATGTTGACTAACAACCCTAAAATATGTTCAGTTCAATCCAATGAACCTTTACTACCCGTGAAGAATTATCCTCCCCTCCATATAAAAACAATTCACCACAGTCACCCTGGGCCAGATACCATATCATTTAATTTTAATAAAGCTAAATGTATCAATCAACTTAAAACAATTGGTTGGTTCTTCATTGACACTGAATCATTAGACCAGTCACTTGAAAATTTCTACAACAAAATGCATAATGCAATAAAAAAAAATCACGTTCCACCCTTTTTGTCCAAGAAAATCTCATATCCTAAATGGTTTTCTAGAGAATTGAAACAAATGTTACTGATGAAGAAAATTTTCCACAAAATTTTAAATAAATCATAGCGAAGAAGATTACTTTGAATTTTGCCAATTGAGATTTAATTGCAACATTATATCAAAGCAATGCTACGAAAGCTACATTACTAGTTCAGAGAATGCGGCAACGGGATCTAAAAATTTGCCATAGTTTGTAAGAAGTTTAAGTAACGCAAATAGCACCTTTCCACCTCAAATGTATCTCCACGGTAAAGCTGCAAGTAGCACGCTATTTCTTTTAGATGTGGTATATCCACAGCTATAACAGTTAGTGATCCAACAACAGTATGGCTTTGTTAGATATAGATCTACAACAACAAACCTCACTTATCGGCAATATATAAATGAAGCCTTTGCTCAAAACCTTCAGGTGACAGCATATATATATATAGACTTCAGCAAAGCCTTTGATAAAGTTTCACATAAATTGCTTAGCAAACTACATGGTTTTGACTTCGGAGGCAATATCATTCAACGGTTTTAGAGTTATTTAACATCACGAGTTCTATTTGATGAAATTGAGTCAACTATACTTGGGAAAATTTAGGATGGTTCCTGTGACGTTTGAAACGTCATATCTCAAAGGGATGGGGTAAAATTGTTTTTTTTTTTTACAAATCAAATAGTTTTTTTATAAATCGAAAAATTGTTTTTCTCTAAACTGACGTTTTAATTCCTAATTATCATTATACTGACTTTCTAATGTATTGTATGATTTGTATCTATCTTTAAATAGGCCAAGATCCACTATGAATTAATATTAATTACGAACATTTAATTTTAGGTATAAAAAAATCGAAAATCCAATTATCGTATACCCCATCCCTAGCCAATACGGACTAACGTAGTGACTTTTGACAAACGTCACCAAATATTATTTTATTTTAACAAACTGCCACATTTTTGCTAATTTGTAACAAAATGTATTAATTTGTCATTATTATTAGTTTTATGTAATGTATTTACCTAAATAACTTGCTATTTATTAGAATCGAGGCTTATATTAAAGCTGATAAAATAATTAAAATTACTGAACATCGTTGCAAAGTTGTATTGGGGCAAATTTGTGAACTCTTACAGGAACCGTGCTACAATTTCTTAAGTGTAAATCATACAATTTTGACTATACAAGCGGTTTTCCACAAAGGAACCATTTTAGACCTGTTCTATTCTTACTTTTTATTAACAATATTTTGTCCTGCTTTAAAGATTAAATTAACTATATTTTATCCCGCTTTCAATATATTACTGCATAATCTTGCAAATGAATCTAAACCTACTGAATGATTGATGTAATAAAATTGACTTATTTTTAAATGTCAAATGATAAGTTTTTGCGGTAATAAAAATCCAATCAACTTTTCTTACGCCATTAACAATACTCGAGAAAGAGTATTAAACCCATAGATATCATTACTCCTCAGAACTATTAAATATTTAAATTCTCTCGGTGACATAAAACTTTTGTATTTGGCTTTGGTGCGTAGTCAACTAGAGTACAATTCAGTCATGTGGTCCCCACACTATAAGCTACAGATAAAAAAACATACAACACAAATTTTTGCATAGTGTGAATTTCAAATTGCAGATTCCCATAGATTTAATCGATTTTAATAATTCTTTTTTAAATATACACACATTATAAAATAGAAGAAAAATGTTAGATGTCATTGCCTTATATATAATATTTTATACACAGTTTTGGACAGCTGTGAAATCCCTCGGTGGATAAAATTTCGAACTCCCATTCGACTTAACAGATCGCAACAATTGTTTCACTGTGTACAATCTAAAAGGAATTATCACAGGAACTTCCCAACTGCGCAAGTGCATAAAATTGGAAACTGATACATATACATGATGGATATTTTCAATATTTCCATGCCACATTTTAAACATGGACTGTTTGACACATTCTCTAGCCTCAATAAGATATGATATTCTAACAAAACAAGTGATTTGATATTCATTCTTTTTATACTGTTTTTCTTCTACTGTGATTGTATTTTCAATGTTTTATAGTAAGATTTTTTCCATTTGTCTTTTTTTTATGTTTTGTTCTATTATCTGTATTGTAAATTGTTTCCTTTTTTGTACTATCTTTACTTGTGTAATGCCATTAGTACTTATCATTTGTACTAAGCTGCTTAGTGACAAGCGAGAAGAAATCGTTTACACATTGGTGTTAGGAAGATGTATTAGTAGCACGACATCCGTCCGGAATGGACAACCGCAGCCGCTGCCTTGTTTTGAAAAATGTGTTCAAATACCAAAAAAAGTACGAACACGTGCGCTCACTTGTCGTTTCAATTTGTCACTAAACACTTGCCGCGGCTGTTTAGACGACTGCAAGGGGCAAGTGCTTAGTTGAATTGTGGTGGGGGTAGCTGCTTGTCGCTTAGTAAATAAGTCGGCCTCCTATTCACTTGCACTTGCCTGATTTACTAATGCTTAGTACTAATATGCTTGTTTACACGTGGATACAAGTGCGAGTGAGAAGCACTAATGACAAGTACTAAGCTCGTGTAAACATGGCATAATACTTAATTTGATGTACTTTGTAACAAATATGTTTTGTAAATATTTTTTTAAAGCCCTTTGGGCGTATATGTACCAATAAATATATAAGATAAATGAAAATCATTATGTATAAGATAAGCATTTGAAATCTAATAATATAACTGAATTTATAACAAAAAAAATCAATAAGATATCATTTCTCAGTGGAATTATAAATAAAGTTTCTCAAAACTCTACCAAATTTGTATATTTTGCAATTATAACATATCTAAATTATTGTTCGAGTGTTATTTTTCTGAATAATGAAACTCAACTGACAAAACTTAAAATTATGCAGAATAAAGGAATGACTATTTTAAAATTAAGTACAGGTAGTCGTCGACTTACGACCGCAATCGGTTCCGATAAACAGGTCGTAAGTTATGCAATAATTTCCATACATATGTAAATTATAGTGTGTGATGATATAAGACTGTTTTCTATGTTCTTGTTATAATCAGTGTATCACCATTGTCATTTATCGGGTTTCTCTATGCTTTCATTTTTTATTATTTTTTGAGTTTGTCTTTGTTTTCTTTAACATGCAGCTGATATTCGAATATCTTGACGTATTGCATTGTTTTTTATTTTTACATTTGTCAGGATTAAGTAAAAAATATACATGTAAACTTTTTATTGGCCCCTTGTTGATTTTTTTACATAAACATGGTGAGCTTTGTTTGGATTGTTTGTTTCTTCTCCTCATATATTTCACGATATGGGCGAAACACTTTGTGTGCCATCTGTTTAATCCTTGCAAATCGTTCGATGTTTGGGTCCATCTCTTCAAAATGTGCAAGAAGTTTTCATTTTCTTTTTTGTCGACATCTCGGAAGGGCTTAAAAAAATGCTTATAACAAGACAATATGTCCTTATTGGACGAAGCCACAGCTAATACTGACCGCGATGCGCACATGCGCATAGTAATACAATATGTAGCGTACATGGACTGCTAGCGCCACGCTTAGCGCAGGTGGACAACCGATCGCGGATTATGGTCGTAAAGTCAAACAGTCGTAAGTCGACGACTACCTGTAAACAAGAGTTAAGGATATGTTTAATGTACTATAGTTCGGAAATTCTAGGATGAGTCCTGTGACAGCTCACAAATTTCCCCAATACAACCTTATGTAATGTATTTACCTAAATAACTTGCTATTTATTAGAATCGAGGCTTATATTAAAGTTGATAAAATAATTAAATTTAATGAACATCGTTACAAGGTTGTATTGGGGCAAATTTGTGAGCTGTCACAGGACTCATCCTAGAATTTCCGAACTATAAATATGTTCACAGTAAAACAATCTATATTTTTTAATGTTTTATAAATAACATAATAATTTGCCTAAGTATACCCGAAAAGGTGTGATGTACAGTAATAAGATCATTAAAATAAGCTGTGACTTTTGGCTTCCAAAAAGACAAAATCACTTACTCAAGGCTTAGACTCTAGCAAGAGTGTGAACCTGTTTATGTTATAGTCTTCGGGTTCAGAACCGCTATATTTAAGATAGTGTTTTTAAGCAGAATAATAATTTGTTGTCAAAGTATACCCGAAAATGTGAGATATACAAAAAAAGAGATCAATATTAACACCACGAGAAGTCAATGTCAATCAAGATAATTTGAGTGGGTCAGAAACAGACATGACTATCCCGCATTTATCTTGTTTTGAGATAATTGACTTCAAAGTTGCAAATCTGTTAAAAAATGGTTTGTTTTCTGTTGTTTCCAAAATTTAACGGTAGATGTCTCCGCTTATGGTGAACTATAAACTCACAATCATGTTTGGTTCTGATAGAAATAGGTATAAAGATGTAGCATATGTGCCTAACTCAAATTTTATATTTTTGTGGGATAGTCAAGTCTGGTTCTGACCCACTCATTTATACTACAAAAGTTTAATTTTTTTTAGAAATATAGAATAATTATTAATTAAGTCGAGAGCATCAGAGCTTTTCATTGTCTTTGTGACATATGTATTATAAATGTAAGCTTTCAGATGTAAAATGATAGATGTAACTTAAGTAGTTTATAATTAGCTTTTACATTTTATATTATGTAGTTAAGGCATTAACATTGTGGAGGTTTAAATACGTTGTAATTTGTTTTATCAAACACTCTTTATTTCACTTTATGTAACGGTATAGACTGGCTTAAGGTTATACTGTTACTTAAAGTGGAATAAACAGTGCTTGATAAAACAAATTACAATTAGTTTTCAAACCACACAATTAAAAATATACAATTGATGAAAAAAGGGTAAAAATGAGTAGCATTGTTTTAAAATATGAAAGAAGCTGCTGTGGCAAAAATACTGGGTATGTCATTCAAACTTTTCTTTTATATCAATAGACTGACTACACATACTTTTTATAAAACATGACACTAGTTGGACTTAATTAATATTTAGTGAAATAAAAAAGGTATTATTACTAAATATCCAGATGATATTTAATATATAATAAAAGCAATTTAGTGTCAAATAAGTTTACACCCTAAAGGTCGATTTACAAACATCAGTGACGTGACAGTGCCGTGACCGGTCCGTGATTAAACCGACAAGATTAAAAATATTCTAGGAATTTGAAGGGTCTTGTTCATACTCGTCCAGTGCGCGACTGTACCAGTGCAAACAGTGCTGTTGCCGTCACTGTACAGTGAACATCAGATTACTTTCTGATGATATTTTTGCTATCACGGCCGTGATTTTTATTATTGATTTATTTTTTTTAGTTTTTTTTTGTTTTATTTATATTGTTTTATCAGAAATATGAATGACGAAAAACTTATTGACCTAGTGCACCACTATCCCTCGTATGATCTGTCCAATCCAAAATACATCATCTGGTTTTTCACGCCTAATGAACCCACATCCGTTTTTTCACTCGCTCTTCCTCTTCATCCAAAATCAGAGCAATCATCACGAGTTCAACTTCCGAAAACATAGCCTTCTTGGGCAATCAAATGCACTGGCAAAAGACGGGGAAAACACCTGTCCATTGTGAATAGAAGTCACTGGGAGATCACGGCCAGTGGAATCACGGGACCGTCACTAATGTGTGTAAATTGACCTTAAGGCAGCAATATCACATATAAAAAGAAAATGTTGACCAGAAAAAAAATAATATTTAGATGACCAATTGATTTGTATTTTTAGTTAAAAAAAACTCCCAGTGTTTGTGAAAGCTGAACCATGTTCAGCAAGTGATAGATACATACATAATTATTTAATTTATTTTTTTACAATAAATTTCATATAAACAATTTTTTTTTCATTTTTGTATATCCAAATAGAGCAGAGATCTCCAAAATATGACTGAGTATGTGTTTTATTTATGGTGTCGCTGCTCTATATACCTTCAAACTGGAGCACTTTGAGCATCTGGGGCACCATGTCCATACGTGCAGCGTACATTTTCGGCCAATTCAAGGGGTGACCGAAAGCCGCTCCTTGAATTACATGTCGTTTACCACCCTTTGATGTGGCTGTCTTCATAAACCTTAGTCACCTTGGATTTTAAAAAAGTTTCTATTCATAAAATGTTAACCTCTCCGTGAGTACTGCCCCAACCATGGGGCCACGAAATACTGAGTCAGATAGCGTATGGCCCCGCAATTGGGGGCGCAGTGATTATTTCTCGAATATTCCCAGATTATGTCAGGATTTGAACTACCAATGACATCTATTTATGATACCACACAATTAAATCATTTATCGGCTAGTTACATGTTTTACCAACTGAACAAACGATGTTTTAAAATTTTCATTAATATCTTACTACTCGAGAGGTTAAATGATTAATTTGTCCTCAGTGAGATACAGGCAAAAGCCTAGTTTACTGGGAACCCGACAAATGAAAGGCAACAAACCCAGATCCATTAAAATTGCGTGTTCAAATTAAATTACCTGTTGTTTTTTTCACAAATGATGTATATTTATTGTCATGTGTAAAATAAATAAAATAAAAAAATTAACTATGGGAATTCTAATACAAGTAAAATGATTAAACTTATCTGAATTGTAAAAAGTGATCTGTGACAACACTTGCACTCTTGTATATGGTATCATTTTATTTGGGTCATGACACCCTTATCTTACCATATACCTCTTAAAACACATGAATTATTGTATTCTTAACATATTTTTGATACTTTAGACTGGAATGAAACTAGATGTGACATAGGATATGGGTACCTTATAAAGACTCACTGTCACCAGCTTGAATATAAACAAATTTAAAGGATTGAAGTATACAATGATAATTTACAATTGTTACCTACTTACAATATATCTGCTCTGTAATGAACAGTGGATTTACCTATACCTAGTCACTTCCATTAATCTTTTTAAACTAAAACTGGTGACCATTTAAAAAAGTTCAAATTATACATTAATTATTCAATATAAGGGATTCTATTTGTGTGGTGTCTTGTGCTGTGCTGAAGATGGCGCCAATAGGTGAGTAAAAATATTATTAATATATTATTTAGATTTTATTATTTTTATGGTCTTATTAATTTTTAGTAAATACAAATTTTCTTGATTAGATAGCTCTTAAACCACATATGTAGTTTATTACCTTTTTCGCTATTTCGTCACATGCAAAATAGTATCAAGGTGTTAAACACCTTCTTAAAATCTATAAAGATAACCGAAACATGCTTTTTATCATTCAGTGGAGCGTTTATCTGGTCTGTAAAAGGGTTAATGCACTGTACTTCATTTGTTGAATAATTTTTTTTATTTTTTCTAAAAATCTTGGTTCACAACAATTCTTTCAATGATCTTATTTATGCTTAATATCAGTGTGCCAAATGTTGTCACACAATTAAGTATGGCACAGTAAAAATCTACATTTGAAAACTAAAGTGGCGTACAAAGCTTTTATCATTAGCACTCTATAACATTGAAACCTTGCAACATTTATATACCAGGAGAAAAGGATTATTGCTTTCCACATGCGTTGGGTCGAATACTTAGCGTGACTTGGCTTGTTCAAACTTACCAATGAGAAAGTACTTAATCTCACCAATTTGTCATTAGCCGTAGTACTCCTTAATTAAAAAAAACTGCGCTGGCTTGGACACTTGCATTGAATGCACCATGGTCAATTAACAAAGGATATATCTACTGTGAAATATGCTTCCCCAATAGATCTCTGGTGGACAATACCCATAAGAATGTCTGTAAATGATATATGAAAACTTGGGATGTGAATATTAAAATATTAAATTCGAAAGGTGTCCTATTTGGGTCATGTACTTAGAGGAGAAAAGTACAAAATACTGCACCTGATCATCCAAGGCAAAATAGAGGGTCGAAGAGGCTCTCCTGGCTATCTCCTGGCTCTGCAATATACGTGATTGGACTGGTATAAGGACCGTTGGGGGATCTTTTTTGGGCTGCCGGGGACAAAGATGCCTACTCGCTGGTGATAGTCAACATTGGGGGGACCTGACATGACACTAGGAAGAAGAAGAATGTGAATAAATAACTGTGGAAAAATTGCGTCAATTACAGAAATCTGTGGCATCAAGTGCTTCATTGAGGTACGGAAGTGTGTGATGAAAATTGGCTTGAGAACCACAAATTCAAGTAAAAGAGCAAATATGGAGTACCCCCTAGACCAGGACTAAATGTAGCATTGCTGATGTGATCGTATCTATAGATTTTTACTAAATGCAGTTTTTTTTTACTTGCTCTATATATTTCTTTGCTACTCAGTCATTGAAAAAGAAGGATTATAATAAATATAACACATCAATCAACAAATCTCAGGACTAACCAACAGATGGCGCCTCTAATAACAAATCCATACCGTTCTCAGTTAGTACCAACCTTTAGAAGTTACGTGTCAAACTTTCATGGCATTCCGACATTGTGTCTTTGAATTACAGTGGTTTTAGTGACGCTACTTTTGTTATTTTCAAAACAATGGAAAAAAAACGAATTTCGTGTGTTGATAAAAAATCGCTTTTTAATGGGAAAAAATATCGTTCAAACTCAGCGATGGCTTGAAAAGTTTTATCCGGGCTCTGCTCCGTCGAAAGCAATCATTTGTCGGTGGTATGCTGATTTCAAACGTGGTCGTACAGACACAAATGATGCTGGACGCTCTGATTGTCCAAATGAGGCTGTTGCACAAGAAAACATAAAAAAAAACCCTCAAAATCGTGATGGAAAATCGCAAAGTAAAGTTGCGTGAGATAGCTGACATCCTGAAGATATCATTTGGTAGTGTTTACACTATTTTGCATGAACATGAAAAAGCTTTTTTCGAAATGGGTGCCGTGTTTGCTCACAATGAAACAGAAACGACAATGCATCGATGATTCAGAGCGCCGTTTGGCACTGTTTACGTGAAATAAACAGGAGTTTTTGCATCGGTATGTGACAATGGATGAAACTTGGATCCACCACTATACTCCAGAATCAAATCGGCAGTCAGCTGAGTAGAGATTTGTGTTCATGAAATCTCTTTTCAAAAGATCTTCCTGTCTTTCCTATATAGAAATGATCACAGTCAGCACATAAAAGTTTATACACACCACTGTTGCTAAGTATTTCATTTTTGCCTTTAAATAAGACTTTCCGGAGATTAACACTTCCCTTACTGTGCTAAAAAATTACGCCAGTTACGGTGTTGGACACTGAGGGTACACTAAAAATGTATGTTTTAAATTAAAATTATGCAAAATCTATTAGTTTTTTTTTTAATTAGCTATAAACATCATTTTATTGTGTAATAAAATGTCGAATAATATAAAATAAGTGTAAGAAATGATAAAATAATAGTTGAAACTGAGAAGTGACATTTCTATACGAATATAATTTTCCCACTGCGTCGTTCGGTCTGCGCAACGTTCAGAATGCGCATGACTGAAAAGAGGTCTCCAACCTTTTAACACTTCCCTTACTGTGCTAAAAAATTACGCCAGTAACGGCGTTGGACACTGAGGGTACACTAAACATGTATGTTTCAAATTAAAATTATGCAAAATCTGCTAGGTTATTTTTTGTTATTAGCTATAAACATCATTTTATTATGTAATAAAATGTCGAATAATATAAAATAAAGGTAAGAAATGATAAAATAAGAGCTAAAACAGAAAGGCATTTCTATAAGAATATTATTTTTACGCTGCGTCGTTCGGTCTGCGCAACATTCAGAATGCGCATGCGTGATAAGAGATTTCCAGCCTTTTAATTTTTTTTCATAAAATTATACAATAAAATGTAGCGTGTATTTTTTTGGCAATAAAACCATAATTCGAATAAAGACAATAAATAACATATAAACAAAATATAAAATGAATATATAAATTCAAAAATCAAGGTTTTAGGGCGAGAAATTTATATAGTATAAACAAACACGAAATTCAAAATTATATTATATATAAACAAACACGAAATTCAAATCAATAAAATATATGCAATTTGGAAAATATAAACACTACAGAAAATTTGAAAATAGGACAAACATATCATATAATCAAAGTTTAATCCTGTGGAGAAAGTTATCGCAATTGGGGCATGAAACCACTTTTTTTTTACTATATTCTACGTACTAAACACGCAGGTGTTTGACAAATATTGCAGAATAGCCTGGTTTTTTTTCTCGAATGTTTTTAATAAAACCCACAACTTCCTCTTTTGAGGACCTCACGGGGTGCCAACAGGGTATTATTTACTAATGTTTCGGATATTGACTCGCCACAATATGTTAAAACTGTATTAAAAGCATCTTGTTGTTGCTATTTTTCCTTTTTAAGATATTGGGCATTGCCAATTCCAAACTTAACTCTCTTGTGAAATGTTTTCGGTGGTATTAATTATTTTGTTTCCACTCTGGATATTTGTCTATCCATAAGAGGTATGCATTCAATGCAGCCATATCTATAATTTCCATAAAAAGACGGAAAGGCCATCTTCTCGTTGACCTTGAGCAAGAGTACTCTCAAGTAATTTGGTCTCCCGTATCTACTCCAATTTTCGTATTATTATAATGATGTATAATTACTATAGTGGCTTTTGTTTTTCTGAATAATCAATTTCTGCATCATTGAATTGAGTGGATAATAATAATACTGCTCTATTTTTTGTGGTACACACGAAACAAGTATTTTATTTTCAGCTACTATGGATTGTTTTCTCTCTAGACGGTATAAATTCAAGTGAGATTACTCTTTTATTTTTTCGAAGCGTGCCAGTTAGAGTTAAACCTTTTAATAAAAGATTATCGGCTAATTTGATGGAGGTAATAAAAATACCTGTGGTTATCCTCCTGTTCGTGCCATACTGCGGTTGAACCATTTCTATAACTACTCAGTTACCTTGATTTATCTCTCTCTACGATTATTTATCATACCAGAATAAGCCTGTAAATTTGTTATGCGTCATATGCCGCCGCAGT
The DNA here is from genome assembly GCA_949825065.1 of Odontocerum albicorne. Classification (NCBI taxonomy): domain Eukaryota; kingdom Metazoa; phylum Arthropoda; class Insecta; order Trichoptera; family Odontoceridae; genus Odontocerum; species Odontocerum albicorne. Next base: position 8,769,717 of record OX463843.1, read on the forward strand.
CGGCAGCAACCCAGATTTTGATGCCATATTTACCAAGTTTAGACTTCATGTACACGCGAAATGAACAATTCTCTCTAAAGTTTGGCAAACGTTCATCTACAGTTATATTCGAAGATGGAGAATAATTGCTTTTGCACATATCCATAAACATTTTTGAAATCCACTTAATTGGTTCTAATTTATCTGAAAAAACCCTGATACCTCTCTTCTCGGGTTTCTTTATCATCAAAACGAATATGACTGTAAATATAGATGAATCTATCTCGAGACAGAGCTGTTGTGAAAAATGACTGGCAAAAGGGACTTTCACTTATCCACAATTCACTCAAAGATAGCTTTCGTGTTCGATTTCTGCCAGGTGCGAGCAATATTCCAATGAATTCATATAACTCGTCTTTTGATATTGGTTGGTTCTTTTCTGAATGAATTCGATTTAAATGACGATTTGTTTCTTAAACATCACTTTTACCACCTCTTCATTTACAAACAGACAACACATATCTTTTATGGAATGTACATTTATACTTGAATTTCTCAGTCCAGAATCTTCGATGAGAATATTTGATACCCGACCGATGCCTCGAAGATTGAGGTGGTACTCGTAATGAACTCCATTCGAATCCATGTTTTGATGTAAATAATATTTCTTCGTCTTCTTCACTCGTCTCCAAATCAGAATATACTTCATCCTGTACCTCGACAAAATCTTCTGATTCTGATATATTGCCTGTCGCCTTAAATTCCAAATCGCTATCATCGCCGTCGATATTTCCCGCCATCTCAATTATTATATTTTTGAAAATGAAATAATAAATAAAATGTACATTTATTATAAAAAGAGTAATGGTACAATATAACATACCAGATAAAAAATTATAATAGAAAAAACATACCAGATAAAAATAAAAAATAACAATCAGGATTATAAAACTGGTGACGACCCCTGGAACGGGCGCTATACGTACGAACTGTCAAAAAAGAATGAGTGTTTGACATTTCGTCAATTCGCGATTTAAAATCATTAATTTCTGTTGAATTAACTATGAATGTTTTGTTTCCTAATGACATCATTCAAATCATAGAGGTTTCGATGAGGAATACATAAAGTATGAAGACCCTGCAAGCAGTATATTTCGAGAAATTAAATAAAATATAAGTCATGATCACTCGCTATCCATCACCGTACGGCAAGTGTTAAAATTAGTGTAAAAAGCTGGCTTTATGTGACTTGGAATATTTTTGATTATTTCGTATATGTTTTTTATAAATAGGACTTTGCTCCATTTATAGGTATAGGTGTCGTTAAATATATAATTTTTTATAAGTTTCTTTTTTGTTTCCCTCACCCCTCAGCCCCCAACCGTTAAAGCGTGTATATCGGTACCAGTTTGAACAGCATTTAGTCTTGTTTGTGCTCCCCTGAAGATGAAGTGAAAGCCTTGAAACCGGTAGGGTTATACCGTTACAAAAAAGTGGAATAAACATTGTTTGATAAAAAATAAATTACAACATCTATTTATGTATAATAAATTTTGTCTAAAAAATATATTTTAATAAAAGTTAAATTAAAAAAAAAACTAAGAAGCAAAACGCAGTTTTTGTGTATTATAAAACATTTTTCTTTTATTTTTTTCTGTAACCCAAATATAAAAGTGGCGCAAGCCGTGCTCCATTTGTATAGACGGCACCCTTAGGCAGTTTGAAATTTGCGCTCCCTCCCCCTAACCACAATATGTAATAAATAAAATGCTATACACTTTCTGTAACTGATGATGATGTATTTCGTAACACACGACCAACCACCACAGTTTACGTCTTGCTTTTTTTCTCCACAAATGCAACCACGATGTCATTAAAGCTCATATTTACTATTGTCTGATTCTATTGTATTAATACATTTTGTTATATTATCAATACAATATAGTTTTGTTTTAGTGTGGATTTTTAAAATGTTTTTAATAATTTAAATAATGAAAATCTTCATTGATGAACAGTTTCTCAATGTTGCACATAAAAAATTATCTAAATATTTGAAAAAAACATTTACTAATTTTTGTTGAATATTAGTTTGCTAAACTATGCATTGAAAAGTTGTGATTATGGTATCATTATATTTTAAATATGAATTCAATTGAATGCATTCTTCCATAAAGAATTCATCTAAATCGTTTTTATAAATATTTTTTGTAACCTATTTATGAATATTTGGGTACCCCCTCTGTCTTGGCACCCTTCGACAAATACCTAGGTTTGCTGTTATAAAATACGGCTCTGAGTACAACTATAAAATACTTAATAACAAATATTTTAAAAACTAAAATTATTAATAAAATCTGCTCTCCTGGAAAAACTGAGTGTCCTACCATGAGTCCTCTAATTGTTTGGACACATCACGATCTTTGATGCTTTGGACCGACTAGCTAAGGGAAGCAATATAACTACCCTTAACTTAGAAATATAACTACCCTTGAGTTCAAAGGTGAATGGAGAGAAACCATCAAAGGCTGTCATGGGAGTCACTGTAATAGGCAATTCTACTGGAAGAAGTAAAAAATTAAGTCAAGAGAAATTCTGGAATAAACCTTAATGTTACATGACATCACACCACTAGATGCAATCTAACAAATATTTTAGATTCCCAAAAGAGGCAATGTCACCCCCCTGGGAGCAATTTTAACTTTTAGGGGGTTTTGAGGTGCACAAAATGATTAAGAGGGTGTTAAGGCTTTGTGGTATTTATTAAATATTGCAGGAAAAATAATCTTAACCTTAGTATGAAAGAACAAAATGAAGTACTTGAAAGATAAAAAAATATGTTCAACACTCAAGGATATCATTCCATGTGACTGCACCCATAAAAAAATGTCTAAGCTTTTATTCATAGTTTTCCATCTTTGTCAGATACAAAAAATTCAGTTAGATATCATGAAAAATCATCAAGCACAAGTCAAAAATTATCATATTCATTATGATAACATCTTCCTGTTGCGTGGTTCATGACTGAGTATCGTAACACGCATGATAGCCCTTAATGACTCTCCATTCATCCCTACATTTCCTAGCTCCAAGAGCAGTAGTTAAGGGTAATCTATTGCATCCCTCACATGGTCAGTCCAATGAATTAGGGCATCTCCTCTTGCGCGTCATTCTTCCACACTTTGAATGACCACAAGTATCTTCATATTTTTCTTGGCTACGAGTGATGTGTCCAAAAAATAAAAGGTATGTTATATATTGTCAGCAATCTATTGGTGACTTTTCAACACTTCTCCAAGAATATAACCATTAGTTTGCCTTGCTATCCATGGAGTTCATAATCTTTCTTCAGCACCGTATTTCAACTGCATATACTCCACGTCTCTCGTTTGCTCTTAGTGTCAACATTTCTGCATCACACATAAATATTGCAAAGATAAGAGATTTAACCAGACTCATTTTCACCATGATGCTGATGGTTCTACTACTAATCTACTCTTGCATATTTTTCTAGCTTTGAAATCACATTCTTCACCATTCCGTTTCTTCTCTTCGCCTTAGCCTCACTTCCTCTATTGTCGTGAGGTGCATGGTCATGCGGTAACACACTGGACTTTCGTGCGGAAAGTCATCGGGTCGAATATCGCACTGTGTTACTCCTCTCGAAAGACAGGTATTTTTTCCGCCTAGTATTCGAGGGTATAAGGATACCTATAACTTCCGTCATATCTATTCTTCCAAAAAAAGGAATATAAAAAACATGTCGGTGTGCTCTGATCATCTTATTTCGGTGTGCCATCATCATTGCCGGGCCTCGCAGTCGAGGATCCCCTCGCTACTCCAACGTCAGTCCTGAACCGTTCTCCCACGTCGATCGTGTGATCTTTTGTGAGAAAACAGCCCGATCCTGGATGCGCACTCCCTCCCGCAAATGCCACAGACGTATGGACCCTGCTGAGCCTCCTGGCCATGTTGACGCATGTTCGCAGTGCGCAGACTGTTTCTCATAAAAATGAGCAATTTAAAATCAGAAAAAATAAGAATATTCATAGCCAATGGTCAAAAGTGATAATAATTGAAATTTAATTGCTGAAAACATGAAAAAAACATCGGCCGACGTTCACAAAATGGGCGATGCAAACGCCTCAAATGGCTGCCCGAAAGCTATTGAAGCAAGCAAACTGAGATTCTATTTCTTGCGTTCCCATATACCGAAGTAGAGTGAGAGTGAGATGTGAATAGCGTCGCTTCCTCGCCCATAGCGGTTTTTTAGAATTAATATACTTACGTCACACACTGGCACACGTTTGATTGTATTGGTGAATGTATTCCCGATTTTCACAAAATATCTCTGATGTGGCCGATAAGTGCTAATTATTATTAATGTTATTTTTTCATTCAATGCATAAATGTATCACGGAGGAATACCTAAAATCTGAACCCAGTATTTATTATATTTAGAGAGATATTAAAGTTTTTTAGAAGCAATGTGTACTAGTTACACATCACAGGGAGGGAAGGGTTAACCTATTCACTTCCAGATCATGCTTTCAATGATCCACCTTTTGAATGAGCATGGTCATTTCTTACTATTTTCAAATAATAATAAAAATGTTTATGTTTACTCCAGATTTTATAATCACTTTAGTTAATAATAGTTGACTAACACAATTTATTGTTTTAATAAAACTAATGAACCAAAAATTTAGTATGAGTGCATTTTTGACTTTCTCTACATTATAAGAACTAAAAATATCCAATGTTATATTAACACTTCCCTTACTGTGCTAAAAAATCACGCCAGTCACGGTGTTGGACACTAAGGGTACAGTAAACATGTAAGTTTCAAATTAAAATTATGCAAAATCTGCTAGGTTATTTTTTGTTATTAGCTATAAACATCATTTTATTATGTAATAAAATGTCGAATAATATAAAATAAGTGTAAGAAATGATAAAATAAGAGCTAAAACAGAGAGGCGACATTTCTATAAGAATATTATTTTTACGCTGCGTCGTTCGGTCTGCGCAACATTCAGAATGCGCATGCGTGATTAAGAGATTTCCAACCTTTCAATTTTTTTTTCATAAAATTATACAATAAAATGTAGCGTGTATTTTTTGGCAATAAAACCATAATTCGAATAAAGACAATAAATAACATATAAACAAAATATAAAATGAATATATAAATTCAAAAATCAAGGTTTTAGGGCGAGAAATTTATGTAACCAAACACGAAATTCAAATCAATAAAATATATGCAATTTGGAAAATATAAACACTACAGAAAATTTGAAAATAGGACAAACATATCATATAATCAAAGTTTAATCCTGTGGAGAAAGTTATCGCAATTGGGGCACGAAACAACTTTTTTTCTATTCTACGTACTAAACACGCAGGTGTTTGACAAATATTGACAAAGATAGCTTTCGTGTTCGATTTCTGCCAGGTGCGAGCAATATTCCAATGAATTCATATAACTCGTCTTTTGATATTGGTTGGTTCTTTTCTGAATGAATTCGATTTAAATGACGATTTGTTTCTTAAATATCACTTTTACCACCTCTTCATTTACAAACAGACAACACATATATTTTATGGAACATAAAATTAATATCATTCATTTCTGTTGATTTAACTATCAATGTTTTGTTTCCTAATGACATCATTCAAATCATAGAGGTTTTGATGAGGAATACATAAAGTATGAAGACCCTGCAAGCAGTATATTTCGAGAAATTAAATAAAATGTAAGTCCTGGTCACGCGCGTCCGATCATAGATAGGCAAGGGTTAAGAGGACTTTGACTTATCTTAAAATGCTCCAAGAGGATCCTTCTGTAAATAGTCGATAGGTGATGGAAGCTTTCATTAGCAAATAGCTCTCATACAATTGAATAGGTAAAATAAAACATCAAGATTGGTGGCACAAAATTTTTAATCTTTTATAAAATTGTATCGAATTTTATAAAATTACATGTTAACTCAATAATAAACTTAAATAAACAAAATGTTGATAATGTTTCAACAACTAAATATAAATCTATATATATTTTTTGAAATAAATACAGAAAAAATTAGTTCGAAAATAAGAACAGGTCGATTTAATATATCTTTTCTAATCAATCATTATAGAACTTTGGTGTAAACGTTTGAACATTATTTTCTTTGAATAACGTACATCAATTCAAATACCTTGATTGAGAACCTGTTTCTATGATTTAATTTGAAAATAATTCTAATTAATGATAATTTATCATAAGCTCAAACATGCATTGAGATAATGAAACATTAAGCAATTGACTTTGTTTTTAATAATAAAAAAAAAAGATAGAAAAACTTTATTGATTTTTCCCTTTAAGACTCGACATTTATTACAAACCATATAAATTTACTAAACAGTATTAAAGAAATTGCTCTACCATTATTTACTATGAAATGAAGCTGTTATTGTGTACTGTTAGTGTGATTCTGAAAAAAATTAAAGGATTATTTTAAAGGATCATTAAGGCCTCGGCCACACAGGTAGGAGCCTTGCTTGGTGCTTAGAGCTACGCTGCGAGCTAGGTGACATATCCTAGCTAACCAACGCACCGCATACTATCGCAATGGCCACACTGCACGCTTCGCACCATGTTACGTGACGATTAGTCACCTAGTAAGTCTCTTAGCAAACAAACGTGTTGGTTAATTTTATTGTGTCACCAAGTGATTTTACAAGATGGCGGAAATTTTAATAACAGCTGTGTATAAAAGGGAGCCTTTGTGGAACCCATCGAGCAAATTATACAAAAATGTACCTGTAATAAAATCACTTTGGAATAAAGTTGCACAGGAAGTAAATAAAGATGGTAAGTTGTAATGAAATTGGTTAGTTTTGAGAGTGGCATCGTTTGTTGACTCAACCGCTCCCAAATGTCAAATGAATTTGTGCAAAGCAATTTGGTGTGGCCAAGCATGAAGTCACCTAGTCTATTAGTCACGTAGCACCAGCGAAGCACTTTGGTGTGACCTTAGCCTAAATGTTAATTTTGTGAACTGAAAATGTTACCATATAGTATCAAAAAGGGAGGACATGTCTTCCTGCAATATGATTTAACTTAAGTGTGCTTTTTCAATTATTGGGCATGGAGCAAATGATTTTTCAGACTCACTGTGTGGATTCAAAATAATTTTCCTTTTGGTTTCTATTTTAACATTGGATCATCAATATTTTGGATTATATGATGATGCATGAAACGAGTCCTTGGTGTTATGTGACACAATAGGGAAACCAAAACGAATGTTACGTGGCACATATACCAATATGATCTCTTCATTTGTCTAGTGTAAAATAATAGTGATGCGCTGTCTAGAGTAGTCTAAGATGGTCGAGTGTCTACCAAAATCAAACGTAAAACCAAACATTGAACACGACATTTGTTCTTGGAATTTTGAATACTTGTTTTAATGTTACTTGATTGTTTTTTTCATAACACTCAAAGACCAACAAAAGTTACTGAGTTTCGAAAATTAAACACTTGGAATATCCACAAACTGAATTCATGATTATGAAAAAGATCTAAAGAAGAAACTCAAAAATAAACAAGACAACCACTTGTTACCAGTAATATAAGGTAGTGAATGTTGGCGAGGATATGCCATGTCAGTAGATGTCAGCTGACATGATCAGCAAAGATCGTTATGTAAGCCCAACAATATAGACAGACTACCATTCCATAGACTGAAACAGAGTTTTAGAAATGATTCAGCAAAATCTTAGGACACTGATAGTAGAGGGAAACTGAAAAAAGATACAATAATATATATTTATGAATATTTGTTTTACGTTACGTACATTGTTAATTTTGTGTTCTTAATGTAAATAAAAGTGTTTCTAAGAAAATAAAATAAACTGTCAAAATATTTTCTATATTTGTCATGAGCTGAGAATGACAACAATTAATATTTTCTTCAACTAATGCTGTGATATGCCAACATTTTGAGATAACTGGAGATTCAAAGTAACCGCACCGCTCTGAGTTACACAGCATCCATTAATAGACATATATTCTGACTGTTCTGACTTTCATGCTATCGCCAACAGATTCCAGAGTGATTACCAAAGATAGAGGGACTAGACAAGCCATGTAAACAAGACAAATTGTGCCTCTTCAATAAAGTTTTGTATCTTAAAAAGTATAAATTCGAATCAAAATGTAATATAAATTATTATTACAAAATAAAGTACAGCAATAAAGTACAGTTAAGGTGCATTCAGCACGCAATTTATTAATTAACACAAGCAAATCATTAAGGTCAACACAATTAGATTCGTTACTAATTTACCAAAAGATAAATAAGTTGAATAAAAGAAATTAAAGCATTATTTCAGAATTTCATTCAGAAGAGTTCGAATATATACTCCCTGCGTACATGCAGCGTGTTGCAGTTTTAATATCAGTCATTTGTTTGTTAAGTAACCCTTAACATATCAGGATTGCTGAACTGGGTTTAAAGTTAAAATGAAGAGTTCCATTAGGAAACAATACTATCTTCAGCCCTGTTAATTGAGGGTTGGGGTTTAGAATTACCGTAACAGACAGGTAATTTTATGTCCATTGTTGTATGTGTTGGTAATATTACAGTATTCCAAGGTTTAATACAATATCCCTCATATATTTTTATCTAAATTTACTCAGTTTGGTAAAGAGTTTAACTATGTAAGTAATTTGTTTTTACTTTTGGGAATCGAAACTGGAATCCCAGGGTGAAAGACAAGCCTTTTACTAACTAGGATACAGGGATCACCTTGTTGGTATGATATATCAATATAGTCAATTTTTTAGTTAGTTGAAAGAGATTACGAATTGTCAATAAACTTGCCAGGTTGTACTGTATACATACAATGAAAATTGAATGCAATAATACAATACTGATAATTCTTTTAGAGATAGCATTCACTCTTGTAAAATTAGTAAGAAATCTCAATTGTATTGCCAATGTTAATATCATTTTAATAAAACAAGATAAAAAGTATTTCAAATTCTTTGTCAAAAAAATTACATGATATTATCATAATAATTAGCGATAATAATATTAAGTCTTTTCATTGTCTTATAACAAATTACTTATACTTAGAGATAAGTATACATCCTACTACAATACAAGGTACACTTTTACAAGTTTATAAAAAATAACTCAAGCACACTTAAATTTTTTTGGAATATTATAATATCAATTTGTGTGCTTGATAATAAACCTAAGTTTAAATTTTAAAGTAAGCATATTATTTGTCTTACCATTCTTTTCAAAAAGATAGTTTTTTCATTACATAAAAAAAAAAAAAAACTAAAATAAAATTGAGCATGTAATTGTAAAAAGTGCAAAGTAAAATTTATATGTTCATTTTTAGATTACTATAATAATTAAAATGAACACATAATCATTGTAGCATCTGAGTTTAATTGTCCAATTATAAGATTCAAATAAATTAAAGTGATCATATTCCACCAAGTTGATAAATGATATAATGACACATACTTATTAAATGATTAAAGAATATACTACCTTGATCAAAAAGTTTTAAGACCGGCCACCGTGTGGCGCTGTCAGTCACCCGATTGGAATTCTTTTTTTTTGCTAGGTTACCACATCTATCATTGACACTTCCCTCCAAATTTCAGCGTCATAGCTTGATATTTGTAAAAGTTACGCTGTAAAAGTACATCTACCTTTGTGCGTGTTTTCGATTTTTTACAAGTTTGAAAATGGCATCAACTGTGCATCAACGAGTTTGCATTCAATTTTCTGTGAAAAACGGATTTAACAGTCCGCAGACCTTGGAAATGTTGGAGAAGTGTTTTTTGGTGGCACAAACGCTTCAGAAGTGGCCGTGAGTCAGTCGAGGATGACGAACGCAGTGGCACCGATGAAAACATCGATAAAATCAAAGAAAAGTTGGCCGAAAACCGCAAATTGACCATCAGAGCTGGTAGAGGACTTGAACATCGCTTATGGATCCGCTCAAGACATTTTGGTTAGTGATTTGGGCCCCAGACGTGTCGCTGCAAAACTGGTGCCGGAAGACCTCAATTTCATACAAAAAAAGGACCGCGTTGAAATCACATGATTTCCAAGGCCGAATCCGACCCAACATTTATCAAACGGATCATCACTGGAGAGGAGACGTAGATTTATGAGTATGACACGCAATCCAGACACCAAGTGAGTGAATGGCGTGCACCGAATGAGCCGAGACCGAAAAAACCAAGTCGTTTTCAGTCAAAAAAGAAGGCGATGCTCACGGTTTTTATGAATTACAATGGTGTTGTGCATCATGAATTCTTGCCAGAAAAACAGACAGTCAACAAAGAGTATTATTTGGGCGTTATGAGACATTTGCGTGAAGCAATTCGCCAAAAAAGACCGGATTTGTAAGCAAACAACTCGTGGATTTTGCACCACGATAACGCACCGTCGCACAATGTGATCTTTATCCGTGAGTTTTTGACCAAAAACAACACGAATACTATCCAGCAGCCTTCGAATTCACCTGATCTGGCTCCCTGCGACTTTTTTCGTGTACAACCGACTTAAAAAACCGATTCGCGGAACGCGTTACAGCACCCGAAAGGATGTCATGAAAAAATCGAAGACGGCTCTGATGGACATACCGAAAATTGAGTACAAGCGGTGTTTCGAGGATTGGATCAAGCGCTGGCGTAAGTGCCTTGCAGTCGATGGGGAGTACTTTGAAGAGGACCATATCGATTTTGATGAATAAACTTGTATTTTCGATTTTATGAATAAAGTCTTAAAACTTTTTGATCAAGGTAGTATATGAAGTAATTACAACATTCAAGTTTTTATTAATATATCAACCAAATACCTTTCATGCGATGTAGTCAGTCCGTGTTACAGAAAAAAAAATTGTTACGGCTGTTTGATACTACACTAGGCAAAATCTAAATATCCAATGCCTGAAAGCGTAGAAAAACAAAGTTTGGAAAAACTTCAACAAATGTCACAAAATTTGAATGAGGTTTGAACAAATACCAACTGTCATATGGCTTAATGCTGGATTATTTTATTGTTAAAACACTGCTTAGGTTCAATAGCATCTGGTCTGAGCAATTTAGAGTGTGTATGGACCTTGTCAGTCACATTCACCGCATGTTCTGGTGATGTTACAGTTGAAATTTGATACCTTTACGCTCAGTAGAATGTCAACTAAAGCTAGATATATTGATTAGTTATATTTTGAAATTTCCAAATTGAATATTGTTTGGTTATCTACTTTCTTTTAAAATAAGGGGAAAACCCGGGAGAAATTAGTCTTTAAAGATTTTTCTTGGTAGATAGTCTTATCTTTTGAAAGAAACTTGATAACCGTGCGATATTAATTTTTTAACATTTCAGAATATAATGAAACAACACGTCTTCTATGGGGTCTAGGTGACATGCTACTAAGGTTAGAGATATCAAATTTTAACAGGAACATTGCCTGACCATGTACTAGGTGTGGCCAGCGTTGTATCTGTCCATACATGATCTAACTTGTTTGGGCCGGATACTTTTTGACCATATGGTACTTTGAAAACATAATTTCCATAGTGCATCAAAATATTGATATGAATAGCGAATAACACCAGATGAGAATAGTGATGTCGGGTAAACCACTAAAGAACACCAAGGAGTTTGTCTACCTCGGGAGCAAAATAACATTGGACGGTCGGTCCAAGAGCGAGGTCGACAGCAGTATACATCAGGCTAGACTTGCATTTAATAAAAGGTCGAAAATAATATAATCAAATAATATAGACCTAAAACTGAGAATACTCCTCATCAAGACCTATGTATGGAGTATCTTGATGTACGGCTGCGAGACATGGTGCCTATCCGAAAGAGATAGACGAAGACTAGAGGCTTTTGAGATGTGGTCCTATAGAAGACTATTAGGAATTTCCTGGAGAGACCGCATCACAAATGAAGAGGTTCTCCAACGAATCGAAGGAGGAAGGCACCTGCTCAGGATCCTGTCCGAAAAGGCGTGCAGGATGGATCGGTCATATAATACGACAAGAGGGCCTCTTGCATGCCATAATGGAGGGTATGACCGAGGGGACAAACTCTAGGGGACGCCCACGCCGAGAGTACCTGGAGGACCTCTTGGTGGACGTGCGCTGCTCAACATATACAGATTTAAAAAGAGCCGCACAGGACAGGGGAGAATGGAGGAGAAGAGTTGAAATTGCTGCAAACCAGTCTTAGGACTGCAACCACGGAGGAGGAGCGAATTTTATTGCCAAATTTCTATTTTTACACAAATAGACAATTATTAATCATATATTTTTAAAAAGTAGGTCTAACCAATATTACAATATTCTGGTAACTTAATTTATTAGCATGCTTTATCTCTGTTTTCAAAATATGATAAAGCATTAACATTTTGAACAAAATCTTCTTTTGAAAATCAAAACAAACTCTTTCATTGCAAATGAGTTAAATAAATTGACTTTTGAATATTATATACACACTTTTGAGATGTTAAGTTAAATATCTAACACAAAACATGTGGTGAATGATCACCAGGTAAAACCCTGGAAAATAGTGATAATTAAATAAAAATATAACTTTTTGGTACCTCTAACATATCTGCATTGTGCGAGTCACTCTCATTCTAGGGTCTTAAGTGGTTATAATAATACACTACATTTTGTGTTTCTACTGTTAAAAGCTTTCAATAAGATCTGACTACATCGTAAAACATTTTTTAATGTTTCTTGTACATACGAAACATGAGCATTAATCAGTAAATCTTAAAAATCCTATAGCTTACACATAACATCAAGCATTTAAATAATACACTGCGTAAAAATGATTTGTTTGTTTCAAAATCTATAACACAGATATTTGTATATGTAAACATTAAGTTTGAATAATTTGATTATACCATTAAGTGGCTATATGTAATATAATAAATACATAGAAAGCATAAAATATTATGAGCGATAAATAAAATATTATCTTGGTTATCCTCAAATACAGATGAAGACATTATTCATATATAATATATTATTTCATTTTATTTTGTTTGTAACTAACAGCAAGGATTTTAAGGGAACACTTTTTGGGAAGTTTTGGATAAGCTCAAAGAGATGCTGGGGCTACATCTATCACAGTAGCAAGGAAAATACACATGAAAGTTACCAAAGGTTTGTTATCTTTCTAGGGTAAAAGGTAACTGATAAATACGAGTAGTTATATATTACTGAGATGAAACTGGGTTGAGATTTTTTTTTTACATATATTCTTATAAAATATCTTCAATATATGAAGATATGTGTATATATAAAGAAATTGATAACTTAGCGATTTATCAAACATTATGAAAGATGTAAAGCAAGGATGTGTGATGTCACCATGCTTGTTTGATTTGTATATATTGTAGGCTCATCGAAATGGAACATTAGAGCATATTGAAAATAAGTAAAATAAATATAATTTTCTTTCAAATGATAGTTTTTGTTTAAAATCAAAATGTTTGATGGGTTGTTTACGAGACAACTTAGAGTTACTGGAATGATAAGTGGAATTCTGTTATCTGAGAAATATGTTTAAGTGCGATGAAGGAGCAGAAAGAGATACTGAAAGACAGATTGCAACAGGGAACAATGAAAATGGAGCACTAACAAAGTTAAGTTAGTAACACGAATTATAGAACACTGTATAATGATTTTGTAGATATGAATATAAAGGAAGCAAAAGGAGTGTGTTTGAATAAAATAGTGAATATCTGGTATATATGTCTATCTCACAAGGAGCATAGTTTGCTAAGTCTTTATGTATAGATAGTTATAATGATAAGCTACTGCAGTATAATTTTTGTATAAACAATGAAATATCTGAAAGTACATTTTGAAAATTTTAAAATAAATTAAGTAATTATATTATTGTTGGCATAATGAATACAAAAATATGAAAAGGTAATTTGTGTGTTCCCTTTGGTTTAAATGAAACTAATTCTTAATTTTAATATTTAATTGAGGATTAATATATTTGAATATATAAAGAATTCAATACCAAAAAAGAGTAAAAATAACTTATTTTTTAACTTAAGAGTTGCAAAACAACTGATAAGTCATTAAAAAAAAAATCAGTTACTTCTAACTTCTAAAAATATCAAAATAACATCACTCATTAAATATCCGAAGAAATATAAGAAAATTAAATTGAAAATTTTGATTTCAAAATGAGGCTATCAATTTCGCCTTGAGCAAAGACAAACCACGCCTTGAAAAAGGGATAGAAAATATTTTACCATACTTGAAAATTTAATATATTAAAAAAATATATTTCGACTCTTAAATTAAATATTTTTATTGGTTTTGAACTGAAAGAAATAGTTTGAAAATCAAACTGAGTTAAATATAAAAAAAGACAACACAGTTTAGAAAAATACTATATCCATAGTTTCAGGGAACTACACCATTTTATTTTTGAAAATAAAAAGTATTGTCCATTAAATAAATTAAAGTCATCATTAAATTTAATTAAAATAGTACTTTTCAAATTTAAAATGCTTAAATTATCTTAAAATGATTGATATAATGCTACGACAATGGTTTGAAATGAGATCTTTGGGTAATTAAGTAAAAATAATGATAAAAATGATTTAATTTTTTTTTGTAAGTTAGTATAATACTACTTGTATGACAAGATAAATGTATATGGGTGAATATATTATTATATATTTGATTACTGCTAAAGTTAGGTATTACACTTGGTTATTATTATTATTCGTGAGAAAGAGAAACATAAATAGTAAATGGCTTTTCGATACCTATGCCAATATACAAGACTTGAAAATGAATATCGAAGAATAAATAATAATTATGGCATGAGATGTACTTAGAAAAGTTTCCAATTTAATAAAAAAAAATGGTTTTGTTAAATATTTATCCATTTTAATAAGTTTTTTAAGAAAATTAGAGTATTAAGAAAAAAATAACACGTTGTTTTATTGACAAAAAGATTCATAAATAAAGAATTGGGTGTGAAAATAATACCTATTGTATGATTAATTCATCACAGGAATGGGCATTATGTTTACACACAATTAATTATTTGTTTCATAATTTTACATTATTAAAAAATATATATCTTCATGAAGATATAAATTTTTATCTTCATGAAGATATACTATATATTTCATTCATGAAGTATATTTTAGAGAAAAAAAATAAAACTAAAAAAAATTTTCAACCATCCTTTAACAATTTTCAAATTCTTTTAACCAATAAATAAATTAACTTTCATACACTTTACCAATAAAAAAAAAAACGAGATATTAAAATTAGGCTTGCAACTTCACATGGATTGTACGAAAGATAAAAAAAGTTAAAAAAAAAAATTATAAATAAGATAAAATTAATACTAACTGATTAAATATAAATATCAATGATAATAAATCTGGATGAAATAAAATTGAGTGGTCCAAAATTTGGCATACATTTATAATAAAACTAGATGATAAATCTAAATTAACAAGGATTAAAATGAAATGCAAATATTCTGTTTAAAAATTACTGATAAATACAATTAATTAAAAAAAAATTACCCATTTACCTGTGATATCTGAAGTACCCTAATACCCCCCTTTGTACTGTGTCTTCTGTTATACTCATTACGGATAATAGACATATATCCATTCAAAATAAAATTTCAAATGGGATTAATTGGACCATATGTTTTTTGGAGCCAACAAAATGACAAAATCTAAAATATTTTAATTAAAAAAGTTTTTGACAACGTTAAATGCAAATGTACTGTTTAAAAACTAGTAGATCATATTCAAAACCATATTGGCCAGTTATATGTTCAGAACTTAAAAAAAATGATGTGTTTTTCCCAACATTACTGGTTGACTGAAGACGAGGGTAAATATGGTAAATATATTATGGAAGAATAAGTATATTTAGCAATGATCACTGGGTTGGCCCAAAATGATGTGTTTTTCCCAACATTACTGGTTGACTGAAGATGAGGGTAAATATGGTAAATATATTATGGAAGAATAAGTATTTATCAATGACCATTGGGTTGGCCCAAAATGATGTGTTTTTCCCAACATTACTGGTTGACTGAAGATGAGGGTAAATATATTATGGAAGAATAAGTATTTAGCAATGACCATTGGGTTGGCCCAAAAATACTTCGACAATATACTGAGGATTTTGAAGAGGATCAAAGTGTTATGTGAATGGATATTATTTTGGAGGTTATTCAAGTGTTATTAATTGGGTACACATAGTGGCTTAGTGTATTTTATGTTTTTTTGGATAAGTTTTGAAAATATTGGATAAATGTGATTGAAAACCAATTATCCTTTTTTAAATTACAAAAAATGAAAGAAAACATCTCTATCAGAACTTTTGAACAAAATATTGCATTATTTTCATAGTACGTTTATTAATAAAATACAAACTCAATTTTTATCTTAATTTTTGACCACTTACAAATAAAGGCAAATTAAAAATTATGCATTTGTACTTGATATAGGAAATAAAAATAATAACTTAAAATTTACCTTATTTCAGAATCCGGGTCTGTACACATTTTTTATAAAATATAATATATATTTTTATAATACAATCACAAAATGCTTTTTTGTCAATAGATGTTTTGGATAAAATTATTCAATTAATTGACACACAATGATATTTTATCCTTTATTAGGTATTCATAAAAAACATATCAGAAAACAAATTAACAAAATAAAACTATAATTAACTTTGCAAAATGACAGCATTATTTTTCAAGAGACAGGACGGACAGTAAAAAGAATAAAGTTGGATTATTGATTTAACCCAGTGGAATCCAAATAAGTGTTATGAATTAATTATACCAATATTTTAATTTCTTTACGACAGATAATGAAATACATGTCCTGGAACTGTTTTTAGATATTATTTATATGGAAATTGAGATTTACTTCTATATCAAGAAAGCCTGAAAGAAATAATTTAAATTAAGAAGTCTTGAAGCATTAATCTTCTTAACTACAACCAAATCAGCAATATATACGATACAAAGTTATGAATATTAAGAAAATAATATTGTTTCTTATGTATTTATTAGTCCATGATATTGCAGACTAGGTCTTCAAAAATAAATCAATCAGAAAATAATTCAAAATGTAATAAAATTTTTTGAAAAATATTATAGCAATACAATTAATACAGATATCTCGCTAATTCTAGGTTTATTAGCAAGAATATTTGAAAATTTGCGTTTCCCAAATCTTGGACGACACAATTAGGTTTATTTGAGAATAAAGTTGAAACTGTTGGTTCCAAGTAAATGTCAGACAATGTGTTTAAAGATCTTCAGAAGGCAAGGAAACTTTAACAAAGAGCAAAAGATTTTTAAAAGTAGGTCAAATACATCTCAGAATTTAACTAATTAAAATCTATATAAAAATGAAAATTAAAGTAAATAAACATGTGGTAGATTTAAGTTTAAATAATCATATTGGTAACTTTATTTACCTGTTATTATAATTGATTTATATAGAAACAGACACATGTGTAAAATTTAGATTAAAAAAAAACTTACATGATGTATTTAAGACCATTTTAGTTTTGTTAATTGACATTGTGTATCTTCGTGTCGTGTCAATAACATTTCCATTACCATACTAAACACATCACCAGTTTATTGAAATAATTAGAAAAAATTATTGACGAAATGATATTTATTTATAAATTAAATATTAAAGTTTTCATTGAAAATTTGGATGTCAATGGGTTGATTGTATCATAGAATAAATAGTATAAAGACTGTCATAGTTAAAGTTGTACATTGATTAAATAAAATTGGTCCGTTTGATGACAAAGTTCAACTAATTCGAGGTTTAATAATTTTAAGGAATACAGCATAACCCCGAAATTAAATCCTTTGATATTTTTTCGTCTTTTGCATTATTTTTTTTAGTGGTCCCATTTCGTTTTTCAATATTTCGTGTAATTTAAATTCATTATCACAAAGTTTTCATCAGAAATTAACATAAAATATCCACTGATTTGTTATTTTCCTTCTCTCAATATTGAAATCTAGCAAATTTAATTATTTATGCATAAATTATTAGAAAATAGCTATTTTGAAATTCATGTTAAAATCTCATAACTTAAAATTGTATTGTTTTTTGTAGTTTATTTAAATTAGTAGCAACTTTGATAATAATACTTAATACAATTTTTTCTTCATTGGTCACCTTAAAATTTTTGGTAAAAACATTGGTATATATGAAAACAAGAATGTAGTTTTGACGATTACAAACAACTGCATTTTTTTTATTAGTACCTTAAGAAATGTTATTTAGGGGGTTTTGCTGTATATTGAATAATATAATGAACGATTAGTAAATTTAAGAAATAAAATTCAGTTCTTTCTTATTATAAAATATATTTGGGACCCTAATTATTCAACTTAAAGAATAATTTGAAATTATGACAAACTCAATAAAACTTAAGAAAAAAAAATCATAATTCAACGAGAATAGAACTGAATCTGAGATAATTTAGTTATCCATACATGAAGCTCTTGGTACGTCATCTGAACTCATCTCCTCGATATTGGAAGACTCATCCACAAGTCGGGTTCGGTGTTCTATTTGGATTGATTCAAACAATTGTTTGTGTTCATGGTGCTCCATCTAAAAAATACAAGTAAATTTATATCATACCTTAATGCAATACTGTCATAAGTTCTAATGCTTATTATTAATTAAGTTAAAATAACTGACAAAGATCAATCTCATGTTTATTGACAGCTTATGAAACGTGACTGTACAAAGACTACGTGGACTCAATCCTTGGATATTCGGGCGTAACTTCAATCAGTCTCGGTCAAGATTTGGGTGAAGAGATTCCTTGTTTGTAGAAATAAAAACAAAATAGACATTTTAGACGAGAATATATTTGGCTCAATCGGCGTCCCTTATGTTTAGTCCATTGCACATAAAAAGTCGACCGCTTATGCATCACCCTGCGGTAGCTCAAAGCTTGTCGCGCATTTAATGTGTGCAGGGGCCGTCCGATTACGTGTAGTGATAATGTGAGGACCACAAAAAGGAACGTTGCATTAAAAATTTTAAAACAATGTTAATAGTTAATACGATAAATAAATTTATTAATCTATGTGATGCAGACATCTGATACAGTGATGACTTTATATGAAGAAACAGCTGGAGTTGTCGTTAACGGTACATCTAAAAATATTATTTACTGATTGTTTATAGTTAAGGCATTAACGTTGTGGAGGTTTAAAGACATTGTAATTTATTTTTAACAAACACTGTTTATTCCACTTTTTTTACGGTATAACCCTACCGGTTTCAAGGCTTTCACCTCATCTTCAGGGGAGCGTAAACAAGACTTGTTTACGCTACCCTGAAGATGAGGTGAAAGCCTTGAAACCGGTAGGGTTATACCGTCATAAAAAAAAGTGGAATAAACAGTGTTTGTTAAAAATAAATTACAATTATTTACTGATATAATAATTCTTACTGAAAATGTAGATAATTTACAAAAAACGATAGAAAAAAAAAAATAATATAGGGTCTTTCAAATTGAGCGCTTTTTTTAATTCTTGGATAAAATACAGATGGCGTCGCGAACTTCCCAGGGTCTTGTGACACTTGAGAAGTGTAATGTATGGCATTTATAAAAATGGAGTCGTATACAATACAACGTGTTCAAATTGTTAAATTATTTTATGAAAAGGACGTTCAGTGAAAAATGTTTTTAGAAAATATTTATGGGATGCGTAATCGTCCATCTGAAAGCACTATCAATCGAATTGTTAAAAAATTTCAAAGGAACTGGTTCGGTGGAAGATAAAAGAAGAGAAAGATATAGCCGTAGCGGTCGTTCACAAGAACATATTGATTTGGTTCGTGAAAGTGTTGCTGAAGACCCAGAAATGTCTATTAGTTGACGTTCACAACAAGTTGGACTCAGTGAATCCACATGGCGTATTTTAGGAAAAGATTTAGCTCTGAAGGCACATACGGTTCAAATAACACAGGAACTAAAGCCATTGGATCATACAAAACGTCGTGTATTTGTCAATTGGGTCAAAAAACAACCAGATGAATTTAAAAAAGCGCTCAATTTGAAAGACCCTATATTAGTAATATATGTGGATTTCCAACATCGGAAAAACTAAATTATTAGAAGTATCAAGAACCCTGCACCGTTTCCAAATCTATTCATTAACAGCAAAATGTGTCAATACAAATATTTGGAAATGTGGATAAACAAATTAATGGAAATAAAGGCGAGGATAAAGATAGCGAGAAGCACTTTCATTAAAATGAAATATTTTTTTACAAAACAAGGAATAAGCCTGGACTTAAGAATGTCTATGGTTCATCTTCTCAACTTTCCCCTATGGAATGGAGCATGGACAATGAACCAAGAAATATGAAGGCTTTTGAGAAGTGGAGACGTATTTTCAAGATTCAGGATAAGAAACCACTGTTCAATAATACAGCCATGTATTATTGAACAGTAGTTTGTTGAATAATGACATACAGCATAGAGTCCAGAGCCGACACTGTCAGAACCAAAAATCTCCTTCGAACCAGCGAAATGAAGGTACTCTGGAGTATCGCTGGCAAAACCCTTCGTGATAGAGATCCGAAGGAATTCCACTCCCTGGATTTGTATCCCATCAAAAGAATTTCGGAGTAGAATACTGATAGACATTTTGGACACCTAGCGCAGTGTTCCCCAACCGGTGGTCCGTGGCCCGGTGCCGGGCCGCAAACAGTATGTCAAATTTCAAGAAATTCACCATGCAAAAATATTAAATATAGGATTTTTTTGCTTGTACGTTGACTTGTATTTTTAGTAATTGTTAAATAAATATAATTGGTATGATAATGCGACACGATGGTCGCTGGTTTTCTCAGAATGGACAGTCATAAATCTTCTCAGATACACTTAGGGAGAACGGAAATATTTGCTCTTGGATAGTGAACTCGGATGCAAAACCCTACCTAAATATATTACAATTAGAATTGTTTAACTGTTATATGTATATTTGTTAATTATAGTTACATACGAGTATGTCCATCTATCACAATATAAGATTTAAAAAAAAATTTAATAAAAAAAACATTTTTATTTCAGTATTAGTGGTCTGCGAATTTTTTTTCCTTTTTTTACCGGTCCACAGGTCTTAAAAGGTTGGTGAACACTGACCTAGCGAATGTTTATATGAATACCTCAGTTCAATCTCACCACTTCTCATACTGTTATGGAGGACCAAAGATCCCATCATGTGCAATCTACACTAGAAGATTGAAATATTTTCTATTTGTTATAAGCATAACGTCACTTAGTGACACAGAAGGAACTGCCCAAAAGGAGTGTGAAAAGAATAGAAGCAACGATAAACTTAAACTCGGATGCCATGGGAGGAGGAAAATTACACAGTCGTATCTCTCTCCGTGGTTGCAGTCCTAAGACTGGTTTGTAGCAATTTCAACTCTTCTCCTCCATTCCCCCCTGTCGTATAAATATACTATAAAGTGGCTAAAGGTCTGGAATCAATGAGCTCAACAAGTTGCCAGTACTTTCACAGAAAAATTCAAACTATCCTTTGACCCCACTATATCGGAGTAACCAATCAATTTGAAGATGTATCGATGAAAGGCGGAATGGAGAACCCTTCAGAAATGATTACTGAACTGATATATAAATGCCTATG
This sequence comes from Odontocerum albicorne, assembly GCA_949825065.1. Taxonomy (NCBI): domain Eukaryota; kingdom Metazoa; phylum Arthropoda; class Insecta; order Trichoptera; family Odontoceridae; genus Odontocerum; species Odontocerum albicorne. Next base: position 8,791,457 of record OX463843.1, read on the forward strand.
CACATTTTCAACATTGAATGTGTCAAAAAACCAAGGTGTAATTATTACAAAACATCACTACACACTTTCAATTTATTATTATTATTAAAGATTTCTATATTCAGAGGAAATAAGTTCTTACTATTAAATTATTCAGATCATCTTGGGTTGGATAATTTGAATTAAGCTCGCAAACTTGTCCATCCATTTGGGTAATGCTTGTCTCTAAAGCTGCAAGAGATTTCGGCACCACAAGAGCAAGGTCTGAAAAATAAAAGAAAATATGATAGTTCATAAAAAACATTACAGGATGTTTAAAAGTAACACCAATGTAGAAAATATACCAATGAATCAGTATCACCCTACCTGAGACTTGTAACAGTGTTGTAGTTGACGTAAAAATAACAAAACAAGTTTCAGGACCCAAGACACCAGCTTCGAGATTGTCATCTAGGAAGTCTCATGAAAAGAGCGCAAGAACTGATGATTCCTCCGGATAAAGCATGATTGTTGCAGTGGAATGAAAAAACACCTTACGACTGGATGGAAGAAAAGACGGTACCTAGAAACCAACTGCCTTGGTCTACTTGAAAAACACAGAATAGACTTCGAGTAGGAGTGACTGGTACGCAAGGTAAATAAACTGAGATGGGATTTTTTAATGAAAGTAGAATTTTATGTGATTGTTGGGCTAAAAAGGACTTACAACACATGCTAATTTGTCCGAACATCAGAACTACATACTCTTGGCAAGACCTGATTGATGGAAACATGGTCATAAAATCTGTAAACTGTTTAACTTGCTTAGCTGTCTATTAACCCTTTTAATCCCAGCATATTTTGCCTAAAATGTACGAAAAATCCCAAGCATTTTTTGTCAAAAAAAACAGTAGTTTATATTTAATTTTTTATCTCAGTTAATATTAACTTTAAATACCTAATTCTTTTGTGAAGACCTCCCTGTCGAGTGTAAAATAATAAGTAATTTCATACAAAAAATTTTTTTTTTATTCAACACAAAAACTTGTATAAAAACTTTTGAGGCTGATGATGGGCCCCGTGGAATTTTTCACATACACCAGTTGGGGCCGATAATCGGCTTAAAAGGGTAAATAATCAAAAATATACTTAATCAGTGTAAAAATAATTTAATTATTATAAGTTCAATTAATTACACATTACATTCATTATAACATGTGTGAAAGTGAAGCTTTTATTTCGTATTAAGTTTTCTTTAGTTGTCTTTTTAGTTCTTAATGTTCTTGTTTTATTTTCAAAAAATCACTCTGTTGTTTTTATTTAATTCTGTAAAAATTGTTAAAGATGAGGTTAAAATGTATTAATCTGGACCAGAAAATATTGATGTAAGGATATCCAAGAAGATACGGGTAATAGTCTAGTTTGTTGGATCTGAATACATAGCATTCAATTTCCAATACCATGTTTAACATTAACAAAAAAAAAAAACAATATGATGTGCAAATTATACTAACCTGAATTTGGATCAGTCAATTCATGAATGATTTGGTCAAATACTGGTCCTGGGACACTTGATATATCTATTTCATCATCCACAGGAATTTCTTCTGAAGCTGGTAAGTCATTTGGATCATTTTGTACACGACGTTTTGATGTACTCAAATGAGATTCCTCGCTTTGATCCCTTCTTGATCTTTTGAGCATTCCTTCAGTGTTAGTGCAGGAGACGGCATTTTCAAGTTCAGTTAATGTTTCATCAGACACTAAGACTTGTAAGCTGCTCAAGAGAGCATCAGCACTAGTAACAGTGCTGGATCTATCTTCACCTTCGACCAAAAGGTCATCGCAATTTACCTGCTCCAGATTGAAAGATTCTGATTGCATCGCAGTTACTTGCTCAGCTGTAAAAGTGTTATCTTCATAAAATGGAGCATTTAGCATAGCGATGCTGGAAATGTTAGACACATGAGGGCTGTTACATGGAACCAATGGAGGTGTTGGCAAAATACCAATATTGGTTTGAGGTTGAGGTGTGGAATGGACACTTGATACATAACTGTTATTGTTTGTAAAGCTAGACGTGTAAACTGGTTTTTGGTTATTCATAGGGAATGTGTGATATACTTTAGGACTAGTTGAAGGTATTCTGGAATTGTCATTTATTGGCTCAATCAACTGTGGTAATGGCTTGCTTGTTGTTGGTTGATTCTGCAAATTAGTTTCGACAGTTTTTGAAGTGGTTGATATGTCAAATGTAGTATCTGAGATAATTTCCTTTAATTTTGTGGAGTCTTTCTTCATAGGTTCGTTTTTGTCTTCGAAGAATGATCTAAAAGACTTTGCAGTGGTGCCATTATCAAATTTACTCAATCTTATGGTTTTACTGATAACTGAAACACTCTTTTCTATCGCAGACTTGACTGTAGATGGTTTTGGTGGAATAATGGATAAAATAGTTTTGTTAGGCGAGTAATGGTCTGGGTTTGACATAAAATGTTCAGTGCTTTCTCTCGATGGAAGGTTAGTAATCAGATGCATAATCGCTTGCTCCAATTTTCGAGGGTCTTCAACCTCTGCTTCGCCACTCTGAAAAATTTAAGAAAATTTTATATGATCATTTTTAAGTTAGGCAACAAAGGGCTTTATTTTTACAACAAAGAATAATTGCAACATTTGAGTAAATTTTTTTGATTACGTGCTAAAAAATGGAACCTACGGATGACATTTAATGATTCTGAAAATATTCTTTACTATTTGAATTATATTAACTTGAGTAATTCGTAAATTTTTTGCATACATTATAATAAATAAAAGATGTTTGGTTCAATTTATTTGGCTAAAAATCTTGTATAATACAACTAATTATTACGTGTGTGTGTGATAATTATATATTGAATATTGCATCAACCTAGTCAAGTATATCACACAAGAGTACTTGTTATGATGTAAGTAAATATTAACCCTTTGCATTCAAATGCCGCCATAGAGGCGTCATGCATGGTTTGCCGTATTACTCGAGTGTCGCCGCTATGGCGTCAAAAAAATAAAGTCTTGTTTGAATGAAAAACCGATGACACATTTGAAATTTGTAAAATGATTGGTTGATCAATTAGTAGGAGATTATCGAGGAGATACTCGATTTCGGCGACGCTCTGCTACTCTCCCTACAGAAGACCGACTTATAAATAAATTGCATATTCTATGTTCTGGAACCAAGAAGGACTGCGCAGTATGTTCCAATAGAAAAATTCCGGGTGGAAGGAAAGAAACACGATTATGTTGCGAAACCTGTTGGGGATTGTTATGTAAAAGACCATAAAATGAGAAACTTCAAATAATCAATTTGCATGTCCATTCTATTCCTTACATACCTATTTTACCAAACCAAATAAAAAAAATAAAAAAAAAAGTTTCTTTTATTTCTACAAATTTAATTATATTTCAACAGAAATGTTTTTATTTCTTAAAAAATCCTTCAAGTTGGCGGTAGGCACATAACAAAAAGATTTCGAGTGCAAAGTGGCAAATTTCTTTTTGTATTTATAAAAAGCCGCCTTTAAGATATGTTACATAAATTCAGATGAACTAATATCTAAAAATAAGATCAAATATAAAAAGTATATATAACATATGCGTAAAAGTTCATCGGACCAATATCAGAAAAAACTATCCAAAGCTCTAGTAATACCTATGAGACCGGTTAAGTCATATCAGGCTTGTATAGTGAATCCGCAGCAGGGTTGTGGAGTCAGAGTCAGGAGTCAGTTGGTTTTATGTGGAGTTAGAGTCAAGAGTCAGTTGGTTTTATGTGGAGTCAGAGTTAGGAGTCAGTTAGTTTTATGTGGAGTCAGAGTCAGGCGTCAGTTGATTTTATGTGGAGTTAGAAGCAAAGTCGAAGTCGGGAGATATTATTCTAAATTCGACTATGACTTAAATAACTTTTTTACGGAGTCAGTTGGTTTTATATGGAGTCAGAGTTAGGAGTCAGTTGGTTTTATGTGGAGTAAGAGTCAGGAGTCAGTTGGTTTTATGTGGAGTCAGAAGCAAAGTCGAAGTCGGGAGATACTATTCTAAATTCGACTATGACTTAAACAACTTTTTTACATTTTTAAAATAGATTTTTATAATGGGCAATCCACCCAAACAAGGATGATTTGTGCTACCAAATTAAAGTCACTACGCAATTATATGAGTCAATATAATTAAACTGATTTAAAAAAATGCCAACTCAAGACAATTTAAGTTTAAACTGGTTAAGTTGACAAAAAAATAAACAATCGATCTATAAGTGGAAAAGTTCCACGAAGAAAGAAGAAACACAACATTCATTCGAGACAGTTAAGGTACTGCCTCTTAGTGAAAATACACGGTATATAGTTTTTATTGGCTAGATAAATTACACCATGAAATTATGAAGTATGTACCATTTAGTACAAATAACGTGTATTATGATGAGGGAGCCTCAGATATTATTTCCTAAAACCTACATTTAACTAGTTACGCCACGTAATTAACCACTTGACAGTTTTGCCCGAGCGTGACTCGGGTACGAAGTTTTTTTTTATACTGATGAGTTCGAGCCTTGTTCGGGCAAAAATGCGACGTGCCAAAGAGGTTTCAACCAAAAGATTGTATTAGTATTACTTGGTAAATATTTTCTAATAAAATGTGAAAAAAAAATCTGACAATTAAAATCCAACTGTTAAGTGGTTAAGTATGGTTAACAACACATGTGTCATAATTGGAGTCGGAGCTAGAGTCAAATACTTCAAATTTCTGGAGTTGGAGCCGGATTTTTTTTTACTGACTCCACAACCCTGATCCGCAGATCATTTTGGCAACAGCTGTTTACTCTTAGTGGTGGCTTTTGCAGAGTGATGTTAAATATAAAATGACAATAAATATCATTGTTATTGTCAAACAAAAAAATTATTAACAAATTAGAATAGACATAATAAGGTCATAATACAGGTCCTTCAATTATTTGGATACATTTCCTGTGGCTAAGAAGACAGACAGTTTGGAAAGGCTTGAGGTCACTGAAAGCGTGAAAGGGTGATACATAAGAAGAGTCCAATGCATTGAACTGACTAAGTGAGAAATGTAATAGGACTACCCTAAACTGTTGTTCTTCGAACTATGGAGTGAACTCGTCAATTAAGTCAAGATGCTCAGTCATAAGCTACATGACAGAATAATGAACGTGATATTGGCAAATATGCACTTGTCCTAATCAGGAATTGGTAAAAGTATTATACTTTGAACTGACTAAGTGAGAAATGTAATAGGACTACCCTAAACGGTTGTTCTTCGAACTATGGAGTGAACCGTCAATTAAGTCAAGATGCTCAGTCATAAGCTACATGACAGAATAATGCTCAGTCATAAGCTACATGACAGAATAATGAAGGTGATACTGGCAAATATGCACTTGTCCTAATTAGGAATTGGTAAAAGAATTATACTTTGAAAAAGTAGCACTATTATAGCTAGTTTTAAATTTCGAGTAGCTAGGTTAAAAGTAATAGTAGCGCTTCTTTACAGGGCACTTAGGGTGAAGTCCGCTACTTATAACTCGTTATTAACCCTTCCTTCCCTGTGATGTGTAACTAGTACACATTGCTTCTAAAAACTTGAATATCTCTCTAAATATAATAAATACCGGGTTCAGATTTCAGGTATTCCTCCGTAATACATTTACGCATTGAATGAAAAAATAATATTAATAATAATTAGCACTTATCGGCCACATCAGAGGTATTTTGTGAAAATTGGGAATAAATTCACTAATATAATCAACGTGTGCTAGTGCCAGTGAGTGACGTAGGTATATTCATTCTAAAAAAACGTTATGAGTGAGGAAGCGACACTTTTCACGTATCACTCTACTTCGTTATATGGGAACGTAAGAATAGAATCTCAGTTCGCCATTGTTTCTTCCTTCGAGGTATAACATACACAGTGTTAGTCCGTCTCAGGTCTCAGCAGCTCTCGGTCATCCATTTGAGGTGGTCTTTTCGCCCGTTTTGTGAACGTTGGCCGATGTTTTTTTTCTTCATGTTTTCAGCGATTAAATTTCTATTATTATCACTTTTGACTTCAAATTTAATTAATTTAAGCAATTAGCAATGAATATTCTTATTTTTCCGATTTTAAATTGCTTATTTTTACATGTGTATTGAATACACAGCACCGGAATACGCGGATTTTTTTTAACACAGGTAGGGAAAGGTTAAAACACTGGCTAAATCATACATTTTTGGCTGTAAATAATAAATGTTTGTGATATTGTATTAATATTATAACTGAATATTTATTCTCATCAGGTATTCTATTGTAATGGTTTAATTTATTCATGGATTTAATGAATTCATTAAAAATATTCATTGAAACATTTATAAGCTTTCAATCCCTGAAAGTGTGAAAAGACTTCTTGCAAGATGTTCAAATAACATCAGAAAATTGGCTGAGAGTCTGGAAGCAATTTGCTCATGACATGAACAAGAGAGGGGAGGCGGATATCCAACACCCAACACTAGAGTCAACTAGGCTGATGAAACTTAAAAAAAAAAAAAGTTTTCTCCAAATATCTAGACTAGATAACTCATTAAATGAAAACTTTAGAATAACAAGTAAGTATGAAGATTTTCACCAGTATTAAATAATAGTTCAAAAGATTTTTCAGATTTATTACAATGTACGTATTATATTATAGTTCAGAAAATCTAGGATGAACCCTATGACAGCTCACAAATTTGCCCCAATACAACCTTGTAACGATGTTCAGTAATTTTAATTATTTTATCAACTTTAATATAAGCCTCGATTCTAATAAATAGCAAGTTGTTTAGGTAAATACATTACATAAAACTAACAATAATGACAAATTAATACATCTTGTCACAAATTAGCAAAAATGTGGCAGTTTGTTAAAATCAAATAATATTTGGTGACGTTTGTCAAAAGTCACTACGTTAGTCTGCATTGGCTAGGGATGGGGCATTCGATAATTGGAATTTCGAAAATCGATTTTAATTAAATGTTCGTAATTAGTATTAATTCATAGTGAATCTTGACCTATTTAAAGATACATACAAATCATACAATACATTAGAAAGTCAGTATAATGAAAATTAGGAATTAAAACGTCAGTTTAGAGAAAAACAATTGTTCGATTTATAAAGAAACTATTCGATTTGTAAAAAAAAAACGATTTTACCCCATCCCTTTGTGACAAACGTTGCACGGTTCATTCTAGACTTTCCGAAGTATAGGTCACCATGAAAATGGAGGTTGCAATGTCTTCAAAGCCTCAGTTACCTTTGAAACCAACTCAATACAGCAAGAACCAATAACCAAATCCACTACCAAGAAATCATTTCTAATTAAAACCTAAAATTGTACAATCAATTACAATAAGAAATAGCACTGCTACTGCGCTGAAAATAGCACTGCTACTGCGCTGAAAATAGCACTTTAATCGCGTGCGATGAAAATGGAATTGCTAGTCATTTTATTGACTTTATTAATGAATATAGAATATAACTAAAGCATGCCCCTAAAATAACATCCTAACAATTTATACATCTACCAACTTTTTGTTTTATCTTTTAATTTCTTAATATTTGGTACTGCTCAATTCCGTTAATTTTATTCTACCATTCACATCCAAATTGTCAAATTTTATTTTGTACTTTCCAGGATATTGAATAATTTTATTATTACGAATTTTGTCAATTATATCCCTTAATTTTTTACTCTATTTGTACTCTCAGAATGAAGGTAAAAACTTATTAGAAAAATCACAAAATAGATTTAAAAATTAAAAACTTTTTGATGATTAACCCTGAGAGATCGGCGCACTGCTATAGCAGTGGAAGAAATTCTAATCTTGTATTCTAAATGAATATCATTCATTTAGAATACAAGGGTACATATTCTAAAATATATTTATGTTGTAAAAATATATTTGTTTTGTTTTTTTGTTGTTTAAAATAAATATTTATCACGAACGTCCGAATCGTAAATATATCTCAGCACTAGATAGACAATTATATTTTTTTCTCGTAGCGCTCTCAGGGTTAAAAAATATTAAATTTTTGCATAAAGCTTTTATCTTTTATGCCCATCTGAGACTAAATACCTTGGATACATATCTGAACATTTCAACCAACATCCTAAATACCAATAGGAAGACGCAATATTATTAAAAAAATATTTAATTTTTGCGTAAAGTTTTTATCTTTTATGCCCATCTGAGACTAAATACCCTGGATACATATCTGAACATTTCAACCAACATCCTAAATACCAATAGGAAGACGCAATATTATTAAAAAAATATTTAATTTTTGCGTAAAGTTTTTATCTTTTATGCCCATCTGAGACTAAATACCCTGGATACATATCTGAACATTTCAACCAACATCCTAAATACCAATAGGAAGACGCAATATTATTAAAAAAATATTTAATTTTTGCGTAAAGTTTTTATCTTTTATGCCCATCTGAGACTAAATACCCTGGATACATATCTGAACATTTCAACCAACATTTTCAATACCAATAGGAAGAAGCAATATTATTAAAAAAAACTTTGATAGAGTAGCACTGTTACAACTACTTTTCCATCTTACGAATAAGTAGAGTGCTACTCAAATATTCCAAGTAAAAAAATGTCACAGGGATGCTTTATAGCTAATTTTGGAAAGGTGTGTTGTTTTTTTTTTCATGTAACTTAACCCTTCCCTTACGGTGATAAAAATAATACGCATGCTCCGGTGTTGGGTAGTGAGTACGCAATAAAAAATTAGCGATTTTAAATCGGAATCGGAACATTCATAGATAATCCCCTTAATTAATTATAATTGAAGTTAAAAATTATAATAATTGAGATTTATTTGCTGAAAACATTAAAAAACCATCTGGCAACGCTCACAGAACGGGCGTACGTCTAACCTATTTGCAAGCCTAGAAGCTACTAGCGGCGCGGAACGTCAGTCGCATACCCCGGCGCTTACGCTTATGCTTGCGACGTTGAGACAATTCAGCTCCTCGCAATTCAGTCTAGTATGCAAGAGTGAGATGCGAATAGTGTCGCGCTTCCCGCATACTATTCACCTATCGTCAAGACGAGGCACTCGCAGCGTTTAAGTGCGAATTTGTTTTCGATCTTTACAAAACACCTCGATGTAGTCGATAAATTCTGATTATTATTGATATTATTTTTTAAATCAATGCGTGAATATATTATGGAGGAATACCTAAAATCTTAACCTTTTATTTATTATATTTATAGAGATATTGATGGTTATTAGAAGCAACGTGTAGAAGATACCCAACAAATGGAAGGAAAGGTTAACTACAATAGTAAAATGGAAGACTTGCTATCCATTTTACATGTCTCAGTATCGATTCAAAATATATTTATGTATCTGAATCTGTCAAGTCTTTTACTCAGCCTTTTATAAATTGAAATACGAGTATTATGTACAACATGACAAGTCACTTTTATTTATTTATTTATTGATAATTTAAAATGTGTTTGACAGGTCAGTTTGTTCATTTCCCTATTGGGATAAGCAGAACGGCCAGAATGTCAAACTTTTCTATCTTGACACACATCCTTCGTCTCTTCTACAACCATTCCTCGTATCTCCCTCGACCCACATCCTTTGTCTGTCTCGCTTGAGTTCACTACATATTTTTTATTATATGACTTGTTCATTCATCTTTTGATTCATTCCTCTCCAAATATTCCATACACCTACTCTTAACTCTGCTTTTGAATGTTTCAATGAAATTGTCTAATTATAATTCTTTTGCTGAGCGCTAATACCACAAATAGCCGCCGTTCGGACTTTTTGAATTGTTTATATGTGAATTTTGCAAGTGTAAATACACTGTTTCAGAAGAGGCAATGAGCCTATAGTTTGTTTATGTAAATATTTGAATTATGTAAATATTTGAATGTATTACACTTGTAAGCTATCTTTGTACACAATTAATGTATGCTTTATTGTTTTTTATTAGTTGTCGAAATACACTTAAGCACGATTCATCTATTTGCATTGGAAAAAAACATTTTATTTGCTAAATTGATACAATCGTCACATAAAAGAGGGCAACCCAACCTTTTTTGTACATATGAGCTACTTTTTTTTTAGGGTGCAGTCGCGATCTACTAGTGTACAGGAAAATATACAAAATTATATCCAGATATAATAATTTTACATTTATTATGAATAAAAAATTATTTTACTAAATAAAATTTGTAATATACGATGGAAGAAAAAGTAAAGATCAATTTAAAAGCATGCCGCGATCAATTGGTAGATTGCTATCGACTGGTTTGGGATCCCTGATGTATAATATGATAATACTTTTTTGTACTTTCTCCACTCATGGTGGAGAAAGTACAAAAAAAATATCTGCGATATCTCTATATGAGAGTTTGGTGTCTATCCATGGCTTTATCCTACTCAGTTTCTGCTGGGCATGCTCGGGTATAACTCCTTGAGCGTAAGAAGAGATCTGCGTCTCCTGGTATACGTTGTCCGAGGAGTTGTGAGCTGTCCAGCATTACTACAAAGATTAGCGTTAAATGTTCCTAACAATTACACTAGACTGCGCCGGCAAGAACTGTTCTCAATAACATACGCGAGAACGGGTCTTCCAGCCGCTATGCCTGTTGGAAGGGGCTTAACTCTTCTGAACGGGACTGCTTCGGATATTGACATATTTCATATCACATTACCAAAATCAAAAGTAAATTTTCTTCTTAGATTGAGCGCGTTAGAAAGCACTCATCAACGTACTTAAGTGACTGTGAATATATGTTTGTGTGTATATACTCGTATGTATGCATATACATTATTTTTTATTTTATATAATTTTTTATTTTTTTCTACGTAATTTTTCTTCTTTTTTGATATGTCTTGTATTTTTCAAAGTAATTGGGCTAAGCCTGTTTTGAAAAAAAAAAAAAAAAAATAAAAATAATAACATTTTACATAAAAAAATACAGGCATTACTTTTAAAAATCATATTTCTTATTTGATTATCAAGTCCTTATAAAAGAATCATGTGTTTTTATAAGGAACATTTATTACAAAATAAAGAAATATATAATAATTCTTACATCTGATTCTGTCAGAAGACCTTCTTGGCCATCAACTAGAACTGAGTATTTTTCCTTCATCCTCTCGATAAGAACTTTTCCATCTGATTCAGGAACCAATGTGTTAACACATACGAAGCTTTGGACTGAATTCTTCGAGTTAACTTCTAGATACCCTGTTGTCCTCAGATAAATAAACTCTCCGGTTTTGGTCATAAGTCTGTAGCAGGATTCTCCGTACTGCTTATTTCTATCGTACACTGAAAAAGATGATAAAAATGCACAATCGCACTATGATCTTAATATATATTTTTAAGATGTAAAATAAACATAAAATTATATTTTATTAATATTATAATCAATAACAGCTGAACTTGCCTATCAATGTAAATGGTTATAATGAAAAATATATTTTGAAAAGTTTTGATAAACAAATATTATAGGATAAAACACAGGACAGATCTCTCGTCTTTTATCTATTTTTCAATACTATATAGATGGTCCTTTTCATTTTAGACATATTAATTATTATTCCACAAAAATTCAAAGAAACATTATTTTTCTAGCTTGAGTTCTACAATCCTGGAACTAACTACCTAATCTTGTTATGACAGTTTAACTAGTTTGAAACCATTTTTCTAGCTTGAGTTCTACAATCCTGGAACTAACTACCTAATCTTGTTATGACAGTTTAACTAGTTTGAAACCATTTTTCTAGCTTGAGTTCTACAATCCTGGAACTACCTACCTAATCTTGTTATGACAGTTTAACTAGTTTGAAACCATTTTTTCTAGCTTGAGTTCTACAATCCTGGAACTAACTACCTAATCTTGTTATGACAGTTTAACTAGTTTGAAACCATTTTTCTAGCTTGAGTTCTACAATCCTGGAACTACTACCTAATCTTGTTATGACAGTTTAACTAGTTTGAAACCATTTTTTCTAGCTTGAGTTGTACAATCCTGGAACTAACTACCAAATCTTGTTATGACAGTTTAACTAGTTTGAAACCATTTTTTCTAGCTTGAGTTGTACAATCCTGGAACTAACTATTTAATCTTGTTATGAGAGTTTAACTAGTTTGAAACCATTTTTTCACATTTACAAAGATATTACCAATTCATTTATCCAAAAGAAGTCATTGATTTTGCATGTTTACTAAGTGAATTTGATAAAATATTTGAGTTATTTGCTTGTTTTATATAATAATTATAATAATCAGTTTTAACAAGCATTTTTTTTAACTGTCCATTAAATCTCGTTACACCTAAGTTTCACTATACAATGAACATATCAGGTCTGTAAATATGAAACCGGAATTTGCTCATAGATGACTCCAGTTGTCAATGTAGTGACTGTCAAACCGCGTCATTGGCGCCTTTTTCTTGTATTTACATTTGTCAAAGACTTTTAACTCACAACAATACAAGTTTAATACAACTACATATGTTTCCATAGCGTTGAACATGTCTGTTTTTGTGCCTGAAAACTACGATTTGCAGACAGCATTGATTTTCTGTTACCATTTGAAGAAAACTGCTGCAGAATCGCAACGAATGCTTGTCGAAGCTTACGGTGAGCATGCTCTTGGTAAATCAGTGCTTTGAGTGGTTTAAAAAATTCAAAAGTGGCGATTTTGACGTGAGAAACGAAGAACGTGGAAGACCACCGAGAAAGTTTGAAGACCCCAAATTGCAAGCATTGTCGGATAAGGATGACGCTCAAACGCAACAACAACTCACGGATCAATTAAATGTGACACGAGAAGCTGTCTCCATACATTTGAAAGTCATGGGAAAGATCCAGAAGGTGGGAAATGGGTTCAACATGAACTAAATGAAAGACAGCAGGAAAACCGAAAAACCACTTGCGAAATGCTGCTCGCCAGGTACAAAAGAAAATCATTTCTCCATCGAATTGTGACTGGCGATGAAACATGGATATATTTCGAGAATCTCCGTGTTTGGCGGGATCAAAAGGGTGTTATCTATTATGAGCTGCTAAAACCTGGCGAAACCGTTAATACTGAACTCTACCGATAACAAATGATGGATTTGAACCAAGCATTGCGTGAAAAACGATCAGAATATCAAAAGAGGCAACTCAAAGTGATTTTGTTTCACGATAATACACCATCGTACACAGATTTAGTTGGCTAATACTTTCGCATGCGGCTTGCTCACCAGACTTGGCTCCATCCGATTACTACTTATTTGCATTGATGGGACACGCACTTGCTGAGCAGCGCTTCACTTCTTACGAAAATGTCTCGATGATTGGTGTGCCTCAAAAGAGCAACAGTTTTTTTTGATGTGGCATCCACAAATTGCCAGAGAGATGGAAAAAATGTGTAGCTTAGCGATGGGCAATACTTTGAATAAAATATTTTTTACCATTTTCATACAATAAATGTGTATTTTCTATAAAAAAAATCCGGTTTCACATTTGCAGACCTGGTAAAAGTACATTATTAAAATATTTTTGCAAGCTTGCTATGAGAAATTGTTTTTAAAACAATTCAATAAAAATTATCATTATTTTTTGCTAATGCAGGCCATTCAAAATTTAAAAGGATATGTAATTACTGAGATCATTTGCAATAAATTATACAAAATATAATCCACTTGGTTCTCTACTTTTTTGTATAATTTTTGTTTTAGAAGTTTATAATCTGTGCATAACATGAACAATAGAGCATAATTAAAATTAAATAAATTTTATGGAGAAATATAATATTACTTTATTATTTGTTTTAAGATAATCCAGAGAATATTGATTGAAGAATTGTAACTTCATATATTATTGTAAAAAGATATATTCTTTATTATATAAATTTCAGTGAAATCATTTTCATTTCCTGAAAGCTTACTTTGCATCATTATAGAAAGAGAAATTAATAATTGTTTGGTGACAAAATATACCGGGTAAATATACAATTATTTTACTTTAAAACCAATTTAAGAATCAAATGAAAAAGTCCCGCATAGCAAAGTTAAGAAAACTGGTAATTGAGCAATATTGCAATGCAAAAATATTTTAAGATGTGTTACTGAGAAAATCACTGTGATGATTTAATTTCTATTGAGCTTTATTATTTAAATGGATATATTTATGAAATAATGAATTAATAATCCACCTGCTTTTGGAGGAAACTTCTTTGTAATGAAATTATTGAAGACAGAATTGAATCATGAAACTGGCATGATAATATTGTATATCAAGAATTGACTGGCATGATAATATTGTATATCAAGAATTGACTAGCATGATAATATTGTATATCAAGAATTGACTGGCATGATAATATTGCATATAAAGAATTGACTGGCATGATAATATTGCATATCAATAATTGACGTTCACATTTATAATTAATCAAACAAAATGTTATGTGGGTTGGCTTTGTTTTTCTAATACTATATACCTCCAGATAATACAAGAAAGTATTTTCTATTAAATATTAATCCCAGTCAAACAAAGATTCATTAAATAATAAAGAGTTACGTTAAAATTGTTCCATTGATTCAATAGCTTTGTTAATTTGACTATAAAACTATTGGATTAGTATTGTAAGGGATTCAAAGTAATGCATATTTTAATATATTGTAACAATTGAGAACATTTAATATTTTAGAAATCATACTAATTTGTTTACGATATATCTATCAAAATAAATTTTACTGAGATGAAAATGGAGACTCAACTCTCATAAAATATTAAAAAATTGCATTCTCTTATTACGCGCCATATGAATTAAAAACTAGAAAAATGTTTTTTTTATTACAAAGAATAAATTTTATATTTATTACAAAGAATAAAAATAAGCATTGTGTTTCTGCTTTACGAGTACTGAATCCAATATGTCAGATAGTTAAAAATACAAAGGTTAAAATAATGCTTCTCATACAAGTGGTATTTGCAAATTATTTCATATTAATGATACTGTGAATGTAGGTACTTCCAGGACTGAGGTAGGGGTGCCATATGTCACCAATTGTATTCATTATATACTTGGATAACATTAGTGGAAAGAGCAAAACTCCAGGTGTAATGGGTGATGTGTGTAACTTTAGGAAGCACTTGAACATAACTCTGATTACTACATACATACACTACACCTAAAGCGAATATGTTACTATCACAAATCAAAAATCTACTAAGGTTTCTTTGCAGTTTGCCCTTCCTTAATAAGTTTTCTGCGGTTTTCTTACAAAATATAAATACATGCAGATGTGGAAAATTCTTAATCTAATGGCCGCAGTCACCGCCTTCCTATCTTTATACTCAACATATATGTATATATATTTATTTTTTATTTATTTCTGTCAATAATAGTGGGATTGAGGGGAGATTGCTCTCTAAAGGGCAATATATAAATTATCCTTTCATTATTATTATTAATTGAGGATTTACAAGTGAGACAAATAAAGATTAGAAGCCTATTTATTGCTTATGATGTTATCGGAGTAACATTACATTATCAGGTTAACAACTGGCAGTTGACAAATTCAACAGCAAGTGAGAAGAGTTTGGATAAAAAGTTTTTCAGGAGAAATTCAGAAGTAATAGTAATAGAAAGACCAACAACCTTACATGGATTGAGTGAAAAGATCATGTTAGACTTTACCTAGTCAAAAACCCAAATAGGAATTCATATAGTGATGTTTCGTTATATTTAAGAGCTTATGTTAGGCAGTTACTTAGCTGCTAGACAACAATGATCTCCAATAAAAAAAGCTTTCAAGTAAAATTACCAGGCTGGCCATGACGTTGACAACTACATATGGCAATATCTAAATATGACTATACCACTTAGATTTAGACACAAAGGACTGGAGTAAAACTAGTAGAGATGAGATAGTTTAAGAGAGTGCCAGACAAAACTCTATGGTGAAAAAATGTGCACCACATCAGTGATCCCACATGTGTTATTAATTGAATGATCAGTGATCCCACATGTGTTGTTAATTGAATGATCAGTGATCCCACATGTGTTGTTAATTGAATGATCAGTGATCCCACATGTGTTTTTAATGATAAAGCATCAAAATTTTAGGATGTATCATTGGTCAATTATTTATGTTTGATATTTGATTAGATGTAAAACCTTCGGTCCCTGTTATGGAAGTAATAAATCTTCATGCCTGGATAAAGGTTTAGGAAATACACGGTGAACATTTTTAATGTTTTCAAACTGTTAATACTTTTACACAAAATTGGTAAAAAAGGATTTATGAGAATGTGTTATTTTAAACAGCTGTAAGTATAAATATTTCTCTCAGAAGAAAGTATTTTAGTAAATCAATTTATATATAAAAAAATTAAAACAAGAAAGTTGCAACAACCAAAGCGGAAAAAAAATGTGACAGGTGGGAACATAGATTTTTACGACATTTGCTTTTGAATAAAACTCGAAGGAAAATGAATGTTTTAAATAAAAGCATTGATAGCATCAATCAAACTTGTTTCCTTGAATGGAAAATATCAACAGTGGCAAATTATATAAGATACATGCAGCATTTCTTATGGAAAGTGATTGGTTTTAATTTATCATTTATGCCAATGTATTTCTACATGTCACATGCTATAACTATAAATGAAATCCAAAACTTCATTCGTGAAAATTATCTTTCAATTCTATCATTTAAACAAGGCATACTGCCATGCATCGATAAAGCATCACTGAGAGCTTAATTATTTTAAGTAACTTAGCAATTCTAATGACAATTCGAAATATTCCCCTGTAGCGACTTCCGTCATCACCATGTATTGTACTCGTAAGATAAAATCTTATGTCGATTTGGCTTTTGAATGATGACCATAAAATCATATATCATCACACCGTATCACTTGTGGGGTAGGCAGAGAACAGATCTCAAACTTTTTTATTCAAGCACACAACTTTCATCCTCTCCACATTCAAACATCTCAATCTTGTTCCACAATCTTCTTTTATTTATAGTTTTCACTTTACCTTTCTTCACAATCTGGTCCATTTGTTCCGGTCATGTTTCCCTCGGTCTACCTCTTCCACGCACATCTTGCACTTCTGACTTGTTTACTCGCTTAGTCATTCTTTTTGTCCACATGTTCAAACCATCTTAAAACTCCTTTCTCTTTATCTTAGTTAAAACATTCATTTTATTCATGCATTCATTTCTAATGTCTTCATTCCGTCTTTCTTCAAACTTTGACACTACAAATTTTCCTTAGTGCACACATCTCCACACGATTAATGTTACTGTTATTCTTCTTTTCTCAAGTCCAAGTTTCACTTCCATACATCAAGGTGGGCACCAACACACTATTATGTATTGACATTTTTGCTACTGTTGATATTGCTCAGATGTTGTATATTACATTAAATAGTAATTACAAACATTGCCATTATTATTCTGAAGTTATAAATAATCTAAATAATACATTTATTTTGCAATGTGCAATACATTTATTTTGCAACTGAGTTCGGATGCTTGGAGCTTTGGTTTTACTTTCCATCATAAATAAAATAGAGCTTTGGTTTTACTTTCCATCATAAATAAAATGGAGCTTTGGTTTTACTTTCCATCATAAATAAAATATAGCTTTGGTTTTACTTTCCATCATAAATAAAATGGAGCTTTGGTTTTACTTTCCATCATAAATAAAATTGAGCTTTGGTTTTACTTTCCATCATAAATAAAATGGAGCTTTGGTTTTACTTTCCATCATAAATAAATCTTATAAAAGTCACTATGGTTTACAGTAAATGTGTACAATAAACAACTTTGCATAGTGAGTTTTATTTCCAGCTGATTTAATTTTCAGTTTTGATGCTTAGTAATATTTGCTACAAAATATTGCTACATAAGTAATGTGTTTGAACACTAACAGTTTAGAAGCCTTAAATAGGTAACTTAAGTTGATACTTTTTAACTCTTTCACTGCTGATACAAAATGCATGACAACCGATCGGTGCTCAATATATTTGAATAAAAACTAGTTTCAACCCGTGAAATATTCACGGAAGTAAAACAAATTCTACATTTATGAAAATATATATTCATAAATGTAAAATTTGTTTATATATATCATTTATACATGGTCCCCTTTTATACCGGTTCAAAAATTGTTAGCGAGGTATTTAAAATAGGTATTTAAAATTCGTTCAGAATAGTTTTGATCTGTTCGACATATCAGTCGTAAGGCCATGCTGTAAAGGTGGGTTTACACATGTAAAAAATATTCTCAAATAAATTTTTATTTTTCAAACAAATATTTTTTTGTCCTTTTTCAAATGTGTTTATTTTCATGTTATTTTTATTTTGTCCATTGGGAATTCGGCGCAAAATGAGACACCCACTCTTTTTTTATTTTTATCAAATGTATTTGAGTGACTTTTTGGTGTGATAAAAGTGATGTTGCTATGTATACCGTAATGGTATTGAATGGAGATTTTTATGACATTTTTAGAACAAAAAAATATACATACCAAGTCAGGTTTATACAATAATAAAGTAAAAAATAATTAAATATTTGTTGTAAAGTTGGAAGCAAGGCTTCTCCTAGTAACAAACAAAGGCCAGGTTGAGTGGGGCAATCTGGACAAAAGAATAATGAAGCATTTATTTTCTTAGCTGTATCTCAGCATTGCTTACATCTGCGACTTTCGGTTTTATTGTCAGTGTCTTTTTCACAAAACTTCGGCAGATGTATCTTGGTTTTTGATTGTACTGTTTGTCTCGGAATTGATGATGGAGGTGGACCTAATAACTTTTTGATTATAAATAACCTGAAATCATACAATGACATTTACTGTGAATTGTCTGCATTGTATAAATGCCAAGAATTCAATAATATTATCTGGAACAGATGATGGCTAGCTTTTTGTATAAACTTAATGTTTTCCTTTTGCATGGGTAGTAAGCTAACATCTGGTCATAATAGTCTATACCGCCCGTGTGATTGTTGTAATTTATTACCATATTTGGTTTGGTAACCACTTTATCACGTCTGTTTTTAGTATCAGACAGCTCCCCATCAAATTCAGAAGAAATCATAAAGACTTCTCGGCGGTCTTTCCATTTGGTAACACATATACCATTTTCTGTGAACTGATTCATACTTTCTCCTTTCTTTAATTTTTATATATAACATCGATCGGTTTTTCTTTTCTATTTGCTCGTAGTGTCCTGTGACATATGCATTTTGGTTCAACATTTTTTTTTGTAAGAGGAACACTATTATAGAAATTATCCAGGTAAACTGAATATCCGGCTCCCGTCTTCCCCTCTAGCAATTTTTGAACGACTTTATTAGTGTGGCCTTTGCCACATGACTCTTCATCTGATGATCCACCATATACAATTAGTTTTACGTGTAAAGTTTTACACAAAATTTGAACTTTTTGCCTTTTATATATTAGTGAAAAATCAATCGGCCTCTTCAAAGAACCAACGATTTATCTATCGATAGTTGTCTGTGTGGATCATAAATTACCTCCATTCTTTCATTGAAAAAATCAATCATTGTCCTGATTTTTGCCAAGCTCGATAGATCTTCCTCATTATTGTTGAAATGTAGTGCCCGTAAGATAAGTAAAAATCTCTGGACATGAATTACGAAAATGCCGGTAAATTGAATAGGTAGTCCGTCTTCCAGTAGTCACTCAACTGGTTCAAATGTATTGTTCCGGTGTGTAGTAGTAAACCCAACCACACCTTCATTTCGTCTTTAGTGACATTTTTCTATCGCGTGATTCTGCTTGTATCACCTTCTGATTTCGACAATACTTCAACAGCGTACAAATTGGTTTGGGTTGTCACAAGGTTGTATAAATCTTCATTGAAAATCAAATCAAAATAATCTATTGGTTCTTTACTTGACATCTTAATTTTCAGCCCGGGTATTTTTGAAAATGGTATAGAGGCTGGTTGTTTTTTTTATATTCGACCATTGCGTAGAGCTAACGTCTGGTGTTCTAGATGTTTGTGAAACAGTTTGAATTTGAATATTGTCATCATTTTCAATATCTGACTCAAATTCAGAATCGTCCTCGATGATGGTGAATTCCTCATCACTAACGTCACTAAATGAATCATCCATATCATCCTCAATCCTTTGCCTTTTAGAGCTTGATGGGCGATCCATTTTTCAAGGTAAACGTATTTTTGTTCGTAAAATTAAAAAGAAACTTATATGATACTAAATATCACTATGTACACAAATTACTATAATATATTTTTCAAAAGGCACTTATTTTTGCTCACAATTCAATATGTTGCTCACAATTCACTATTTTAAATTGAAAATAACTAGAAAACATAAAAAAAATATATCTACAATAAATATCCCTTGGAGTGACCTTTTCACAAAACAACACTAGAGAAATAGTCCAATTATTATTATTATCAATTCTCACAATGAAAACAAACGAAATAAAAACTAGAAAAATTATTATTTACAGCTGCGGGTGTAAACTCAACTTTACAATGCGATGCAGTCGCGAAAACGTCCGAATGCGATGGAATCTTCCGAAGTAATGAACGACTATCGTATGCGGATGTAATACACTAACAATATTTAGGCATGGATACGCCGCATGTGTTCTGAGCAGGAAGCAGTTGTTCACATGGACACGCCACGTGTTCTCAGCATTGGATGAGTTAAGGGATGATATTAGTAATTTCAGTCACAAAACAGCATTAGAAAAGCTGTTTTGATTTTATCATAACTAATGATTTAAAATTTAATTAAAACAATATTTGTTATCTCTGTTATTCTTATTCCTCTACAATTCTAATCCTTAATTATCTAACCGATGGTTTGTAATCTTTTTAGGATAATATTTTTTTTATTAATAAAAGAAGGGATTGTAGATGCACCCTCTTATTGTCGAAACTAGTAACGTTGTTGTTTTTCGAAGTAAGAAACACAAAACAATAAAAATTATGCTATAAAAAGCGGTAAATGAAAATTAATATTCTAATCATGCTTGTTATTTATATAATTTAAAAAATGTATACTGACTTTGTCGTACGGTAATTATGACCCATCTCACATCCTCTTTATGCATGAATGTGAACGCAGACACCCCCAAAATTTCAGACGTGAGATATCCAGCCACAACAGAGATCCTTTGGTCACAAGATACGATCCTTCCATCAACAAGATGCCTGGTGCGGTACTCTTGTTTGGTGGCTTCGACGAGACGGTCAGTTAGATACAGCTCTTTCACAATATGAAGCATTCCGATAAACACCTGGAATTAATAAAAACGTTACGAAAACTGATAACTTGTTTTAGAATATATGTTACATATAATGAAAAATTTGCTGAAAAATAAATATAAAATATTGGATGAGACAGAAAACCAGAAGGTTGAGACATTTTAAAGTGTTTTATATTTAACGTGTTCCTCGCGGGAAGCACAAACACCTATGATCTGATCTGTAGCATTCCTTTGTGTATTTTACGTAATGTTTAGTTTATGTCCTTTATTTAATGAGTCTCCTTAAGAGTAATGACTATTATTTATTATCAGAAAATTACTTGAATGTCATGTTTACTTGGTGGTGTAATCAAATATCAGTGGTTCTAAACAAAATACGCGTTTAAACTTAGAAATTAAAACGCCGAAATTGTGCCGCGCACAGGATTCGTGGAATGTGATTTTTAACGCGGTGTACAGGTTAAACTACATTTGTCTTTTTCTTCTGCTACTATTCTGCTGGAGATGTGTCTCCCCATGGCAATGAATAACACATCGATCAATAAGTCCCGGGACTAACCAACAGATGGCGCCTCTAATAACAAATCCATCATTCTCAGTTAGTATCAACCTTTAGAAGTTACGTGTCAAACTTTCATGACGTCAATAAAAGTTAGTTCGAATCCCGAATCAGACCACTCTTTATGATAGTCTGCTCAATAACGGCGCTATATAAATTAGAAAAGTAGAGTTATCTATTCGAAATTGTGTGAGCTATATTTTTTTTAAATTTATCTCATAGGTTAATACCGCAGAAACGCATTTGTTCTTGAAAACAATGTATAAAAATCGGAAAGAAGTATCGGTTTATTTTTTCATGCTATATGTCCTCAGTGAGATACAGGCAAAAGCCTAGTATACTGGGGACACAACAAATAAAAGGGAACCAACACAGATCCATTAAAATTGTGTGTTCAAATTAAATAACCAGTTGTTTTTTCACAAATTATGTACATATCTTGTCACGTGTAAAATAAATAAATTTTACTTCTTAAATCACTGTTGAATGGATATTCCGGCAGATATTTACTACGGAGAGATAGAAATTTGTCTTTTTAAATTACCTTTCTTAGTTATGGTTACTGATGAATGATATATTAAGCGACAACATTTTTCTTTTAGCATTGTAAAAAAGTAAGCGTGCTCCCTTTCTTCGTGAAAATGGTAATTCGTGGATTTTTTCAAATTCATAATTTTAATTGGAAGGGTCTTAAAATTTCTAAAAGAAAGCTTAAAATTCCTAAAAGAGATTATTCCTATCGATTGTGTAATGGGTAGTAGATTTAAATATAAAGTTGTATGCTCACCGGGAGAAAGACAGGAGGTGAAAAAAATGACAACACACTCCGAAGGCAGAAGGTGCCAAGTACATGTGCGTTATGAGATTTAGCAGCATCTCGAATCATAGTGTAAGTTACGAAGACGGCCGCGATCGACCGATAATTGCTTCGCAATTGACCAGTTGCCATCCCTGACATACGCTTTAAACCCCAAGTGGATCGATACGAAAATCTGATATGAACTTACGAGGAGGCCAACGAGATTGTCCACTTAGGTGCTCTTATTTCGATGAATGAAGCTATGAAAAGTCTGACAAAGATATTAACTAACTGGCCTATATTCAGAAAAATCAAAATACGTCTAGTCAAATATATAAAGGGTCTTTAAAATTGAGCGGTTTTTTAATTCTTTTTTTTAAATTCTTGAATAAAACACAAAATTCGCTTTGATTTCAAAAAACTTTTCATTGGTCCTTGAAGTATAATGTATAACATTTAAACACAAAAAACAATATTTGCCAAATGTCCACCTCTTGAAGCTCCACAGATGTCCACTCTTTTGTCAAAATTTTGGATGACATTTTGACATAATTGCGGTTCTAACTCACCAATAACGTGAATAATTTCGTCTTTCAGCTCAGGAATTGATCGGGGGTCATTCTTATAGACCTGACTTTTCACGTAACCCCAGAGAAAATAGTCCAACGGTGTCAGATCACATGATCTTGGTGGTCAATTAACATCACCGTTTGCGGAGATTGCAATATATAAAATAATTCTCAATTTGAACGCGTTATTGTATTGGACACGACTCCATTTTTATAAATGTCATACAGTACACTTCTCAAATGTCACAAGATTCAGGCAAGTTCGCGACGCCATCTGTGTTTTATCCAAGAATTAAAAAAACCACTCAATTCGAAAGACCCTTTAGTATTCCCCATTGCACTATATGGAGTGAAAATATAGCTGATGAGAAAGAACGAAACAAATGTGATACGAGTCGATGCCTATGAGACGCGGTGCTGAAGGTGATGCTCCGAATCCCATGGACCGCAAGGCGCACTGATGTCTCTATCATTCAAGAATTGGAGATTACCGGAAGATTTTCGACAACATGTAAAAAAAGAATCCTAACTTACTTTGGACATGTTGCTAGGAAGAATGATGAAAGTTTGGAGAAGCTGGTGATCATGGGGGTAGTTGAAGGAATACAAGCAAGTGAAAGGACATGGATGGATTAAATAAAGGAGTTAACACAATCACCTTTAAGCACTGCATTCAATATGCTCCGAGACCGGGAGGGATGGAAACAGGTAATGCACCGAGTTCGAAATGTACCAGAAGACCACGACGCTTTGCATTGAGCACCCGATGAAGAAGACGAAGAATATGTATTAATTTATCTTGTACCTTTTATCAGGTTTCAGAAATCTATCCCAAAACCCTCAGTTGGAATTTAAGCGTCTTACCAAGTGAGTTTTAGAAGTAGTCATGATAACTGAATTGTACTTAAGTTAAAAAATTTACCACGTCATTGCCGCTGGACGCCACGGTATCTTCCCCGCGGTTGGCGCCTCCTCGGTGTCTTCTGGAGACGTGTCCAACATTGGTCTGGGAGTAGGCTTTGTCAGAACGCCTCAAGAATCCGTTGAAGCGGCACACCTCGTACTGTTGTGGTTCAGACCTCTGAGTTGCCCTTGCCAGCCTGCAAAAATACATTTTCAGATGATTAAGGAACAGTGCAGACTAAGTTGAAAATGAAGAATAGTGCAGCTATAAAAACCATATCAATACGTACATAAGACGTAAATACAAATAGAGGAATAACACGAACCAAGTATAGAGTATATGTACGAGTATATAAAAAATTAATAATACTTAAATATCATCATGCCGTGTTCTTTGCAGGGTAGGCAAATATAACAGATTTTCAAACTTTTCTATCCAAGCACACAACTTTTGCCTCCTCCGAATTCATACATATCGACATGCACAATATTCTATTATTCATACTTCTCACTTGACTTTATTTTAAAATCTGGTCCATTCGATCCAGCTATGTTTTAATTGGTCTACCTCTTCTGCGCGCATATTATACATCTGACTTGTACACTCGCTTAGTTATTATTTCATACCTTCTTTTTCTTAAACTTTCTGTAGACTCTCAAGAGTCTGTTACTGCAGGATTGTCCTGTGATGCTGAGCTCCAGCTATCTCTTCATCGTTTCGGGGGTCTCCCTGGCGGACGCCGTCCATCCGGCACCCCATGCAGAGCTATGTATGGAATTCTTGTAGAATTCATTTTCTGTACATGTTGGTACCAGTATCGTCGATGCTGTCGTCCCCATCTGACCACATCTTGGACCTCACAGACCTCTCGGATCGTGGTGTTCCTTACACGATCACGCAAAGTCTTCCCAGCAATAGAGCGCAGAGTTCTCATTTCCGTTGTCCTTAGCATACTTTTTGTCCTGACAGTGTCCGCCCTCGCTTCGATGCCATATGTGAGGATAGGTCATATTTCATACCAATATAACTTAATATAAACATAACATACGAGTATAAGAACAATACATTGCCTCTGGAGTTGAGTAACCCTGCATCAACATATGTGAGGATAGGTCATATTTCATACCAATATAACTTAATATAAACATAAAATACGAGTATAAAAAAGAACAATACATTACCTCTGGAGTTGAGTAACCCTGCATCAACATATGTGAGGATAGGTCATATTTCATACCAATATAACTTAATATAAACCTAACATACGAGTATAAGAACAATACATTGCCTCTGGAGTTGAGTAACCGTGCATCAACATATGTGAGGATAGGTCATATTTCAAACCAATATAACTTAATATAAACCTAACATACGAGTATAAGAACAATAAATTGCCCCTGGAGTTGAGTAACCCTGCATCAACATACGGAATGTTTCAATTTTGCAAAGCAACTTGCATCTTGTACCACAAGTGAGCCCATGTTCCTGTTAAATTTTAAAATCTATCCATTAAAATTCTCTTTAAATTTAATTATTCTTATCTATGTGAGAGTTATTCCATTAATAACAAATCTAAATACTTGACCGCTAAAATATGTGTTCTACAGTTACGTAAGTCTACTTGGCTAAATTTGGAAATATTTTGCAATATACATATCATAATCATCAGCCTACATTCATCCACTGTAGGATATATAATCATCAGCCTACATTCATCCACTGCAGGATATATAATCATCAGCCTACATTCATCCACTGCAGGATATATGCCTCTCAAATTTGTTTCCAAGAAATCCTGTCCTTTGTGCATTGCTGCCACGTAATCGCTGCTTGCTTACATATTTCGTCCACTCAGCGTGCATTCCGTCTTCTCAGAGTATCTTCCTATTGGGTACCACAAGATTACTTCATACGTCCAACGATGGTCCGTTTTACGTCCAACGTGCCCAGCCTACTTTAGTACTTTTGCGACCTCTTATAACATAGTCAAATTTTGTTTGGGCGTGTAGCTCCTCATTGTATTTGCGGTCTCTTCTGTTTTAATCTAGCATGCACCTTTGCTACATTGCGTTGTCTGGAGCTTTTGTTTCATTCGCATAGAAAGCGTCCATGTTTCTCATCCATATGTTAGTACTGGTAAGATGCATTGGTTAAATACCTTCCATTTGAAACAAATTGGGAGAATGCTCTTCAAAATGTAGTTCACATATCTTCTTCTTCCCAGTGTCATGTCAGGTCCTCCCAACGTAGAATATCACCTGAGAGTAGACATCTTTGTCCCCGGCAGCCCGAAAAAGATCTCCAACCCCCCTTATGCCAGCTCAATCACGTACTACCTTGATCAAAAAGTTTTAGGACCGGCCACCATGTGGCGCTGTTAGTCACCCGATTGGAATTCTTTTCTTCCCCTAGGTTACCACATCTGTAATTGACACTTCCCTTCAAATTTCAGCGTCATAACTTGACATTTGTAAAAGTTACGCTGTACTGAGTACATCTACCTTTGTGCGTGTTTTCGATTTTTTACAAGTTTGAAAATGGCATCAACGAGTTTGCATTAAATTTTGTGTAAAAAACGGATTTAACGGTCCGCCGACCTTGGAAATGTTGAAGAAGTGTTTCGCAACGATACTCTCTCGAGATCAAACGTTTTTCGGTGGCACGAACGCTTCAGAAGTGGTCGTGAGTCGGTCGAGGATGACGAACGCAGTGGCAGGCCGTCGACGTCGAAAACCGATGAAAACATCGATAAAATCAAAGAAATGTTGGCCGAAAGCCGCAAATTGACCATCAGAGAGCTGGCAGAGGATTTGAACATCGCTTATGGATCCGCCCGCTCAAGACATTTTGGTTAGTGATTTGGGCCTCAGACGTGTCGCTGCAAAACTGGTGCCGAAAGACCTCAATTTTATGCAAAAAAAGGACCGCGTTGAAATCGCGAAAGACACGACATTTATGAAACGGATCATCATTGGAGACGAGACGTGGATTTATGAGTATGACACGCAATCCAGACATCAAGCGAGTGAATGGCGTGCACCGAATGAGCCGAGACCGAAAAAACCACGTCGTTTTCAGTCAAATAAGGCGATGCTTACGGTTTTCAGGAATTAAAACAGTGTTATTACAACATCATGAATTTTTGCCAGAAAAACAGACAGTCAACAAAGAGTATTATTTATTCGCGAAACGCGTTACAGCACCCGAGAGGATGTCATGAAAAAAATCGAAGACGGCTCTGATGGACATACCGAAAATTGAGTACCAGCGGTGTTTCGAGGATTGAATCAAGCGCTTGCGTAAGTGCGTTGCAGTCGATGGGGAGTACTTTGAATGGTACCATATCGATTTTGATTAATAAACTTGTATTTTCGATTTTATGAATAAAGTCCTAAAACTTTTTGATCAAGGTAGTATAGTGCGGAGCCAGGAGATTTGACTCCTGCCAACACCTCTTTGGCCTTCTATTTTGCCTTGGATGATCAGGTGCAGTAATTTATATTGAATTAAAATTTACATATTAATATAAAATTATTTTAAACCATTACTTTGTTATTTACACTGATGTTTTTTTATATCTTCGTGTTAGTTTAAGATAAAGTTTTGTAATTTTGTCAATAATTTTAAATGTTTGTACTAACTTGTATCGAACTATTTTAAAACTCCGATCTTCATCTTACTTAAACATCTTATCATTTTATTCACACATTCATTTCTAATGTATTCATTACTCCTTCTTCCAAACATAGAAAGAATAATAAATAAAAAAGTTGAGCAGTTAAGACGCAATTCGACTGAGGCAACACTGAACGACATGAGGCATGCGACACGTTTCCTAGTGTTGCCTGTTCCTAGGTGTGCGACTATGTGCCACAAATTTTAACAATGTCGCATGCGGATTTTGACTCCCCGAATTGCATGCGCTTTGTCGTAAATACGTGTAGCATGCGTCTTAAACAATTCCATGGAGGCAACGTCAGTTTGGTACATTATGTCTTTACAATTTGGCAATAGTTTTGAATCGTAGAAAAAAAAGAAAGCCACGGTGTTCAAGAAGAGAATTATATGTTACTAGTCAAGAAGCTCAACATGATGAAAAGCTGAACGCAAATTCTTGATTTTTTTTTTCACGTCGATTACAGTGCAATCGTATTTACTCGCTAACTGCTTCAGTTTGTAATTTTTTATTCTGTTGTCTTTATAATCACTAATTTTATTATTCTAAAACCACGGTGAATTATGATTAAACAAGGTAGTTTTATCAATAGTCCACTCCATGTCGCACGCTAGCCGCACCGATCCGCTGACTTTCGGATAGCGGCGACATTGTTCGACACGCTGAAACATGTCGAAAGGTGACGCATGCGTCCCGGCAACAACAATCAACATGTAGCTTGCTACAAAGATACTTGTTTCTTGTCGCTTCGTGTTCCTTCGATTGAAAGACTGTGTGTAGCATGCGTCAATGCCGCATGCTACATGTTGCCTAAATGTTGCCTCAGTGGAATTGCACCTTTAGAAACAAGAAAAAATGACGAAGAAAAAGCACACTGACAGTCACTACTCCTTATTGACTAGTTGGAGGAATCCGATGATCAGTCCATATTTCATTCACTCAGCCTTGGTGATTGATGGAGGGAGGAGAGCACCTTGGATCAAAAATCAGGGAGGAGAGCATTTATATAATGTGGGTTGAATCCTCAATGCATATTAACGTCCATATTGGTATAATATATTAAATTGTTATTGTACATACCTGACTTGAAATTGTCTCGGTTTTTCCTTCGTAGTGAACTCCTTACTGGTCTGATTGGTGGGCAGTAAATGCCCACTTGGTCCCAATTGGTTCTCGTGAGGCATCAAGTTATTTTTCAACCTCTCTACATCATCAGGATGACATAAACTGAGAATGTTAGTTCCCAGGAGATCAGTCTGAAAAATAAAGTTATTTTTAGAAGGATGATGCTGTGACTTCGTGCCTTTTTTATTATCGTCATGTAATCACTCAAAATAATAAAAAAAAAAATCTTTATTTGGCCAAGCGTAAAGGGAAAAGTAAATGCGATATATGAGTGAATAGTGAAAGTTGAATTGTTAGGTAGTATTTTCTTGATGGAAGAGGGATATTGAACGGCGTGTAGCTATAAGTAAACAAAGTCAACGGGGCACTAAAACATATGTATGTACGCATGCCCGCATGTACGCATGCACGCACGCAAGCACGCATGCACGCAAGCACGCATGCACGCATGCACTCATGTACGCATGCACGCATGTATGCATGTTCGCATACACTCACGTACGAGTGCACGCGTGTACGCGTGCACTCATGTACGCATGCACGCATGTACACATGCATGCGTGTACGCATGCACGCGTGTACGCATGCACATATAGACGCATGCATGCACGCACGTACGCATGCATGCATACAAAAGTAAATATAAGAAGTTATATGGTCGCAAACAATTTTGAAATTATTATTTACCTTCACAAAATTCATTAACTATCATAGTTAAAATAAAAATTAAATACCATCAATCAAAGGGATGGTGGAGGGGAAAGAAAAATAAGGAATGAAACACGTTATATTACAGACTTGAAATTAAGAGTTTTTTCAGTCACATTTTAAAACATGACGGAGCGAGTCTAGCATTGGTTTGTAACTGGTTCCGGAGATTCACTGCATTGACAGTAAAGGATGACGTTACACCATTGTTTCCTCATAAAACTGTTGATACGCATGTAAGATTTTTGTTTGGTGTATTTAGCGTTTTATAAATGCACTTGGGTAATATACAATACTGTAATGCAATCCTTTCAGGAAAAAAATATACACATACATAAAATCATTTAAATTCTCTGTGGAGGTAGGCCAAGAGGATGAAATCCAGATTTTCCTATCTCAACACACATTCTTAGCATCTTCTACATCAATACGCCTTCTCACAAAACTTCTTCGATTTCTCTGACTTTTTACGTTTCCTTCTTTAAGTATACTAAGATGATAGTCCACAATAATATTTTGGTGCCGTTGTATAGAAGTGGACGCGGAAAAGATTGAAAGGAATCGAATTAATGCTGCAGAAATGAGTGCTTTAAAACAAATACAAGGAGTGACAATGTATGACAGAATACGGAATGAAGTAATTAGGGATGAATGTGAACTTAAGGCTGATGTATTGAGTGATATGAAAAAGAGCATGCTGAGATGGTTAGGGCATGTAAAGGGAATGAATGAAGCAATACTAACAAAACAAATTTAGAGTGTAAATGTGAGTAGAATATATGTGAGTGGAATACCAAGGAAAGTATGATTGGATCAATTTAATATTTTAAAAAAAGCAAACGTAGAAAGTCAGAAAAATCGTAAAAGTTGTATGAGGTGTATGAATGTAAAAGAGGGTAAGGATGTGTGTCGAGATAGGAAAGTCTGTCGCTTTGTTCTCTCTACCTGCTCCGTACAGGGAAATGGCGTGACGGTATGTATACATTAATTAAGATACTATTGTTATGTAATGATTGCGATGCGAGCTGACTGAAAAAATATATTATTGAACATTTTCAGGCAAGTAAGATTGCGTCGAATGCAATCATAACTTTGGAGAACGAAGATGATAATTTAAATGGAGTTATGCCACTAGTTTTTTATGCTATAACTATTTGTCTACCATATTCTGTATAAGGAAATATTTTATGGTCATATAGACGACTTGAAAATTTTCAAAAAGATCAATTCACCTCACGACTGTGCACAGTTACAATAGGACCTAGACTCCCTAGTCTCCTGGAGTGAGCAAAATCATCTTCTGTTCAACATTAATAAATGTGTCTGTGTATCATATAGTCGACCGTTTTCACAAATCCACCATCAGTATACTATACAGGGAGTGGCACTAAACAGAGTTTCTGAATTCAAGGATTTGGGCGTAACCTTCGATGTCGGACTCACGTTCGTTAACCATGTCTCACGTTTGATATCGGACTGTTACAAACTACTCGGTTTTGTAATGAGAATATCAAGAGAATTTAACAGCACCGATATCCTCCGAAACTTATACAATTATCTAATTAGAACCAAATTAGAATATGCATCTACGGTTTGGGCTCCTCATCAGCTCAAATATAAAAACAATATAGAACAAATACAAAAAAAATTCCTCAGATATCTATGGTACAGAACAAAGGGCGATTACCCAAAATATGCTCACCATGCTGAACTTCTCACGGTGTGTAACTATAGAAGCCTTGAAACAAGAAGGCAAGAATCCATTGCGATATTCCTAATAAAGGTTTTCCAAGGTTCATTTAACTGTCCCGCGATTCTAGAAGCACTAAGTTTATATGTACCCAATAAATATAGCCGTGCAAGGAATCACCCTCTGTTCTACATACCAACTTACATGACGAATATCATGGCTAAACACTCAATCACGCGTGGTATAGAGATATTGAACCAACTGAATGATACGGTTGATATATTCTCGGTACCGTCTAGCAGTATGAGAAGAATCCTGGCTGATATTATTCCTAACGAATAAGCTAACGCTAGAAGCAGACCCTCTTTGTGTAACAGAAGAAATCCGTGCAAAGTGGATAAAAAGAAAAAAAAAATCGTTATAATAGAATTTGACCTGTCTATTCTAAGGATACTATATAATAGAATATCTGTTTCCCAGTCAACACCTAAGATTAAAGAAATGTTAGAGAATGAACCTCCTGAATTAAACAACGTCTTCTTTAAACATATTTACCCAACCACAGATCGAGTACCTTAATTATTGTATTTCTAATAATCGGCTTTACTTTCTACTTGATTGTTGTATTTCTAACAAACAGAACTATGTTCGATAAGTTTCAAATACTTTGTAGATAACAATTGTTTAGAATATTGTTATGTTTTAAATATAACATAGTTGAACTTTCAAATAATAAATAAATAAATATAAGTTTATTGACAGGAACATATGTAAATTCCAAAATCACATATGACTCGTATATCTCAAGATAAATAGCAGAAAATACATTGAAGAGAGAAGCTATCAAAAGGTCTGGGCTCATCTCATAGCATCCCCTAGGCCAAGATACACCACCCCAATATAGGGCGAGCCCAGCCGCAAGGACACCAAATGTTTTTCAGCCCACATCCTATGTGTATATATGGTATTAGAATGTTTATATATTAGAATGTTTTACACTTTTGTTGTAGAGAGTACAACCTGGCGGGCTTACTATCATATGTCAATCACTGCCAACCAACAATAAAGATGTTAACCTTTTCCTTCCGGTGCTAAAAAAATCGCGCGTTCTGGTGCTGTGTATTCAATACACATGTAAAAATGAGCGATTTAAAATCGGAAAAATAAGAATATATATTCATAGCAAATCGCTTAAATTAATTAAATTTGAAGTCAAAAGTGATAATAATTGAAATTTAATTGCTGAAAACATGAAAAAACATCGGCCGACGTTCAGAAAACGGGCGCAGAGACCACCTCGTGTGGATGCCCGCGAGCTACTGAGACGGGACTCGGAACACTAACACTGTGTATGTTATACCTCGAAGGAAGAAACAACTGCGAACTGAGATTCTATTCTTGTGTTCCCATATACCGAAGTAGAGCGAGAGTGAGACGTGAATAGCGGTGCTTCCTCACCCATAGCGATTTTTAGAATGAATATACCTACGTCACACACTGGCACACGTTTGATTGTATTGGTGAATTTATTCCCGATTTTCACAAAATATCTCTGATGTGGCCGATAAGTGCTCATTGTTACTAATATTATTTTTTTCATTCAATGCGTAAATGTATTACGAAGGAATACCTAAAATCTGAAGCCAGTATTTATTATATTTATAGAGATATTAAAGTTTTTAGAAGCAATGTGTACTAGTTACACATCACAGGGAAGGAAGGATTAAAGATGCCTTAAGTGAATGCCAGACTAAAAAAATTTTTTAAATGTATTCCGACGGGAGTTGAACCCGCAAACCCTGGGTCGGAACACAGTCGTCTTATCAACTAGGCCACGGAGAACATCAGTGTCGTACATATGAATGTCAAATAAGGAAAGTCGTTAACATATCAACGAGTTTTGAAACGTTTTCGATGAAATATCGAAATAATTTAGACGACATATATTCAGCAATAAAATCAAATGGGAGGCAATCAGATATTTTAATATTCATTTCCATTGAATCGTTTGTATTTATTCAATTTAATATGAGGTAATAAAAATCTGATGTGTCCAGTGTATAACTCTTTCAGAGTTGTATTGTTTTTTTTATGGATAATATTTTTGATCAATGTTGAGGTAACATAACTAACTATGAAATGTATCTAATTAAGGTGTTCGCGGAATTGCTTGTGTTGTTTGGTCATTTTTTATCAATCTCTTTGGTATTTTGGACTTTGCAGTGTGTTATGTTTTTCCACTTAAGGCATAATCATGAGCATGTAAATAATTACAATGAAAGAAAAAAAAACAATGAACGGAGGCCCTGCGATATTCCTGCGATATGGCGGGAATAAGCTAGTGCAGTGATCACGGCTTTTGTTTGATGATGATGATCTTTTTATACACGTTTTTATATAAATATTTATTATCCTACGCTTTTAATTTTATATTCATGTTTTATAGATACATGAGACTTAAACTCTGAAAGCAAGAGAGAGACGTATACGAAATGCATTTGACATGTGGTGTTGGAAAAGGATGTTATAAATTCCATGGACGGCAAGGATCCATTCTCGAAGAACTGAGAATCAAGGACAGATTGTCGATAATTTGCATATACAGAATTGATCTATACTATTTTCGATTTTTTAAATTAACTAAAACAAATGTTTGGTGGGTTGGGTCTTTTTTGTGTATATATAACAGAATGAGAAGTAACAGCATGACATAACAGCATGAGAAGTGGTAGGATTGAACTGAGGTATTCATATAAACATTCGCTAGGTGTCCAAAATGTCTATTGGTATTCTACTCCGAAATTCGCTAGGTGTCCAAAATGTCTATCGGTATTCTACTCCGAAATTCGCTAGGTGTCCAAAATGTCTATCGGTATTCTACTCCGAAATTCGCTAGGTGTCCAAAATGTCTATCGGTATTCTACTCCGAAATTCTTTTGATGGGATACAAATCCAGGGAGTGGAATGGCCTAACAGGACTTTATAAGGATATAAGGGTGTTTTTTTGGGTGTGATAGGATTTTTTTAAAATAAAACACATATAAATGATTTAAATGGCCGTGTATTTGAATTCAATTGATAGATTGTTAAACGAAAATTATTCTATAAAGATAATTTTATTCATATGTTGACCGTGGCTGGCTCTTATGTACCTTAACCGATCATAAGATGGATTTCCCATTAAGAACGATAGAACTTTAATATAAAATAAAACCACAACAAATAAACCAAAAATGGTGCTGAAGGTTTAATTTGAAAGAATATTTCATGCCGTTTATGATTTAAACAAGATATTGTTCAAATGGCTTCCACGGCTTCTTTTGCACTGGCCAATTCGATCAAGCCAATTTTCGATGACTCGGTGAAGCATTTCCGGCTGTATGGCGCCAATAACACAACAAATGTTGGCCTCAAGTTCATCAAGTCTTGGGTTTGTTGGTGTAAACCTGTGATTTAACATAACCTAAAAGAAAATAATCCAGAGGCGTTAAATCGCACGATCTTGGCGGCCAATTAAAAAAAAAACACCCTTTTCGTCCATATTGTTTGGAAATCGTAAATTGTGTACAAATATATGGTAATATTTAATAAAAAAATACTTTGTTATTCCACTAATTAAGTTGATCCCCGAGACACGTGTTTCTTTCTCCGATATATTGATTTAAATAACAATTTATATTCATTACTTCTTCATTTTCAAGCACGTAGGCGTCAAGCAAGGGTGTTTAATGTTACCTTGGTTGTTCAATTTATTTATAGATTTATGTATTTGTGATTTAAGACATAATGGAGAGGTGTAAGAAAGAGTGAAATAAATATATGTGCACTGCTGATTGGTTATGTTTACTGTAAATGAAGGTAGTTTGAGAAATATAAGTGAGCTGTATGAGTGATACCAAGTAAAAGGTTTGAAAATGAATGTAGCAAAGGTTATAGTTATAGAAAAAAGTATGGTAAAAAGTGTGTGTGATTTATGGGTTGACTCAGAGAAAATGGAGAAGGTTGATAAGTTTCGTTATCTGGGCAGTATGTTTACGTGAGATGGATGAGTAGAAAGGGATATTGAAAGAAGGGTAGCTAAAGGAAACAACGTAAACGGTATACTTAATGGAACAAAGAACAACTACGTTATATCTAAATTAACAAAAAAGAAAATACATAAGTGTGTTAGTGCCCACCTTCACATATGTAAGTGAAACTTGGACTTAGATGAAGGATGAAAGTGAAAATAAAGCTGTGGAGTACGTACACTAAGAAAATAATGTGAATTGTCAATGTATGAAAGAAAGCAAAATGAAGACATCGGAAATAAATGCATGGACAAAATTGATGTTTTAAGTAAGATGAAAGGAGTTTTATGATGGTTTGGACATGCTGAGAGA
The DNA here is from genome assembly GCA_949825065.1 of Odontocerum albicorne. Classification (NCBI taxonomy): domain Eukaryota; kingdom Metazoa; phylum Arthropoda; class Insecta; order Trichoptera; family Odontoceridae; genus Odontocerum; species Odontocerum albicorne. The sequence continues at coordinate 8,827,157 of OX463843.1, forward strand.
ATGAATGACGAAATAATGACTTTTATAGCGAGTGTACAAGTCAGAAGTGCAAGGTGTGCGTGGAAGAGGAAGACAGAGGCAAACGTGGGTGGATAAAGTGGACTAGATTTTGAAAGAACGTAAAGTGAGAAGTATGAACAATGGATGATTTGTATGAGATGTATGAAAGAGTTGAATAAATACTGTAGAAATGTGTGCACTGAGAATAATACATCTGGTGACAGTATATAACAGAATACAGAGTGAAGTAATAAGGGATGAATGTGAACTTAAGGCTGATGTGTTAAGTAAGATGAAGAAGAGCACTCGGAGATGGTTTGGGCATGTAGAACGATGAATGAAGAAAGACAAACACTACAAATATACAGTGCAAATATATATAAGTAGAAGGCGTGGTAGAAGAAAACCAAGAATGGTTGGATAAAATGTATTATTTTAAAGAAAAGTGCACGAATGTATTGTAGAGAAGGCAAAAAATGTATGTATGTCGTGATAGGAAAGTCTGGCGGCGTCTCCTCTATACCTACCCTAATAGAAGAACGGCGCGTTGATGTATTATATATTATAGACGAAAATTTAAAAAAAAAAGTGAAACAAATAATATATGCTTTCTGGTACTTGATACAATTAATTTAACAAAATAAATCCCAACATTTAATTCTATTGTAAAATATATAATATTTAACTATTCATAGTTTATTTTTTATTAACTATAAGTGTCACCTCATACAGCCATATAATATAGTGTCAACGAGTATTTGTTAAGACCATTCGATGGGAATATCGTGGAGTTTCATCAGGCAGACAACTGCTGTTGGATGGTTCGCTGACTTGGAACGAGGAGATGCCTTTTATGCATTAAAAAACCCCTCTTGCATTAGTATTTTACAAAATTTATTTGAGTTTTCCGCTAATTGTTTGAGTGTTTTGGGCTTCATGTAATATTCGAAAAAATTCAAGGAAGCACATACATACATAACTAAAATTCTATATTGTAGTTTAGTAAGGAGTAAACTCGAATACAACTCTAGTATTTAGACTACTTATTAGGCAGTTCCCTCGAATAATATTAATAATAATATAATTTATACAGCGCCGTTTAGAAATCCGAATCTCTAAAAGGGTGATCTTACTAGGGAATCGAATCAACTTTTATTCAAGATTTTAAATATTTCCAACAAAAAATAATTTAAATGTTAGAAAAGGAAGGCAGTCGATGTGACCATAAAATTGGGTACTTCCCCTAATTTACATATGTTAACATTTCCCTTCCTGTGCTAAAAAAATTCGCGCGTTCCAGTGCTGTGTATTCAATACACATATAAAAATGAGCGATTTAAAATCAGAAAAATAAGAATATTCATAGCCAATCGCTTAAATCAATTAAATTTGAAGCCAAAAGTGATAATAATTGAAATTTAATTGCTGAGCCCGTGAAAAAAACATCGGCCGACGTCCACAAAACGGCCGAAGAGATCACCTCAAATGGATGTCCGAAAGCTACTGAGACCTGAGACGGGATTCGGTCTTGCGAACTGAGATTATATTTCTTGCGTTCCCATATACCGAAGTAGAATGAGAGTGAGACGTCAATAGCGTCGCTTCCTCACCCATAGAGGTTTTTTAGAATGAATATACCTATGTCACACGTTTGATTGTATCGGTGAATTTATTCCCTATTTTCACAAAATATCTCTGATGTGGCCGATAAGTGCTAATTATTATTAAAATTATTTTTTCATTCAATGCGTAAATTTATTACGGAGGAATACCTAAAATCTGAATCCAGTATTTATTATATTTATAGATTTTAATTTTTTTAGAAGCAATGTGTACTAGTTACACATCACAGGTAAAGAAGGGTTAAGAAAAACACATTAGGTAATGATTATGCTGCAGTTTTCGACATATTTGGAGACAGTTTTAACGTCTTTAAGAGTTCTTCCAGGGAACGTTTTTATTTATTTGAACCATAAATTAAGCGCCACGTCTTAACTCTCGTTGATTGTTTTTACTTCATCACTTTGATTTATTTTTCTTCTCTCAAACTTATCAAGATATCTAGAAAACGTGTCGAAATTTCGATATATATATATTTTTGTGTATTGCGTGGATGCATAGTACAGGTATATTTTTATAGGTTAATACTCGTACAAACAGGCGAGGTATTTTCTCAACTGTCTCAGAACTGGTAAAATGCTTTTGGGTCTTTTAGCATACATATAATTGATTAATTTCCGTGTCTGCATAATTAATTGTTAATTATAAATGTTTCTAGTCGGAAGTAATAAAAATCACCCTATAATTAGCATCAATCAAGTCTAGCCCCGAGTATGTATTGTATTGTATTACACTATTTCTTACGTGGCATTCTCTTCCAACCACCTAGGAAGGTGTTAGAGGGCTTAAGAAAATAACAAAGTGGATTTCTTTGTGAAAAAAATCTGGTTTCAAAGGGAAGCGAATCCGCAACATAAGACATGCGTCTTACCGACTAGGCCAGGGGTCGGCAGACTTTCTAGTGAGAAGAGCCAAATATTAAGTAAACAGAATATCAAAATTTTCATAGAGCCGCAACATAAATTTTCACTGTAGCTATAATTACATTTTAATGGCGAAAAAGACGAAGAACATTCGAAGACATTTTGGCAGTTCTGGTGCGAACACGCAGGTAGAGAATATGCATTGCGATTGTGCCGTTTGTGTTCGGTCGGCGGCCGTGTTCATGCTCTTCTGGTGAGGCGGCGGATTGGAGGTGAAGCTGGAGTTGAAAGTCGCACGTGTCTATGGAAAGAGCCGCATGCGGCTTGCGAGCCGCGGTTTGCCAGCCCCTGGACTAGGCCAATGAGGGCGTCTCAGTGTTGGGGTTAGCATGTGCTGTGAGTCTTGCTTAACCCATCAATTACATTAAATGCTTAACTAAAAATACAAATACAGGATTTTTTGAAAAATTTGCTAATTTTGCTTTGTCATTTATTAGTATTTTTTAAATTTACAAAAGAAGGAAGACATTCGACTCAGGTCTGTAAATAAATACATAAAACTACCCGATTTTTAAATTTACAAAAGAAGGAAGACATTCGACTCAGGTCTGTAAATAAATACATAAAACTACCCGATTTTTAAATTTACAAAAGAAGGAAGACGTTCGACTCAGGTCTGTAAATAAATACATAAAACTACCCGATTTTAAAAACTTATTTAATCACGAATATGTAGGTTTTTCAATATATTACCGAATTTTCAAAAACTACCCGGTTTTAAAAACTAATTATTTTATTACAGTGGAATTCATTTTCAATTTCACTGAACTTTCAAAGTACTTCTATTAAGTTTAAAATGAAAGTTGGTGAGAATATTTATTTTTCTAGATACAGACAGCCCTCGACTTTCGCACAATTCGCACATTTCAAAAAATTCAATTTTTTAAATATTTTCGTCGATAACGCCAAAATTGTTCGCTTCCACTTTTTTGGAAGACCTATAATATATGGAACGCAATAAACAATATTGGTGACTCGTGGGCTGAAATAAAAGAGTCAACAATGAAAGGCTCCTGGAAACAATTATGCCCACAAATAATGAGTGCTTTTATAAATTCTGAAGAAACTCCGGAAACTATCACACATGAAATAGTTAGCCTAATGAATTAACTAAACTTGGATGTCAACAACGAAGATGTTAATGAGTTGATGGAATCTCACTCAGTACCTCTGTCAAATGAATACTTAATTGAGCAACAAGAGTTAAATGAAATAAACAATGAAAGTGAGGAAGAAGAAACTGATAAAATTGTCAAGACTTTGACAATCAAAAATATGAATGAATCCTTCATGCACCTTGACATTTTTTTAGTATCATGGAAGAATGTGATCCCAATGGAGAACGTATATCTCAAGTACGTAGGGCGATTGAGGAAGACAGCATGTTATAGAACTCTTTATCAAGAAAAGAAAAAAAAGGGTGGTATTCAACTAACTCTTGACAAGTTTATAAAGAAAACACCTGAAAGCACTTAAACACGCCTCGTTAACTTAATTACTATATGTACATTGATAAATAAACATTTTTAATATATTATTGATAAATGAATATTATTATTGATAAATAAATATTTTAAAATAGAATTTTTTAGATAAAAATTTAGATTTTTTTAGTTAAAATATATGTTTTTTTACATCCCTCTACTTTCGAACATTCAAAATTCGCACACATTTTCAGGAACCAATTATGTGCGAAATTCGAGGGCCGCCTGTATCTCTTTAGAAATAACAAATAAGAAACACACAAACAAGCTAGTACCAATACGAAAATTTGCGCGTAATTCAAAACGACAGTATGTTGGTATGATGAGCTAGCTAGGTCTTAACCCTTGGGACTGAGTGTAGGAGTCAGTGTGACCCTTATGTTAAAAATTTTGGAGATCCCTGATCTGAAAAATGCGTTAAATCAATAAATATTAAAAAAATAGACTGATTTGAAATTTCAATAGAATAAAAATATCAAAAAAATAACAGTAATACATATCAATTTACGGCTTCGATTCACATCCCCTCCAGTAACGGTATACGAACATAAATTCAATGAAAGTCTAATATGTCTCTGTTATATGGATATAATGAAACGATTATTCTTGGAAAACTTTCTAAAAGGTTTTTTTATTAAAATAAGAATTACCTGCCTAGTTTGTTTGTTTACAAAATTAGAAGACCCATTAAGGGAGGAAATCCTTCATATTGGGAACATACGTTGCCAACTATTGACTTCACACTAACTCCATAGATTAATATATTTATATTTTATTATTGTGCATTTATTGAATTTTAATACAGGTTTCAAAATATTATTTCATAAATTCCAAGTAAAATTAGACTTTCAACCATCACATACACCTGAGAGATGTTTCGATTTAAAAGTTGTCCGATCCCAACACCTTGCACCCTGTTATGTGAGACAAAATAAGTCTACATCCAGTGCGATCTACATTAGGAGATAAATATCTTCTATATTTTTTATAAGCGTGATGTCAAGTGGAGACGAAGACTAAGAAGGAACTGCCTCCCCTGGAGGCGGCACACTTGAGTTTGAAAATAATAGTAGCGACGACGGACTTAAAGACTAGTATCACGATAGAAGAAAAATTGGTCGTAGCGCAGTTACTTACTTAGAAAGTGGTTTAAGGCCTGAAGTTCAAACAGCCTAGCAAGTTGACAGTACTTTCACAGAAAATTTCGAATGCAGAAAAACTAACTTTTGAAGCAATTAGATCGGAGTAGATAGAGTCAATTATCATTACAGTACCAAAAAATGTGATTTGTTGATTGATTCAGATGGCCGTAAAAGATAAACCAGGATGAAGGAATAAGATCAAAGCTAAAAACTTGCCATAAAGCTCCCATGGCCAGTGAGAAATTGATTAGTCGAATAGCTTGGACACATTTAAGGTGAGCCGAGGCGATAATGAAATTCTTAGATGAAAAGGCGTGGCAAAATGATGGGCAAAATATGTGTGCCACGATAGAATTAAGTGAAGATCTGTTCTCTCTACTTATCCCAATAGGGCATAGCGTGATGGAAAAAAATATTATGAGTTGGTGTCAGTGGCGAAGCGAAGGGTGTAGAGGGAACATTTGTCCTTCGGTGCAGGGTTATGGGGGTGAAAAGTCAGACAAAAAAATATTTTTTTGAAAACTTTACTTAAATTTTATTAGATAAAACTGCTTTAGATTTGTTTTCCACGAACAATCCAAAAATAATTCTGAATTTTTCATAAACAATTCAAAATAAATTCAGAATTTTCCACGAGCAATTCTGCTGCCGAACTTCAGACAAGGAAACTACAATTAAAATTATATACTTGAACAATTATACTAAAAGTACTAATAAAATATTTAATTTCTAGAATACTATCGATTAATCTAAATAACTATGGTTTAAAGTATTATATATTTCATAATTGAGAGTATTCATAGTTAATATTGTTATATGTAATCAATATACTCGTATTTCAAATTTTGAAAAAAAAATTAAAAAAGGAACATTACAATGTGCACTTACAAAAAATTGTGGAGTGTTAATCTATAAAAAAGACAGAACGAAGACACGAGAAAATAATGCATGGATAAGTGGATAGAATGAATATCGAAAGAATAACCGAGCATACAAAACAGAAGTGCAAGTTGTACATGGAAGAGGAGGACCGAGGAAAACATGGAAGGATTTAATGGACCAAATTTTAAAACAAGGTAATGTAACGGCCGCCTTACACGCTCAATCTGGATCGCAATCCGCGATCCAAATCGACGATCACGGATTGACGGATCGCGCGACTACATTACACGATCAATCCGATTTCCATCAGTCCACACGCCGCAGCCGCAGCGTCAACATTTTTCTCAACTTAAAATGAACGTAAAAATAAAAAATAAAAGCTGTCGTAGCCCTAGTTCTGGCCGTAACTTTGAAAAAGCGAGTTCGAAGGAAACATTGGGTTAAACAGTGGCTACGAATGAGAGAATTGTACTATATACCCATTTAAATCTACTAAAATAAATACTAAAATAAACTGCTTAAAAAGATGACAATAAAAATTACTTCAAGATGAGTGAAAAATGTTTTGATGAGTTGTTAGAAATGGTAACCCCACCCCATATATATCTAAACAAGATACTTGTATGAGAAAAAGTAAAACACCTGAAGAAAAATTAGCAGTAACATTGCGTTATCTTGCTACAGGCAGAAATATTGAAGACCTTAAATTTTCTGCTGTCATGTCGCCTGCATCTATCAGTGAAGCTTGAATTTGTTTTTTTTTTAAATTCTCTCCTATAATTCGATCTCAGACATTTTTTTTTCTTACGTCAATTTGTTTATTTATTTATTTATCGTCAATTCAGCCGATTGCGGCTTTATTTTCTTTAAAATTCCCGATAGAGAGCATACGTCCATCTCTATCGGTGCGTAAGCGTTGACCGGCGCGATCTTACACGACCTCACACGAACAATCCCGATCGCGAGCAGCGGATCGCAAGCGTGATTTCAAAATATCCAGATATTTTGCGATCTGATTGATCAATCCATCAATCCGCTCCTTACACGCTCAATCTGGACCGCGATCATTGATTGCGATCACGGATTGCGATCCAGATTGACCGTGTAACGGGGGCCTAAGAGATATGAATTGTAAAAGATTGTGCATTAGTTGTATAAACGTGGAAGAGGATAAAGTTGTATGCTTCGATAGAAAAGTTTGAAGATATGTTCTCAATGTCTACCCCGCAAATGATATCGTGTGTTATTATGGTTTATAATTTCAATATGTGTAATATTATGATTTATATAAAAAAAAATTATATTTATAGGGCAGTTGGGATTTCAAGTTAAGTTCTTTATTCCCGTAAGATTTATAACTTACACTTTGTGTAAGGGGGCGCCGATTTTGTGATTTCTTCCCGGGAGCAGATAAACTTCGTGACACCACTGGTTGGTGGTGTACTACGTATTTTGCGAGCTATTGAAGAAAATAAATTATATGACAAGTACACTCTTGACTTTACCCAATGTCATCCGATCTTTATATTATGGGTGTCTAATATAAATATCGGATGACATTAACAACTGTTTTTTTTTTCATAACCTTTGTAGCATAAAGGGGTTGTAAAATATTTACCTTTATGTGTCCAAGATACTGCTCCACGTTTGAAGATATGACGATGATAATGCCTCGGCAAGTTGTTGTGAGCAGACATCCACCCATCATATCGATGAACGCATCGGCAAGACTCGGCTTCAGATTTAGTTTGCATTGAGACATGGAATCGCCAAATACTGGAAACAAAGACAGACATTTTAATAGGCGAGATGACGAATACTGTGCGGTCATCACCAGACTTTCTTATCTCGAATATTTGTATTTTATTAGCATTTCTTCTTTCATTCGTTCCACTTGCCCAAGTCGTCATACAAATATTGGCTGAGGGTAAATAAAACTATAAAAAAACTTCTTTAGTTGATAAGACGCCTGACTCACAATCTGGACGTTGACGGTTCGATTTCAGTTGGCACCCAATTATTAAATAAAACATGCGCGAGACTCTCGCGCGGTAGAAGCGAAACTTCTTAGCTCCTAGGAAAAGTTGATTTTATGCATTGCTTTTTTTCCATTTGTTAACGATTTTTTTAGGATTAGGAAATGTTTATGTGGAATTTAATTCAAGAAAATATCTATAATTTAATTTAAAAAAATAATATTTTTAATAATAAATAATCATAATTTTAATAATAAATAATAATTTTAATAATAATATAGTATACTTAATAATATTAAATTTATATATTTTAATATTAAATATATTAATATTTTTATGTTATAATTAATTAATTATTTATTTATTTTATTATATTATTTTTATAATATTATTAATTAATTATATTATAATATAATTATTTATATTATAATTACATATATTATTATTATAATTATATATTAAATATAAATTATATATTAAATAAATATTAAATAAAATAATTTAATATAAAATAAATTTAATAATTATTAAATATATTATAATAATATAAAAATAATATATGAATAAATATATTTTATTTTTACAAATAATAATAAATAATACTACGAGTACATTACACTTAATAATATTAAAATAATGTTAATTATTATTAATAATAATTTTATAATAATATAATACACTGTTTCACTTTTCGTGACGTTCAGGCCAATTTGCCCTACCGCGCCTATAAAAGTTTCACTTCAAAAAAAAAAAAAAAAAAAGCTAACTATCTGCTTTTCATTTCGGGCCTCGTTAACACCTTTTGAGTTGGTAGGAAGAGTGCCGCGTGGAAATAAATCCTCCTAATTGTACTATATACAAAGAAAATCTTAATAAATACACTATAATATATAAATGTGGGTAAGTATCTAATGGCCGCAGATGCTATCTAACAGTCGAAAATAAATCCAATAATGGCCGCAGATGCTATCTAACAGTCGAAAATAAATCCAATGATGGCCGCAGATGCTATCTAACAGTCGAAAATAAATCCATTCTTAATCAATCTTAAATTTTGATTCCATATGAATGTGAATTCGGTTATCGTTAAAATTAAAGTTCTATTTTACTCATATAAGTGCCCTAGAGAAGAATTTGCTCTCTAAACGGGGCAATAGAAAATTGTTGAGTATTATGATGAAGATTACTTTGAAATGGTTTGGGCATGTAAAATAAATGAAAAGAAGAATGACTAACAAAACCAATATAAAATGCAAGTGTGTGTGGAAGACGTGATAAAGGAAAAACAAAGAAACGTATGATGGGATCAAGTATATGATACTTTGAAAGAAGAAAACATAGAAAGTAAGCGAAATCGTAGGAGTTGTATGAGAAGGCATATGGATGTGAAAGTTGCGAATGACGTATTGTTAATAGAACAACTTTTTTTATCATATTGGCACAATTTTTTGTGAGGTACCAACGGGAATCGAACCCAATATATATCATAAATCCTTCGCCTTTCCTACATTCATACACCTTTTCATACAGCTCGTTCAATTTCTCTAACTTGCTACGTTTCTTTCTTTCAAAATATTCAAGTGATCCAACCATAATTTCATTAGTCTTCCTCTACTCTACCACGAGTTCCACTCACATTTGCACTATATGTATATTTGTCAGTCTTTCTTCATTCATTCGTTCTACATAACCAAACCATTTCAGAATAATCTTATTATCACATCAGTCTTAAGTTTACATTAATTCCTAATCACTTCACTTCGTTTGCTGTCATACATTGTCACCTTATGTATTGTTGTTAGTGCACGCATTTCTACAGCATTTATTCGGCTCATTTTACTTATTTTCTACGTCCACGTTTCACTCGCATATATCAAATTTGGTAATAAAATACTATTGTGGACTATCATCTTTGCAGGTTTTGATACTGTCCGGTTCGAGTATGTATGTTTTAGTACCCCATTGAGTTTATTTCCTATCGCTACACGCCATTCGATATACTTCATAACTAGTCCATTATCTGAGAAAATACTAATCAAATAGTAGAATTCCTCAAATTGCTTCAATCTTCCATTATTCACTCACATATCACATCATTTTTTTTCTTACACTTTTGTATCATCACTACTTTGGATTTTGCAACATCTTTTTCTTCGCATCTCTCATACAATTTACTTTTCACACTCTGCAATTCTCCTTCGATCTCCGCCAATACTACCATGTCATCTGCATACAGCAAAGATTCCCAAAGTGGTATATATGGACCTCCAAGGGTCTATTTCGACTTGCAGGGGATCTATGTCAGCGAGAAAAGAAATTGGAGGTGCACAAGACGTAAATGGGGGTCCACGTGAGCGGATCCCATTTAAGCAGATCACCATCAATATTTAGACGTTCCGTAAATGTCTTATTACACCTAACACAGATTGTGTGTACATAATACTTATATTAGACATAGAAAATACTTATATAAAGAAATCGAATGCAAATCACTGAACGTGGAGTTCACTTCACTAATTTGAAGCCAAATATTGAATCATTGCTATCAGAGCATCAGGTTCATCTCTCTCATTAACAGTATTATTTGTGTATTCATTTTATGTAAGAATTTTACTAGATTTTGACTTGTTTCGTTCCAAAGCTAAATATTTACTTCATTTTGTGTCTTTTCAATAAAGGTATGAATAAAAATTGTACATGTTTTTTTTTTTTTTTTACAATTGTCCACTCTACAAAAACCCTTATCAAGGTGAACAGCACTGTGTCAGCTGTCGAAAACACATTTGAAGTTAATATAAGTTTAAGAAAATTCAATATTAGGCAGGCAGGGGGTCTACGGAAAACAAAAAAACCGCTAAGTGGTATACGGGGCGAAAAAGTTTGGAAAATTATGGCATACAGAAATTCGCATACGATTTTGTATGCTCCAATTGACATACGAGTATGTAATCGTAGTTTCTTCACGCAAGAATCTATATAAATATTAAACAACCAGAATGACATACCGCATCCTTGCTTTAATCCTTTCAAAATATTAAATCACTCAGTCAAGGTATCATTCATTCTAGTAGGTAAATGCTCTACTTTCAGCGTATAATGATGCACTACCACATATAAGTTTACCTTGCAACTCTTCCATAGTCTGAGAAAATACTATTCAAATAGCCACAATCCAGTTTTAAGTCAATATAATGGAAAAAGTTGAATTTTCTCTTTTCAAAACAGAGTAAAATTTATAGATAACAATATTTTAAATAACAACTAACATGTTTATCAAATAGTGATAATATAACTTTTATATAACGTACGTAATCTGTTTATATTGCTCACTGGCCGGGAATGCCGATATTTGGGTAAATAGCCATTAAAAATAACACAACATGTTATGTATACGTCAGGTGATTCGTGGCACTTAGAAAGAAAAACTATAAAATATTTTTGATAAAAATTGAAAGAAAAAAAATAATAAAAATGTTTTTATGTGACTGTTTTGTTAAATTGTTTTAGTTAAATTGTATATGTAAAATATGGTTTTATTTAGTCCATATGTAGTTAGTTTAAGTGTATTGTAATACTTTAATTAAATTAAATTATTTTGTCATGAACAAAATTTTTATTTCAAAAAAATATTAGTTATCACAAAAAATATTTAAATGTTCAAAAATGAAGGACGTAAAATTGCAATACAGGTCTGCATTAAGCGATGACTATTTGCAATATGCATTACAGACTATATTTAAAACATTTTTTTATTTTTCGTCATTTCTTAACCATTATTAAGTATCTCAACTACATTGCATGCTTTATTTGATAGTATTCGTCATTTCTTAACCATTATTAAGTGTCTCAACTACATTGCATGCTTTATGTGATAATAGTCGTCATTTCTTAACCATTATTAAGTATCTCAACTACATTGCATGCTTTATGTGATAATATTCGACACATGTCACATTTGAGCACTGGAAATCATTACTGGAGGCTAAATATGAAGTCACCATAAAGGATTAAGCCCTCTTTAAGGTCTCTTTGATTAGTTGGAAGAAATTGTCACCTTGCAATAATTAGGTTGTGCTGTATAATAAAACGGCTCCTAGGCTATCTGTACCTGTCAGACTGAGCAGATTGAGATGGGCCGGACATGTCCAGAGAATGCCGTCATCGCGAGCACCCAAACTAATCCTGGAAGGACACCCGGGTGGGAGGAGAGTGGGCAGGCCAAGGCTGCGATGGGAGGACGAAGTTGAGAGGGACGCAACCCTGCTGCTACAGGCGCAGAATTAGAGGGTCGAGGCGGAAGACAGGAGGAGTTGGAGGCGAAAATTGACGTAGGCCAAAGCTCGATATGGGCTGTAAGACCATCGAAAGAAAGTATAATGAAACGAAAGTGCTGTATAACAACGATAGTGTAAACAATATAAAGATGTATCTCGTGAGAAAAAAGTGTGACGCTCTATTCTCTCTGCTTATCTTAACAAAGATACAGTGTGATGGTATGTATATGTGTGTATTAGATGAAATAAATTATATTATCGCAAAACCAATATAAATAGTTTCGAATACACACGAAACTAATTACATTTTTAATATCATTTCAATTTATGTACAATTCACGACTGCGTTATCAAGAACATCAATTCAATAGTCCGATACCACGAATATGTCCTCATTATTTATTCATACAATGAACGGTCGATTTCGACCATTAAAATACTTACAAAATGTAAATTAAAATAATAGTGCACGTGAGTAAAAAATAATATGTTTCAAAAAATATAAAAATTAATACATTATAACGACTCATACAAAATTCAACATCAGAAATGAGTCAACATCACAAAAGGCCAGGATCAGAAAGCCTAGAGCCGTACCCCGCGTATGAAATTATCCTTAACAATAACAAACAAAAAAAAATCTACAAGCGTGCACTGAGAATAATACACGCGGTGACAATGTATGACATAATGAAGTGATCAAAATGGGTGTGGGCAGAAAAACATCTGATATCCTCGCGGCCGGGATCCCTGTATATTGGTGGGGTTTATCTCGGCTGGGGGATGTTATAAGATGAGCCTTTGATAGCTTATCTTTCAAATGTATTTTCTGCTATTTATCTTGAGAAATACGTGCAATTTTAGAATGTATTTATTATACTCGTATTTATTTAAAATGAATGTGAGCTTAACCCTTCCTGTCCTGTGATGTGTAACTAGTACACATTGCTTCTAAAAAATTTAATATCTCTATAAATATAATAAATACTGGATTCAGATTTTAGGTATTCCTTCGTAATACATTTACGCATTGAATGAAAAAATAATATTTAGCACTTATCGGCTACATCAGAGATATTTTGTGAAAATCGGGAATAAATTCACCAATACAATCAAACGTATGCCAGTGTGTGACGTAGGTATATTCATTCTAAAAAACCGCTCTGGGTGAGGAAGCCACGCTATTCACGTCTCACTTTCACTCTACTTCGGTATATGGGAACGCAAGAAATATAATCTCAGTTCGCTCGCTTCTCTCGCTCAGTAGCTCGGCGGCTTTCGTTAGAGGTAGTCGCTTTGCCCGTTTTGTGAACGTCGGCCAATATATTTTTTTTCATGTTTTCAGCAATAAAATTTCAATTATTAGCACTTTTGACTTCAAATTTAATGCATTTAAGCGATTGGCTATGAATATCCATATTTTTCCGATTTTAAATCGCTCATTTTTACATGAGTATTGAATATGTTACACAGCACCGGAACGGGTGGTTTTTTTAGCACAGGAAGGGAAAGGTTAAGGCGGATGCCTTGTGTAAGATAAGATGAAGAAGAGCATCCTGAGATAATTTAGGTATGTAGAAAGAATGAATGAATATGTTAAATGTGAGTGAAAGACGTGTTAGAGAAATACCAATATAAGTATGGTATAATGCATAAATTCAGAGAAATCGTAGATGTTATATAAGCTGTAAGGATGTAAAGGATGTGTGTCGGGATAGGAAAATCAGGTACTCTGTTCTCTGTCCATCCCGACAGGGAAATGACGTGATGCTGTAGGTCATTGGGTCTTTGCTTAAAAACAGGATCTTCAGCTGTAGCTCATTGGGTCTTTGTTTAAAAACAGGTTCCAATGATGTTTATTAAACTCGCTTACTTAACATCTTCGTTGTTGACATCCATTTTTTTATTCATTCATTGGGAATGAATTTTTCTGTTGTGATATACTCGTATTTATTTGTTAAAAAAAATCAAAATACAAACGAAAATAGCAATCAAACAAACTTCTAAACATATCACATAACAAAAATAAAAACCAACATCAAAAGTTGAACACAGAATTACTCAATCGATGCAATATACTGGGTAATTCAATATTAGTAAATACAATAGTTCTCTAATTGTCACACATGATTAGATCCTGTAATCTCGTATTTCTTGGAAGTTATTCATTTCCAATAACTAACTCGTGAATAGTCTATTATTCTATTTTGAAGACCAAGATGAATTCAGACATTGTTTTTATTTTATTTTATGGCAATACGATTTGTTGGTATTAGTTCTCATTAAGCTTTTAGTATTGTGGCAATATTTATTTAGTATTGTGGCAATATTTAGTATTGTGGCAATATTTACTTTTAGTATTGTGGCAATATTTATTTTATGGCAATACGATTTGTTGGTATTAGTTCTCATTAAGCTTTTAGTATTGTGATATATAATTTCTCAAATTTTATATTCGTAATTTATTTTTTATTTACGGTCTCGACAACACTTAAAAAATACTAGTTAACAAAAAAATATTGAATAACATTAAAAACGTCACGTTTAACAAAAAACATTATACTTGAGAAAATGTAGCATGTCCCCTGTGACAGTTCACAAATTTGCCCTAATACAACCTTGTAACGACGTTCAGCAATTTTAATTATTTTATCAACTTTAATATAAGTCTCGATTCTAATAAATAGCAAGTTATTTAAGTAAATACATCACATAAAACTAACAATAATGACAAATTAATACATCTTGTTACAAATTAGCCAAAATGTGGCAGTTTGTTAAAATCAAATAATATTTGGTGACGTTTGTCAAAAGTCACTACTTTAGTCTGCATTGGCTAGAGATGGGGTAGACGATAATTGGATTTTCGATTTTTTATACCTAACATTAAATGTTCGTAATTATTATAGTATTAATTCATAGTGGATCTTGGCATATTTAAATATATATACAAATCATACAATACATTAGAAAGTCAGTATAATGAAAATTAGGAATTAAAACGTCAGTTTAGAGAAAAGTTGTGTTTTTTATTGAATATAAATACGTTTCAGACATACGAGTATGAGTGTCATAAAAGATAGATGTATTATTTTGCACGAATGTCAGGAGTGACACTCAATGTGGTGAGGTGCGGGCAGTTGACTTGAGACGGTTCCGTATACTACAATCAACTGTGTATATTGTTAAATTTTTATATTTTTGTAGTCATTTTTTTTGTTCTTTCATTTTGTTGAATTATTATAAATTTTTATATTTTTGTAGTAATTTTTTTTGTTCTTTCGTTTTGTTGAATTATTATAAATTTTTATTTTTCAGATTATTTTATAAATGAAGCACCCACTACTTTTTTTCAAATACTTTTGTAAGATAGGTACATTGCACTTTTGTTGATGAAAAATAAAGTATAAAAAAAAAAAAAATAATTAATAAAATGTTGGATTCCTGCCAATGTTATTACACGTAAAAAATGTTGGATACCTGCCTATGTTATTACACGTAAAAAATAAATATGTAGTGTATAAGGTGCGAGACGTTTCGAAAGACGTGACAAAACCAAATGAACCAAATTCTGAAAGAGTGAAAAGTCTTTATAGTATAGTAAGAGAAATAGACGAGATGCATGGAACGAAAAAGTGAAATACACATATGTGTGTTAATAGAGAATCAAGAATAGGTCGTAGTGATGGTGATGATGATAATGTGTTCCAGTTTTATGGATCAAATACTGCAGACACAATGATCAAAACTCCACGACAATCATCTGCACCGCGCAACAGGCGCCTGTTAATGAATAAGTAATAAATCCATAATCAGTGGTGTTGTGTTCTGAACTAAATTCTTGTATTGCCCCTGAAGAAGAATAACTCATATATGCTATAAACGGTAACACGTGGGGATTTAAGTGATATTAATCAGTTTGCTTAATTGAGGTCAAGGTATTCTGAAGACCTTCTTATAGCTCCCTTCATATATCTTGAGAGTAGGCATTGTATGATCAAGTAAAACATTTAATGATACTATCACTAAGGACAAACAATAAGTCAGACATAACGCAAACTCATTGGTACATCGTGGAGAGCACAACCACCCACATTAAGGGTGTGGGCTGAAAAACATCTGGTGTCCTCGCGGCTGGGCTCGCCCTATATTGTTGGGGTGTATCTTGGTCGGGGGGGGGGGGTGTTATTAGATGAGCCCAGACCTTTTGATAGCTTCTCTCTTAAATGTATTTTCTTCCATTTATGTGTTTTTTTTTTAAGTTAAATATTTTTATTCATTATTTTTATTATTATTACACATGACAACACACAATTTGAGAAAAAAAACAGATAATTTGATTTGGACATACAATTTTAATGGATCTGAGTTTGTTGCCTTTCATTTGTCGTATCCCCAGTAAACTAGGCTTTTGCCTGTATCTCACCGAGGATATTTAGCATTTAAAAATAAATCGATACTTCTTTCCGATTTTTGATTACACAAAAACAAAACCCCGTTGCACGCTCTCATCAACCTGACAAACAGTGACACTCAACTACAACTAGAAACATCTTGCGAAATTCAACTCCTCACACATCATCACTCCAGAAAGACCAAAAATATTCATCCCACACTATATGTATACCGCACTCAATCATAAGAATAAAAATAAAAATTAAAACAAAAAAATACACAGAAACAAAAATACAAAAACAACCAAAATTAAAACAACAAGAAGAAACCCACACTCACGTGATTAATTTAGTATTGAACGATTAAAAAAATAAGTGTTTCTCTGGGAAGCCCATAAAGGCCACCCTTTTGAGAAACCTTGATCACTACACACATATTATACACGTACACCTAAAGCCGAATGTGTTACGTTCACATCTTGGAAGATTTATTTGTAGTTCGTCTTCCCTTGGTAAATCTTCTGTTGTTTTCTTACCAAATATATGTTTCAACACATATTCAGATGCGAGGAAGCACTTAATCTAATGCCCGCCGCCACCCCCTTTCTATCCTTACATTCAGCTTATATATTTATTTATATTGTAATACTTTTAATATACAAATTGATGTACGGCTGCGAGACATGGTGCCTATCCGAAAGAGATAGACGAAGACTAGAGGCTTTTGAGATGTGGTCCTATAGAAGACTATTAGGAATTTCCTGGAGAGACCGCATCACAAATGAAGAGGTTCTCCAACGAATCGAAGGAGGAAGGCACCTGCTCAGGATCCTGTCCGAAAGGCGTGCAAGATGGATCGGTCATATAATACGACAAGAGGGCCTCTTGCATGCCATAATGGAGGGTATGACCGAGGGGACAAACTCTAGGGGACGCCCACGC
The DNA here is from genome assembly GCA_949825065.1 of Odontocerum albicorne. NCBI lineage: Eukaryota > Metazoa > Arthropoda > Insecta > Trichoptera > Odontoceridae > Odontocerum > Odontocerum albicorne. The sequence continues at coordinate 8,844,794 of OX463843.1, forward strand.
CGAGAGTACCTGGAGGACCTGTTGGTGGACGTGCGCTGCTTAACATATACAGACTTAAAGAGAGCCGCACAGGACAGGGGGGAATGGAGGAGAAGAGTTCAAATTGCTGCAAACCAGTCTTAGGACTGCAACCACGGAACGGGAACTTTTAATCTGTCAAAACAAGTGGGTTCAAATCCTGAGTTTCACCACCCTTGAGGAGAGTCTGCGCTCTACACGACGTTATATAAATTGTTTTTTTTTTTTTACTATAGTAAAATGACTGATAAATAAACAAATGACGACTCAGTGACCTAGTTGGTAGCAAATTTTACTTCCACTCGGGAGTTTCAGGTTCGAGTTCCAATGGTACTCAAAAAAAGAATACAAAAAAGGGTGCCAGTCTCGTAAAAGAGTTCGTCAGTTAACAAAACTCGCAAAAACGCCGAGTATGTGTGTAAGTGATTTATTTTTCCGCACGATAGTGTTACCTATACAAGCTAGGACCAGTCACGATTACCGTGCGTATTCCATTGATTTCAAACACGAATACTCGATTACTGGGGCCGAAGACAATATTGTTTCCCAGCCACGCTCTTCAATATGTCCGAGTAACCAATTCGAACGTATTGAGGAGTACCATACGAATGAATTAATAAACAAATACATACTAGGTTAGTCAAAAAGTTTTGAAAGCGGAAATGAAAATACATTTTTTTTTGGGGGGAAATCACTTTTATTGCTCAGTATAGTCTCCCATAAGATCAATACACTTGGTCCAACGATCTTCCAACTTTGTTGTCCCATCACGGAAGTGACTTTCTGGAAGGCCTGCAAAATACTCCTCTACGACGGCTATAACCTCTTCGTTCGATGAAAAATGCTTTCCACGAAGGAATTTTTTGAGGTGTGAGAACAGCCAGAAGTCAGAGGGAGCTAAATCTGGCGAATAGAGTGGATGCTGCAACAATTCGTACCCCAATTCACTGATTTTCGCGATGGTTTTTTGAGCTGGGTGAGCAGGTGCATTGTCTTGATGAAAAATTATTTTTTTCTTCAGCAAACCAGGTCTTTTTTCACAATTTTTTCATCCAACTGGTCCAAAAGGTCACAATAATAATCAGAGTTGATTGTCTTACCAGTTTGGAGATAATCTATCAATAAAATTCCTTTAGCATCCCAAAAAACTGACGCTAACACCTTCTTGGCCGATTTCTGGACACGAACTCGCTTCGGAGCCAAAGTGCCTGGTTCACACCACTCCTTAGCCTCTTGTTTTGATTCAGGATCATGGTGGTAGACCCGAGTCTCATCCATAGTGATGAATCGACGCAGAAAATCCTTTTTATCCTTTCGAAATTGCTCCAAATGTTGCTCAGAAAGTCGCATTCGAACGTGTTTTTGTTGCTTAAAAAGTTTTGGTTTTTCTACTGCTCCATAGATGTCGCTTTCAAAACTTTTTGATTAACCTAGTACGAGCATGTAGTTTTTTTAGAAAATAAAATTTGTAAAAAATATAATTGATATAAAATTACCAACATAATTTGACAAAAAAATTATTTGGTCTCTGGCAAAATTACATAAGTTCGCGAAAAAATACGTAATTTTGTATAACGATTTATTTTAATACTAACCAACTTTTGGCAGTGGTTAAACTTTACGTATTACGTACTAACCAAGAGTACAAGACTTGGTGAGGAATATTAAAACTAAAAGAAGGAAAACATTTGATAAGACAATAATATTCAGACTGTCTTAAAGTTTATTAATTTCACTTCAGCCAGTATTTTGTGTCAAATAAACGCGATTACACAAGAAACATTCTATTTTGAATGCTTCGTTCATATGTGAGACCCTGAAACATTTTCTAACTGGTTATTAAAATGCGTGGCAGGGCGAAAATCTTGTCTTCGGTCCCAGTATTTAAGACTTAATTAATAAGTATACAAACACGAAATCATCGTTAGTTTTGTCAGAGACAGATACAAAATACATTTTTTTAGACAATTTTTTTTAGACTTTAGACAAAATACATTTTTTCACTCCTGAAGAGGAATTCCTTAAGTATTCTAGACACTGGCAAACGTGGGCTCAGGTGCCAGGTTTATGGTCGGTAGTAGAATAGTGTTTCTGGCATGACAATAAGAAGAATTGAGTGTTTAAAACTACTGGAGTTGTCACTGAATTTGCAAATTGTCAATGCTGGGAACACTACCGCACGTAAAGAAACAAAACTCGTAAACGTACACGGCCCCTTCGAGTATTGGTAACAGGTGAAATCTTTCACTAGACTGGGACATATTTAAAAAAAATATTGATGAATTAAACGACCACGTCCGCGTTTCCCTCCCATGAATCAAAGTTCGTACTAAAATACTGTTATGGGCTATCATATTAGCAGATTTCGATACTGAATATATATGTTTTAATGCCCTGTTGACTCAGTTTCCTATCTTAACTCTTCCATCACCAGAGAAAATAATATTCTTCTTCTTCCCAGTGTCATGTCAGGTCCCCCCCAACGTTGAATATCACTTGAGAGTAGGCATCTTTGTCCCCGGCAGCCCGAAAAAGATTCTCAACGCTCCTCGTACCAGTCCAATAACGTATATTGCGGAACCAGGAAATTTGTCTTCTGCCAACACCTCTTCGGCCCTCTATTTTGCCTTGGATGATCAGGTGCAGTAGTTTGTACTTTGCTCCTCTAAGTACATGACCCAAATAGGACACCTTTCGGATTTTAATATTAGTCAGCAACTCTAACAACTTTGGCTCTTTGAAGAACCCTTGTGTTGCTGACCATATCCGTCCAGGGTATTCGTAGCATTCTCCGGTGCATCCACATTTCGAATGCTTCGAGTCGGTTCATACTACCAACTTTGAGGGTCCATGATTCCATTCCATGCAATAACACTGACTAAACGTAGCATTTGACTAGCCGTTGTCGAAGTTTCAAGTTTAGATAGATATTTAGAAAATACTATTAAAATAACATAAATCCTCAATCATTCATTGCTCAGTCATATATCGCATTTACTTTCACACTTTTCACTGTCACTATAATTTTGGATTTCGCAATATCAGATCTTTCTTTTCGCATACTACGAGTATTTACATATCAAACTCAGTAATCCATACATATTCTCCGATAGCACTACCATGTCATCAGCTTATAGCAATTCGCATACATTCCTATTCGATATTTGTATGTCATCCATTGAAAAGACTGTAAGTAGTCGAATAAACACTGTAGAAATGCATGCACTGAGAAGAATACAATAGGTGAGATGAAGTGATAAGAGATGAAGGTAAACTTAAGACTGATTGATGTATTGAGTAACATCAATAATTGCACTCGGAGATGGTTTCGACATGTATTGTAGATCGAATAAATGAAGACTCACGAAACCAAGGTATAGACCAAGGAAAACGTGGTTAAATAAAAAAAAACAGATGCGTGAAACTCTCGCGCGGTAGAAATAAAACTTCTTAGCTCCTAGGAAAAGTTGATTTCATGCGTTGCTTTTTTTCCATTTGTTGACGATTTTTTTTTAGGATTAGGAAATGGTTATGTGGAATTTAATTCATGAAAATCTCTCTTAATAATTTTTTTTTAATAATAAATATTAATAATTTGAATAATAAATAATAATTTTAATAATAATATAATACACTAAATACTATTAAATTTATATTTTTTAATAAAATTATTATAATATTTTTATGTTATTATTAATTATTCAATTACATAATTATTTATTTATTATTTTTATTATATTATCAATAATATATTATTAATAATATTATCAATTAATTATATTATAATTAATTATAATATAATAATAATAATATAATACACCGTTTCACTTTTCGTGACGTTCAGGCCAATTTGCCCTACCGTGCCTATATAAGTTTGACTTCAAAAAATTTTTTTGAAAGGAAATGTTAAAAATTAGATAAAGTGTAGGAGCTATTTAAGAAGGTATACGGATGTAGAAGAGGCGAAAGATGTGCGTCGCGATATGAAATTCTTGCACTGTCTCCTCTCTGCTTACCTGTACAGGGAAACAGTGTGATGGCATGTATGCAGAATAAATACCAATCGATATCCAAAACGATTTTAGCTCTTTCACACCAAAAATCTCATTCAAGGGAATTCCATGAGAAATAATAAACCAAGAAACACTACTAATATGAAGAAAAATTTATGTACCATCATAGACTAAATTTAATTTAAGAAATATAATTATATTATTCAGTTAAAACGGTTTAGCCATGTACGTTGAATGGATGATGATTGAATACCAAATATAATTGCACAAATTTGTTTTGCCGGAGTTAAAACGTCATTCATTCGTATGGTTTCTTTTAAAATATCCAAATTTGAGCCGCAGACATATTGACAATATTATTTCAGCCTTATTCATCTAACTTTCGGGTTAAGAACTACTGGAGTAAGTACGTAGCTCGCAGTTCGTCATGGAACATGTTGGCAATACTAACGCACACAAAGAGGCAACAACACTCGAAAACGTCAAGAATTCCAGATATATTTTATAACATTTTGTTAAAATATATAAATCACATTTTTATTTTGTATTCACCACTGTTTTATTCGAGTTCACTACCGGTTTCAAAGATCTCCGTCTTCCTCGTCAGGTGAAGTTGAACAAAATTTTATCTAAAATATAATATATTTAAAGCGCTAAATTAAGTCTCAACATTATAAATAACAAAGTTAATTTCAATAACAGCCCTCTGCTAAATATGTTTCCCGTTCGAAACCTTTTGACGCCTACCTACGCCCCTGCCTTTATTAGCCATTATTCCTCAACCTCCCTCTCCTGTATCTATAAAAATATATTTTAGATGATTTAGTTAATCTTCACCTAACGAAGAAGACAGAGGTCTTTGAAACCGGTAATGAACTCAAATGAAACAGGGGTGAATAAAAAATATAAATATTAGTATTTATTTATTATTTTGAAAATTTTATAAACATGACACCACAAAATGAAACAAACGTTTTTTCTAAGATTTAAAACTATATCTATATTCCCACTGGGTCTGACGATCGCTGATGTTCTCAAGTTGACAGCTGGTCCTGTATGTAGGCTTAAAAATTGCGCTACGTAAGGGGTGAAGGTGGAATTCGCCTATCCTCGCGGGCTGAACTTTGCCGAGAATGATCGCGGCACGTTGGACCTCCAAATCTAACAAAGCAAGGCCCGTTAAAACCATGAGAGCCTTAACAAGGCATAAGACCAAAAAACAACGCCCTCTTTTAAAAGTTATTAAAAAATATATTTTATATTGCTAACGTACACCGATTAAACTCAATTACGCACAAAGCTTAGTGAGAAATAAATACAAAAATAAGAAACAATACTATAGTTAAATTAAAACCACTCCCATTACTACGAAATGTAAATATGATTTCTTTAACCTTTCCCGTCGGGTGCTAAAAAAATCACGCGTTCCGGAGCTGTGTATTCAATACACATGTAAAAATTAGCTATTTAAAATCGGAAAAATAAGAATACTCATAGCCAATCGCTTAAATTAATAAAATTTGAAGTCAAAAGTGATAATAATTGAAATTTAATTGCTGAAAACATTAGAAAAACATCGGCAGACGTTCACAAAACGGGCGCAGAGACATATGGATGTGGATGCCCGCGAGCAACTGAGACGGAACTCTGAACACTAACGCTGAGTATGTTATACCTCGAAGGAAGAAACAACTGCGAACTGAGATTCTATAATATTTCTTGCGTTTCCATATAGCGAAGTAGAGTGAGAGTGAGACGTGAATAGCGTCGTTTCCTCACCCATAGCGGTTTTTAGAATGAATATACCTACGTCACACACTGGCACACGTTTGATTGTATTGGTGAATTTATACCCGATTTTCACAAAATATCTCTGATGTGGTCGATAAGTGCTAATTATTATAAATATTATTTTTTCATTCAATGCGTAAATGTATTACGGAGGAATACCTAAAATCTGAACCCAGTATTTATTATATTTATAGAGATATTAAAGTTTTTAGAAGCAATGTGTACTAGTTACACATCACAGGGAAGGAAAGGTTAAAAACGTTTCCTGAAATGTTGAAGATATAAATATTCAAGGCCCTATTGATAAGTGATAGCCTGCGAGACTAAGCAAGTCAGTACAACTTAATGCGAATCTAAACAAACCAATATTTCAGTATCGCAAAAAGTTGTCAGAAACATAAAACCATATTTTTTCAACATTTCTGTTCGGAATAGATGTTGCTCCCGTCAGCAGCCTAAAGGTATAACCACTGGGTCCAAAAGTTTTCGATCTGAATAAGTTAGACTAAGTATGTACATACACCAGCTTGTCATACGTTAATAAGCTGACGTTGTTTAATTTCTACGGGATTTTGACTTTTAAAAGAAACTTGACACCGGCGCGATATCAGTTTTTTTTTATTTCATTATATAACGAAACACCACGTCTTCTATTGGCTTTAGTTAACAACTGAGGGTAGAGTCATCAAAATTTAAGTTAGACATTGTCTAACCATGCTTTGGACGTAGCAGGCATACTATCTGATCATACATGTTCTAACTTGTTCAGTGCAGAAATTTTTGGACCTTAGTGACAATCGGAGAACTTCGCATCCCTCCTCACGCTAAGAAGGTAGTATCCCAACATAATTAGAATAAATCTTGTATGATAGAGCCATATGTAATAAACTTTGTGGGGTCAGAACATTACTTGTATGCTGTTTGCTATTATTACCTACTCATGAACGCAGATTTTAAGTAAAAAACGATCTTTCAACAACGAAATATTGTAATATAAACACATTTAATTAATCAAGCAAATGATCGTACGTGGGAGATTAAATAAAAATCATCGTGTAATTAAATAAAAATCATCATAAAAATCAATCTTCTCGCTAAGGTTTGATGAAGGAGTTCTCAACATTTTCACAATATTCATATGAACATTTTTGTCCAGTTGTACCGTTCGAGTACGTATGAGTGGGTCAGAACCAGACATGACTATCCCACATTTATCTTGTTTTGAGATAATTGACTTCAAAGTTGCAGATCTATTAAAAATGGTTTGTTTTCTGTTGTTTCCAAAATTTAACGGTAGATGTCTGCACTTATGGTGAACTATAAACTCATAATCATGTTTGGTTCTGATATAATTGGGTATAAAGATGTAACGTATATGCCTAACTTTAATTTTATATTTTTGTGGGATAGTCAAGTTTGGTTCTGACCCACTCATATACGAGTATGTTGAAGTGCTCTGTAATATTCCGGGGCTCTTAAACATACGCGAACTTGAATCGGACAGTATCAAAATTTGCTAAGATGATAGTTCACACCAGTGTTTTGGTGCCAACTTTGATGTATGGGTGTGAAACGTGGACGTGAAAAAAACTTATAGGAGCCGAATAATTACTGTATTAATGCGTGCATTTAGAAGAACATATGGAATAACAATGTATAACAAAATATTGAATAAAGGTGTTAGGGATGAATGTGAATTTAAGGACCTGATGTATAATATGAAGAGCACGTTGAGATTGTTTAGACATGTGGTAAGAATGAATGAAGAAAGACTAACACAACAAAGATATTGTGCAAATGTGAGTGGAAGACGTGTAAGATAAAGATCAAGGAAAGTATGGCTGGATCAAGTAAATCATGTTTTGAAAGAAAGAAACGTAGAAAGTCAGAGAAATCCTAAAAGTTGTAAGAGAAGATGTATGGATGTGGATAAGGCTAAGGATGTGGTGAAAACCTTGAAACCGGTAGGGTTATACCGTTACACAAAGTGGAATAAACAGTGATTGATAAAACAAATTACAATATCTAACATGGTCTAGTCGGAAGATGTATTTTTTATACCGAGGGGTTTAAGTATCTCTCCTAATGTGACCATTCATTTTCCTGTCATACATTGTATTTTCACACAACATAGTTTACAAGACTTATATACTATATAAAAGGTAAATGAATATAAACAGTTGGACTAAAAGTAACTTACCATGTTCTTTGCGTAGATCGTGAGCAGTGAGACGAAGGACGCTGGTTTTGTCGATTTTCTTGGACGATTCAACCACCAGAGGGACAAGGGAAGCTAGTTCGTTGATGGATCCATTCAGTTTGTCACGACGTTGTTTCTCCGCCTTATTTCTTGCATCGCGCGGATTCTCCCTGAAAAATAAAATAACTTATTAATAAAATATAAGATTGGCAAAAAATCGCTACGACTGAAAACCTTAACAGCAGGAGACTACCAGGAATGCCGTCGAAAAGGTGGAAGGACAGCTGGACGTCATCTTCCCAGTACAGCCCATCGTCACAAAGAGGTCATACGACCTAAATCAAGAGGAGGAAGAATAATAAAAAATGTATTTATAAGGCTATATTTGATACTAACGTGGAATAAGAGGAGTCAACAAGCATTTTCAAATAGTTAAGCGTAGCGTATAGTAACTGCCTACTGATTCACGTGGAATGATCGCGACATCTGCCTAATGATTAACGTGGAATAAGAGGAGTCAACAAGCATCTGCCTACTGATTAACGTGGAATAAGAGGAGTCAACAAGCATTTGGAATAAGAAGAGTCAACAAGCATCTGCCTATTGATTAACGTGGAATAAGAGGAGTCAACAAGCATTTTCAAATAGTTAAGTGTAGCGTATAGTAACTGCCTATTGATTCTTGATATTGTATGGCGTCTCTGTGATTGTGGGATGATCCGATTTTTTCAAGACACTTTTATATAGTCACCATTTAGCAATATCGTGATTGGAATTTAAAAATAATTTTATAATGAGAGCGCAACAACTAACGATTCCTCCGGATAAAGCGCGTTTTTTCAATAATAAAATAACAATTTATACAACGACGTTTAGAGAACAAACCCTCCTCAAGGGCGTTCTAGCGCAGCATGTTTTAAAATTAAGAAAAAGCGTCAAAATGTTTTCGACATGTGAGGAGAACGATAACGAAAGAATAACTAAGTGAATATGCAAGTGCAAAGTGTGCGTGAAAGAGCAAGAGAAAGGAAAACGTGGCTGGTCAAGCGAATCAGATTTCGAAAGGGTGTAATATGAGAAGTATGAATACAAGAATATTGTGTATGTTGAACTGTATGAATGTGAAGGAGGTGAATGTAGTACGCTTGGATAGTAAAGTATGGAGATCTGTTCTTTCTGCCTATCCTGAAAGTGACAAGACGTTATGATATGTATGTATGTGTATTTAATAAATATATTATCAATCTTATATTGGACTTTTGCCCAAGACAAGGTTGATCCGAACATCTATCAACATTTACGGGGTAATTATTATCTACAACAAGTTAGTGGTATCCCCAGCTTTTCGAAAAGAAGAAAGTAGTGAGTTCGAATTCCGTTTACAGACATGTCATTTTATTTTACCGTATTTTCGAGGTGTATAATTTTTTTAATCGTTTTTTGTCATTGAACACATATGCGTATGTGTATGTATGTATGTTGAAAAATTTCACTCCTGTTTGTGAGTGGATCTAAATCAAAATTTAGTCAAATCTACAAATCTGATTTTTTTAAGTGTTCCTGGTCCCGGCTTGGGTTGAAAGATTTTTTTATCTTATAATTCCAATGATGGAACTATAAATAAAACGTCCGAACTTTCGAATTCTAAGAGCTCACACACACACACACTCTCTCTATCTCTCACACACAAACACACATAATATGGAATTCCACAATTTAAATATGGAGTTCCACAAGATTACTACCGACAACTATTGCATATGGAGTTCCACAAGGTTACTAGCGAAATATTTGATAATATTAAAACTTATGTTTGAAATTTGTACGAATATTCTTAACTGGCAAATTGTACGATTGATACACAAAAAATATTTCATAATATCTCAAGTTGGCGACAAAACACCCGGACATCAAAAGAAAAAAATATAATGATATCTGCAATAATCCAAACGAACGATAAAAAAATAGCAAGATGTCGCGTTAATATTCGTCACACGAATTCGCAAAGAATATTATAAAAAAATGCAATAATCAAACAATCCACGCTAAAAATAACTTTTTACGGCTGGCTCACGACAAAAAGTCAATGTTCTTTACAGTGAAAACAAAAACAGATCATGAAAAACATGCAGTGCATGTGTAGATTATAATAAAATGCGATTTTGTATCATATTATCGCAGGCGACTATAAATTCTATACGATATGCAAACATACACCGGCGAACACCTATAACAGGAACGATGGCATCGACATTGAGCCACGTGAAAACACAATTTATAATGTTGTTTATAGTTAAGGCATTAACGTTGTGGAGGTTTAAAGACATTGTAATTTATTTTTATCAAACACTGTTTATTCCACTTTTTTTTTGTGACGGTATAACCCTACCGGTTTCAAGGCTTTCACCTCATCTTCAGGGGAGCGCAAACAAGACTAAATGCTGTTCGAACTGGTACCGATATACACGCTTCAACGGTTGGGGGCTGAGGGATGAGGGAAGCATGGGACAATTTCGGCCAAAAGCGGAGAGATTTTTGGGAAATAACTGTTCAACAGATGATCGGATCGGTGTACTGACTTAGAAATTTGTAGGGCCTCTAGTCTGTCCAATTTATTTCCGTTACTACTGATATGTAAGAATTTGGCATCATCGATAGAAAAAGTATGGTTTTCACGGTGACAATGATTAGCCATTTCAGAATAAATTAGAGGATTTGTTAAGGCTGATTTGTGTTCACGAAATCTCTTTTCAAAAGATCTTCCTGTCTTTTCTGTATAGAAATTATCACAGTCAGCACATAAAAGTTTATACACACCACTGTTGCTAAGATTCCATTTTTGCCTTTCCCATTAAATAAGAGTTTTCGGAGATTAAAATTAGTGTAAAAAGCTGACTTTATGTGACTTGGAATATTTTTGGTTATTTCGTATGATATGTTTTTTAAAAATAGGACTTTGCTCCATTTATAGGTATGCTTATAGGTGTCGTTAAATATATAATATTTTATAAGTTTCTTTTTTGTTTTGTTTTTTAAAAGTAAATCAATGTGGCTATTCCAGGATATTATATTATTATATTATATTCCATTATTTGTAGCTATTTTTTTTTATGGTTATTAATTCCTTTTTAAAATTGTCGTCGGTTAATGAGGTGAAAGCCTTGAAACCGGTAGGGTGATACCGTTACAAAAAAAAAGTTGAATAAACAGTGTTTGATAAAAATAAATTACAATACAAATAATCGTTTATAAATGTTCCGTTATGTGATAGTCACACATTCAGGTTTATAGATGTTTTGAAAAGAGATTTCGTGAACACAAATCCGCCTTAACAAATCCTCTAATTTATTCTGAAATGGCTAATCATTGTCACCGTGAAAACCATACGTTTTCTATCGATGATGCCAAATTCTTACATATCAGTAGTAACGGAAATAAAGTGGACATATTAGAGGCCCTAGAAATTTCTAAGTCAGTACACCGATCCGAACCTCTGTTGAACTGTTATTTCCCAAAAATCTCTCAGCTCTTGGCAGAAATTGTCCCATGCCTCCCTCATCCCTCAGCCCCAACCGTTGAAGCGTGTATATCGGTACCAGTTCGAACAGCATTTAGTCTTGTTTGCGCTCCCCTGAAGATGAGGTGAAAGCCTTGAAACCGGTAGGGTTATACGGTCACAAAAAAAAGTGGAATTAACAGTGTTTGATAAAAATAAATTACAACAATTTATAATTTTTAAATAAAATAAATAAGCCACTTATTTTTTATTTCGTGTTTACTACTGTTTTATTTCAGTTTACTACCGGTTTCAAAGAGCTCAGTATTGTAGTAAAATGTTATTTGTAGTACAATACTTCCCTTTCCTTATTAGCCACTACACACCTCCCCCTCTCCTGTACCTATTACAATTTTTAAAAAAATTTTAGACATGATTTAGTTCAACTTCACCTGACAAGGAAGACATAAGTCTTTGAAACCGTAGTGAACTCAAATAAAAGTAATGAATACAAAATGTGTTTAATTTATTTTATCAAAAAAATATAAACATGACACCAGAAAGTGAAACAAACGTCGTTTCTAAAATTCAAGAAACAGCACAATTGAAATATTTTTTTTACCTTAAGATTTTTTTTATTTTTGGTATACCTATTATAAATGTTTATAAAGTGGAAAAAAACTGACTGTTTTGGGAATGCATACAATGAGAATACATGGGGTGACAATTTATGACAGAATACGGAATAAAGTGACTAGCGATATTCCTACTTAAAGATTTTCAAGATTGTTTTAATTTTCCCGCGATACTAGAAGTATGTTACTAAGTTTATATGTCTCCGATACATATAGAATACGGAATAAAGTGACTAGCGATATTCCTACTTAAAGATTTTCAAAATTGTTTTAATTTTCCCGCGATACTAGAAGTATGTTACTAAGTTTATATGTCTCCGATACATATAGAATACGGAATAAAGTGACTAGCGATATTCCTACTTAAAGATTTTCAAAATTGTTTTAATTTTCCCGCGATACTAGAAGTATGTTACTAAGTTTATATGTCTCCGATACATATAGAATACGGAATAAAGTGACTAGCGATATTCCTACTTAAAGATTTTCAAGATTGTTTTAATTTTCCCGCGATACTAGAAGTAGGTTACTAAGTTTATATGTCCCCTATACATATAGAATACGGAATAAAGTGACTAGCGATATTCCTACTTAAAGATTTTCAAAATTGTTTTAATTTTCCCGCGATACTAGAAGTATGTTACTAAGTTTATATGTCTCCGATACATATAGAATACGGAATAAAGTGACTAGCGATATTCCTACTTAAAGATTTTCAAGATTGTTTTAATTTTCCCGCGATACTAGAAGTATGTTACTAAGTTTATATGTCCCCTATACATATAGAATACGGAATAAAGTGACTAGCGATATTCCTACTTAAAGATTTTCAAGATTGTTTTAATTTTCCCGAGATACTAGAAGTATGTCACTAAGTTTATATGTCCCCGATACATATAGAATACGGAATAAAGTGACTAGCGATATTCCTACTTAAAGATTTTCCAAATTGTTTTAATTTTCCCGCGATACTAGAAGTATGTTACTAAGTTTATATGTCCCCTACACATATAGAATACGGAATAAAGTGACTAGCGATATTCCTACTTAAAGATTTTCAAGATTGTTTTAATTTTCCCGCGATACTAGAAGTATGTTACTAAGTTTATATGTCCCCGATACATATAGAATACGGAATAAAGTGACGAGCGATATTCCTACTAAAAGATTTTCAAAATTGTTTTAATTTTCCCGCGATACTAGAAGTATAGTATGTTACTAAGTTTAAAGGTCCCCGATACATATAGAATACGGAATAAAGTGACTAGCGATATTCCTACTTAAAGATTTTCAAGATTGTTTTAATTTTCCCGCGATACTAGAAGTATGTCACTAAGTTTATATGTCCCCGATTAATAAAGCAGTGAAAGGAATTACTCTCTGTTCTACATACCAACTTACAGAATAAATGTAATGGCTGAATACTCAGTCACGCGTGGTATAGAGATATTGAACCAACTGAGCGATATATTCTCGGCAACGCCTAGCAGTATGCGAAGAATCCAGGATGATATTCTTCATTGTGAATAAGCTAACTAGAGTAAAGTGGATAAAAAATAGAAGTGAATGTGAACTAAAGGCAGATTATGTTCAGTAAAATTAAGAAGAGCACCCTGAGATGGTTTGGGCATGTAAAACGAATGACTGAAGATAGACTAACAAAACAAATATAAAGTACAAATGTGAGTGAACAGCTTCGTAGAGGAAGACCAAGGAAATTATGATTGGATCAAATCAATATTTTGAAAGAAGGAAACGAAGAAAGTCAGAGAAATCGTGGAAGTAGTATAACATGGTGTATGGATATATACGGTAGAAAATACGAAATATGTAAGTGTATCGCGAACCGTGATAGGAAAACGGTGTGATGGTATAAATGCATATTTAAAATTTGTGTTACTATCACATATTGAAAGAACTACAAAGGTTTCTTTGTAGTTCATTTTCCCTTTGTAAGTTTTTTGCGGTTTTCTTACCAACTATGTTTTTTCATGCCGAAAATGAGCTCATTATCGAGAGTTCACTCTTAAATGGCGCTATATAAATTATCTTATCATTATTGAACTATGCATCCGATTGAAATTAAAATTAGTAGATACATTTGTCATGTTACAATGTAGGCAGGCGTTTATATTTATGTTTTCCAGATGACATAAACCTCTTTGGGGAGAACATTTTTTATCAAGAAAAATATTTTCTCATCCCGTGAACGCGTCGTAATTTAATTTAACTAAAATATTCGAAGTGTTCAAACGTCGATTATTTTCTTTTGGCAAGTAAATTTCTATTTTTTTTTTAAACCGAGGTTTTTTTTAAAAAAAAAATCTTCTAAACAAAGTGTTAAATCAACATAAAAATAAACGGAGTGCAGTGAATGTGAACTTAAAGACCGATGTGTTCAGTAAGATGAAAATCAGGCTGAGATGATTTGGGCATGCGGAACAAATGAACGAAAAAAGACTAACAAAACATATATACCAGGTCTGTAAATATGAAACCGGAATTTGCTCATAGATTGCTCTAGTTGATAATGTAGTGGCTGTCAAACCGCGTCATTGGCGCATTTTTCTTGTGTTTACATTTGTCAAACACTTTTAACTCACAACAATACAAGTTTAATACAACTACATATGTTTTCATAGCGTTGAACATGTCTGTTTTTGTGCCTGAAAACTACGATTTGCGGACAGCATTGATTTTCTGTTACCATTTGAAGAAAAATGCTGCAGAATCGCATCGAATGCTTGTCGAAGCTTACGGTGAGCATGCTCTTGGTAAATCACAGTGCTTTGATTTTGACGTGAGAAACGAAGAACGTGGAAGACCACCGAGAATGAGCTGATAAAACCTGGCGAAACCGTTAATACTGAACGCTACCGACAACAAATGATGGATTTGAACCAAGCATTTCGTGAAAAACGACCAGAATATCAAAAAAGAGGCAACACAAAGTGATTTTGCTTCATGACAATGCACCATCGCACACAACAAAACTGGCCAAGGAAACGATTGAGGCGTTTAGTTGTCAAATACTTTCGCATGCGGCTTACTCACCATACTTGGCTCCATTCGATTACTACTTATTTGCATCGATGAGTTGATGAGATGAGACGCACTTGCTGAGCAGCGCTTCCCTTCTTACAAAAATGTACGAAAATGTCTCGATGATTGGTTTGCCTCAAAAGAGCAACAGTTTTTTTGGCGTGCCATCCACAAATTGCCAGAGAGATGGGAAAAATGTGTAGCTAGCGATGGGCAATACTTGGAATAAAATATTTTTTACCATTTTCATACAATAAATGTGTATTTTCTATAATAAAATTCTGTTTCATATTTACAGACCTATGTATATACGAGTATATTGCAAATGTGCGTGAAAGACGTGTGTTATTTTGGACTTTATCGATATTTTATCTTACATATAAAATATCGATTAAGTGCAATCCATTTTCTCGATATCATCTTCATCCAACTCGAACCATCAGTTTTTCCTTATTTTGTCTTACATATAAAATATCGATTAAGTGCAATCCATTTTCTCGATATCATCTTCATCCAACTCGAACCATCAGTTTTTCCTTATTTTGTCAAAGCATACCTGATTACACATTGTAGTACCAGATATTCTTTGTAAACCATGCATTTCATATTCTACTCATGTCACTATTTCTTAATTTACATGCTTTACTTCCACACATCAAAGTAGGTAACTAATCCGCAGTAGGTACTGAGTACCATAATTCATGAATATTTTCGAATGGTTTTACTGGCAAATATAGATCTAGGTACACCATTGACTTTGTCTTCAGCTGCAGCACGCTTTTCAATATATAGTATTTCTCTATTAAGCAATCTCTCGAAAACACACTTTCCAAATAGTAAGAAAATTCAAATTGTTCTAGTCTTTCATTGTTCACCTGTACATTGTAGACAATTTAATCAGTCTTTCCGATAATTAATCAATGCTATACATACAATTTCCCTGATGGGATAGGCAGAGGATAGAGCGTCAAACTTTCCTATTTCAACATATTTCGTTTCTTCCACATCCATACATCTTCTCATACACCTCCTGCGATTTCTCTTACGTTTTACTTTTCCTTCTTTCAAAATACCATCCATCTGATCCAATCGTACTTTTTTGGTGTTTCTCTCCGACATTATCTACTCGAATTTGTACGGTATCTTCGTTTTATTACGTTTTCTTGATTTATTCTTTGCACGCGCCCAAACCATCCCCGAGTGATCTTCTTCACCTTACTCAACACATCATCCTTAAGTTCATATTCATACATCATTCTGTCATATAATTTCCTCTATACATTCTGCACAGTGCACGCTTTTGTACAGTATTTATTTGGCTCCTTTTAGTAATTTACACATCCACGTTACATCTCTCCTCGACACCCAAGTTGATACTAAAATTATTTTGTAGACAATCAACTTAGCAAATTTAAAAACTATCAGTATCGAGTATACATATTTTGATAACCCATTGACTTTGTTTCCTAACGTTTCCATCGTTCGACATCCATCGTAACTCGTTCATCATTTGAGAAAATACTAACCAAATGGTGTAATTCCTCGACTTGGATATTTCATTACTTATCGCAATAATGTTGTCAATGTTCCTTTCATAATAAAAAAGACAATTTATTTTTATATTCTTAATGATTATTTTAAGCAGGAATTGACAAAATGACGATGGTTATTACTACTTCGGTTTCTTGCACTAGGTAGGCGCGCGCAATGGCACGAGAGCGTGCCGCCCCTGGTGTGACCTTCACGCATTGTATTGACGTCAGGACTAGGTCACGACGCCCACCCCCTCCAGGATATGTATACGAGGCCTGATCAAAAAGTATCCGCCCATATATCTGAAAAAAAAATCATTCTCCGATTTAGTTCAAAATCGATTCCTCTTCTAAATATACCCCCTTTGAGTAAACATCCTTTCCCTAGCGACGCCTTCACTGCTGGAAACATTTTGATAAATAATTTCTTGAGAAATTAATCAATCGAATTAATACTGATCTTGAAATCTGCGTGGGTCCTAAAACCTGAAAGTTGAGTGGGAACCTGAAAAATAGTCAAAAATCGCACGGAACCATGTCTTAGGAATGATTATATCATAAACATTCCCTCGTGATGGAGTGATTTTATTTTATTTCATTGGTCTTCCGGGCTAGAACCACTAGAGTAAGAACACAATTTACGTTTCGTCGTAGGATGCGTTGACAATACTACTTCGCACGTGAAGAAATAATACTCGTACACGTCGAGCGTGTGTGATTGTAACTCTTTAACCAGATTGAGATCCCTTTGTGGATCATCGGGATTCGAACGTGGAAGTCAAGCGTCTTAACAACTAGTCAACGCAGATGTCATGTCTTAAAATTATAAACGATGTACTTCTTTTAAGTAACACGCAACTTCCAGACAATTTTCTTTCTGGTTACGGGTACGCAGTCACTTAAGTAATTCGGCGGACTTATTGCCAGGTGACAATATCTTCCAAACAATCAGACAAAAGTAAATAATGTGAGCGTTCTTACTCAGGTCAAATATAAATCTCAGATAAACATTTTGAAGACCCTACAATTTGTCCAGTTGTTCCTCCGTAATATACAAATAACAGACATCCGCATAGTCTCAAATCGGAAAGGGCTGAGATTGCACAAACATTTTGAAGACGCTACAATTTGTCCAGTTGTTCCTCCGTAATATACAAATAACAGACATCCGCATAGTCTCAAATCGGAAAGGGCTGAGATTGCACAAACATTTTGAAGACGCTACAATTTGTCCAGTTGTTCCTCCGTAATATACAAATAACAGACATCCGCATAGTCTCAAATCGGAAAGGGCTGAGATTGCACAAACATAATGATGGTTTTAGTAGCAGGAAGATCCTTCGACATACTTATTTTTTTTTTATTTCGCTATAAAAAAATTATCGATTAACCCTTCTACTACTAGATTTTTAACTGTTTTATTTAATGGTATGATAGAGGTATCGAGAAATATTGAATGACGTTAGTAAGCGTTGAATTTACTAAGTTGAGGACTGTTATTGAGGATCGCCGTGACACCACACACGCCATGTTATAATTAATTACTATATTTTGTATATTCTTTACAATTCAAACATTAACGTTGTGGAGGTTTAAAGACATTTATTTTATCACACAGTGTTTTTTCACGTTTTTGTAACGGTATAACCCTACCGGTTTCAAGGCTTTCACCTCATCTTCAGGGGACCACAAACAAGACTTACTGAAACAAATTCTCATTTCACTTCTATAATTAACCAATGCAGTTTCTGGATTAATTCCTCCGCGGTAAGACGAAGACCTTCCAGAACTTTTGTCGCTATCAACTAATGTTCGGCCGTTTTTGAAAGTACGAGTCTATAATATATGTAGCACCCGTGGCTTCATTACCAAGAATCTTATTTACCTTTTCAATTGTTTCCTATCGCGTGTCATTGAGTTTATGGCAAAATTACATGCAAATTTTGTTATAAACACGTGCGGCTATTTTGGATCGCAACACGAATATGACGAAAAAAGGGTATAAATTCGACTGTCACGTCTGCATAGCAGTCGGAGAAGAGATGGTCGACTCCTCCCATAAATTTGTACGCAAGGAAAATAATCATAATTATTCATCAGTTGGTTCGCTTCAAAATTTTATAATTTAAATTCCATATTATATTGACAACACAGTGCAGGCACGTTAATAATCTTGCTAGTATAATATATAAAAAAACATTTATTCATATTAGTATATTATATATTATAATAGTACAGAAATATGAAGTCAAATTTCAGCATCGCGTGTGCGCACTAGTAACAGATGGGATAGGTCATAGTATATGATACATACATATGGTACATACCATCACGAACTCCCTTGTCGCGGTAGGCAGACAGTACAAAGTGCCACACTTTCCTATATCGACACAAATCCTTAGCCTTTTTCACATCCATACACTTTCTCATACAACTTATACGATTTCTCTTTCATAGTATAAATTGATATAACCAAGAATCCTTCCTTATGATATATTCAATTGAAAAATAAACTAACCTATGTAAAAAAAAGAATAATGTAATTGGCATAAAGTAATCAATATACACACATGATATTTCTCTTCCGGGGTAGACAGAGAGGACAAAGCGCCAGACGTTTCTACTTGACACCTATTTCACCTCTGCCACATTAATACATATAATGATGTATCTTACTTCTAATTTTTCAAAAAATAATTCACTTGATCCAACCACTCTTTCCTTGGTCTTTCTCTTCAACGACTTATTTGCAGTGTATATTCGTTTGTTAGCTTCCTTCTTTCATTCGTTCCACATATCAAAACCATCTCAGAGTGCTCTTCTTCATCTTACTCAACACATCACCCTTAAGTTCACATTCATCCCTAATCACTTCATTCTGTCATAAATTACCACTCCATGCATTATTATCAGTGCACCGTTTCCATTTATAGACCATTCATTCGACTCCTTTTAGTATTTTTCCACGTCCATGTTTCACTCCCAAACATAAAATCGACTTGCTATACGTACGTCCGTGTATATATCCATAATTGCTTACGTATAATTCTCACAGTTTGTACGTCAGCACCAAAGAAATCTTTAATCAAAACATGTTTCAGAACATCAATATTTTTCAATAATTATTTCACAGCTTACAATTTTTGATATGATAATGTTACCTTACACATTTTGTTTACTGAAAAAAATTCACGCACTTTCACAAAAATTCACGCACTTTCACAAAAATTCACGCACTTTCACAAAAAAAACGTCAATAAAAGATCTTTAAAATTTAATGGAAAATATGTTTTCATCATAAATATAAGTTTTGGATTTGATTCCGTCATTATTAATGGGTTATTACTAGTAAATATGCAAATTTGCCTCGTGTACTTGTAAAAAAGTTGTACAAATCGATGATGGATACTTCATTCACCATTGATTAATTAATGGCCAATACAATTCAATGGTTGTTTTTTTGTTCATTTCTCGATAGAAATGAAACACAGAAGGATTTTTTTTGTAACTATACTGTCTACAATACAATATTTATAATTCCCATCGTTTTAATGGAAGAATGAATCGTTGAATAAAATAACATATCAATGCAAAAAGCCTCCATCGTGTTGGTATAGATAACCACTTTATCAGAAAAAACAAGGCATGTGATTCAATTCCTTTGTAGGATACCTACCTAGTAAATAAATAATTGTCAAAATAATAAGTGAATTGTTAAAACACAAATAAATTAAATTAATTATTGTTAATAATAAACATACAGGGTCAATGACCGACGTGATTGCTACACGTCAAGAACGGCGACAATGTTTACTATTTTTGTAGTACCCGCGATTTGTCTAGCCATCTCTAAATACAAATAAATAAGCTACCGCCAATGCACGTGCCAGAGTGAGACGGAGCATGTAGCGCGAACTGGTTCACTCATTTGTATAAAATACCTGCGCTCCGAGAAATAAACATATTCGTATTGTCATTCAGTCAACTGTCAAGACTTTGTTATTTATTTACCTGCTGTCCACTTATCGATTTATATCCGCATTCCTGAGTCTATATTTATTGAATACAAATCAAGATCATCATGACTTATATCAAGATAAGCAATCCGCTATATTGATGACTCTGTACGAGAAGTAACGCAGAATCAACTAAAACGAAGATAACGATGTCGATATCAAAATCATCAGCACGTCCTAATAGGACACACGCTACATTGATAACGAACATCGTTACACCTTTATCAATTCCTTTATCAATAATTTCATATATTTGTAGTTGTTATAAATACTAAAACATTCGTATTTTAAGACACCTAAATCTTATAACATCACACGCGTTATTCCACTCGCATCATGTTCTCCAATCTTCTCATCACACACTCTATAGTATGTCCCAATAAGAGCGTCGGATTTAAATTTCGTGCCATTTTTCGTGCCATCAAGGTTGGCAGCTCTAAAAATTTCATAAATACCATCTGTCAATCTAACAATTAGTAAATAAAATGTTAAAACTTATTATAAGAGATGCGGATCAGAATACTGATCAGAATTGACCAGCAATATCGTATGATTTGACACCATGCAACTTCTTTCTTTGTAGCTTTTTGAAGTTGCACGTGTATGCCAATAAGCCACAAACAATTCCTGAGCTTTAAAGGCGAAAATCCAATGTGATATTGCTACAATCGACCTATAATTGATTATGCAACGACGTTATCTTAATTTCATCAAAATAGAAAGAGTTTGCCAGTATATCCGTGGTGCGTATTTGTCTGACATTTTGTTCCATAGATAATCGAAACATTTATAATTTAAAACGAACTAAAAATAGTATAACGTCTTAAATAAACGTGTTAAATTAAAAAAAACTAAAAGGAGAAACATTTAAATCCGGCGCTCTTAATGGGACACTTATACAATGTTAGGTATTTAAAAAAATAACATTGCTTAAAACCTAATCCAAAAATATGTTCACAAAGAACACACCCCAAAATGTGCTCTAGAAATGCTGCTTTACATAAAACATATAGTATGACGCCGTCTACTTTTCGGGGTAGGCAAAAATGAGAGAGCGCCACAATCTTCTATCGCAACATACATTTTTCGCCTTTTCTACATATGGATATACACCAGAGTGGTTATGATTTATCTGACTTTCTTCCAAAATAACACACTTGAACAACCATACTTTTCTTGGTATTCCTCTACCACGTCTTCCACTCACATTTTCACTGTTCTTCGTTCATTAGTTTCACGTCCTCAAACAATCTCAGTTTTCTTCTTTATCTTACTTAACACGTCATCCTGAAGTTCGCATTCATCCCTTAATCACTTAATTTCCGTATTCTGTCATCAATTGTCACATCATGTGTATTCTTCTTAAGTGCACGCATTTCTACAGCATTTATTCGGATTTTGTCAATCTTATTTCACATCCACGTTTCCCTCCCATGTATCAAAGTTGTACCTCATAAAGGTAAGTCAACATTATAAAGGTCATACATCTGAACACGAAACAGATTAACACAAGAATGTTTACCAATTTTAAACCACAATAAAGCATTACAATTTTGTCGAAAAACCTTAAAGACGTAACTGAATATCTGAAAATTTAATGAGAAAAAAAACCGCAGAAATAAGAACAAAACTAGACAAAATACAGCAAAAAAATATTTATTTTGAGAATATTCGCTAAAAAGCTTAATTCATGGTTAACCATGTATGAAATGAGAGCTTTTCTCTTTGAATACTTATTACTCTTTCTTATGAATCCCCGTGTTACCAGCAATTGAAAGGCCACGCTGTCTGGCAAATAATGGGTACAAGGTCGCATACCACGTTAGTTCCGCTCCCGGGGTGCAACTGGTTGGCACAAAAAAAACCAAGGTCCGATACTTTTTTACCAAACCCCATACGAGTATACCCGTATTCTTGGTTACATACCGTCTTACAGTGCATGAATCAAGACTTTATTTATTATCATACAAATATTAGTAAACGTTGATTCTTTGAAGGAGAAAATTAATACTGAACTATCCAACTAGGATAAGCAAACGTGTTTTACTCTAATATTTTTTTTGTGTTGATTGTTGTCTAAAATGGATACAGGACTCAAGATTTATTATAGTCAGAATGTTCGCGGTTTGAAATCTAAGACAGAATCATTTCGTCAGGAGGTTTTGGGTAGTTATACTCGTACTTGAGAAAATGTAGGATGGTTCCTGTGACATTTGAAATGTCATGTCTCAAAGGGATGGGGTAAAATAGATGTTTTACAAATCGAATCGTTTTTTGGAAAACGAAAAATTGTTTTTCTCTAAACTGACGTTTTAATTCCTCATTTTCATCATACTGACTTTCTAATGTATTGTATGATTTGCATCTATCTTTAAATAGGCCAAGATCCACTATGAATTAATATTAATTACGAACATTTAATTTTAGGTATAAAAAAAATCGAAAATCCAACTATCGTATACCCCATACCTAGCCAATGCAGACTAACGTAGTGACTTTTGACAAACGTCACCATATATTATTTGATTTTAACAAATTGCCACACTTTTTGCTAATTTGTAACAATATGTATTAATTTGTCATTATTGTTAGTTTTATGTAATGTATTTACCTAACTAACTTGCTATTTATTAGAATCGAGGTTTACATAAAAGTTGATAAAATAATTAAAATTACTGAACGTTGTTACAAGGTTGTATTGGGGCAAATTTGTGAACTGTCACAGGAGCCATGCTACATTTTCTCAAGTATAGTACTTATGAAGTGTGCATGACAGACATGGTTGAACGAAGGAGTATTCATTGAGAAGATATTTGATGATCGTTATGCAGTATTGAGACGGGAGTGCCAATATTCGTCTAGTACTTCTGTTGAGGGCGGAGGAGTCCTTGTGGCCGTGCACAGAGATATCTGCACACAGAATAGATGAGCGAGAGTGCGATGTCAAGGACCTTTAGATCTTTGTGTAGTGTGATTCACGGTCGAGCTACAGTGTTAATGTTGGAATTGTGTATTTGCACCCAAGGATTTCTATCGAGTTGACTGTTTTCTTTCAGGGCAGTTATAGTATTTCTTTGAATTCTGACTAGTTGTCACAATATAATCATAGTTGATTTTAATATTGCTGAAACTTCTTGGTCGACTAATGTGAAATTATATTATTTAATGCGTCCTGCCATTCAGTCCCAGTTCTTGAGGGCTTTTGCAATTCTCGATTTACTTAGCGTGTCTAATATATTCTAGTATAATGGAATTTATAATCGACGGATCCATAATCGACGTACACGTGTATACTTCACAATATTTTATCGGACAAGCATAATGTAACTTTTTGTGTGACTTCTGCAATGAGTTAATCTATCAGCATCATCTGCCCATTGAGACACTCTTAAAGGTTGAAAGCATGCGATTTTTAAAGGATTAACACAGCAATTTCAGATACACTTTTTCAAGTGCGACTTCGCCAGGTACACGTTATGAACTCAGGTATATAAACTGGATGGGATAATTGGGAGATCTAAGGTGTTATAAGGCAATTTTATTATTTAACAACATAACGGCGCAAAGTTGACATTTATGTTCCCAAACGTGCAAATAGATGTCAGATATATTATGTATGATTTAGTAGGACGTTGAGATAAATTCAGACATATAATCGAAATATACAACGTAAAGCTCCTGTTAAGAGACCTGCATATAGAGACAATGTTTGAAATCAAACCGTTCGCGAGACTTGACCTAATGTAGACTAAACCTTACACAAGTATAATTTTGATAGATATGATGATAACATAAAAGCACTTCGTCAAAGACATACAATATTCATCATACTTCTTACATTTCCCTAATTGACTTTTCCAACAATATATTTCCATTACTTCCTCGGTCTATCTCTTCCTCACTCTTTATCACTTTCAGGCTTTGTTCTCTGATGCCAATGAATTGTCGGCGGCCGTGGTCTTACACATTCACTGCTGGACCGAGTCTAGTCTTAAACCGTTTTACATCTGAATTTATGTATTTCTGTGCTTATATCCCGTTCATCACAATTTTTTAATCGGAAGCATGTGTGCATGCTGAAGTGCAACATCTTCCATAGTATAAATCATAGGTTCTCAACCTTATTTTGCCCACCGCCCACTTTGAGAATATATTTTTTTCTAAAGCCCCCAATTTTTTTACTTGCGAATCTGAAACAGCTTTTGCCACGATTATATTTAAACGTGTAATATTATATACTATAGTCGTAAGATAGGATATGGTATGACCCTATCCTATTTCTGAGTTTAAAGAAGACTATTTCAATGAGAACAATTAAAACACAAGCATACTTAATTATATTGAAAAGTATTTTTATTAACATTCAAAAGAATGTTTATATCAGGCTCGATTTTACTTAAAAACAACCGTAAGCTTTTATATCATCCAATTTAATGTAGATCTGAATGTAATGGAATCTTTAAGTTCAATTTTCATCCACTTCCCGAACTACCGAAAATGTGAAATTTCGCACACGTGATAAAAATGATTAAAATACATACAATAACAAAAATTAACCAATATTAAAGTTTACTTTAGGTAGTACGTGATTAGCGGTGTTTTTTTTTGTACTTTTTAAGACTATATTTTTTTAATCTGCCCCCTCCGTGCCATCTCAACGCCCTCTAATTTTCTCTGGGTCTCCTACTGCCCCCCTGAAAGTCTCAAACGCCCAAAAGGGGGCGTTATCACCCACGTTGAGAACCTATGGTATAAATCAATACAGCATGCATATTGTATGCATAAGATGGCTGACAGTCATATGCAATCACGATAAATTACGTACTGGATAGTATCAATAGATATTATTCTATTTCTATGTGAATTAAAACGGAATGGGAAAATGATTAATATTTTATTATACATACCGCAATCGTAACATACATTAGTGAAATACAAAATAAATAATTAAAAAAATGACTAAATTGTTTGTTCGATTAAGGCATCGTTGGAATTAATTTTTGTTTTCCGTCTCTCAACAAAGTACTCGTAGTTTGACTGGATCAGTTTATTTTCAAACATAGACCCTTTTTCTTTGCAATCTACCAACCCCTTCTACCGAATAGATTATACATTTTTAAAATGGTATAATAATGTAAACGAATAACTTTCTATATAAATAAGCAGGGACGTACTAAGGCAATATTTGCGCGACAGTAATTTGTAAATAAATAAAACATATTCCAATTATATACGCATTTCCGTTACATTAAGGCATATCTCAAAAAGTGACAGCTTAAGTAACCTTTTGTTAGTATATACGAGTACATCTTTAGAGATCAGGCACTACATGAAGATACAGCCAGATAGGCTAGAAATATATTATTTATAGTTAAGGCATTAACGTTGCGGAGGTTCAAAGACATTGTAATTTGTTTTATCAAACACTGTTTATTCCACTTTTTGTAACGGTATAACTCTATCGCTTTCACCTCATGTTCAGGGGAGCACAGACAAGTTTTGTTTATGATCCCCTGAAGATGAGGTGAAAGCCTTGAAACCGGTAGGGTTATACCGTTACAAAAAGTGGAATAAACAGTGTTTGATAAAACAAATGCTAGAAATATCTGAGACTTGTGTCAAGTAAACTAGGTCTGTTTGTTCGATAAGGTTTTACAAAACATTATAACCAGAAATGTTGTCAATCTTAGCGTACAATGCTCCCAAAGAAAAAAAAAAGGGCACACAAAAACACAATTCCGTCATGTACTGTGGCGCAAGGCTAATTAAAGTTAGTATTTGTTTTATTTCTACATTTTTTTGAGCCCGTAACATTATCTCAATCCAACATGGAGTGACAGTACATATAGAAAAATACTAAAATAAACCGAATAAATGCTTTTGAAATGCAATCAGAAGAATACGAGTACATGGGGTGATAATGTATGTTAGAATAATAAATGAAGTGATTAGGGATTAATAAGAACTTCAGGAGGATGTATTAAGTAAGTCTAAAAAGCGCACTCTCAGATAGTTTGGGTACGTAGAACGAATGAATGAATAAATACTAACAAAACAAATATATATTGTAAATGTGAGTGGAAGGCATGCTAGAGGAAGATCAAGAAAAGTGTGGTTGGATTAAGAGAATGGTATTTTGAAATGTAAGAAGTAACAAAATAAATGTTGTACGAGTATAATAAAAAATCGGAAAGAAGTATCAATTTATTTTTTCATGCTATATGCCCCCAGTGGGATACAGGCAAAAACCTAGTTTATTGGGGACACGACAAATGAAAGGCAACAAACCCAGATTCATTAAAATTGTGTGTCCAAATTAAATAACCTGTTGTTTTTTTCGCAAATTATGTATATTTCTTGTCATGTGTAAAATAAATAAAAATAAACTGCAAATATCAGTGGAAGGCGTGGCGTGGCAGACGAACACTTCGGAAAGTTTTTTTGGATCAAGTTAATTATATTTTGAAAGAAAGAATTGTAAAAGAGAAATCATTGTTAGAAAAGGTGTATGGATGTAGAGAAGACAAAAATACGTGTTGCGATAGGAAATTCTGACGCTATGTCCTCTCTGTCAATCCCAATGTGGAAACGGCGTGATATAATTAATATATGTACATATTTTCTTGATGTATTGTCTTGTATTATGGTTTCGTTGTATACATTACAACCTGGCGGGTTTATTGTAATGTGGTGAAAAGAAGATGGTCAAAAGCGGGAATGTTAAGACTGATAAAAAACTGGATACCAACGGAAATCGATCGCGGAACCTCTGGATTGGAAGACAGGTGTTTCAACAGCTAGCCACGGAAGTTATCGTTGCTATTAGGCCAGCGCTAAATTTGATCAAAGTTACGCCAATCGTCAGAGGCCATTGTTTCATCGATGTGCAATATTTATTAGAGGGTACCTTTATATGGTACCTACGAATAAATTAACAACCTGAATGATATGTTGTCAGTACGCTTGTCTTTTAACTAGGGGTTTAATTCCGGTTTCCAATGGCAAACAAAATTATATGATCTAGTGTAATGATGAAAGTTTTTTTTTCTTGATGGTTAGAGAGAATATGCATGTTTTTTTATTTATGACTTGATCATCGACTAACGTGGTATAATGATAAAACATTTTTGCTGAGCCCCGTCCAGGCACAATACCCAATGGATTCGGTTCTGGAATTGTTTCACTCTAAAAAATTATTTAACTTGATGTCTTATAATATACTATATAACCAACCATATACTCGTATAAACATTCCTTTAAGTTCGAGCTGTAGCCGCTCGCTAAAATGTTATTGATCATCGGCAATACCTCTTATGATTGTCTGCCATCCTGATAGAAATGGTAGTTTCATCAAAGTTTATGATTATATATGAACACTACACTCCACCTAAAGCAAAACATGTCACTATAACACATCGGAAGATCTACGAAGATTTCTTGGTAGTTCGTTTCCCTGTGGTAAGTTTTCTGAGATTTTTTTTACCAAATATTATATATGCAGATGCGGTAAAGTTCTTATTCTACTGGTTGCAGCCACCACCTTCCTATCTTTACACTCAACTAATATACATATATTTATTTTTAATCAGTCAATAACAGTGGGTTGGAATCTTGATGAGAATCTGTTCTCTAAACGGCGCTATAGAAATTTTCCTTTTAGTTTTATTGAAAAATATTAAAGATAATTATATAAAGTTACCATAATCTTGTTTATAAGACACTTGTCTTTTGATCCGGATGTTGCAAGTTTGAGTTGGCGCACATTATTTTAAAGACTGTCAGGTCTGGTTTGCATTAGATGCCTCTTTAACATCTTCCTGGTGGGTTTTAAGATATTGCCACACGGCACTAAACTAGTATAGTGTAATACAATACAATTGCTCACCCATACAATGTAAATACTCGTATAATTATCCATGTTAATGACCATCACGTTTGTGAGGAACCAAACATTACATTTTCAAACAATTTTTTTTTGTATACAACGAAAGCGTACTAATAATTACATAACAATTTATCCAGTGTAGTTTAGGAATCAGACTCTCCTCAAGGGCGCTTATAATAACATAGAAATCAGACTCTCCTCAAGGGCGCTTACAATAACATACAAATCAGACTCTCCTCAAGGGCGCTTATAATAACATAGAAATCAGACTCTCCTCAAGGGCGCTTACAATAACATACAAATCAGACTCTCCTCAAGGGCGCTTATAGTAACATAGAAATCAAACTCTCCTCAAGGGCGCTTATAATAATAAAACTTTGTTCAGGGCTGTAGAGTTGTAGTTAGTTGGTTTTTTGTGGATTCGTAATCAAAGTTGGAATAAATTTTTTTTATTGTAATATTTTTAAAAAGTTATCGGCTACATAAATTACATTATGAAATTATGAACTATATACAATCTAGTACAAATAACGTGTCCTATGATTATTTGACATTATTTCCAATAAACCTACATTTAAATAGTTACGTCACTTAATTAAGTATAACATACAAGGGGGGTCCGATAAGTACTTAGCCTACAAAATAACAAAATTTTTGGAAAAGTGGCGATTTATTTCTCAACATAATCTCCTTTGAGTTCGATACACTTGACCCAGCGATGCTCCAACTTCTTTAACCCGTCTGAAAAATACGTTTTCTGGAGGTCTGCAAAGTAGGCCTCCGTGGCGGCGATAACCTCCTCATTCGACCCAAATTTCTGCCCGGCGAGTGACTTTTTCAAATTTGGAAACAAAAATAAGTCGCACGGGGCCAAATCCGGAGAATACGGTGGATGGGGCAGCAGTTCGTAGCCTAATTCTACCAATTTGGCCGTGGCGACGGCGGAGGTGTGAGCCGATGCGTTGTCATGATGGAAGAGCACTTTTTTCTTCGCCAAATGGGGCCGTTTTTTCTGCAATTCGGCGTCGAATCGGCCCAATAATTCGGCGTAGTAGAGCCCTGTGACCGTTTTGCCCTTCTCCAGGAAGTCGATGTACGAGTAGATCACACCTTTTGAATCCCATAAAACGGTGGCCATCACCTTTCCGGCCGATATGACAGTCTTCGCCTTCTTCGGAGCACGTTCGCCGGGTGAAGTCCACTGTTTCGACTGTTCCTTGGTCTCGGGTGTGTACCAGTGTATCCATGTTTCGTCGACGATCGCGAAACGACGCAGAAACTCCTTCGGATTGCGCTTAAACATCGTCAAACACTGTTCTGAAGTGGTCTCACGGTTTCGCTTGTTGTCCGGAGTGAGCAAACGCGGCACCCATCGCGCCGACAGCTTTCTCATGCCCAATACTTCATGCAGGATATGACCCACGCGGTCTTTTGAGATGCCTACTGTCTCAGCTATCTCGCGCACCTTCAATCGGCGGTCTGCCAATACGAGATCGTGGATTTTTGTCACGTTATCCTCCGTGGTAGCCGTTTTCGGGGCACCTGGGCGTAGCTTATCAAAAACCGACATGCGACCACGTTGAAACTCGTTAAACCAATTTTTGACAGTCGCCGTCGAAGGAGAAGAGTCACCGTACACAGCATCCAAGCGCTCTTTGATTTCGCTGCGCGATTTCCCTTTCAAAAACAAGAATCGAATCACCGACCGATATTGCTCTTTTTCCATTTTTCTCAAATCCGCGGACACGCTCGCTTCCACACGCGGTCAAAACAAAACTACGCGTCCGATTCGGCTGAAATTTTGACAGCTGTCAACGAGAATGTACTACGCGATAAAAAAATTGCTCTTGCGATAGTGGTGCCATCGGGCTAAGTACTTATCGGACCGCCCTCGTATGTTATGGTTGACAATACATGATCTATAATTGGAGTAGGATTTTTTTTCCGACTCCACAACACAAGTATAAAAACTCCAAGGAACAAATTAGTAGAAATGTTCTACTAGATACCGGTAAAAATAGTATTAGAATTTTACTACAATAGATACTAGACAAACTTTAACGTGCCTCTTCCGAGAACCTCTCTAATAAAAAAATACATTATTTAAGTTCCATTTGTCTTTACTAAGATCCCCAGAGCAGGGTTTCTTAACCCTGTGCCCGCTGGCGCATGTGCGCCCGCGGAGCTATTTGCACGAGCCCGCTACAAAGTATTCAATAACGAAAACACACGATTTAATAACAATTTTTTTTTTTAATAATATTTTTTATTGAAATCGTAAATACATAAAACATTTATGTTATTTCACGAAAATGTTTTAATTCCACTGTCTGTAAGGTCAAGGGTTACCAGCGCCAAATTTTTGCACTTGTTTAGGTTATGTATTTTATCTCCTGGTAACCAGTTCAGTCTAAATGCAATGTTGCGCCACATCACGTGTTGTCACCGCGTTTGATTTTTTATCATAAATATTTTACCCCAAAATGAGTAATCCAAGTAAAAGACAGATCCATCGATTCAACACCGATTGGGAAGAAGACTACTCTTTTATCCAAACTAAGAAGAAATGTGTTTGCTTAACACGTTCACTGCGTATAAAATGTCATACAGAGATGTTGAAAATTCGCGAATTTTTAAAAACCCATAACTTTGTTAAAAATCAAATTCTACTTTCTATTGAAACATCATATACAAGTGTATTCCTTCGTGTCTTCAAAACACATGAAACCGGCGACGAATCCTTATCGGGAGACGTTTATGAGTGCACTCAACATTCAAGGCTATTTTGTATGGACACGGGAGCCGTGTTCGACGCAGTGAACGTTTTTTAATATGTAACGGTGTTAAGTGTCAAAGAAACATAACGATTTAGTAATTATGTAATTAATTTAACACAAAATACTTAAATCTTGTTTTTTTTTAACTGTGTGGGGTGAGAGTGCTTTCGACTTACGATTAATTCAGATTTTATTATTTTTAAATACTTTATGGGGTGTTTTATTTTGAATTCGTTTTGTTTTATATTTGAGACATTCCACTTAATTTTTTATTAAATTTTGCGAAAAATGTTTTGTTTAGATTTTCTTAATTTATTCGTTTCACGTGGAAGGCAAGGCAGAGGAAGGCCAAGGAATGTATAGTTAGATAAAGTGTTTGATAATAATAATGAAAAATTATACAGCGCCATTTAGAGAGCAAACTCGCCTCATGGACCCATTTACTCTGGATTCGAGCCGATTTCAAAATTTTGATACGACCTCCCAAAATAAATTATCTTCAAGTACTTCTTAAAGCTGCACACGCCACCTATATCTCTGATACTAGTAGACAGATAATTCCGCAGAACCAGCAACGGGAAAAGTTCTATCATAATACCCAGCCTTACTGAATTGATTTGGAAAAACCGATTGAAGAACTCGATCTTCGAGTTCTACTTGTCTTCCGAATGAACATCCCTTCCACACAGATTCGAAAGATACAACGGACACATCTCCTTAAGAGACTTGGATATAAAGAAACAAAGTTTGAAACCAACCCGTTCGCGACATTGAAGCCAGTGTTGACTTTTTAGAAGCAGACCAATATGGTAATATTTATGACTACCATATATCAGCCTAGTAGCTGCGTTGAAAAGAGATTCGAGTATAGGAATTTATTAAATTTGAATGAAGGAATTGTAAAAAAATGTGTGCGCGATAGGATAGCGATAGCCGCTTTCTAATTTCTGTTTGATACGGTGTTTTGGTATGTAACATATAGGGTACCAAATTTTTTTTACAACTCAAACTCGAAATAAAATCTCTTAACACCCTCAAGGTAGAAGCTTCTAAGCGAAGACTATCTCTAGCTAGACTCATCTCCAGATGTCTAGTGCATCTCCACTTTCACTCCTTTCAGTTACAGTACCAGTTTATACGTCATGTAAAAGCCGCCTCTGTAAAGGTACGAGAATTACTACACGCATGCCATACAAACATAAAGTCAACGTCATATAATAAACAAATATTGTTATTTATTAGAAAAACTTATTAAAATTTTTACCTGTAATATTTCTTGAAATGTTTCTCAAGTTTCTTTCGCGTTTAAAAAGAAATGTACGCAAAAAAACACTAAAAGTTTATCGAGACATGAATGATCAAATAACAATTGTTACATACTATATTATAATATCTTTATATATACTATACGAGTATATTGTAATTCTTCTGTACGTGTGTATGTCACTGAACTCCTAAACGGCTGGACCGATTTTGATGAAATTTTTTGTGTGTTTGAGTGGGTCCCTGGATAATTGGACCCGGTAGGTGGCGCTGCAATCGGGTTCTAGGAAATTTAATTTTTTATTTTTTTAAGAATTTTTTTAAATTTTTTTTTAGTTTTTTGCGCATATCAGAACATATAACCCCCAAAATTTCACCCCTCCCCCCCACCAACCCCTAATAAAAAATCACAAGTTCATGAATAATTGACCGTTAAAACCTTCTGAGAAGTTCATGAATAATTGACCTTCTGAAAATAATTCATTGTTATGTTTGTGTACCATAGGTTTCAAACAGACTGCAAAACGACAACTACATGATCGTCAACAAAGCAGACAAAGTACCATCTAGAGAGCACGCGGGCCGATACAATGCACCAACCGTTAATGAAGTTGCAGTTGTTAAGGTTGGCGACGCATATGAACGTCGAGATATACGAATCCAACACAGAGATAACACGGTGCAGACAATATCGATGTTGACGCTATTAATTTTAAAACACAGTAGTCATAGCCTGGCAATGTGATGTCGTTCAAATCGATCGACACTATTGTCGATCCTGACGAAGCAGTCAACTATCTTGTTGAATTCTTGAATTCACTGGATTTACCGGGAATGCTACCACATAACTTGCGATTAAAAATTGGTTCAACAATCATTTTGCTTCGGAATTTAAATGCACCTAAGCTGTGCAATGGCGCGCGATTGGTCATAAAAAAATCATGGGCAATGTTCTTGAAGCTACCATTTTGAACAGCAAGTTTCAATGTGAAGTTGTTCTCCTGCTACGGATCCCAATCATCCCTTCAGACTCGCCCATTCCAATCAGACGCCTGCAATTTCCAATTCGCTTGGCATTCGCAATGACTATTAATAAGTCACAAGGGCAAACAATGTCCATTTGTGGGTTGGATCTAGAAAATCCGTGCTTCTCACATGGCCAATTGTATGTTGCGTGCTCTCGCGTTGGTAAACCATCAAGTTTGTTCATTTATACACCTCAGGGATTGACGAAAAACATTGTTCATCAACTCCCATTAAGATAAAAACAAAACAAAATTTATTTCTTTAGTATTAAGATTCAACATTTATTTCAATACTTTACTTTTTTACATTAATTAAAATATGACTGTCATGGAAATGAATTTAGTTTTTTCTTTGTTTGCTATTATTTAATCAAAATGAAAATCGTTTAAATTTGCATCATATGTTATTGGTAAGGCGTCACATTCCTCTGCTACTCGCAGTCCATCTTCGGTGTACATATGGTTCAGAAGGTACAGAAGAATTATATATATATATGAGTATATAGTTTATCGAAAATTCCAATACCGAAAAAACGTTTGCTGAACCCGTTAATAGCAGGCAAGCCAACGTTCGGGCAGGACAACGTCTGCCGAGTCCACTAGTATTATAATATAATTGAATATCGCAGATCCGAGAACGATCGAGGAAGATTACTTCTTTTATTTTTAAATTTTTATTTCAAATTCATTTATTTGACATATACTCATAATAGTTTTTTTGAATAATCACAATATACACGTACGTAAAAATGTTGAAAAAAAATTACATTATTTTCTTACAATAGTTTTAACAAGACTTAAGAGTGGCAAGGAAAGGCCATTCAGTAAAAGGAATAAATAACCGATGTGTCTAGGCGTTGTTATCTTTACACATTTTTATTTCTTCTTTTTCTCAGTGTCATGTCAGGGCCCCCCAACGTTGAATATCACTTGAGAGTAGATATATTTGTCCCCGGCAGCCCGAAAAAGATCTCCAACGCTCCTTATGCCAATCCAATCACACATATTGCGGAGGCAGGAGATTTGCCTCCTGCCAACACCTCTTCGGCCTTCTATTTTGTATTGGATGATCAGGTGCAGTAATTTGTACTTTGCTCCTCTAAGTGCATGCCCCAAGTAGGACACCTTTCCGATTTTAATATTAGTCAGCAACTCTCTATCAACTTTGGCTCTTTGAAGAACCATCGTGTTGCTGACCATATCCGTCCAGGGTATCCGTAGCATTCTTCGGTGCATCCACATTTCGAATGCTTCCAGCCGGTTCATACTACTTACTTTGAGGGTCCATGATTCCTAACCATTGTCGAAGTTTCAAATTTAGACTATCATCGCAGAATACGCTTCTCATTTTATTAAAAGCCGCACGAGATGATTCCATTGTGCACTTAACTTCGGTCGAGGTCTTCCACTAGGATACTTCCGAGGTATTTAAATGTTTTCCCCCTCTCTATATCAGCACCGTTCAATCTAAGACGTGCTCCTGCGTGATCCTGCCGGCCCAACACCATGAACTTAGTTTATAAATTTATAAATCTACGTAAAAATACGGTATTTATTTATTTAACACTTTTATTGCAATACAATCTGACGGGTATATTGCCAGGTGGCAATCTCTTCCAACCAATCAGACAAAAGTAAATGAAGCAAGTTACGTGGTCGCATAAATCATTCAAATGACTGTCCATCCCCACTAAATCCATAAACATATACGCGAGAACATGCTCACGAACCCCACAAAGACGGACAATCACCCGAACATTATTTTTCATATAAAGTGAGATATCATCAATCAAAAGGAAAGGAAGGGATGGTGGAGAGGAAAACAAAAGAAAAATCAGGAATGAAACACGGTATTTTACTGACTAGAAATTAAGAGTTTTTTCAGTCGCTTCTTAAAGCATGCCAAGGACGGAGCGTATGTATCGGAGTATCTTATAAGGTACATATATGTCATTTGGTATTGGACTAAGGACAAGCTCGATGTAACCAGGTCTGGATTGACGGTCAACTTATCGTACGCAATGCAGAACCGCTTTGTGAACCTTGATTGCATATATTATGTGTTAACATAAGTTGTGTCCGTTTTTTTCCAAATTTAAAAATGAGCACCAAAAGTAAAACAAAATGGTAAAGATTATACGTCATTCGAAAGAAAATTTTCTGCTCTACAAGATATTACGTTACATATATTATTTCATTTGATTAGAAGCCTTCAAAATGGAATGTCAAGTAGACGAAAGTGAGCATTTTCGACACCTCCTCCTGTTTGCGTTCCATCGAGGAAATAAAGCTGCTCGCGATATTTGCGAAGTGTACGGTGAAGATGCTATGAATGAATGGACAGCTCGTCGATGGTTTTTCGTTCAATAATGACATCGAATTGCGGACATGGTTGGAAGAATTCCTCGAGTCAAGGCCAGATGGTTTTTATCGCACAGGCATTGAAAAACTTGTAGAACGTTGGCAAGAAGTTGTAAATAATGAAAGAGAATACATTATTGATTAATTTGTTGTAATTTTTTTTTGTTGTGTCCTCTTGTTCTCTTCATTTGGATAAAAACGGACACAACTTATGTTAACACCCAATACATAGTTGTTTCTGGAACACTTGGAAAAAAATAGTCTGCCGAGTATTGGTGGTCTTGAAGGGATATAAAACTGAATATTAGCCAGCAGGAATAAAACTATCAAGCAAGTTGTGTAGATGGAGAAGAATAAAAAGTATTGTGAATGAATCCTTTTTAATAACTTGGTAAAAAAATAACACCGCGTAAAATCGAAGATCTGAAAATAGTAAAATATTTGTCGATTTGGCAATAATAAAATAATGACAAATTAATACCCCCAGTACAATACTAATGTTCAAAACACGTACGAGTATATGAAACGTTTAAGTATTTTTTTTATTCCTATTTTAAAAGAAAAAAATTACGTGGATCAATTTTACGTTCAACACTAAGATCCAAATTTAATGTATAATAAGTTTGTATATTACTCGATATTAAATATTTCACTAGATATAAAACATTTTATTTTAATCACTTGTAATTAAGGATTGAAAAATATAAAAGGACTACGGATAATGACATTATCTTGTGCAACATTTAATATTGAAATCTGCGCTGACGAAAATTAAAGCAAAAAATAGACTCTTTTAATGACAAATTTTACCTTTTCTTTCACAAGTTTGGTATGTAATGTGTTTTTATCAAAAACGTGTTTTTTTATTTATTATTTTACTTCTTAATTAGGTACCTATTGGAATCATAGATATTTGAAGTAACAAACAAATAGCAGTAGTAAGGGGGTCTATTTTTGCTGTCGTCGGCCCCCAATTTTTTTTATTGAAACTATCGACCCCTAGAAAAATCAAATCGACCCCAGGGGTCGATATCGACCACTTTGGGAACTTTTGGTCTAGAGTCTAGACCTCTTATCTTCAGTAGTACGAGTATGTGAACTAGAGCCGATAGAAGACGTATTGTTTGGTTTTAAGTAGAAGACGTATGGTATTTTGACGTATTAAATCTGTGGCGTTATGACAGAATTTACGTCCGTTTTTCGACATTTTGTGTTTATTCTCCCAATTTATAGAAAATATTTCTCAGCATGTTGTGGCAAAACTTGGTGTGTCAGTCATTATCCAAACAAAAGATATATTGTTTGGAAAAACTTAAAAAATGCTTATTTGTACTGATTTTAACAGCTTATCAAAGTTAGTATTGCTTCTCCTGTAAAGTAAGGTAAAACGGACATACCAACTTTTGCCATACGCCACAGAAATATAAAAGGCGTAGATAGAGTATTTAAAGTATTTAAAAAATATATCCGGTGGTTACCAAGTTTCTTTTAAAAGGGAAAAGTCCGGAAGCATCTAAACATCGTTTAATTTCGACCGAGCTTTATCCGTCTTTTGAAAGAAACTCGATAAGCACACGATACATAACATTTAAGAATACAATGAAATAACATGTCTTCTATCAGCCCTAGTCAGGACAGGACATACGACTGAAGGTAGATGCATCAAATTTTACCTTTAAAATCGCCTGACATGGTATCTATTCATACACATTCTAATTTTGAGAAAAAATAAATTTTTAGACTTTAGTGATATACTCATTTTACTATTTGTTTCATCAAAATATTTTTCTAAACTTTAAAAGTACTTTGCTAATCTCGATGTTTGTAATTTTGCATTAAAAAAGACATAAACATATACATACTCTTCATCGTCAGCACGCCAATCCTAATGCTTAGGATCGTAGCCTACTTTGCGTGTTTCACGGCCAATTCTCGAATGATTTCTTCTCTATCTTTCACGACATTATACTATAAATTAAAGGCATTTTAAGCTTAGGGAATCTCTCTGACATTCAATGTTCGCAGTCTCAGCAGAAGTCTCTATGTTTTCGTTCTTTGTGCATTCTATATATTTGTTTTCATCAACGGTATAATGTACCTTATAACATATCAATATCGATAAAAGAAAATTCAAATATTGAAAGTTTCATTCAATGTAAAGAAAAAAATCATAAAAAAAACTATTTATAAAAATTACAATAAAACCAACATAACATAAATTTAACAAAAAAAAATACGTAAGTATGCAAATATATAAGACAAAATTATTTCAACAATATACGCAATTAATTATAAATACGATACGGAACCGTCTCAAAACAAACCGTCCGCACTTCACCACACCGAGCGTCACTTTTGACATTCATGCGAAAATAAAAGCATAGTAAAAATGCAGCATTTAAAAAAATCTGCATCAGTTTTCTTTTATAGTTCAACAGACTGGTAAATATAGTCAAATAATTGGAAAACCTAACTTAAAACCTATGACAAATTGTTGACAGTCGCTAATAGATATCCAGTTCTTAAATAATAAAGATATTCGTGAGTCTCAAAGTTCAGGGAATCATATTTCATACGCGTCGCTATTCTGTATGTGCAGTTTGGATGGTCTGTTTTTCTGATCTGTACAAAAAATAGAAATTACCATGGAACTTATATGACGCGTCATTGTGCTAACATTATAATAAACTAGTATTAGTATCGTGTTATCGTAAAAAGATAATGTGGGGATAAAAACAAAGCGAAGAAGGAAACGAACATGATACAGATGCCTTCGAGATGTTGTGTTGGAGATACATGCTCTGTATCCAATTTCTATCATCCAAGAATTGAAGATAACCGAAAGACTTTCAACGTACTTACGGCATATTGGTACAAACCAAAAAGGGCGATTATCTAAAATATGCTCACCATGTCGAACTTCTCACGGTGTGTAACTATAGAAGCCTCGAAACAAGAAGGCAAGAATCCATTGCGATATTCCTACTAAAGGTTTTTCAAGGTTGCTTTAACTGTCCCGCGATTCTAGAAACACTAAGTTTATATGTACCTAATATAGCCGTGCAAGGAATCAACCTCTGTTCTATATACCAACTTACCGGACGAATGCCATGGCTAAACACACAGTCACGCGTGGTATAGAGATATTTAACCAACTGAATGACACTGTTGATACTATATATTCTCGGTACCGACTAGCAGTATGAGAAGAATCCTGGCTGATATTCTTCTTAACGAATAAGCTAACGTTAGAAGCAGACCCTCTTTGTGTAACAGGAGAAATCCGTGAAATGTGGATAAAAAAATATATATGATACATTGCTAGAAAAAAATATGAGTCCGGAGAAGCTGGTGATCACGAGCACAGTTCAGGGAAGTCGAGTAACAGGAAGGTGTCTTGTGGGATGACGGATCAAATAAAGGATTCTAAATCAGGATTCTTCTTAAGTGCTGTTTTCAACATTCCACAGAACTGGTACTGGTAGACAGGTTATGCGCCGAAGACCACGACGCTCAGTATTGACCACACGATGAAGAAGAAACAAAAGAATGGAAATAAATACTAAAATGGCCCGCTGCGGTTATATTCCACGTCCTCTGCTGTGTTGGAAAAAGGCTTAAAATTCAGAAATAAGCCTTAGTCAAAATGTTGATGAAGTAATTATAAATAACTTGAGATAATCTGTCGATAATACCATCTCTCTTTAATAACATAACGTGTTTTTACTTATTTCGCTTCCCATCTTTGTCCAATGCTTGGGAACATTTCAAACTACGTGATTCGATTTTTTTAAATAGTAATAAAATAAACGTGCGAAGAGAAAATATATATTTTTTTATTAATTGATTTTTAAAATAAGCAATCCACCCAAACAAATATGATTTGTGCCAACAAACTATGCAAGTACTCGTATATGAATCAATATAATAAAAACAATTTAAAAAAATGACAATACTAAACAATTTAAAATTTGAAATTCTTATTGAATATGTGAATTTATATGTAGTTTGCGGACGGGTCATTGCGTGGTGGCTAGAGTCTTGACGATATTCGTGGCCTAGACACCTGTCTTCCAACCAGAGTGATGTCGGTTCGATTCCCTTTGAGGGCCATATCTATCAGCATATTTTTATCAGCCAGTAGGTGTATGGTATTTGAGAATAGTAATTGAGAAAGGGAAATACGAGGGTGGTCCCAGAAGTACCCGACCTGACGTATAGATGTCGGTTGTTGCTTTAAAAAATTACTATGGTAGAAAGTACTAAACTTATAAAGCTTAAGTTTCAAGTTTTAAGACGCTACGTTGTTTAGTATTTGTTTGGCAGCCATCAATAGTGAACGCTCTCAGTGAATTTGTAAACATTGAAAAAATTGGTCATTGTTATGTGATACAATACTTTCATCTGAAAGGTCTAAGTCTAACCAATATCAAAGCCGAGCTAGATTCTACTATGGGGGAGTCTGCTCCTTCGTTTACAACAGTAAAATATTGGGTGGCAGAGTTTAAACGAGGCCGTACGAGCTGCCAAGACGAACATCGCAGTGGTCGACCAAATTAGGTAAACACGCCAGACTGAAAATTGACTGAAGATTTGGACATGAGAAAGCTGTGCGCAAGATGGGTGCCGCGTTTGCTCACAATGGAACAAACAGCGTCGTGAGGATGTTTCAATCGAGTGTTTGGCGATGTTTCACAGCAATAAAGCACAGCACAAAATTGTATTGGATGACCGTCGATTGAAAGTGCGCGAGCTAGCAGAGATGGTAGGCATTTCAAAAAGTGCTGCACATCACATATTGACTGAAAATTTGGAACATCGCTGGGAAAAGTGTGTCGAGCTGAAAGGAAACTATGTTGAGAAATAAAAATATTTTTTCCCTAATTTTTTGTGTTTTCTTTGTTAGGTCGGGTACTTTTGGGACTACCCTCGTATGTTATTTTTATGAATATTGAAACTTATGTCTTTAAACCCGATGTTTTTATTGTATATTTCTTTATTATGTAAAATATAAATCAATAAAAAAAATCCTTGAAAAAACTCTAGGCTTCAATGAGAATCGAACCGGCATCCCTTTGGTCTTACCAAAGTTTCGGTCTGGTAAAAAAGCTCGTCTGTTAAATGTGTTCCGAGTGTTGTTGCCTCTTTACATAAGGGGTAGAATTAACAACCGCTAGTTCCCTGCTTACGCAAGTGGTTCTACACTCAAAGGTTCGATTAATGGAGATGAAGACAAATCCACGCTGTTCAATACATCCGATTAATGGAAATGAGGACAAATCCACGCTGTTCAATACATCCGATTAATGGAGATGAAGACAAATCCACGCTGTTCAATACATCCGATTAATGGAGATGAAGACAAATCCACGCTGTTCAATACATCCGATTAATGGAGATGAAGACAAATCCACGCTGTTCAATACATCCGATTAATGGAGATGAAGACAAATCCACGCTGTTCAATACATCCGATTAATGGAGATGAAGACAAATCCACGCAGTTCAATACATCCGATTAATGGAGATGAAGACAAATCCACGCTGTTCAATACATCCGATTCATAAATTCAATTCTGTTAAAGGATACTATAAAATGAATGAACTCTTTGGAGCAGGTTTGTCATTTCATTCTTATCACTTACAGGATATAAAATACTTTGTCACTTGCTTAGCACCTGGCACGTTGAGTTGCATAATTGCCTGAATACTCGTAGTAGCAGAATGGACTATGAAAAAAACAATCGTAAAAAACGTAGTATTCAAGACAAGCGAAATTGGATAGAAAACGTAGTATCCACGTAACTCAAGTAAACGTAGTAGTCAAGACTCTTAATTCACGTAAACGTAGTATTCAAGACAAACAAAATTAAATCTTAGTCTATTAGGGTTCTGCTTATCTTTTCCCTGTATTTATTTATTATATATTATCTCCAACCCTAGATGCCACCAATGTATGTATATCAATCTTTCAAAATAAAATTGTTCCTAACTCAATTCACTTCCTTTTCAAGCGGCGCCCGCTCGCTTGACGGAATTGGTCGCTCGACCTTGTGAAGCCCCGAGCTGGAGTTTCGGATTACAACAACTGATTCTGTTTCGTTTTAACCATTACTTTTATGGTTATTAGTCCTTGACCTAGGTCACCGTGCCTAAACGTCAACAGAATATATATGGTTTATAATTCACTCAAATGTATACAGAAAGCAACACCTTGGAGGGTTTTCTATTTTATACTATTACTTCTATTGGCGAGCTCAGATCGGTAGAAATATAGCAAGGTTCTAGAAGATCTCCGGGCCATTTATTTGATCTTGGCTACCTGCTAGCCGTCAGATCACTTAAATGGAGCAGACTAATATTCTGCTACCCCGCTATCCTTTCAGAAGGAGAGGCAGACGAAGTAATTTTACTAGAGGGGATAGTCCACAATAGTTCGTTGCGGATCTGCGTCAACTGGACCCACCCACATGGTGCTTAATAAAATATCAATTTTACTTAGATATCACCAAGACGGGACAAGCAAAACAATTAATGAAAATCACCTTACTTCAATTCCAATTGACACACTGTCCTCTCAATGTTCAGCGCTAGGCGTATGACACGGATAGACTCCTTATGCCGCAATTGCATGATCCTCGAAGTGAAGAACTAGCCGTCGTGTAAGTAGGGGCTGTGCACTAGCACCGTCCCCCAGGCGTGAACCGACGGGATAACTCGAGTGGAGAGTGGAGGTAGTCTCTCCTGGACCGGGGCGGGAGACTTCTGGACTCACCGCGCACTCCAAGCTTCGTCAGAACAACTTGACTCAGCGAATCGTAAAGTCGGACGTCAATGTCAATATCGTCCTTTAGATGAAGTATCGATAATTGAATCAGTAACTCTCATTGAGTTGAAGTGAACACTTTAGTTTAAATAAATACTTTAAAATATTTGGAAACAATTTCAACAGCCAGTGCTAAGAACAATAGCTTTTGACTGGTAGAACACTGGGCCAGGAATGCCGGGGACGACGACGAGTTCGAGTTCTTGGCCTTTTATTCAATTTTCAAAAACGTGCGCATTTTACTGCGTCGTCTATCTTTTGTCAGTGTTTTGAGGGAATACCTTTTTCACTGTTGTGTCATATGTGTGATTGTGTTATTTATATGTGTATACTTATATTAAGTATTTGTGTGATATTCTCTGTTTTATTTTTGGCTCGATGAGCCTTTGATTTATCTTGCTTTTTAGATTTGAATCGAATCAACCATAGTTGGGCATGGTGACTATACTCAAAGGTATACGATAGCTCATGTCAGAGGCCCTGGTGGCGCAGTTCAGGTTAGGCGTCCTCCCGTCCCTCCCGGGGGTCTCAGTGAAGCGACGATGGTGAAGACGGTGGAGATGAGGTGACGATGCTGGAGAAGACGGCGAAGAAGGCGCAAAGACGTGGCGTGGCTAAATGAGCTTTCTTTGCTCTTTATCGTTTACTTCGCTAAATGCTCTACCGTCTGAGGGACTGTAGGCTATATGAGCGAATATGAAGAACCGGATACCGGAATATGAAGGAATGCCGGGGAGCACTCTCTACCGTAATTTATATGGTGAGACTCTGACGTCAGAGGCGCCTGAATTCTCTGATTACGTTTCAACGGATCTCGTTAGAAACCGGAGAGAATCGGTTTCCTTGCATGATATAACGTCTAACGGTTTTTGTACAAGGGAAGCCTTGTTCCAAGCACTTCATCGTTATTTGCTACATACCGATCCCAACGATAAAAGAAAGACGATTCCAAATAAATCCCAACCGTCTTTTGGGTAGATTAAAGCTGGATTGTTTATGGGCCCATTAACTTTGATGGTTAAGAATGTCATACCAATATTTTATAATGAAATCCGTTGACAACTCACGTTTGATTGCGTTTGTGAGCCAGAAAAGAAACGGTTGGATGATAAATATCAAGTGGTTATAATTAC
This sequence comes from Odontocerum albicorne, assembly GCA_949825065.1. Lineage (NCBI taxonomy): Eukaryota > Metazoa > Arthropoda > Insecta > Trichoptera > Odontoceridae > Odontocerum > Odontocerum albicorne. The sequence goes on from OX463843.1 coordinate 8,888,807, forward strand.
CACATGGAATTCCTAGGGATTGTTCTGCTAAAATAACATATCCTAACAAGTCCCAACATTAAGATATGCAAGCGAAACTTAGATGTGACAAAACATATTAAAATAAGATCAATGCAGTAGAACTGATAGCATTTCGTAGAATGTGTACAGAAACAATGTATGACGGAATGAGGACATTAGAAAAGAATGCGGATTTAAAAAAGATGCAGTGCTTAGGGTGATAAACTAAGCGTTTAGATAGTTCGATCAAGTAGAAAGAATGAATGATGAAAGATTCATAAAACTTTATTTATTTGAGTGGTGTAGAAGGTACGAGGAGTTTGGGAGCTAGAAAAGCGTGGCCCGACTAAATTAATTAAATATTGAGAGAAAGAAGAATGAAAAGTCTACACAATAGGCAAGTATGTCATACATGTCGATATGTATAGATGTGGCAGAAGCGACAGGTGTGCCAGGATAGAATTAAGTCGACAATTGTTTTCATAAAGCTAAAAAAAAGCTAAATCAATTAAAATACTGAGAGAAAGAAGAATGAAAAGTCTACACAATAGGCAAGTATGTCATACATGTCGATATGTATAGATGTGGCAGAAGCGACAGGTGTGCCAGGATAGAATTAAGTCAAAATTTGTTTTCATAAAGCTAAAAAAAAATCTAAATATAATGAAGAATTCTACTATTTAGATAGTATTTTCTTAGATGATAGAATAGTCATGAGGGACATTGAACTGCGTATAGCGATAGAAAACAAAGTTAATGGGGCACTAAAATGTATGCCATATACTTGAAGCAGACAGTATAAAAACCTGCCAAGAAGATAGTCAAAATTAGTATTTAAGTATCAATTTCAATATAAGGAATGAAACGTGGCCATGTAACAAAATTGCAGAGAATAATATACGGGGTGACAATGTATGACAGAATACGGAATGTAGTGATTAGGGATGAATATGAACTTAAGGTTGATGTCATAAGTAAGACAGAGAGCATTCTGAGATATTGAAATTTGTTTTATCAAACAACACTGTTTATTCCATTTTTTGTAACGGTATAACCCTACCGGTTTCAAGGCTTTCACCTCATCAACAAGGGAGCACAAATAATACATCTTTCGAAAAGCAAGCAAGACAAGCAACCTTGTTTGTGCTCCCCTGATGATGAGGTGAACGCCTTAAAAGCGGTAGGGTTATACCGTTACAACAAATGGAATAAACAGTGTATAATAAAACAAATTAAAATGTTTTTAAACCTCCACAATGTTAATGCCTTAACTATAAATAATATAAATACACTCTGAGATGGTTTTAGCACGTGAAACGAATGAATGAAGAAAGACTAACAAAATAAATGTATAGTGCAAATGTGAGTGGAAGACGTGGTAGAGCAAGATCAAGAAAAGTATGGTTAAATCAAGTGTATGACATTTAAGACTGAAATCTAAAAGCTGTATGGATGGAGAAGAGACGAAAAATGTGTGTCGCGATAGGAAAGTCTAGCGCTCTCCCTTTTCTGCCTACGCTGATAGGAAGACAGCGTGATGGTATGTATGTATGATAAATATGGCTATCAAAACGGGCCTTGCTTAAAAAAACACGCCTCTAACAATTTGGATGTCCACCTTTGTCAGATGTAAGGGGATCTTCCTGAATAATATGGTTTAAGCGGCCCTCATCGAAGTCCACTGGTCGTCCGGAACGCTCCATGTCTTTCAGGTCGAAATTACCGTCTTTGAAACGCAAAAACCATCGACGAGCTGCCCTTTCATTCATAGCATCTTTACCGTACACTTTGCAAATATCGCGAACAGCTTTGGCAGCTTTATTCTCTCGATTGAACGCGAACAGAAAGAGGTGTCGAAAATGCTCACTTTCGTCAACTTGACAATCCGGTTTGAAGGCTTGTAATCAAATGAAATAATATATGTAACGTAAAAGCAAACACAATATTTTGTAGAACAGAAAATTTTCTATCGAATGACGTACAACATTACTTTTGGTGCTCATGTTTAAGTTGGAAAAAAACGGACACAACTTACGTTAACACCCAATATATGTTCTTTCTGCCTACTTTATGAGAGACATGACATGATGGTGATTGATAATTTATCAATAAGAATTCGGTAATTTGGGAACTTATTTGGTATATTTTCCAGCCACCATTTGACATGAAAGTTTATTTTGTGTTGGTTCAGTTTCGGTATACTAGGGTTCGGTATACAGTTTCGGTATACATACGAGTATATGAAAATATTTGATATTCATTATACTATGATAATCGTTAAAGTTTAATTCACTCGCATTATTTTGCTTTGGTACTTGGACCACGTAAATAATTATTTTGCTTTGGTACTTGGAACACGTGCATAATTAAACTAACGACTAAAATAGGCGGACTTATTTGAACGTTGAAAATTTATAACTGCACAAAATTGGAAATTCAATCAGAGTTTGAAATAATCCCCGTTCCAGCTGCAGAAAATAAATTACAACGAAGCCACGAGGGCATTAATACTGGTGGTTGTTTTGTGAATTGAAGCTCTAATTTTATTTTATATTCATGAATTACTTTGCTTTTGAGCACCGAGTGAACTAATTAATTTTAATTTATATTATTCAGTCGTGTTGTGGTTACCATTATCCTGAAAGATTTTTGCGAAAAACTATCCACGAATATTTAAAACTAAAATTTTATAAACATACGGAATAAATATATTAGGAATGAATGTGAACTTAAACTGACGTATGAATTAAGATTAAGAGCATTCTGAGTTGGTTTACGCATGTAAAACGAATAAATGAAGAATTACTAATAATACTGTGTAAATGTGAGGTGTGGTAGATAATGATCAAGGAAAGTGTTGTTGGATTAAGCGAGTGATATTTTGAAAAGGAATGTAATTAGAAATCCTTCGTTAGAAGGATGAAAAAGAGACGAAGTTGTAAATTGAAATCGTGTGAGTTGTGAGGTGTATGGGTGTAAAAAAGACGAAATATGTGTTGCGATAGGAAAGTCTGGCACTCTGTTCTATCTGCCTGTCTATCCGAAGAGTAATAGGCGTGATGAAATCTAAGACTTTTTATTCTTCGTATTCGTTATACAGAGCAGTCATGATCATTGTACTTGATCTTGGAAAGTAAATTGCACGTACCTTATAATAAATTATGGGCCTTCATATCTGTCAGTAGTATATCTACTCCACTCTTCGACAGTTGTTACTTGAATTCCTTACCAAGTCTGTCCATCGTGTTTGTAATCTGACTTGCGAGCAGAACCGTTATATTTTTTTCCTAGATCACCTGTCTCTCCATTATAATTTCCTGTCTGCTAATATGCTAAAAGTATCTGAAGATTTGCAGTCATATTATTGAAGATAAACGTTATTCGATTTGTCGTTATCCCAAAATTGAGTGTTGTCCATTGTACACGCAATATTCATCGCCAGCATTCTTTTATAAACTTTATTTTTGAATAATTGCTTTTGTCTTAAGAAAATATCGACTTTCTTTGTTTGTATTCTACGAGTACAAACAAAAATTCTGAATATTATGTAAAATTTAAAATATACTATTTTACGCACTTGATATAAACTGAAGACAGATAAATTTTATTTTTGCTTTATCAATATAAAATTATGCTAATCTATTGAAAAAAAACTGTCAAATCTTCTTTACTTATTTAACACGTCATTGTATACCAATCGGGTGAGCTTATTAACATGTGAAATCTCTTTCAATCAACCAAACGAAAAAATTGACGATATTCATGGTCACAAAAATAAACAAAATTATTGACAATTTGTATAAAATTCATGACCAATATAAATAAAAAAAACGATAAAAGTGATATATCATTAATCAAAAGAAAACGGGTGGGATGTTGGAGAGAAAAGGAATGATACATGTAACATTACTGACTTGAAATTAAGATTTTTTTCAATCGCTTTTTAAAACAGTAAATTATTAAATCTGATTTTAGTTGGTACATCACTAAATACACAGAAAAAGACGACGTACAAAAAGAAAAGCGATGATTCTTGTTTTGCCATTGGAAAACAGCGAAGTTATATCTGGTTTTCCAGACCATGTTCTCAAAAAGGCTACGATAAAAGTGATAATGATGATGGAATATGCACTAAATAAACATTCGTGGATGATTTTTATGTGAAATGATACATTATTACAAATCGAGTTATTGGGATATACGGCAAAATGTAAATGGAAAGAAAATATCCTTAGACCAGGGATGGCGAACCTATGAGATGTGTGTCACGAAGTGGTACCGGACAATTTTTGGCGACACATTGGGGCAAAGTTTGAATTTTGTTTGAAAAATGTATTTTTTTGCTCCATTCACTGAGCAAACAATAAGTCATTTAACTAAATGAACTAGAAAACTAGTTGATTTTAATGAACGACCGAAAAAAAATTGTTCATAAAGTTAGGATTGGTCAACACACGGCCCGCGACGCCCTTGTGTGCGGCCCGCGGTCATACATGACGAATTATGTTTTTATTACAATACCATACAAATACATACTCGAATTAATAACTTAGAATTCTACAGGGTGGTGACTGAAAGACTGAAGGGTTTGCAAAAGGCACAGCTTGTTCATTTTCATTAACTGCCCCGCGATTCTAGAAGCACTAAGTTTATATGTACGCAATAAATATAGCCGTGCAAGGAATCACCCTCTGTTCTACATACCAACTTACAGGACGAATATCATGGCTAAACACTCAGTCACGCGTGGTATAGAGATATTGAACCAACTGAATGACACGGTTGATATATTCTCGGTACCGTCTAGCAGTATGAGAAGAATCCTGGCCGATATTATTCCTAACGAATAAGCTAACGCTAGAAGCAGACTCTCTTTGTGTAACAGGAGAAATCCGTGCAGTGGATTAAAAAAAAGTATTTTCTTTTTTTTTTACAGATTATATAGCCTTCCTTGGATATTAAAATGGCTACGTATGATGTCCAGCAAAGAGTAAAACTCAATGGGTTTTTATATTCCAGTGAAAGATCAATTATTGAAACTCAGGGAAAATACAGGCAACGTTTTAATATCAGAGTACCTCCTAGCGATAACATAATTTGGAACCTAATCGCCCGGTTTGAAAGAACTGGATTAGTCGGCGATCTTCGGCGTGGAAGCTGTATGGCAGTGTCCTTGAGGACCCATCTGCCTCTACCCGTCGTCGCTCTGCTCAACTAAGCATCACCAGAACATCGCTCCAGCAGATTCTGAAACTGGATTTAAATAAAATTCCATACAAGATCCAAATGGTACAAGTTTAACTACTCCAAGATACTTAGCAGCGTCTGAACTAAGTATTGAACCAAGAGGAAGTGGACGATTATATCAGGAATAATGGTTTCGTAAATTCGATATTATTAAAAAACATAATGGTGCATTTTGTCTTATTTGTAATGAAAGTATCGTGACACGTACCTTGAATATAAGACGTCATTTTGAAACAAAACAAGAATTAATTAGTTACCAGAAGAAGAAAATAGTAAAAATTAATATGATGCCACATAAATAATTGTTTATCTAGCACAATTTTTATTTTTGTATTATTTATCTGGCACAATTTTTATTTTTGTATTATTTATCTGTCATGCGAAGATTTTCTTTAAGAATTATGCATATTCTTTGACACACTTGAAGAAACAGGCCCGCAATCCCTACCCTATGCAATACTAAACAGTACAAAAACAATTAACTATTGTATATCAACCTCTGAAGGTTAAAGCAAACTACTTCAAATAGTTTCGAATTATTAATTAACTGAATGCAACCAAATGACTGACGAATTTATTACCTTCGGACATTTTTCATTTTAATAGAGGTACAAATATGTACGAGTATAACCCTGCTTAGAACAAAAAAAATAAAAACAAAACAATTTGAAAAAGGAATGTTAACGTAATAAGAGACAAAATTACACAAGTATAACGGATAATTTCCTTTGTGAAATAGGAATGCGTATATGACGTCGGGCATAATTGTAAATTAACATATCTTTGTGTAATTTAAAAAAAAACAGGTGACACAAATCGACCACGTTAACATATGTAGTTGGGCGAAAGTGATTTGCTATGTGCCAATAAACCATCCAACTGTACCTTCTTCAATAGAGTCAAAAATAATTAAGAAAGTGAAAATGCTTACACCTTTTTAATTTCGACTTTTTGACGAATTTTAATTATTGTTTGTTGAACTTTAATTTTAAATTAATTTAATTGATAAGTATACACCATTCAATAAACGCTTGCAATTTACCAAATAATACAAACATTTTTGTAGACACGCACTATCGTTTATTTTTTTATTTCGTCCACGATCACAACCGACTTCAAAAATAAATCTCATTTTTTAAGCAATCGACAAGTACAATTGTAAAAATATTAATTATTCATAATATGGTATCATCTCTCTCAAATATCGGATTATACATTTCTGATCCCTCAATATCAGTTTATCATGTACAGTATTCGCCAATGATATTTGCAATTTAATACACAAGGAGCATTGATGAATTAATAGGGTCAATAATAATTCAATTAATTTTAATCAATACCCCGTGTTAATTAAAACCAGAAATATAATCGATGTTATTCTACACATAATCATATATTCACGTCATTTCTGCAAATTTACAAACCGCCAAATACTCGTACAATAGCGCATGTTTACTGTTTGCACGTTTCGGCCTTACTTGATTTATATGATGACAATATATCTGTCACATGATAGTTAAACTTGATATTTAAACTTGACATTTAAAAGTTATTAACAATACCAAAGAGTACCAAAGAGGAAAACGGAGAAATATGGAAGGTGTTTTCGATATGTGGTGTTAGCACCGAATACTTCGTATCTCATGGAATGTAAGACACACCAATGCGCCCACGTGACAGTTAAACTTGATATAGTTATTAACAGCATACATGGAGTACCAAAGAGGAAAACGGAGAAATATGGAAGGTGTTTACGATATGTGGTGTTAGCACCGAATACTTCGTATCTCATGGAATGTAAGACACACCAATGCGCCCATGTGACAGTTAAACTTGATATAGTTATTAACAGCATACATGGAATACCAAAGAGGACGAAGGAGAGATATAACAGGTGTCTATTTTTTTCTGGAAGTTAGCGTGAGACAATCGGGGTTATTCCATCAATATGAAGAGTGCTTCTCCAATTATCTCCGTTATTTAATGAATTTATTTGGGGGTACATAAAATAATTTATTCTTAGCATGCTATATATTTATTACTTTGTCCGTATATCCGTTATTCCGTCTAAAGAGTATCGGGATAGGTCGTAGAAATACATGTAGAGGGGATGAATGTAAATAGTGGAATAAAAATGTTATTAATTGTTAAATATTTTAATATATATTTCTACAAAATTAAAGCCGAAACCTTGGATAAGATTAGAAAAAGTTTATAAAAGAATACACGCTCTGTTGGGGCACTGATTATATACCCTAGCGTCTCGTTAACTAGGCTACAGAGATAATCGGAAAGGGAATATGTTGTCACTGTTTGTCAGGTTGATGAGAACGTGCAACGGGGTTTTGTTTTTGTGTAATCAAAAATTGGAAAGAAGTATCGATTTATTTTTTCATGCTAAATATCCTCAGTGAGATACAGGCAAAAGCCTAGTTTAGTGGGGATACGACAAACGAAAGGCGACAAACCCAGATCCATTAAAATAATGTATGTCCAAATTACATTACCTGTTGTTTTTTCGCAAATTATGTATATTTTTTGTCATGTGTAATAATTAATAAATATAAAAATATTAGTGAAAACTTCGCCGATCGAAATATTCATCCATTTTACCAAACGCGGCCCAAGAATCTTCACGTCAATGTTATATTGGCAAGTGTGGACATATAATATACAATATACGAGTATGTGCTCGTATGAATATATAGTATTCACATCAATAAATACCAATGTTATATTGGCAAGTGTGGACATATAATATACAATATACGAGTATGTGGTCGTATGAATATATAGTATTCACATCAATAAATACCAATGTTATATTGGCAAGTGTGTACATATAATATACAATATACGAGTATGTGCTCGTATGAATATATAGTATTCACCTCAATAAATACCAATGTTATATTGGCAAGTGTGGACATATAATATACAATATACGAGTATGTGGTCGTATGAATATATAGTATTCACATCAATAAATACCAATGTTATATTGGCAAGTGTGTACATATAATATACAATATACGAGTATGTGCTCGTATGAATATATAGTATTCACCTCAATAAATACCAATGTTATATTGGCAAGTGTGGACATATAATATACAATATACGAGTATGTGCTCGTATGAATATATAGTATTCACATCAATAAATACCAATGTCTAAGGACCCTTCGGAACGACTGATTTTCAAATTATGAGGGAAATATTTTGGATTATGGTTCAGAAAATTGACTTATACAATACGATGTTTCGTGGGACTTCTAATCAATAAAATGGTATTGTGAATAAATAACTACACAGTCGCTTGGCATGCCATGCTTATTTGGAGATTACCTGATAATGGCTTAAACTTTTTTGAGGCAAGAAATATTTTTCCATAGGCTTTATTGAAAATATAATTTCGTTTCAATAATGAATCTTTGAATTACTTCCGCTATTGCGTAATAGTAAAACGCTTATTTTTCACTCGCAAATTGCAGGTTTAATTTTATAAGACGGTAAAAAAATTTAATAGTTAGCCTGTCTGTTAATTTATAAGAAAAAAAATGCAACACTGGAACAAGCCCACCAGGTAATATGTATACGATGGCTGTGTAATTATATATGGTATAAGCAAAGGCAATAATCAAATACGAATAAAAAAAAAACTTACACAAAATACTCTTCTTTGTGAATTAAGGTGTTTTTAAGGAGACCTTCAAGAGCTGCACTTTGGTCATGTTTAATTCAGTTTAGTGAATTTTAAGATATAAAGGAATAACTCATATCAAAACAGTATATTTTAAAGTGTAGAGGTAGTATTGGCGGAGAGGGAAGATGAACTGTAGAGTTTGATAATTAAATTAATTGTATGCTAAACCCGAATGCTTTTCAGCATCAACTGCAGGAATTGAGGTCAGCAAACAAGTTCGTTTAAAAATGAACATATCTAAAACCAAATACATGAACAGCTTTGCGACCCCGAAACCAATAATTGTAGATGGGAAGCAACTGAAACTTGTCCAGGAATATGTGTATTTCGGCAAACTTATTTTCTTTGTAAGTGGCATATCAGCAATATCACGAAAGACAAAAGCACAGTTTTAACAGCATCTTCAGAAGTGATGTCATAATATTTGAAGCGAAAAGTCTACAACTAGTGAATTTTTTACCAACAGTGAAATGGTATAATGGTACGTATTTTTTTATCTCATATAATTGTAAGAAAATTTAAAAAATAAACGATATATTTACAAGAAAACATACTTATGGACGAATTAAATTTTTCAGTTTAAGTTTTGTTGACAAACGATGAAAACAGAACAATCAAGTATCAAACATCTGGGAAAAATCATACGGTTGACAAAAAAGAGGATTATAAGCTATTTAAAAATATTCGCATAATTTTCGGTACCTGAATTCACGCTTAGACGCTCGTCTCGAATTGTCAAGGAATAAATACCTGAGAAAATATTTTCTCATAAGAATGTCTCCGAGAAGATAACAACAAATAATTATGACAAGGTAAAATAACGACGAGGAAGTGTTTGAATTTTCATGTCAACACGTGCATGACAATACCGAGAATTAAATAAATCTCAGGCAAAATAAATCGAAATAATGATGTCTAATTAATACGTTGATCACTTTTACATAAATCACATACTCGTATAATTTTAATGAGATCATTACAACATTTGTATACTTTTCTGGTAAGAATAATTTTGAATTACGATTCGGTAAAATAGTCGTCACCCCACTATGGTGTCCATATTGATAAAATTAAAAGTTCAAGTTTTTTGAGATTTGTTATCTGAAGCCACTTTATAAAAGAAAATTCGCTGCTAGTCATTTTCCTTCTCCCGTGATATCGGATTTTAAATAACATATATTACCGGAGGAGTCCCTTTGGGCAGCTCCTTCTTCGTCCCTACATAACGGCACGCCCATAAAAAATACAGATGCCTAAGATTCTCGCGTGGTAGAAGTGACACTTCTTGGCTTTTAGGAAAATATGATATTATGCATTGCTTTTTTTCCATTTTTTAACGATTTTTTTTTTAGGATTAGGAAATGGTTATCTGGAATTTAATTCAAGAAAATTTCTCTTAATTATAAGGTGTTAACATAAGTTGTGTCGTTTTTTTTTTCATTTAAAAATGAGCACCATAAGTATAACAAAATGGTAAATGATATACGTCATTCGAAAGAAAATTTTCTGCTCTACAAGATATTGTGTTGGCTTTTACGTTACATATATTATTTTATTTGATTACAAGCCTTCAAAATGGAATGGCCAGTAGACGAAAGTGAGCATTTTCGACACCTCCTTCTGTTCGCGTTCAATCTGCTAAATAAAGCTGCCAAAGCTGCTCGTGATATTTGCGAAGTGTACGGTGAAGATGCTATGAATGAAAGGACAGCTCGTCAATGGTTTTTGCGTTACAAAGACGGTAATTTCGACCTGAAAGACATGGTGCGTTCCGGACGACCAGTGGACTTCGATAACCCCCAGATGGAAATCATACCTTGTATTAACTAGACCACTGAGGTCGAAAGACCGTATGCCCACCCTACGGTAAAACGTGGATGCGGGAAAAGAGTGAAAAGAGCCGAATAAATATTGTAAAAATGGGTACACTGAGAAAAAGTGTGAAAATTTATGGCTGAAAGGGGTATGAAGTAATAAGGGATTAGTGTTTTAAGAATCTAGAACAGCGATCAAAAGTTTGGGCATGTAGAACAAATTAATAAAGAAAAACAAAACAAGTATACAGTGAAAATGTGAAACATGTTAGAGGCGAACAAAGCAGAGTGTGGTTGGATAAAATGAATAATATTTTGAAATAGAGGTCCAAGGATGTGTGCAAGTTTGGCACTCTCTCCTCGACGTACTCCGACAAGGAAACGGCGGGATGGTATGTATGTGTGCATGAAGCTATCAAAAATGACACTGCCACACTTTCATAACTGAAATGGTCGTACATATTTTTATTGCACTTGGGTAAAATTGAATTTTGACGAATAATGATGTGTTTCTTTTTATGTGTCTGGATTTTATTTTTGATTCTTACAATACGGGAAAAATAGGATTATGAACGTATGAGGCTGACTTCTGGTAGTCGGTTCAAAATCAGGATTATAAAAATGGCACGTTTATTTATATACTCGTATAGCCTTATGACGTTGAACATCAAGTAAAAGGAAAGTTATTTATATACTCGTATAGCCTTATGACGTTGAACACCAAGTAAAAGAAAAGTTATTTATATACTCGTATAACCTTATGACGTTGACCACCAAGGAAAATGAAAGTTATTTCAATATTAAGAATAGTTGTTATTCGAATTTATTTCATTTTAGAAGAATGGATGATTTGTTTGAACAAAAATGTATGTACGAGGGTGGTCCCAGAAGTACCCGACCTGACGTATGGCGGTTGTTGCTTTAAAAAATTACTATGGTAGAAAGTACTAAACTTATAAAGCTTAAGTTTTAAGACGCTACGTTGTTTAGTATTTGTTTGGCAGCCATCTATAGTGAACGCTCTCAGTGAATTTGTAAACATGGAAACAATTGGTCATCGTTATGTGATACAATACTTTCATTTGAAAGGTCTAAGTCCAGCCAATATCAAAGCCGAGCTAGATTCTACTATGGGGGAGTCTGCTCCTTCGTTTACAACAGTAAAATATTGGGTGGCAGAGTTTAAACGAGGCCGTACGAGCTGCCAAGACGAACATCGCAGTGGTCGACCAAATGAGGTGACTACGCCAGAAATGGTAAAGAAAATCCACAAAATAGTATTGGATGACCGTCGATTGAAAGTGCGCGAGCTAGCAGACATGGTAGGCATTTCAAAAAGTGCTGTACATCGCATATTGACTGAAAATTTGGACTTGAGAAAGCTGTGCGCAAGATGGGTGCCGCGTTTGCTCACAATGAAACAAAAACAGCGTCGTGAGGATGTTTCAATCGAGTGTTTGGCGATGTTTCACAGCAATAAATCGGATTATTTTCTTTTTCCAAACTTGAAAAAATGGCTTGGTGGTAAAAGATTTCCCAACAATGAAGAGGTGGTATCTGCGGTTGATGGCTATTTTGAGGCGCTCGACGGTTCTCACTATAAACAGGGTATCGAAGATATTGAACATCGCTGGGAAAAGTGTGTCGAGCTGAAAGGATACTACGAGTATGTTGAGAAATAAAAATATTTTTTCCCATATTTTTTGTTTTCTTTGTTAGGTCGGGTACTTTTGGGACTACCCTCGTATGATAGTTACCTGATAAAAACAAATAACCTGAAAGTTACTATGAATATTGCGAGATTGTAAGAAAAGTAATAAATAGGTGAGGAAAGAAAAATAAGATCAATTTGAGGAATTCTGCTATTTAGGAAATATACTCTCAGACGATGGAGGAGTTACGAAGGATATCGAACGACGTGTAGCAATAGGAAACGAAGTTAACAGTAATTCGATATATATAAACTTCAACCGGATAGTATCAAAATATGCTAATATGAAATTCAATAAAGTTTGTTAAGTAAAACCAGAAGCATTTTTAAACGCCCTTGTCTCAAGTAATTTCAAAACGACGTATAGTACCCGGCGGTAAATAATACACATCGGGCTTAAGAAAGAGACTGTCGCTTTGTAGAGCGTCGTCTCTGTCGCTTTATTAAGTCCGATGTGTATTAATTACCGCCGGGTACTATACTAATGGATGCGAATCTACGTTAGTTAGTAAAATATAGTAAAAAACAGCAAACTGAAAGTCTGAAGTTCATATTCATATAAAAGCAGCGAAATTCCAAGATTGGAAAAAAGGCTGCTATCCTTGTGTCCAGCTAATATAAACTACTCAAGAGTGCTATTCTACCTTAATGCCATGTATTACGATAGAGTCTTTACCGTTGCTGGTCCTGTGGCGTTAAATGGTCTGCCTGTAAGTTTTAGAGATATGGGTCGCTTGTGCAACTTTAGGAAGTACTGTTTGGAAGGTATTATCAAAATTGAGAAGTGTTTATAAACACACCACTCATCTTCTACGGTTCGGTCCAGTGGCGCGAAACGATCAGCTTCCTACTGTTAAATATACGGGTGGCGTGTGCAGCTTTAGGAATTACTTGAAGACAATGCGTTTTGGGAGGTCTTATAAAAAATTATGATGTTATATGAAAACTGCACAGTACACTACACTAAACCTTAAGTCGAATATTTTACCATAGTTCGTGTTCCCTTGGTAGATTTCTTACCAAATATGTTGTTTCTGAACATAGGCAGATGCGGGGAAGTACGGCACCCGGCGGTAAGTAATACACATCGGGCTTAAGAAAGAGACTGCCAGATGATCGGCTTACTTCGGCTTTGTATAGCGGCGTTTCTGTCATTCATACACGTGTTCCGTTGCGAGACTGTTAGCGCATCGTGCGACAGAGACGACGCTCTACAAAGCCGAAGTTAGCTAATTATCTGAGAGTCTCTTTCTTAAGCCCGATGTGTATTACTTACCGCCGGGTACTGTGCCTAATCTAATGGCCGCTGTCACAAAATTCACATAATCACCCTCAACTTGTTATATAATATTTATTATACAATATTTTTAATCAGCGAATAATAGTAGGGTCGAATCAGGAGTTGGAGCGTTCTTGAGAAGGGTCTGCTCCTTGAGAAGGGCAGGTAATAATAAACCCATGGACAACTTCATAAAACAACTTTTTAACTAAGCTCTTAATTAATATTTTTGAAGAATGAAAATTATAATAAATTACCATAAAATCAATAATATTACATAACTTGCCAGCTCGAATATTCATATTACATCATACATAAAATTCAACAAATATTTTGATTAAAGTATTTCATAAAACGGAACATGTGACTATTCTATGATGTTCTAAAACTTCCGAGAAATTTAAACACAATTCATATAAGGGGGAGGGGGGGGGGGGACACAGAGGCAAAACAAAATATTTTCAAATGAAACGGGAAGAAGTAAACAACTTTATAAATAGCCATGTTTCATACATACGATCACGCCATTTCTTTATCGGTGTAGGCAGAGAGGATAGTGCGACAGACTATATCGGTACGCATCATTCGCCTCTTCTACATCTATACACCTTTTCACACAACTCCAAAAGCTTCTCGCTCCTAGCTTTCTCCCTGTCAAAGAGTCACCTTGTTATTTTTTTTAAATGTGAAAACGCGCCATAACAAAAATTCGTTATGTCTTAGGCAAGTTTTAGACAGAAAATTATGACAGAAATTGATTTGTCATTTTGATAATGCAAGTTAAACATTAACTTTACATTTACATTGTTCTTTCTTATTCTTTCTAGTGTCATGTCAGGTCCCCCCAACGTTGACTATCACCTGAGAATAAGCATATCTGTCGCCGAAGCAAGCAGCCCGAAAAAGATCCCCAACGCTCCTTATACCAATCCAATCTTTCAAAGCACTTTTCTACGGTATATCAGTTTAAGGGGGATGCACCTTAACCCAAAAACACATATTGCAGGTTTCCCAAAAATTGATTGTGAAAATAATTAATAAATTTCCTGCCCGGTATCCCACGGCGGAGCTTTTCAGAGAGTATCGGGTCCTGAACATAGCCAATTTGCATCTCAAATCCATTCTCTGGCACTACCATCGAGAGGAATGAAAGCTGCACTCAGCAGAGACACATGACACGCATTGCAACTAATGAAATTTTCCCCATCCCTAGTGTTAAAACCTCTTTTTCCCAAAAGCAATATGCTTATTTGGCTCCCATGACATACAATGGCGTGCCGAATTCAATAAAAGTAAAAGGATGAAAACCATTTAGACAGTCGATCGGAGCGTGGTTGTTATTGCGACAGGATTTTGAGTACTTGGGCTTTCAGGATAAATGACGTGTGGATAAGATTTGTGTGGGCTCTTGAGTGTGGGTTTCTTCTTGTTGTTTTAATTTTTGTTGTTTTGTATTTCTGTGTATTTTTGTTTTTATTTTTATTCTTATGATTGTGTGCGGTATATTATGGTATGAACATTTTTGGTCTTTCTGGAGTGATTATGTGTGAAGACTTTGATTTCGCATGATGTTTCCAGTTGTAATTGAGTATCACTGTTTGTCAGGTTGATGAGAACGTGCAACGGGGTTTTATTTTTGTGTAATAAAAAATCGAAAAGAAGTATCGATTTATTTTTTCATGCTAAATATCCTCAGTGAGATACAGGTAAAAGCCTAGTTTACTGGGATACAATAAATGAAAGGCAACAAACCCAGATCCATGTCCAAATTAAATTACCTGTTGTTTTTTCGCAAATTATGTATATTTCTTGTCATGTGTAATAATAAACAAAATAAATAAACAAAAATCTTGTATATTGCGGAGCCAAGAGATTTGCCTTCTGCCAACACCTCTTCGACCTTCTATTTTGCATTGCATTATAAGGTGCAATAATTTGTACTTTGCTCCTCTAAGTGCATGACCCAAATAGGAAACCTTTCGGATTTTAATATTAGTCAGTAACTCTACCAACTTTGGCTCTTTGAAGAACCCTTGTGTTGCTGACCATATTCGTCCAGGGTATCCGTAGCATTCTCCGGTGTATCCACATTTCGAATCCTTCCAGTCGGTTCATACTACCAACTTTGAGGGTCCATGATTCCACTCCATATAATATGTTAACACTGACCAAACGTAGCATTTGACTAACCTTTGTCGAAGTTTCAAGTTTAGATTATCATCGCAGAATACGTTTATCATTTTATTAAAAGTCGCACGAGATGTTAATATTTTTCTTTAAACGTATATAACTTTTGGTAGAAGACTACGTGACTACGTGGTTGTTAGTCGCCTTCAACATACACAATGAGTAATGAAGTAGATCTCGGTTGTGGTTTGAATAATGATTTTAGATCGATTTAATTACGACAGATTTAATTTACGTGACATATTTAATTTACGTGACAAATTTAATATACGTGACAGATTTAATTTACTAAATGCCTTATCTTTGTCACGTAACTAAATATCGGGGTTGTTCTTTATTTTTTATGAACTTTATTTCATTGTAATTTGTTTTATCAAACACCGTTTATTCCACTTTATGTAACGGTATAACCTTACCAGTTTTAACGTTTTCACCTCATCATCAGGGGAGCACAAACAAGACTGAATTATGTTCGAACTGGTACCGACATATACGCTTCTAACGGTAAAAATTCGGGTTGGGATTGTGGATGGAGGTAGGCTCGATTCAACTTCAAGAAGCAGCGGTGAGATCTTAGGAATATACCTGTTTGCCAGATGTTCATCCCGATGCACTCACTTGGATATTTCTAGGGTCTCTAATCTGTCGAACTTTATTCCCGTTGTAGCTTTCAAATTTCTATTTGAGATACGTTCTTTCGGAGAGGAGTAAAACTTTGGGGTCGATTTCTTCTTCATCCAATCAACTGATTGTTCTAAATGGATTCAATAGAGCGAAGTATTATGATAGAACTTTTGTTGTTGCTGCTCATGTAGCGTGGAATGTGGATGTCGCGTGCAGCTTTAGGAAGCACTTAAAAATAACCCTTTTGGAAATCTTATCACAATTTATCTTCAAGAATTTCTTGTTAACATTAACGATACAGGAGAAGAATTAAGCCTTAATATAAATATCAAAAAATACAAAATGGATGGCATTTGGCAGGGCAGATTACTCCGCTATGATATTGCGGCTTGGGAGTGAACTGCTGGAGAGGGTGGAGCAATTCAAGTACCTGGGCAGTATGATTACTACATCTGTCGACCCAGATATGGAGGTGAAGTGCAGGATTGAAGTAGCCCGTAGTTCATTCAACAGAATGAGATCAATATTCTGCAATGGTAAATTGAATCTGAAACTAAGGCAGAGAATGTTGAAGTGCTATGTATGTTTGGTCTGTTCTGTTGTATGGCTCGGAAACATGGACGCTGAAGGTTCATACTATGAATCGGTTGGAAGCGTTCGAGATGTGGTTGCACAGGAGAATGCTTCGTATACCGTGGACTGATATGATCACCAATTCGGAGGTCTTGAGGAGAGCTAATTACCGTAGACAGCTCCTGACAGATATTAAGGTCCGCAAGATATCCTATCTGGGTCACATTTTACGTGGAGAGAAGTACGAAATCCTCCAATTGATACTGATGGGCAAGATCGAGGGGCAGCGTGGTCCTGGTATAATGCAAACATCTTGGCTGCGCAATATAAGATACTGGATAGGGACGAGGCGTGTGGAGGACCTGTTCCGGGTTGCGCAAGATATGTTAGATAAGCCTTTGCCAGAGTGATTGCCAACGTCGGGGGGGCCTGATGGGCCACGACAAGAAGATCACAATTTAAAATTGTTTATGAACATTACACTACACCTTAAGCCGAATGTGTTACTATCACACATCGGAATATTTATAAGAACTTTTCAAGTAATAGATCGATTTTAAAAGTTTTCAAGCTTAATTAGTTGAAACATAAAATGGTCCAAAAATAGTTTTTTTCAAATTTAATTACTAATATTGACCCTCTTATATTTGCATGTTTGGCTTTAGCAGGGACGGCACAAATATTTTTATTTTGTAAGGATTGCATTTACATTAAAAAAATTAAATAAACAAACGATTTAATAATTTTATACAAAATATATCGACTTAATCAATAAATAAACTTATGCCCTTTATGGTGTGTAGAGATATATATGAAGACTTTAAAAAAAGTCAATGAACTGGACAAATTAAGATTGAATCCAAGTTCACGAGATGAGGTCATCTCAGGCATTCCATTCAAAGAGCTCATTGATAAAAAGTAATGAGATTTTATTACAAATAACATTTCATTGTGTTGACATGTGATTAAATAAACAAATAGGATATTCTGAGAATTTTGTTCACGGCCATCATCATATATGTCATCACACAGAGAGGACGGATCGCCATACTTTCTTATCTCGACTCACTTATTTCGCATCACACACATCCATTTTTTTTTATTATTAAACAAAATAATATATAGTACAAATATTTGTCAAGGCTATACCTATATACAAATTTATTACTTAATTAATCTTATTTATATATTATAATTTATGAACTTACATAATCTTATTTTCCTACATGTCATTTAATTTTTATTTTTTGTAACCTTAATATATTATTTCTTAGAAATAATTAACATCTACATACTACTTATAACTAGATAACAATTCTTACACTAATTATTTAGCAAAAAACAAGTCCACTCGTTCAGGCTCCTTGTATTCCATCACATTCACTTAGACCTTGGTCGTCCCAGTTAATACTGTAGGTGGACTAGTCAGGCAACAGATAATGTTTCGGGAGCCTGTGCTTATAACGGAAGGGTAGATCGGATTTACTCTCGTAAGCCCCTAGGTCAGCTTCTAAAGGATTGCTGTGATTTTGTTGACTTTTATATGGTAGAACTTCACGGTCCAAGCGAGGATGTGGTGTTGTATGGTTTCTTCTCGCTGTTCGGGGTGAAGTTGGGTAAGGTTAGTTCTGGGATGGGGGTTAACCCACGTCCATGCCCCTTCTTATACAACTTCTACATTTTTTTTTCAAAATATCGTTCACATAATCTAACCATACTTTCGTTGGTCTTCTTTTATCCATTCTTTTATCCACCAGATTATCTGAACTAGCAATTCTGTATGCTCTACTGATAGTTGAGACATACATTCGATCGTTGTTATAGGTTGTTTGAATTCATTCATTCGTTGTTGTAGGCTGTTTGAATTCATTCATTCGTTGTTATAGGCTGTTTGAATTCCAAGTCTTGGGTCACTTTATAAGTATACTTACTGCGCTGCAAATCATTTTCCTTCTTCTGTGACGTCGGACCTTAGTCTGTCGTCGCTATTATTCTTTTCACACTCGGGTGTGTCGTCGTTGGAGAATGAGTCCCTCTGTGCAGTTCCTCCTTTGTCACTACGAGACGTCGCGCTCATAAAAAAAATCGATCTTATAATGTAGATCGCGCTAGATGAGGATTTACTTATACCGTCTAAACAGCGTGGGTGGTGGTGGGTTGATTTAAACTGTAGATTGTTAAATGTTAAATTATTTGAAGAATATTTCCTCTTATTTAAGACACACAAGAACAGTACCCGGCGGTAACTAATACACATCGGGCTTAAGAAAGAGACTGTCGTCCATAATCGGCTAACTTCGGCTATGTAGAGCTTCGTCTCTGTCATTCATACACGTGTTCCATTGCGATTTGTTAGTCGTTGTCAAGCGTTCTAGGGACAGAGACGACGCTCTACAAAGCTGATTATGGCCGACAGTCTCTTTCTTAAGCCCGATTTATATTACTTACCGCCGGGTATAGATCGTTCAGCCAGAAAAGTCATTTTGCAATAGTGGTACACTCTGTTTTACACAACTTATGTAGTGGTATTGGTTTTAGAATGCCACACGATTGGTTCGCGCAGAGCGTACGTTTATATTGTTGTTAAAATACTCAGTGATTAGAAAATAACTACCATGTAGAAATTAGGAGTGCGATTTTTGTCTAATGTAATGTACAATTAAAAAATTTTCGAAAGCTCAGAATGTACTTTGTTATAACTTAAAGTTTCCTAGAATTTAGTATCACTCCATCCACTGTTATTTTAAAACTTTATTATTCGGCATTGCAATTATGATACATTAATATGTTAAATCATCTTACAATCATTTAATTTTTATATGCCATCTAATTAAAGCTGACGAACATTTTTATTTTATTATACTTGTACTTATATTTATTTTTAATCTTGAAAAAAATCATTATTGTCATTTAATGTTTCCTAGAATTTAGTATCACTCCATCCACTATTATTTTAAAACTTTATTATTTTAAGGGGGTATTTTACTCTAGAGGGGTGAATTTCGGTTTTGAATTTTCCAAGGTAGGGACGATATAAAAATATTTATCGAAGTTTCATACCAAATTTGTTGGATAACACTTGAGATTTTATGTCGACCAGGTCGAAAAAAGTAGTTTTCGAGAAAAACGCGTTTAAAGTTTTGAGATTATTGTCCGAGTCATACCGGTGCGGCGTAATTCCTGGCTCATTTATAGCTATAATTTCGTAAATATTGAGAATTTTAAAATTTCCTTTTGAGAACATATTATTAAAGCTCTAAATTTTAAAATATGCAAATAAAAAAAAAATTCTTTCAAATTTCTCGAGTAGAATACCCCCCCTTAAGGGCTTAAGAAAGAGACTGTCGGCCATAATCGGCTAACTTCGGCTTTGTAGAGCGTCGTCTCTGTCATTCATACACGTGTTCCGTCGCATTTGTCAAGCGTTCTAGGAACAGAGAATACGTGGAGTGCCTATTATTTCTTTTTGTGTAGCTTACTCTCAATAATGCTCCGCTTTTATGTTAAAATTTGGGGAATCGCGAGATCGAAAAGAAGATATTTGAATGATTAATCTAAAAATGACGTCCTCTATTTCTACTTAATATTTAAGCATATGATGACATCCGTGACCTAGTTGATAAGATACCTCTCTTATGACCTGGGAATTACGGGTTTAATTCCCATCGGAAACCAATTTATTTTTTAAAACGATACCAGCCCGATTTTCACATCTTTGAAACACCTTTCTAATTGTTAAGAAGATATTGGCCACATGCCAGTAAACTAACCAGGTTGTGCTCTATACAATGGAATTGCAATACTGAACTATTAGAGCATCAACAATCGCACACGAAATAAGGGTTATTCCGATTTATTGAAATTCTCAACAGTTTTGAGAGGAGGTTTCTATAATATAAATATGGAACAGTCCAGGATCTGGCATGTCAGGTACGATGAAGAATTCTGTAAGGTCTATTGGACTCCTACACTTTCCATCTATATGAAGAAACAATTACTCAGATTAGCTGGTCATATCGAGAGTATCAGATCCATCCCTAACCAATAGGCAAGTAAGCCAGACTTAGAGGCACACTTTCAAGTTTAAGATAAAAGTAAACGAACAATTAAATTTGAAATACTTTTTTTTAATCGACAGAAAAGCTTGAGAACTCTTAACTTAAAAAAAATATGGACGCAACTTAAAAAATATCAAATGTTCAAAGAAACAATGAGCTGTACGTCGAGTCATGAAACGGATACACATAATAGAAGACCTCTAATAAATGCATGGCCGCGCGATAACGCACTGGACTTCCGTGCGGAAGGTCGTTGGTTCGAACCCCACGCTGTGCTAATCCCCTCGTATAACACAGCCACTTTTTCCGCCTAGTGTTCGAGGGTATAAGACATACATTCGATATTTTAAAATATTTGCAAAATAAAAACAAGACATGGAACTACAAGCTGATGGGGAAAGAAATTATTGTTATTTGAGGTATTTTAAATATGGAAATTTAAGCAGTAAATATTTTTTTATGATTCTGTGTAGTTTTTCAGTGAAATTTAGATATATTTTAAAGCAAAAAAATGTCCTAGTGATAAAAACAAACTTATAAAAATAGACAGTCGCGTTGACGTACAGAAATAAACACGTGTAATACGACTGGGTGATGTGATAAAAATGTCATACAAAAAATAAATATGTAATATAACATAATTATAATTTGAAGCATTGAAATGAAACGTGGATGTGGAAAAATGCCGAAAGAAGTTAATTAAACGCTATATAAATGTGTGAACTGAAAATAATACACGAGGCGACAGATGATTTACATACCATATCCATATTCATATACTCGTACATATATTATATATTCAGTGACACCCAAGAGGCATAAATAGGTCTTGGCAGCATCACATGGCACCAAAGAGCACAAAACCGAATTATTTGGAGTCGACTTGGGGAGATCTTCATCCAGCAGAGGATCGGCCCAGGTTGACAATTATGGTGATACATATACATACACATATACATATGTGTATATATCAGCATCATCATCAGTCCACATTCATTCACAAATTCAGGATGTAGGCCTTTACAAGTTGTTTCCAAGAAATCCTGTCCTTTGCGAATCGCTACCATTAATCGCTGCTTGCTTACGTATTTCATCTACCAAGCATGCCCTCGACCTGCTTAGATGCCTTATTCTGCATATTGGATACCACTGGATTACTTCATACGTTCCATGATGGTTTGTTGATCGGGCGACGAGCCTTGCCCACTTCCAAAATGAGTCGTTTTACAACCTCTATAATATCGTCCACGTTTGTTTGGGCGTATCCACTCATTGCGTTTGCGGTCTGGTACAATCTAGTATGCACCTCTCCATCCTGCATTTTGTTGTATTATTCGTCCAGAAAGAGCCCAAGTTTCAAATCCATATGCTAGTTCTGGTAAGATTCATTGGTTAAATACTTTCCAATTGCTCTTGAAAATGTAGTTCAGATGTCAAAAGGAACTCCAAGCTAGTTTTGCTCTTCTATTTATTTCTTTCAAAGCGCAATTCACAAATGAAATATTTTATTTTAAGTAGATAAATGTTATTGTAGGACTTGTTCCAGCTGTGTTCAGTCTACTTGGATCGATGTAACATCAGCAAAGCGGTTTGACATGTATTAGGTGTTAATATAAGTTGTGTCCGTTTTTTTCCAAATAAAAAATGAGCACCAAAAGTAAAACAAAATGGTCAAAATCAATTGTCGAACGTTGATTTTTGTTGTTTTCACTCAAAACATGTGGAAACCAAGCGCCGAACTTCTGGACTTTTCCCATTGATTTAAGATGGCGGTATACAATCATGTGACTACAATTCATCTAATCAGCCAATTCTACGGTGGTTTGAAGGGGATCTTCATGAATAATATGGTTTAAGCGGTCCTCATCGAAGTCCACTGGTCGTCCGGAACGCTCCATGTCTTTCAGGTCGAAATTACCGTATTTGAAACGCAAAAACCATCGACGAGCTGTCCTTTTATTCATAGCATCTTCACCGTACACTTCGCAAATATCGCGAGCAGCTTTGGCAGCTTTATTCCTTCGATTGAATGCGAACAGAAGGAGGTGTCGAAAATGCTCACTTTCGTCTACTTGACATTCCATTTTGAAGGCTTGTAATCAAATAAAATAATATACTCGTATGTAACGTAAAAGCAAATATAATATTTTGTAGAGCAGAAAATTTTCTTTCGAATGACATATAACCTTTACCATTTTGTTTTACTTTTGGTGCTCATTTTTAATTTGGAAAAAACGGACACAACTTATGTTAACATCCAATATTTTGCCTTTTCAATTATCATTTTCAAACCCACTAGTTTACCTTACCTTGTCAATTCTAGTTTACCTTACCTTGTCAATTCTAGTATTTGACTCTGTAGTTACTCAGGACGCGTAGCGAAGAGAATAATATCGTATGCAAATCTAAAATGGCTCAAATATGAACCATTAATACTAATTTCGTTATTTTCCCATTCGAGCTTCTTGACCACATCTTCCAAAGTAGCGTTGAACACATTTGGCGAGATGGTATCGCCCTGAGGAACTTCCTTACTTATTGGGAATTTATCGGTATTTTAATGGAGGTTTACTGGTGCCGTCGCATTATTGTATATAGTATTGAAGACTTTAATAAAGCGTTTTAGTATTCGTTGATTAAGTAGGGCTTTAATAATAGCGGACTTCTTGACCAAATCAAAAGCCTTTTTGTAGTGTACGAACGCTATGTACAATGGAAGTTGGTATTCTTGACAACGTTCCACAATTTCCTTTGCTACATGAATGTGGTCCATTGTGCTGTATCCTCTTAATCCAATCTCGGTTGATTTTTTATCCAAAGCTGTTTAATGTATATTGGAGAGAATCTTAGTAAAAATATTACATAGAGTTAGTAGTAAGCTAATGGGTCAGTAATTCTTAAGATCTTCTTCGTATCTCTTTTTGTGGAGCAATATGATGGTGGCATTTTTCCATTTTTCGGGAATATCTTCGTTTTGTCGACAAGATGTAAAGATTTTCGATAACATCTTGTCTACTTTTTTTCCCATTTCTTTAAGGATATCAATGGCAAGTTCACCAGAACCTGGTGCTTATCATGGTTTCATATCGCGTAAAGCGTTTCCTACTTCCCAGGGTAGAATGTTAGGTTCTGCTTCCATATCATCGTCCTGAGTTTGGACAGAGAAGTCTTGTGATGATGTATCTGTGGGATCATTGTAAAGGTTGTGGTAGAATTCTTTCACACTCTCGGTAATAATTCACGATTCCTGGTAACCATGTTGTCGGAGAGTCTGAGGGCGGTGATGGTTTCGTTGTTAGGTGTTGACAGTTGGTTCGTTCTCTTGAAGCTTTTACAGTTTCGATAGTTCTTATTATTAGGTCCATATTGAATTCACGTAAAGCCTTGCGAATCTCTCAGCAAATTAATTGACAAAAGTTAGAAAATTCAGCTGCATTAAAAAATCTGCGATGAGGCTTTCATATCTCTCATTTTCCCCATGAGTTTAAACGTTTCCTCTGATAATTAAGATGTTTTTTTAGACACCTCTAAAGTCTCTAACCTTTCTTGCCGAGCT
This sequence comes from Odontocerum albicorne, assembly GCA_949825065.1. Lineage (NCBI taxonomy): Eukaryota > Metazoa > Arthropoda > Insecta > Trichoptera > Odontoceridae > Odontocerum > Odontocerum albicorne. The sequence goes on from OX463843.1 coordinate 8,913,561, forward strand.
CAATATGTTTTCAGTTACCTGTGTAATTAGATTAGAAGTGTTAAGGCCATTTTAAAGTACAGAAATCGTAGAAGTTGTACGAGATGGTGTTTGGATGTAGAACAGGCTAAGGTGTGTGTAAAGATAGAAAATGTTCGCACTGTCGTCTCTCCGTAGCCTGATATAAAATGGTTTCATGGTATGTATTTATGTAATGGTATGTATTTATTTATGTAAAATGATATGTATTTAAAATATGAAAGTACATATCATTTTACATAAATAAATACAGTAAAATAAATAAAATAAACTTTGAAGATATCATGGAGTTACCCCCCTGTTATCGAATATAACAATAAAATGAAAGAAGAAAAGGTTAAAAGTCAGATAAACCGATGGAGTGGTACGAAAAGAAGTATTGATTTTAGGCAGGCTAAATACATGTGTCATGATAAAATAGTGTGACGTTCTGTCCTCTTTGCCTAGTACATAACAGAAGTAGCGCAACGGTATTCATATATGTATGTCATCTCTATTGGTACAAACATAGATAAAATATCTCATGTTCGTTCTATCTTGACATAAATCTTACACTTCTGGCACGTTCATACATCTAGTCTTACATACTATCATAGTCTATGTATGTATGTAAACAAACGTATTACAAGAATGTCTTTCATCTTCCAAATACTCCGAAAACAACGCTTTAAAATACGAGTAATACTTTTGTTTTTTTTTATACTTAAACTCAAATTATGTCAGCCCAAATACTAATAAATATAAAAGTACAATAATACCTCACTTAACGGCGCTTTACAATGATATTCATTTTTAATATTTTCGGCGCTTTTTTGCTCTAACAGCACTCTTCCTTCGATTGTTCAATATTTATTCATAAGTGTACACAAGCAAATATAGCAAAATAATAACAAATGTATTTTTTTACTTTTGTGTTTTTTTGGCTTAGCGTTGTTGTTTTTAAGTTTATACGTGCATTATCAATTTTAAAAGAAGACGTAATTTGCTATACATCCATATTCGCATTACATCTGTGGTCTGGAAACAAAAAGTCATTGATTTATATTGTTTTAAGTCTGAACAGTAAATAAACAACGCTAATAATACTTAGAATCGGGACAGTGAAAATTAAGGAAATATTTTATTTTTGTTCTAATTTTTGACGGGGACGATTAAGTCAGAAAGTAGTTGAAATGTCGAGATTAATGTTGCGTATATAAAAATGTGAGACGGGAAAATAAAATAAGAGCGAGTTTGTGGCATTAAACATTATAATTTTTTCGAGAACACGGAAATTCGCAATTTCGTCAGCCAACGGCCTTCCCCATAGATTTTTTTTATCTGATTCTAAAATTTTCTTAAAATGATTAAATTTGAAATATGCGCATTCGTGACGAACACTGCAAGCGAGTGAATGCAATATAACGGTGATAATATTTTTACGTCAATGTGGCTTTGACAACTCATAACAAGATATAAGATTTAATTTTGTTTTGTTATTTTGAATATATAATATTTTTATTCAGAAATATTTATTTTACATCAAAAAGACAAGACAAAATTAAATCTGTATTCATAGACAGTTTTTCTGAAAATTACGAGTATAAACGAAGAAAAATATAAATAATTTATCTCTAAATCATCATAAACATCACGTCTCTCAATCATGAGGATAACAACTGTAGAAAGAGAGACAGCCACCAAATATTATATAAACTAGTTGCGACCCGTGAAATATTCATGAAAGTAAAACAAATTCTACATTTATGAAAATATATATTCATAAATGTAAAATTTGTTTATATATATTGTATCATTTATACATCGTCCCCTTTTACACCGGTTCAAAAATTGTTAGCTAGGTATTTAAAATTCGTTCAGTATCACGGACTCACCGAGTTTCAAATTTCGAATTACTTTCGGAGAGAATCCAAGTATTCCTCTCTCGCTCTCTTGTATTCAAAATTCAATTCTCGTATTCTTTCTTTGACGACAACCATCGTATGGGTTTTGACCTATTTATACTATGATATTTCAGCCTAAAAAAGATTATGGATAAAAAATATATAGAGTCCAGAGCCGATTCTGTCAGAACCAAAAATCTCCTTCGAACCAGCGAAATGAAGGTACTCAGGAGTATCGGTGGCAAAACCCTTCGTGATAGAGTACGAAACACAGAAATCCAAAGGATGTGCGAAGTTGAAGATATTGTCAGATGGAGACGACAGAGAAAAAGATTCTGGAAAGAACATGAATTCAGAATGGCGGAACCAAGAGCCGTAAGAATGGCCAGGGGCATTATCCCCCAAGCAAACCGACCTCCAGGACGACATCCCAAAAGATGGAAAGACAGCTGGGAGTCGACGTCACAAGAGAGAAACGATGATGCTAGACAATAACAGACCAACAGGCCTAAAAGAAGAAGACAAAAAATACACCTAAATTGTTACGCTGAAATATGTAAATTTTCAATATAAACCAACGTACATATGGACGTATACTCGTATAAATAAAAAAAAGACCCAATCTACATTTACCTGTTCGAAGATAAACGAGATAATATGACATCGCTTTGTATGGGAAAACTTTTTAAGATGTAATTTAACTGTGAAATCCTAATTTAACTGGTTTGTTTTCACACATAAGATTGAGATTTGTTCATTAGAATTTCTTATAAAACAAAAAAGGCGTTTGGTGCATTGGATTCTTTTATAAAATTTATATACGAGTAAGTCCATATTATCTCGTATGAATATATTCTATCAAGTCATGCTTTTTGAATTGTAAAAATATTAGGTGTTAACATGAGTTGTGTCAGTTTTTTCCAAATTTAAAAATGAGCACCAAAAGTAAAACAAAATGGTAAAGGTTATACATCATTCGAAAGAAAATTTTCTGCTCTACAAGATATTGTGTTTGCTTTTACGTTATATATATTATTTAATTTAATTACAAGCCTTCAAAATGGAATGTCAAGTAGACGAAAGTGAGCATTTTCGACACCTCCTGTTCGCGTTCAATCGAGGGAATAAAGCTGCAAAAGCTGCTCGTCGATGGTTTTTGCGTTTCAAAGTCGGTAATTTCGACCTGAAAGGCATGGAGCGTTCCGGACGACCAGTGGACTTCGATGAGGACCGCTTAAACCATAATATTCATGAAGAACCCTTTCGAACCACCGTAGAATTGGTTGAGCAGATGAATTGTAGTCTCATGAATGTATACCGCCACGTTATACCAATGGGAAAAGTCCAGAAGTTTGGCGCTTGGTTTCCACATGTTTTGAGTGAAAACATCAAAAATCAACGTTCGACAATTGATTTTGACCATTTTGTTTTACTTGTGGTGCTCGTTTTTAAATTGGAAAAAAACGGACACAACTTATATTAACACACAATAAAATAAATATCTAAACTCCTGAACTGTATTTTATATGTTATTACGGTGAATCATACATAATAACATACATAATAACATACATGACGATCACGGAATTCGTCGTGTACGATTCACAGTAGGCCACGGGACCCAGTTAGTACGAAGTATGTCTTCCAGCCCGGTGGTTACGGGTTCAATACCCATTAGAATCAAGATTTTTAGAAAATATTCCAGTTTGAGGCAGTGAATAACATATTTTTTTTAGTTACTTGGAAAATATTGCTACATGGTAATACGTCTGTCAGGTTGTGCTATATACAACGAAAATGTTATATAATTCAAACGTTCAACATGTGTAAATACATTGAAATTCGTTATGTTGGGATGCGCCCATCTGAACATCGTTACCATAAGATTAAACGATAGATAGTTTTTATTTTAAATGCGACAGAAGTAAAATGAAAGCAAAAACATGAAAAATAGTGGAGCATACGAAATATGACTACACATATACGTAAGTATTCAAAATAGTATACTTGGACATTAATTTCTATTTTCCATTTCACCCAAATAAGTTAAAACATCATAGTATTGTCAAAGGAACTTTTACATTCTGTCAACATCATTTTCCGTCTTTAACCTTTCCCTTCCTGTGCTAAAAAAAATATCGCCCGTTTCGGTGCTGTGTATTCAATACACATGTAAAAATGAGCGATTTAAAATCGAAAAAATAAAAATATTCATAGCCAATCGCTTAAATTAATTAAATTTGAAGTCCAAAGTGATAATAATTGAAATGTAATTGCTGAAAACATGAAAAAAAAAAACATCGGACGACGTTCACAAAACGTGCGAAGCGACCACCTCGAACGAAAGCCCGCTTGCTAGTGAGCGAGCGAACTGAGATTCTATAATACATATTTCTTGCGTTCCCATATACCGAAGTAAATTGAGACGTGAATAGCGTCGCTTCCTCCCCCATAGCGGTTTTTTAGAATGAATATACCTACGTCACACACTGGCACACGTTTGACTGTATTGGTGAATTTATTTCCGATTTTCACAAAATATCTCTGATGTGGCCAATAAGTGCTAATTATTATTAATAATATTTTTTTCATTCAATGCGTAAATGTATAGTATTACGAGGAATATCTAAAACCTGAACCCGGTATTTATTATATTTATAGAGATATTAAAGTTTTCAGAAGCAATGTGTACTAGTTACACATCACAGGACAGGAACACATCACAGGACAGGAACACGGACGTTCTTCAATGATGCCTAAGAGACTCCTTTGTATACCAATACATCACACATTTTACAGTTTCAATTGCGGTTCACTCACTGTGGAACGATCATCCAATATTTATCAGATGTACACCATCCTTATTTATGACAAATGAAAAAAATATAACATGTCTTAGAATATCCATTCATGCAAATTGTTTGATTCCCTTCCGTATTCGTGAATGAATAAATATATATATTTTTTTAAATCTGTCATTCATTAAATAACTTATGTTTACAAGACGAGCTAGTTGTTTATAAGAAATTGCTGTATAGCAAAAAGCTTGCCAGATGTATCACATTTAGACATGTACACAAAAAATTTAAATAAATAATAAATAAATATTGTCATCAAATTATACGTATGTAGAGGGCAGGGAGGTATTTTGATGTTTGGGTCTGATATCAATGAGTTTTTGTCATTTGGACTTGTTTTGAGATATTTGTTAGACATGGCATCACTCTATATGTACTTAATTTTGATATTTTTAGACGGAATTGATGAAGCGCACACACATTGTATTAACTTCATATTAACGCACGCAGGAGAAACCGAATTCTACTATGCGTATCCAGAAAGTAAGTGTACTGAGGCTCTCACGACCGGATGGATTTTATTTTCGACATGTTGGCTACACTTCCGTGTAGCCTGACCCTTCCCCCCCCGCAACGAGACCGATTCGAGGTCAGTACGTTGAGAAGTGTCGACGCGACAACACGTTTCGTGAAAAATGTCAATCCAATCTCCCGCCAAGTGCGAAATAGGCGGCGTCATCTGTTATCTCATTTGGAAGGGAAAACCTCCGGTAGAGGTTTATAATGAGGTGAAAACTGCATATGGTGATAAAGCTATGAATCGTACGAGTGAGTACAAGTGGTGTCGCGAGTTTAAAAACGGTCACGTCACACCTCTTCACCCTCCGCCAAAAAGTTCAAAACCACAATTTCAGCCAAGAAAATCATGGCATCCGTGTTTTGGGACTTTCAATGCATAATTTTAATTGAATATATGCCTCAAGGGGAGACCATCAACTCTGCAAGATACTGTGAGACCCTAAAAAAATTGCGGAGGGCGATTCAGAACAAGAGGAGAGGCATGCTGACAAAGGGAGTCTGCCTGCTGCACGACAATGCCAGACCACACACGGCCAACGCCACGAAGGAACTGCTCGCCTCGTTTAAATGGGATGTCCTGAACCATCCCGCGCATTCCCCTGACCTAGCACCTTCAGATTACTATTTATTTACCTCCCTGAAGCTGCACATGGGTGGAAAAAGGTTTTCAACCGACGAGGAGGTAAAGGAGGTGGAGAAGTGGGCGGAGGGGTTGGCGGGAAACTACTTCGAGGAAGGCATCAAAAAGTTGATACCCCCCTTCACCACCTGCATTGAGAGGAATGGCGACTATGTCGAAAAATAGCTTACATATGTAATACGGTAATAAATAAAAAAAATTGTAACCTACAAAAATTCAGTACACTTATTTTCTGGATATGCCTCGTATATTATGTGAATTGAATAATTTTATTAACTTCATACACGTATTAGCGCACGCATGAGAAACCGAATTCTATATAATGTGAATTGAATAATTTTATTAACTTCATATTAGCGCACGCATGAGAAACCGAATTCTATATAATGTGAATTGAATAATTTTATTAACTTCATATTAGCGCACGCATGAGAAACCGAATTCTATATTATGTGAATTGAATAATTTTCTATGTGTAAATGCAATTAGTGAATACAAATTAAAAATACTTAATTCATCAAGTGCTTGACATATCCGAATTAGCTATGAGAATATATGGAAGAGCGTGGCTTAACCGAATTAATTGAGCATTCGGGTTGAAAACCATTGGAGTAGGCACGGAACTCGCTGTTTAACATCTAACGCATTGATAATTCTAATTATTATGTAGAAACAATTAAAAACTCACACAGATCTAGCGAGTATTGCTGCCAGATGAACCTTTAAACCAGACTGGAACAATTTTCTTTGGGATACCATCGGAAATAGAATTATTGTAGAAGTATCCAGATGTAAATCAAGCATTTTATCAACTATGTCATAATAATATACACTTAATAATGAAGTACGGTGACTAAAATATATATATTATAAATTTTCGTGTGACATATTTGATAAAAAAATAAAGTAAATGAAAAAACAACCAGTGTCGTACAAGAGTTGCCTACTATTAAAGACATCCTGAATTATGAGTTTAATTGAATCATTAAAACCCTTATCACTCCGAAAGCCAATATAATGGCTTCAAGGCGACTGGTAACCAGCTCCGAAAGCTATTATAGTGGCTTTGGTGACCGGAAACTTTGAAGCTTTATTTTTAATATTTACTAACAATATTTTGAAGATGTTATTTTTAGTGCACTTAAAGGATTATATATGCTATATAATGTATTAATATGCAAATTGCAGTCAAGTGTTAGCTTCTGTTGTTTTTAATATTTGCATTCTTTACCTGTACTATACATGCGCATTTGAGTGAGTCGTTTTATTTGGACAACCTGTATCGGTACACTGTGCCCTACAGAGCTATTTTCGGTGTGGTGACCATCATTTTACAAAGTGAACGGAAAAACAACGTAAATTAAAAAATTTAATATCACCATGAATCAATTTAACCCTTCAGCGCATCTAATCTGTGAGATGAAGTATCTAGTTTTTTTTGTGCTAATGGGCGAGGTTTACCAACAAAGAGGTGAGGCTTATAGTAGCTTCCTGACTCCCTATCCCTCACACAAGGGTATCTTTGTTATTTCTCCAGTGCACCGTTGGTCTCCGTGACGGACGTTTTAATCTGCTGGATGAGTTGCGCCCGATTACGTAAGTATTTTCGATTTGCGAAATTAATTTTTTTTTCTCAATATTTCTTTTTATTATATATACCTGCAATAATTCGTATATCTATGTTGTAGCCCCTAATTCAATTATATTGATCGTTAATGACTATATGAATGCACGCATGGTGTGTGAAAATGATTATAAGAATGTTTTCGAAAATGTTCAGAGTGAGCCTGATCAGGAATAACTTTCTAATCATATTTTGATTACTCCCTTTTGTTTTTGTGAAGACGTTTTATGATCACAAGTGAATTTGAATTTTACATTCTAAATAATGTTTGAAAAAATGCTAGCATAGTGTTCTCTATTGTTAAGTTAATGCTTTTATTTTCGTCACATGAACACCTAGCTTATGAAGATGTGACAGTTAATTCCACATACTTTTTATTGTGCAATTTTTTGTACAAACCTATTGTGGGTATTAAATGACTGAAAAAAATTGTGATGTTACAGAATTGCATTAGTTATGTTGATAAGCCGCCGATAAAAGACTGACAATGTTGTAAACTAGTTATTTTCTATTTTAAGAAAAACAATATGAGAAAATTTAAAATGTTATTATATTATTGAAAAGTGCAAAGAAATGTACAAATGTTATATAATCATGTTTGAGTAGAAAGTTCAGTTTGATAAGCTTTCCCTTAAGCGTAAGCAGAAATTTAATTTTTAATCTCACATATGAGTTGCGCCCGAACGTGTAAGGATTTGTATTGTGCCCGACGGAGGGTTAATAAAAGTTTTACAGGATATAAATCTTCATTTAGTGGCTAAGCTATTGCACACCAACAAATTCACCGACCACACCGCTGTACTGAATTCGATGGCACGCCGTAGTAAGATGATCGCAGTTCATCTGCATGTTTTTTTACCCTTTTTTGTTGAAAGAATAGACATGATCACGGTTATACTTACACCCCCGAATACTAGACGGAAAAAAATGCCTGTTTCATTCGAGGAGAGTATCACAGCTCCGGGATCGAACCGGCGACCTTCCCCATAGGAGTCAAGTGCGTTACTGCGCGGCTATGCACCTCACAAATATTCGCAAGATAAGTATTGCCATAATAGTGTCCAACCAATGCTAGAAGATGGCTCCTCGAGATGAAGAGTTCATCAAGAGTTACTTAGCAACGGTAAAAAAATTTAACCAAGCAAAAATAAAAACTCGTTTACATCCGTTTTATCTCCGCCAATATTCTACATTGAATGACAATCACCTAGTTCGTATGTTTGTATTTTCGTATTACTTTCTAAAGTTTCCCAATAGCATGACTAAATGTATTTTTTTGTATAATTAAGACAGGGGTTGGCTAACGTAAAAGCAAGAACCCGTTTTAAATTGACATAATTCGCTCTCTTAACGCGTATCTAATATTTTCATCATTGTATATGTTCATTTAGTAATAAATCATGTATTGTGTAATTTAGTTATGGACGAGCGAAGAAGTCCATCTATAATATATTACTATTAAAATCCTCATTTTCTCCAAACTTGTGATCCTTTTATCTTCAAAAACAATTAACAGAATGAAAAAAAATTGCACACACATAAATAAAATTGCATACAGATGATCACATTTTCCAAGCAGCAAACTTATTCAAACTTGCAAATTGTCGTTTCAAACTTACATTTACTTGTAAGGGGGCATGCTCATTTCATGGGCCGAAATTTTTTAAGATAAATAATTATGATACCGGCTATAGAGACAGGTATAACAAAGAGAATAAGAACTTATTTATTAAAATCGGTTAATCAGTTTTGGAGTTATTACGGGGAATAGTTAAAAAAAGTGATTTTTCAGGAAACGCTTTTAAAGTTTCAAGTGCGATTAAAATAAATATTTTCAACTTACTTTTAATCAACAATTCCAGGGCCATATAAACTTGTTAAAAAATCCCGACAAACTAAATATTAATTCATCATTCCAAGAAATCCTATTGGACGAGAATTCTTGGAAAATAAGACTGCTGCCATAACAATAGACGACCCGAAAGCTGCGAAGCCCAGATCATTTTTCCACTGGCGCGCTCGACTATAAACCCTCCTAACTTTTCTAATTTTCAAGATTTTTGAAAATTTCTTACTGGAAATGATTAAAAATGGATTATAAAAAAATAAAAGAAAATCGATTTAAAAAAAAAATCCAAATGAGAATACCCCCTTATATAGTACAACGGAACGGTCAGGCATTAAAATAACCTCTAAATTTTGACACTTTTTTCAATGAAAGTTTCAACGATACACTGAATAAGCATAATAACAACCACGCTCCGATCGACTGTTGAAATTGTTTTCCTACCTTTACCTTTATGGAAGTCGGCGCGCCATTGTATGTGATGGGAGCCAAATAAGCATATTGCCTTTGGGCAAAAGAGGTTTTAGCTCTAGGGATGGTGAACATTTCATTAGTTGCCATGCGTGTCATGTGTGTCTGCTGAGTCTGCATCTTCCCTTCCTCTCGATGGTAGTGCCAGAGAATGGATTTGAGATGTAAATTGGCTATGTTCAGGACCTGATACTCTCTGAAAAGCTCCGCCGTGGGATACCGAGCAGGAAGTTTATTAATTATTTTCACAATCGATTTTTGGGAAACCTGCAATATGTGTTTTTGGGTTAAGGTGCTTATAATATACTCGTACTATATCAATAAGTAAAGAAGTATTTACCTGTAAAAATAAAATATATATGATCCAACATTCTACTTTTCTGTATAACGAGTATATGCGGAGAAGTAGTAATGTGTAACTCCCTTTTCCTTTATTTTTGTGGATCGATGAGTGCTATGCAGTGATTGAATGATCCTTTCTAAAATTTATGAATTTAATTTAAATGCGTTTTTTTGGTATAATGTGATTATGGGGGGAATTTTTTATACTTGTGATTGCTTTTTACATATTTCTGTATTTTTTTATTAAGATTAATTTTATGTAAACTACCTACCTCAGGGCGAGCAGATGCCTAGTTAGGCAGGGGACTGTTTTGCACATTTTATTGTTAAAATTAAAAAGTATAAATAAAAATACATTAAAACTAACTTGGTAACTTGTTTTTCAGAAATAAGGCATGTTAGCATAAAAATTAAGCAGGGTTTAATTAACTTATTTTTCTATTAAATCAATTAAACTTTCAAAATTTAGGAAGGTTGCCCAATTCTTAAACGACCCCTACCAAAAATTTGCTCTTAGCTAGTTGTAAAAAGAGTCTCGGGTCGAGTTGCTTTTAATACTTAAAATGCCAACTATGTACAAGGTAACTCAAGCTTGCCGATACATCGTCCATGCGAACCGAACTAACGAGATCCTATATCACTTGACACTGGCGTACATTCCTTCATAAATAGGAGTACACGAAAATTATTCGAGAAAATTTTCAAACATATAATGTTTGGGAATAAGCAAACTTTTACGCTGAAAACAAAAAGGGGCTCATTCCACATATGATGGCCCAATTTAAAAACGATTTTTGACATATTTTGTAAAGTGATTCAAGGAAATAATTAAATATTTACGACTTTAGCACCATTTTTGTATACATAACATCTGGTAAGGTTTTATTAACAAATTGACTGCTGAATAATTTGTTTTACATTTACTGTACTGTTAAAAAATTAAAAAAAGCAAGTATAATTCATTAGCGCACAACCCTTACAAACTCTATAGTACCATAAGGCCACTCTGGACTCATTTGTTTTATAATTCACCCAAAGAAATTGGGAATAGAACGACGATAGGCATTTTCAACACCCAGCAAAGTTTATATCAACGCATATATGCGTTTTCAGCACTGACTTAAATATATATTTTTTTCATTCGTATATATCTGAACTGATAATTCGGACAGAGATGGCTGAAAGATATTATCTTCAGTTCAATTATTTAAGCCCTTAGTTTAAATAAAACACTTGTTGGTAATACTACCCAGCACGTAAAGAAAAATGATAAATAGCAGAATAATGAGTGAGGATATTACGAAAAAATGCAGATTGAAAGAAGATACAGTATTTTAAATGAAGAAAGAAACATTGAGATGGTTCGTTATGTTAAAAGAATGAAATGAAAGACTCATCAATAATCTATACGAGCTTTTTTTTAACTTGGCGAGTTTATTGCCATGTGGCAATCTCTTCCAACCAATCAGACAGATGTTTTCATAGGCCCTAAGTGTTAACCAGACTGGATTCCTATTTTAAAAAATCTGGATTCCAGCGGGGATCGAATCCGCAACCTCCGGATCGGTAGGCAAGTGTCTTACCACCAGGCCAGCTATATATGGTAGAAGGAACGAGAAGTTTGGGAAAATTTATATAAATGTCGCAGGACTATTTGAATACAATTCTGAAAAAAGTAAAAGTCTTTATAAAACGGGAGAGTATGATTGATAGATGTTTATATGGATGTGGCAGAAACGAAATATGTTTACCAAAATATAAATCATACCCTCTATCTACCTCAATAGGAACAAAAGTATGATAGTCATGTGGTTAGTATTTTCGACTTCCATCAGTTGACATGAGAGATATGACTGAGAAAGACCAGTCCATAATAAATATGATCCGAAGATACTGAGAAAGAATTTTGTCCCGAAAAAAATCAATTCTGATACATCATTAAAAGACGTGGCAATTTATATTCTTAATTAAATTATTTTTTTAAACTATATTTTTTAAAAATTCACTGACAGGGAATATTTCAATTAAGGTGAATTTAAAAAAATAAGGTTCATGTAACACGTTGCGAACGATTACTTAATGTGTCGCGTTCGACGATCCCTGGTTTAACTTAAGTATGAATTAAGTTTTGAAATACAACCTCTCACACGTTATTCGCCCTCAGACGAGTTTTTTTTATGTTTAATAAAAAGCAAGTAAGGCTAACACCTCGAACAACTCCACTTATGCGTAATGACCCAGATATGTGTTAAATTGATTAATTATGAATTAATTTTAATCGATTAAAGTTATACACAGTTGTTCTTAAGCACGCTAAACATATATTTTTACACATTATTTCTTTTTTTTTTCCAAATGTCAATTTTATATAGCGTCGTATAGACAACAAACTCTCCTCAAGAGCGCTCAAACTCGGGATTCGAACCCACTATTAATCTAAACAAATTACGTCTGGCAGCTATAGAAGCGCCCAAGCGAATCATTTATAACAATTTCTTTGTATTCAGTGCAACCTTGCGGGATTATTTATATACTCAATAAGAAAGTCTGACACTCTGTCCATTCTGCCTACCCCAAAAGGAAAATGGCGCAATGGTATGTATGTACGATTGTGTTAGGTGGAGAAAGAGTTGAACAATAGTTTTCATATATGTGTAGGATAGCGAATACCCGAGTACCACGCGTGGCGATGCATGAGAAACCTACCTACCAGTAACTGTATTGAAATATAGTAATTAGATAGTAGTTTTTGAAGTGAAACTTCTATTGGCGCGGTAGGGCGAATTGGCCTGAACGTCACGAAAAGTGAAACGGTGTATTATATTATTATTTTATTACTATTAAATTATTATTTATTATTATTAAATATTTTATTTATTAATAAATTATTATTAATTATTTTAATATTATTAATTATTTATTATTAATAATATTATTAAGTGCATTATATTATTATTAAGTGCATTATTATTATTAAAAGTATTATTTATTATTAAAAATAAAAATAAAATATTTTTTGCTATACATAATTTACATTTAATATATATTTATAATAATATACATACTCGTAGGTTATTATAATATTAATAATTATATGATAATTAATTACAATAAAATTAATTAATAATATAATTATTAATAGTATAATAAAAATAATATTATTAATAATATATTATATTATTAATATTATAATAAAAATAATATAAAAATAAATAAATAATTATTTAAAAATAATTAATTTAGTAATTGAATGGTTGAAGTAAAATATACACTAAGTACCAAAAAAAACTAAGTATGCAGTTTCGTTCTATATGACAATGACATACTCGTATAGAATGAAACTGCATACTTAGTTTTTTTTTTTGGTACTTAGTGCCTATTTTACTTCAACCATTCAATTAATAATAACATCAAAATATTTATACATTTAATATTACAATATATAAATTTAATATTATTAAGTGTATTATATTATTATTAAAAATAAACATTTTTTTTAATTAAGAGAGATTTTCTTGAATTAAATTTAACATAACCATTTTTTATTTAATTAAGAGAGATTTTCTTGAATTAAATTCCACATAACCAATTCCTAATCCTAAAAAAAAAACGTTAACAAATGAAAAGCAATGCATACCATCGACTTTTCCTAGGAGCTAAGAAGTTTCACTTCTACCGCGCGAGAGTCTCACGCATCTGTTTTTATTTAAATTCTTTTGAAAAAAAAATGATTCGCCTTTTTAACTGAAATGGTGTCAAAATTTGAACTCATTTTTATTTTCTCTCTTTACACTACCAGTGAACCGGGGGTTGTGTTTATGTGTGTATTTAAAATTTTAACAATTTTCGTACATGTTTAATGACTTAATAATAATATTCACTGTTTATTTATCAACATTTCATTTTTTTGTATTATGTTGTTTATAATGAAATATTTATGAACTATTTTGAAAATCAGTGAAGTGAAATATTTATGAACTATTTTGAAAAATGTATTTTTAGGAGTAAGTTTAAGTAAACAAATCCTCTAATTTATTCTGAAACGGCTAATCATTGTCACCGTGAGAACTATACTTTTTCTATCGATGATGCCAAATTCTTACATATCAGTAGTAACGGAAATAAATTGGACAGATTAGAGGCCCTAGAAATTTATAAGTCAGTACACCGATCCGAACATCTGTTGAACAGTTATTTCCCAAAAATCTCTCCGCTCTTGGCCGAAATTGTCCCATGTTTCCATCATCCCTCAGCCCCCCAACCGTTGAAGCGTGTATATCGATACCAGTTCGAACAGCATGTAGTCTTGTTTGCGCTCCCCTGAAGATGAGGTGAAAGCCTTGAAACCGGTAGGGTTATACCGTCACAAAAAAGTGGAATAACCAGTGTTTGATAAAAATAAATAACAAATTTTTGTATTATTATTTAAGTATACAAGGGCGTGGGCTGAAAAACATCTGACCTACTCGCGGCCGAGCTCGCCCTCTATTAGTGATGTATCTCGATTAAATGTTATGATATGATGATGATCCCAGACCATTGGATAGCTTCTCTCTTAAATGTACAATATTTTTATCAATTCCATTAAAATGTGTGTGCAATTTCAGGATATAAATTTATGTACATGCTATGTTACTTTCAGTACATCTATATTTGGTATTTATCATCTAACATATTTGTTATTTATTAACTTACATATTTGTTATTTATTAACTAACATAAGGTTTATCAAATGTATCTGATAAACCTTATGTTAGTTAATAACTCGGATGTTTCTATTCACAAAGATTTATATAATGATAAATTGTATTTGTTCATACTTCATCTAATAAACTGGTTGTTCCAAATCAATACAATATGGAGGGGTTGACGTTACTGGTCCAACGGCGTAGAATATTCTACCTCTTAGTGTTAGATATATGTTATGGATGACATATGTAGCTTTAAAAAGCATTTAAAGACAAATATATATTATTTTTGTAAAACATTCATCATATTAGGTGTTAACATAAGTTGTGTCCTAATTAGTTGTATTTTTTTTGTTGTGTCTTCTTGTTCTCTTCATTTGGAAAAAAACGGGCACAACTTATGTTAACATCCAATACATTCTTTCTACGTGGCCGAAGCATTTTAGTGTTCCTTCCGTCCTTTTAAGCATTGCATCTTATTTCTATTGACATTCTTTATCAAAGCCTTCTTTCCTTATTCTGCATGATAAATTATGTTTGTTCATATTTCATTTAATAAACTGGTTGTTCCAAATCAATACAATAGGGAGGGGTTGACGTTACTGGTCCAACGGCGTAGAATAGTCGACCTCTTAGTGTTAGGTATATGGATGACATATGCAGCTTTACAAAGCACTTAAAGACAAGTATATATTATTTTTGTAAAACATTCATCGTACATTCTTTCTACGTGGCCGAAACATCTTAGTGTTCCTTCATTCCTTTCAAGCATTGCATCTTCTTTCAATTGACATTCTTTACCTAAACTTTCATTCCTTATTCTGCATACGTTGTTAATTTCTACCACATTTATCTTACATACATGTTTTGTCAAGTTTCGAGACCAACATTCGATTTTGAGCAACCAGCTGTGTTCCTTTTCACTCTTCAAATTGTTTAAATTAAATAACTTTGATAAATTTAAAGGTCATGAAATTTGAGCAAGTATGATTCAAATAAAAAATAAAGAGTATTAGAAAATAAATTTTGAACATTTTCTATATTTTGTAGAAATAAATTTATTATTATTTTTGTATTCACCCTTTCAGACCTGAATTATTGTTAAGGGAGAAAACAAATATTTAAGAGTGGATTAGGCTTCATCGGGGTTTTAATAAAAGAAAAATGTTTTTTTTTTTTTTACTAGGAAATTGAACATATGCATAATTATGCCCAACAGGTCTCAACATACACAGACGACTGAAAAGAGAATCTTGTTGCATAGGTTTTTAAAAGAAAATTTGCCGTTATATTATTTTATTCGTTATATTATGCTTTGAAATAAGTGTGCATAATTATGCACATAGGGTCTGAATGAGTTAAAAAATAAACCAACAAATAAAATTTTGTGGGTTGGATGCATTTTGAATATATGTGTCTGTCCAATAGGTGGAAATTTATACCAACAACTTGACTTATTCTAATCTATGCATAATATATGAGTTTTTTTTATTTCTATTAGACTAGTTTTTTAGATTTATTAGGTGACAGCACCGTGCTATAAAATATGTGACTAGATGTAGACCAACTTCAAGATAAATAGATGAGAGAGGATTTTTTTAACGTGGTTTACGTTTTATATTATGTTAAGTGAAACCCTAAACTTGGCGAGATGGGCTAATCATAATACTAAGCACTACTAAAAATTAAGACGAAAATCACTTTTCATAAATTGGAGATTGTGATAGTGCGTCCAGTGTGCGTAATATAACAATGTCAATGCAAGATACCCTCAATGCATGGAATAGAAGTGATTTTGGTTACTAAATGCCAAAAGATAACATAAAATACCCCCAGTTAACGCGAGTGTCCAATATAACAATGTCAATGCAAGATACTTTCAATGCATGGAATAGAAGTGATTTTGGTTACTAAATGGCAATAGATAACATAAAATACCCCCAGTTAACATGAGTGTACAATATAACAATGTCAATGCAAGATACCTTCAATGCATGGAATATAAGTGATTTTGGTTACTAAATGGCATTTTTCACATAAAATACCCCCAGTTAACATGAGTGTCCAATATAACAATGTCAATGCAAGATACCTTCAATGCATGGAATATAAGTGATTTTGGTTACTAAATGGCAATAGATAACATAAAATACCCCCAGTTAACATGAGTGTCCAATATAACAATGTCAATGCATGGAATATAAGTGATTTTGGTTATTAAATGGCAATAAACAACATAAAATACCCCCAGTTATGCAAGTGTCCAATATAAAAATGTCAATGCAAGATGCCTTCAATCCATGGAATATATGGTAAGTGATTTTGGTTACTAAATGGCAATAGATAACATAAAATATCCGGAGGTCGTGAGTTCGATTCTCGATGTTACACATTTTTTTTTAAAAAGTGTTCCACATTATTTTAAATTTGTTAAAATTTAAACAGGCTTAACACTTTACTGGTTGTTTGGAAGAGATTGTCTCACAATACACCTGCCAGATTGTAATGAATACCACGAAAGTGTACAGTACAAAGAAATAAAAAATACATAAACTTAAATAGACCTAAAGCCGATCAACAGGATTGGAAAAAACATGAATATTAAGAAAGAAATCAATATCTCGCATTTAAAAAAAATGTTATGATATCTCAGTACAAATTGTTCAAGCATTTATGATGATTTATTCATTGAAAATTAATTAACGTCACTAAAAGTGTTTATATTATGAATAATCAATTAAATCTCACCGATCTTTGCATAATTATAACTTCAATATCGACCATTTACATTAAGCAGTAACACTCTAAATTATATTTTTTACTGACTTGTGGCTTAACCAAGGCCAATCTTGTAAAGCAAACACGAAAAGACCTCAATTCGAATCACTGTTAAATAAAAGTCTGAACACTAAACTCAGACTGCAACTGGATACCTGTCTTCGCGACACCCAATAATCTTAATCAGACAATTAGGTTGTTTTACTAGAGACTGTGACCACACATTGAAGTTTTCTAAACCTTAGTATAGCGCAGAACCGTAATTCTTCTAATACATAACATCCTTTAGAGAGCAGTTGTGATTATTAATTTATTTAATCAACGACACAAGAGTGTCTTTATATACAAATGAACATGTGACAGGTTATAAAGTACTTAAAATTATTGACAAATAATACAACTTTATCTTAAACTAACATGAAGATACAAAAAGCAGTAGTAATAATAAATTACAGTCATTGCTTTAAAATTATTTAATAATTATATCTATATTTAAGTTCAATATATGTTATGTATGTATACCATAAAATATTACCAAACTTCACCAAGCAGACTTACGTAATTGTCGAAGACTTATTTTATAAAGGTAAAGAACTCAGATTTGTTTTTAGTACAATAGAATAACGCATACATAGAACAAATATTGGATTTTTTGAGAATTTTGTGGGAATTTTATGGATATATATTGAGATATAGAAAACACATGACCTCATTAGTAGAACGAGATGCAAGTTGCTTTGCAGAATTAAAACCTTCCTACATGTTGATGCAGGGTTACTCAACTAGAGAGGCAAAGTATTGTCCTTAATGTTTTGTTTATTTTACGTTATTTATATTAATAAAGGAGAGCACCAAGTTAGTAGCTATTTCTAAATATTGTTGTGATATTCTGGCGAATACTATATATACTTATATTAAAAATATCTAAATTGTTGCAAAACTCGTTTCCAAGTCTTTGCATACGAATTATACAGGAGTTGATTTTATAATTAGTATAGCAATTTTCGGTATAAAAGGGATTGAGCTGTCTTGTGGATCTAGTGGGAATACGAAATAAAATGCTTGTGAGTAAGTGAGGTGCATCAATCACTGAGTGAATATTGGACTTGATCTTGTGAGATAATTATTTGCACTGCAGAAAGAAGCCTCCATTTTTCAGGATCAGCAAGTAGCATAGCAGTACTACACTTGTCGATTGCGCTGTTAGTTGCATTCGTTAAGTATACGATCTGAGATCAAGATAAAATTAAATAATAATAAAATGAGTTATTATTAATTCCCCATATCTGCATATGTTAAGAAAAACATATTTGGTCAAGACACCGCTGAACACTTACAAAGGGAAGACAAAATACAAAGAAACCTTTGTAGATCTTCCGATACGTGATAATAAGACATTCGGATTTGGAGGTGGAGTGAATTGAATGTAAAGGGTCTTTCAAATTGAGCGGTTTTTTAAATTCATAGATAAAACACAGATGGCGTCGCGAACATGTCTAGGTCTTGTGACATTTGATAAGTGTAATGAATGGCATTTATAAAAATGGAGTCGTATACAATACAACAACGCGTTAAAATTTTAAGGATTCCGAGATAATTCAGGAAACATATTACCGCTTTGACAATGCAGGCGATTTGATAAATATATGTGAGCTGTATGAGAGAGGCCTAGTAAAAGGTTTGAAAACTAATTAATTGAAAACAAATGTTATAGTTATTGAAACAGGTGTAGTAAAAAGTACATGCGATGTATAGGTTAACTCTGAAAAATTAGAGCAGGTTGTTGTTGAGTTATGTTATCTGGACAATATGATTTACGTGTAATTGGCGAGTTGAAAGAAGGGTAGCAACAGGGAACAAGGTTAACAGAACACTCAATGTAATAACTGCGCTATATCAAAATTAGACAGGGGGGAATGGAGGAGAAGAGTTGAAATTGCTGCAAACCAGTCTTAGGACTGCAACCACGGAGAGAGATCAAAATTAGCAAAAATGACAATACACAATATTGTGTTGGTGTCCACCTTGACGTATGCAAGTAAACATTGGGTTTGGCTGTATTAAAAGATAAAAGTAATATTAATACCGTGGAGACACTTAAGAAAAAAAATGTCGTGTGTTAATGTATGAAAGAGGGCGGAACGAAAAAATTATAAATGATAAAATGAATGTATTAAGTGAGATGAAGAATGGAGCTTTAAATTGGTTTGGACATGTAGAAATAATTAATGACGAAAGAATAAATAATTCAGAAGTGCTTCTAAAATGAAGATCGAAGAAAACATGGCTGGATCAAATAGACCAGATTTTAAAAGAAGGTAAAGTGAGAATTATGAATAATAGAAGATTGTGTAGAGGAGGTGTAAGTTGTGTGCTTGGATAAAAAAAAGTTTGGAAATCTGTTCTTTCTGACCACACCGCAAGAGGCATGGCTTAATGATACTTATGAATTGCCCCTTTGTATGGACTGGAATGAAGTAACATTTTTTAAGAATTTTACCATGAAATATCCATTTAACTGTTTTGATATTTTTACATGCACACGATTGATCTATCTACTACACATAACGATGTTTGACTTACAATTAATTTTTAAATCGAAGGTACAAATCATGTTTTTTTAAAATTTGAAATGAAAAATGATTTTGTCGTCAGATAAAATGTATTCCTCAATGGTATAAAAATTAATTCATTCATATATAGACAGGTTAATCGTGTGCATGTAAAAATATCAAGACAGTTTAATGGATATTTCGTGGTAAAATTCTTAAAAAATGTTATTTCATTCAAGTCCATACAAAGCGGCTATTCACACGTATCATTATTTAAGTGTAGTCAGGAAGATTCCAAACTTTTTTTTATCCAACCACACAACTTATACTCTACACAATCTTCTATTATTCATAATTCTCACTTTACCTTAATTTAAAATCTGGTCTATTTGATCCAGCCATGTTTTCTTCAATCTTCATTGTAGAAGCACTTCTGAATTATTTATTCTTTCGTCATTAATTATTTCTACATGTCCAAACCAATTCAAAGCTCCATTCTTCATTTTACTTAATATAACCATTTTATTATTTATGATTTTTTCGTTCCGCCCTCTTCCACACGACATTTTTTTCTTAAGTATCTCCACGATATTAATATTACTTTTATCTTTTAATTATGCCAAACCCAAGTTTTACTTTCATACGTCAAGGTGGACACCAACACAAAATTGTGTATGATATTGTCATTTTTGCTACTTTTGATATACAGCTGTTGTTATTAACATATATTGAGTGCTCTGTTTACCTTGTTCCCTGTTGCTACCCTTCTTTCAACTCGCCAATTATACGTAAATCATATTGCCCATATAACATAACTCAACAACCTGCTCTAGTTTATCAGAGTTAACATATACATCGCATGTACTTTTTACCACACCTGTTTCAATAACTATAACATTTGTTTTCAATTTATTCGTTTTCAAACCTTTTACTAGGCATCTCTCATACAGCTCACATATCATATTTCTCTAATCTGCATTGTCAAAGCGCCTGCATTGTCAAAGCGGCAATATGTTTCCTGGATTATCTTGGAAACCTTAAAATGTGGGTTCATTCATACATTTTTGCATATTTATATCCAGTGCTTTTTTTGCGGTGGAGTGCAGTGGAGCGGCGCTCCACCACATTTTTTACGGTATTTTAATGTTTCAAAAACAATTAGACTATGTTTTATTTTAATTGTTATTTACAAGATTTTTATTTCTTTTTGTTTTTTCTTCTGTTTTGGTGGACATGCCCTTTTCGTTCATTTTCATTGTTTGTTTTTTTATTTTATTTACGTACTTTTGCTTTATATTAATAAATAAAGGCTTGGGATATATAGTAAAGAGAAGGCATTAGTTTGCAAACTAGCTAAAGTTTGTCTCGCGTATGAAGCTGATAGGAGGGCCGTCGGTCCTTAGAGCGGCTTCTGGAATGTGGTGGGGCCTCCCCCTCCCCACCTCTCTTTCTCACCACGCTCTATTAAAATATTCAATGATACGTTATTTTTACAATTTTAATTTATATTTATTCTTCAGTTGTAGATTTTTATTTATCTGTTTAACTTTGACATGTCTAAAATAATAATAATAAAACAAGTTGAATTTGGTTTAATTCTTTGTGGCATAGGAAAAACTGCTTCAATTTTCATTTAAATGGTATTTGAATACGATTTTCTTTAGTAAAAAGCTTGACTAAAAGTGAGCTCCGGCACCTGTCTTTTTTTCTTTTTAAAATGACTGTTTATTATATATCTATTGTATATTATGATTTGACCCTTTTTTTTCACATAACTCGCTTTTTTTTCAACACACAGAATTAATCAAGGGTTTTTCGATATTTCAAATAAAGTAATAGAGATATGATTAACAAGTTCTCTATATTATAAATTAATGTGGATTTTAGACACTTCGATTATCTTTCATTTAAAATTATGTGTATGTATTAAAGTTTGCGGTTTTTCAATTTTGTATACATATTATATTTTATGTGTTGTTTATAGTTAAGGCATTAACGTTGTGGAGGTTTAAAGACATTGTAATTTATTTTTAACAAACACTGTTTATTCCACTTTTTTATGACGGATATACCTATAAATGGAGCAAAGTCCTATTTATAAAAAATATATCAAATGAAATAACCAAAAATATTCCAAGTCACATAAAGCCAGCTTTTTACACTAACTTCAATCTCCGGAAACTCTTATTTAATGGGAAAGGCAAAAATGGAATACTTAACAACAGCGGTGTGTATAAACTTTTATGTGCTGACTGTGATAATTTCTATATAGGAAAGACAGGAAGATCTTTTGAAAAGAGATTTCGTGAACACCAATCTGCCTTAACAAATCCTCTAATTTATTCTGAAATGGCTAATCATTGTCACCGTGAGAATCATACTTTTTCTATCAATGATGCCAAATTCTTACATATTAGCGACAACGGAAATAGATTGGACAGATTGGAAGCCCTAGAAATTTCTAAGTCAATATACAGATCAGAGCATCTGTTGAATAGTTATTTCCCCAAAATCTCCCCGCTCTTGGCCGAAATAATACCTAGCCTTCCCCTCACCCCTCCCGCCTCCAACCGTTGAAGTGTCTATATCGGTACCAGTCCGAACAGCATTTAGTCTTGTTTGCGCTCCCCTGAAGATGAGGTGAAAGCCTTGAAACCGGTAGGGTTATACCGTCATAAAAAAGTGGAATAAACAGTGTTTGTTAAAAATAAATTACAAATATTATATTTTGTTTAAAGCAGTTTAGCAAATTTAATTATTTGTTATATATAAAAAACTGAATAAAACTTTTACAACAAAGCCATGTTAAGACTAAAAAATATATGTCTTGTGAGTTGAGTCCTTTTTGGGTGTGTACATATAAAAATATAACATATAGTAAGTGATGAAACAAAAAAAAAAACAAAACATGAAAAATACTATCAAATTACCAAAAAATCTCTTAACTTGATTGTGAGAAATCTTGATTTCCATTCATAGACTGTCTTTATAAAGTATAATGAGAATTACGTTAATTACAGGAAAAAAAAACATTCTCTCTTTTTCCACAAGGCATATTAGTTAACCAACTTATATAAAGTTTTTTTAAGATGTGTGAATAATTCAGAATTAAGATTAGTTAAGCGAGAATGAAGAGTACAATAAACCACAGTTTTATTCGTACCTTGTAAAAAAAACTTGAATCTTCAGAAGATACACGTATGAAACCTAAGTTAAGATATTGGAAGGAGAGAAGACTTTTATGAATGCGGTAGAAATGCGTGCCTTAAGAAGAATATTTTAATATAAAATGTAAATTGTTGAAAGTAACGTTTGGATACGAAACAAATTTTATAAAAAGAATTATGAAAGAAAATTTAAAATAGTTTGAAGAGTTAAACTGAAGAAAGAATTAAAGGATACAGTAAGATTAACTGAGGAAAGATTAGTCGATTCAGAAAAATAACACAAACATTGATTTATGAACCTGGATAAACTTGATAGGAATGCCTGAGAGGTAAAAGCCGACGATCAAGAGATGGAACTGCATAATGAATTAGACTAAAGTTCTACTATATGGATACCAGAAGTAAATTTGTATTTAATTTAAATGCATACAAACAATCACGTAATTTCCATGTCGGGGTAGACAGAGATGACATATAATTATTCCGTTAAATAATTTCCGTTGTTATCGATGATCTTCCTCCACAGAATGGGCAGTTTTTTAATACCTTTTTCGTCAAAATCTGGCGGTTTTTCGGTAAAATATGACTCCAAGTGATTTCGGACTTGTTCGACATTCGTAACTTTTTTATCTCAAAGCGAATGTTCCATCGACTTAAAAAGATGGTAATCCGAAGGTGCAATATCAAGTGAATATGGTGGATGTTGCAGAACTTTTAAATCTAGCTCTCTTATTTTGTCCTGCGTAATCCTTGCTGCATGTGGTCTTGCATTATCATGTTATAGAATTCGTCTCTGATTGTTTACTAAAACTGATCGTTTTTTAAGCAGTTCTGCCGTTAATTTTTCTAATTTGGCACAATACACATCTGCTGTAACAGTCTGACCAGGTTTTAGTAATTCATAATGAATTACTCCCAAAACATCCCACCAAACACAAAGGAGAACGTTTTTCAGAGTCAATGTCGGCTGAAGGGTAGTAGCTGATTCGTCGAAAGCCATTGTTTTTTTCTCCTCGGATTGGTGTAGAGGACCCACTTCTCATCCCCAGTATAAGAACTACCCTATTTAAGGACACGGTTATAGATAACGATTATAATTTTGGAACACCTCGTTGATTGGAAAAGGAAATTTTGATTTATTGGATTTTTGGCTATTTGTGGGTACACGGTAATCTATTATACGAGTATGTATAGTCAATTTCTTGATTAGTTTTAGTCGATAACATTGTATTTTTTTGTGTTTAACGAGATGTTATTACAACAGTCAGCATTTCCTTCGCCGAATTCTTCGGATCCACTGGAGTGGTCATATCACAAATGTTTCGGTTCTGCAACGCTCCAACTGTAAACCTATAGAATATATGGTTGTAAAGGCGAAATTGCGGTGGACTGGGCATGTGATACGCATGGGCGATCACAGACTCCCAAAACGCGTCTTGTACGGTGGGCAAGCGAAGAGTTGGTAGGCAGAGGAAGCGATATAAGGACAGTCTGCGAGAGTCGCTTACTTTGTGCAGGGCGCCTGAGGACTGGGAGCGGGTGGCTCGGGACCGTGAGGGGTGGAGAGCCATATGTTCTCGGGCTGATGGCGTCTCAGCGGCTAAACATGTGAGAAACAGTCAGCGCGCTGGAAAAATGTGTCAGCATAGCCAGGCGGCTCAGCAGGGTCCACATGTCTGTGGCATTTGCGGGAGGGAGTGCGCATCTAGGATCGGGCTGTTTTCTCACAGATCACACGATCGACGTGAGAGAACGGTTCAAGATTGACGTTGGAGTGGCGAGGGAATCCTCGACTGCGAGACCCGGCAACGACGACGACAACAGTCATATTACTAAAAATTTTATAATTGATAATCTTAATTTTTGGTTAACATTCGTTTTGTCGAGTAATACTCCAGTAGGATCGATCTTTGTCTGCGTGGCGTGTGCAGCTTTAAGAAGCACTTGAAGACATTCCATTTTGGGAAGTCTTATCAAAATGAATGCTTGTATTTGAATACTATTGTATATACGAGTACATACATTATAATCTGAATGTGTTACTGTGATCACATATCGGAAGATCTACAAAGGTTTTCCGCGGTTTTCTTACCAAATATGTTTTTCTAAACATATGCGAATTCGGGGAAGTTCCGATTCTAATGATCACATATACCACCTTCCTATTCATATATTTGATATTCAGCGTATGTTTGATTGTGGACTTGCACTACGCCAAAGCTGAGATTGTTTATTGTTTTTTTTTGTTCAGATCACACCGTATCTTGTAATTAAGTCACCCTTTACTGTACGACTTCCGTGGTAAGACTCTTGTCTCCCAGTCCGGTGATTCCAGTTTGGTTTGTTCTTAAGGCCTCTTTGATATATTTGCCACGGAGGTTGTCTTTCTGGTTGGTTGAAAGATGGCAATTGGCTCATCAAGTTGTACTGTATACTACGAGAGTAACACAATACAATACTGTCCATGAAGTGAAACTTTAGAACCAATTACCAACTAATGTAAGACTCGCCCCGTCACTGACATGTTTTAAAAAGTTATTGAAAAAACTCATCAATCGAAGTCAGTAGTAACGTGTTATCATTCCCGATTTTTTTCCTCTCTACCACCTCTTACTTTTTTCCTTTGATTGATGCAATCGCATTTTTATTATGTATATGTTGTTCATAAATTTTGTACATGTGAATAATGATTTATAATTTTCGTCAACATATAACTTTATTTATTAACTTTTGTCTGGTTGGTTGGAAAAGATTACCGTCTGACGATAAGCCCGTGACATTGTTTCAAAATGATGATTTAAATAAATACATCGTTAATTCGAGTCCCTTGCGAGTATACTACCTTGATCAAAAAGTTTTAGGACTTTATTCATAAAATCGAAAATACAAGTTTATTCATCAAAATCGATATGGTCCCCTTCAAAGTACTCCCCATCGACTGCAATGCACTAACGCCAGCGCTTGATCCAATCTTCGAAACACCGCTGGTACTCAATTTTCGGTATGTCCATCAGAGCCGTCTTCGATTTTTTCATGACATCCTCTCGGGTGCTGTAACGCGTTCCGCGAAGCGGTTTTTTAAGACGGTTGAACAGAAAAAAGTTGCAGGGAGCCAGATCTGGTGAATTCGAAGGCTGCTGGACAGTATTCGCGTTGGTTTTGGTCAAAAACTCATGGAAATCATGTTCGTTCGCGATTTCAACGCGGTCCTTTTTTGCATGAAATTGAGGTGTTTCGGCACCAGTTTTGCAGAGACACGTCTGAGGCCCAAATCCCCAACCAAAATGTCTTGAGCGGATCCATAAGCGATGTTCAAGTCCTCTGCCAGCTCTCTGATGGTCAATTTGCGATTTTCGGCCAACATTTCTTTGATTTTATCGATGTTTTCATCGATTTTCGACTGCCACTGAGTTCGTCATCATCGACCGACTCACGACCATTTCTGAAGCGTTCGTACCACCGAAAAACACTTCTCCAACATTTCCAAGGTCTGCGGACCGTTAAATCCATTTTTCACACAAACTTTAATGCAAACTCGTTGATGCACAGTTGATGCCATTTTCAAACTTGTAATAAATCGAAAACACGCACAAAGGTAGATGTACTTTACAAATGTCAAGCTATGACGCTGAAATTTGGAGGGAAGTGTCAATGATAGATGTGGTAACCTAACAAAAAAAAAAGAATTCCAATCGGGTGACTGACAGCGCCACACGGTGGCCGGTCCTAAAACTTTTTTTATCAAGGTAAGTATGTCTATATACGAGTATATTAAATTTGTTACATCTCTCCATTCATTCGTTGTAGATGTGCGCTCTTCTTAATCTTACATAACATACCGGTCTTAAGTTCAAATTCATCACTAATCAATTCCTTATTCTGTCATACATTGCCATCCCATGTGTTATTCTCAGTGCACACATTTCTACAACATTAATTCGACCTCCTTTCAGAATGTTCCCCCTCCAAGTTTCATTTCCATTCATCAATGTTGGTTCTAAATTACTGTAATGGACTCTTATCTTAGCAAATTTTGATACTGTCCAGTTGAAATGCCGTATTGCAATCGAAAAACAGTCAATAAGGCATTAACATACTTATATTTAAACCGAATAATAATAGCAACTACGTGACTCGTGTAGGACTGTTTCGAAATATTAAATCATGTCAACCGAAAAAATTATTCCGATCGGGTGACTGACAGCGCCACACGGTGGCCGGTCCTAAAACTTTTTGATCAAGGTAGTATTGTCTAAATTACTATATAAATTTTTCTTTATTATTGTCAACAATTTTTAAAGTGCTAAAATAAAAAAAATTAAAAAATTAAGGTCAAAATTTTTGCCTGAATTTTAATGACAACAGTTGTCATGTCAATTTTTGTTACTCGTATAGACAAGTTCATGATACATGTATAGCGTTGATAATGATAAGAATTTTTAATTCAGTAAAAAAAAAAGAAATTCTGCAAAGCAAAACTACACACCAATATAGGCCACACGGGGCTATATCGACCAGAAAGGTAGAAAAGACGCGCGCCCGCTTCGCAGTCAGCCGCGCTCTATCCCGGGCGCAGTAACCAGGGTAATGGTTCCCGTCTTCAGTTGCTTACCCCCGCGCCTGTTTTCTGCCCTTAATCGCTTCCCGCCCTTTTCAAACATTCCGCCTGGAAAGAGCGGCCTATACGGACGTTCACTTGGTCGTTCAACTTTCCGGAAGAGGAACGGATGACGGTTACGAAGAACCTCGAATTGACTTATACCTTTTAACATAAACCTGGACAATTTTTGACTGATATGCCGCACTGATAATTTATATGCATAAAAAAATTCAACATTAAAAGATTAATTAAACGTAATTAAGGAAAAATGTCCCAACTAATAATTAACATGTTCTAAAATAATTAAGGTAATATTTGTATATGAACAAAAAACTTGAAGTTATTTAACCATAAAATACAGATTGTTCTAACGGATTTGATATTTTTGCACATAAAGCATTAAGATATTTTATATATTTCAAATAAGTCAAAATATTTTTGTGGGTTGGGTATTTTTCCATAAAAAATCAAATTGGTTAAGAAATTGATTTATTAAACGTAAGGAAGCAAAAGGTTTTAACCCACATTTTATCTGTTATGAAATAATTGTGGAAATATCTCTATAGTAACAAAATAAGTTGGCGTAATTTATCTGTTATGAAATAACTGTGGAAATATCTCTATAGTAACAAAATAAGTTGGCGTAATTTATCTGTTATGAAATAACTGTGGAATTATCTCTATAGTAACAAAATAAGTTGGTGTAATTTATATGTTATGAAATAACTGTGGAAATATCTCTTTAGTAACAAAATAAGTTGGCGTAATTTAGTAACAAAATAAGTTGGCGTAATCTCTTATGAAATAATTGTGGAAATATCTCTATAGTAACAAAATAAGTTGGCGTAATTTATCTGTTATGAAATAACTGTGGAAATATCTCTATAGTAACAAAAGAAGTTGGCGTAATTTATCTGTTATGAAATAACTGGAAATATCTCTATCGTAACAAAATAAGTTGGCGCAATTTATCTGTTATGAAATAACTAAGGAAATATCTCTATAGTAACAAAATAAGTTGGCGTAATTTATCTCTTATGAAATAATTGTGGAAATATCTCTATAGTAACAAAATAAGTTGGCATAATTTATCTGTTATGAAATAACTGTGAAAATATCACTATAGTAACAAAATAAGTTGGCGTAATTTATCTGTTATGAAATAACTGGAAATATCTCTATAGTAACAAAATAAGTTGGCGTAATTTATCTGTTATGAAATAACTGTGGAAATATCTCTATAGTAACAAAATAAGTTGGCGTAATTTATCTCTTATGAAATAATTGTGGAAATATCTCTATAGTAACAAAATAAGTTGGCGTAATTTATCTGTTATGAAATAACTGTGGAAATATCTCTATAGTAACAAAATAAGTCGGCGTAATTTATCTGTTATGAAATAACTGGAAATATCTCTATAGTAACAAAATAAGTCGGCGTAATTTATCTGTTATGAAATAACTGGAAATATCTCTATAGTAACAAAATAAGTTGGCGTAATTTATCTGTTATGAAATAACTGTGGAAATATCTCTATAGTAACAAAATAAGTCGGCGTAATTTATCTGTTATGAAATAACTGGAAATATCTCTATAGTAACAAAATAAGTTGGCGTAATAAATATGTTATGAAATAACTGTGGAAATATCTCTATAGTAACAAAATAAGTTGGCGTAATTTATCTGTTATGAAATAACTGGAAATATCTCTATAGTAACAAAATAAGTTGGCGTAATTAATATGTTATGAAATAACTGTGGAAATATCTCTATAGTAACAAAATAAGTTGGCGTGATTTAACCATAAAATATCCATTTGACGAACTTAATATGTTTGCACATACAGGAATCAGGAATGCTTTAAGTGAATTGAAAAAAAAGGGCTTAGCGGGTTGGTTCCTTTTACCATAATTACGTCAAATTGTCTCTCATCTAATGATTTCTGGTTTAATTATCTGGAACGTGTCAAAAATAATTGTATCCTTATTAGATTACTTTTGTCTTTTAAATTTAAATAGTTGGATGGAAAAAGTAAAAACGCTCGCCAATTTATACAACATATCATAAAACGAAGGTGTTATTTATACAATACAACAATAATGGAGAGCGTTTTTTTATCACATTAACTTCTAAGCAATAATATATTATTTCACGGAGACTGAGGAAAAGGATATTGAAAAATAAAATAGAGCAACTACCGGTAATAAGGTAAACGTAGCATTTAAATAAAAATATACAAGTCATATTAATATACGAAGAAAAAAAAACTAAGACAACATTTTTTGCTCAGTAAGTAAGATGCAAGTTTTCTAACTCAGAGATTGCGAGTTCGATTCAAGTTGGTATCCTATTTTATTAAAAAGGTACCAATCTCTTTTACACTTAAAGCTTCTTGAACAAATTTCTAGTTGGTTAGAAGAGATTACCAAAGGGCAATACACCCGCCTGGTTGTACTGTATATTACAAATGAATAATAATAAAAGGTACATGATAAATCATAATAAAGGGTCTTTCAAATTGAGCGGTTTTTTCAATTCTTGGATACAACACAGATGGCGTGGTGAACTTGCTTGGGTCCTGTGACACTTGAGAAGTGTAATGTATGACATTTATAAAAATTGAGTCGTATACAATATAACAACGCTTTCAAATTGTCGAATTATTTCATGTATTGTAATCTCCGAAAACGGTGATGTTAATTGGTCACCAAGATCATGTGATCTGACACCGTTGGACTATTTTCTCTGGGGTTACGTGAAAATACAGGTCTATAAGCATAACCCCTGACCAATTCCTGAGCTGAAGGACGAAATTATTCGCGATATTGGTGAGTAAGAACCGAAATTATGCCAAAATTTCATCGAAAATTTTGACCAAAGAGTAGACATCTGTGGAGCTGCAAGAGGTGGACATTTGGTGGATATTGTTTTTTTGTGTTTAAATGTCATACATTATACTTCAATGACCAATAAAAAGGTTTTTAAAACTATGTGTTTTATTCAAGAATTAAAAAAAAATAAAATTAAAAAAACCGCTCTATTTGAAAGACCCTTTATATGGAAGTGCATTGCCTAATGAATGGAAATGAATGTTGCAAAATTCAGTCATAGTTCTGGAAAATGAACGATCGGAAATAGTTGAGGGATTCAGCAATTTGAGTAGTATTTTCGTAGATGATATAAGAGTTACGAGTGATATCAAACGGCGTGTAGCGATATGAAAACAAAGTCAATGGGGCACTAAAACATATATAATCTAACATGACAATATCAAAATATGCTAAGTTGATAGTCATAAACAGTATTTTAGTAACAACTTTGATGTATGAAAGAGAAACGTAGACGCGTAAAAAGACTGATATTAGCCGAATAAATGCTTTAAAAATGCCAATGCTTTAAAAATGACAATGTATGACAGAATACAGAATGAAGTGTTTCGGGATGAACGTGAATTTAAGGTTGCTGAGTTGAGTAAGATGAAGAAGAGCACTCTGAGATGATTTGAACATGTAGGACGAATACATGAAGACTGACAAAACAAATATATAGTGCAAATATGAGAGGAAGGCACAGTTGAGGAAAACCAAGGAAGTTAGATGGGTCCAGTGAATAATATTTTAAAATAAGAAAACGTAAAGTCAGAGAAATCTTAAAAGTTGTACGAGATGTATGTATGTAAAAAAAAAGCGAAGGGTGTGTTTAGATAGGGAAATCTGGCGCTCTGTCCTTACTGCAAACCCCAGCATGGAAATGTAGTGGTGGTATGTATGTATAAAGGTAAGATATACTATGTTAAAATGTGTGCTCTAAAGTGTGGTATCAATATAACAACTCCTACTCCCGCCTATACTACCAGCGTGGATCAAGCAGAAACCTTCCTTCCAAGTCATGCAGGCCTAGAAAAGCTCTGCCCGATACTGTGTACAGACTTGGGGATAGATCAGTGGTCTGCCAAGTAGACGAAAGTCATTACTGTCAAAAAACAGAAAACTGGAGCAAAGGAAGCAAGGATTTCATTCGTAAAAAGATAGGTTGTGAAATAAACCAAGAACTTTTTTGTATAATATGCTTTTTTAGTATTATACGCTTTTTTTCCAAAAGCTGAAGCAACCATAAGTTAAATCCTTAAATCAAAGCTTTAGGCTAGAGGGTTAATGTGGCAACTTTATAATACCATAATAACTCTGGACCAATACCTCACCTAGAATCCACAGTTGTATCAACTATGGTTCGGAAATTCTAGGATGAGTTCTGTGACAGCTCACAAATTGGGTCCAATACAACTTTATGTAATGTATTTACCTAAATAACTTGCTATTTATTAGAATTGAGGCTTATATTAAAGTTGATAAAATAATTAAAATTACTGAACATCGTTACAAGGTTGTATTGGGACAAATTTGTGAGCTGTCACAGGACTCATCCTAGAATTTCCGAACTATAACAGGAAATCTCCACTAACCATATTAACATGAAGCGCACAACCAAACGTCCTGCTAGCCTCAGAGATGGCTCTGTTTTACTCGGTTGGCAAATATGCAAAACCCAGTATGGAGCATGTGAAAGCAAACATAAATTGCATTAAACGAAACATGTCGTCTAACTAATGGATGTTTGAGACCAGCTCCGATGAGAAAGGTTTACAGTGTCAAAGGTTTACATATTTCATTTAGACATCAGAGTGAGAGACACAAACAATATGTGGGAGACTGAGTACTACTTTAGAACCTAAACCACTTAGTCATTTCAGGCACACTGATGGGTCTGCAGAGATTGGGGATACAGGGAGACTGAAAACAAAGTCAGGAGTGGAGCGACATCATCATGGAGATTTAAGTTCTTTAAGAGTTGTATGGCCATCAGAAGAAAATTAAGTTTTCATTCTATTTTATGATATAAGTTTTATTTCTATGAAATGAACTTAGCTTTTTTGTACAATACTATAAAATAAGTTATTTTTTGTACTATGAAATACGCTTTGTTTACATCTAACATACTATGGAATGAACTAAGTTTTTGTGTACAAGTTTTGTTTACATGTTCTATGAAATAAACAAAGCTTTCTGTACAAGGAAAAAAAGTTTATCTTTTCTATAAAATAAATCAGTTTTGTTTGTATGTATTATACTTTGAAGCCCACTAAGCTTTTTTACTACGAAATATGATTGGTTTTCTGTACTAAGATATAAGCCGACTCTCTGAAAGACTTCTATGCTGTAAGCCTTCTGATTCACCAACAGAAGTCTATATCAAATCTTAAACAAGCCACAAAGTCAGACTTATTGGGAAAACTGGGTCGGTTTACCTCTCCATTTACGATAGTAGAACTCCGAAATTCAACTAAGTGCACCACGCCTCTCCTTGACCTAAACATGATGTTAAGAGCAAAGTTTTACAGCACAATACCGATATAAAGTTTTGAATATACCAACAACGAAGTTATTATTTTATCCAAAACAGCACTAAAAATCATCTCGCATTTATTTGTATAAAAGTATTTAAAATTGTTGAAAAATAATTCTTACATGTGTTCTTGAAGAGTAAGTTTGTTCCAAAACAGCACATACCTGAAACAAAAGGGAAATAATAATTAGAATTGATATTTTGACTTTTGACATGAAACGTGAATATAAAATTGAAAATATGGTACGAGTATATAACATACACATATTCAGTACGAGTAAGCCGAGCCATGAAAGGAAATTAACTTTCTTTAAAGTTTGTTAAGAAATTTAATTAAAATCTTAAATTATTGGTAGAGATTCAAATTCAACTATAGCAGCTCTTCTTAATGACCGAATTAACCCTAAGAACGTTTCGAATTGAAGTATAGGTACATATATTATTTTTTTAAATTTATTTTAATTTTATTATTACACATGACAAGAAATATACATAATTTGCGAAAAAACAACAGGTAATTTAATTTGGACATACAATTTTAATGAATCTGGGTTTATTGTTTTTCATTTGTCGTATCCCCAGTAAACTAGGCTTTTGCCTGTATCTCACTGAGGATATTATAAAGTTAAGATATACGTCTCATGTTTTTGTACTTATTGTAAAATATAAACTTATTATGTCTTATGGAATGTTCGATGTTGCAAGGTTTTCAGTCGTTATCCACTAGTTTTTCGGGGTTGTTGACGTGTAGAGTTGGCTTAAGGGGGTATTCTACTCGTGAATTTCTGACGTTTTTTCAGACTAAATAAAAAAAACTAAAAATATTTGTCCTGTGAAAATGTTAACAGTTTGTTCATTGATGATTTGAGAATATACAAAACAAAGTTTGGAAAAAAAAATCTAAATTCAAGCGGTTATATTTTGTAAAAAAAGGAGGTAAGCAAGTCGACATGATTGGACCCCTTTCGTAAATTTTAAACAAAAATCATACACCGTTTCTTGATAAAAAATAATGTCGTTATAGTTCGTACCAAAGAGAGAAAAAAATATCGTAAAATAGCGGTTGTCTGAAAAAAAAATTTACACTTTTTTTCAAATATTTTAATTTTTAAAAGATAGTAAAAAAAATATATTTTTGAATTTTCCAAGGTAAGGACGATATAAAAACATTTATCAAAGTTTCATTCCAAATTTGAAGGCAATCAGTTGAATAGAACTTGAGATTTTATGTCGACAAGGTCGAAAAAAGTAGTTTCGAGAAAAACGCGTTTAAAGTTTTGAGATTATTGTCCGAGTCATTCCGGTGCGGCGTAATTGCTGCCTCATTTATAGCTATAACTTCGTAAATATTGAGAATTTTAAAATTTCCTTTTGAGAACATATTCTTAAAGGTCTAAACTTTAAGAATATAAAAAAATTTATAGATTAGAATAACCCCGTAAGTTTTTGCCGACGTTTCATATTCGGTAATGTTTTTTTTAATATCGCTGGAGAGGATGAAGGCTAAAACCCCTTCGCAATATCTCCCATAATTTAAGTCAAATGAACATAGCAACAAATACGAAATATATTTTAACTATCTACTCGTATTATAGAATCTAAACAAGATGCAGGCAATTTTCAAAAAAAGTATTTAATTTATTGTTGAATGCATAGTTCGTTCGCTGTTGGGTTTTGAAATCGAGGATCCCCTCGCAATTCCAAGGTCAATTAAATTAGAAAGCAAAACTGTGCCGTTGAGAGTTTTTTAGTAAGTGATCCGTTGCACACTAGCAAACCTACCGGCGAAATCACTGTCAGTGCTTTTTTGCGGTGGAGCGTAGTGGAGTGGCGCTCCACCACATTTTTTAACAGAGTGGAGTAATATAATAAGAGCCTTTGTTGACGACTGTTTAGGTATAGTCATCCTCTAAGGATTTTGGAATAGACATTCTCTAAGGATGAAGAAAAAATATGTGCAATTAAAAAAAGCATATACGAAAACTCCTTTTTGTTATTTATGAATTAACGACAGAATATTATAATTACATACATAACATCACGCCATTTCCCTGTTGGGGTAGATAGATAGGACAAAGCGTCAAACTTTCCTATCTCGATAGACAACCTTAGCCTCCCCACATCCATATACCGTCTTCTCATACAACTTCAACGATTTCTCTGACTTTCTATTGTATGTTTCCTTCTTCAAAAATACCAGTCGCTTGATATAACCATACTTTCCTTGGTCTTACACTCACACGCCTTCCACTGTACATATTTTTGTTGTCATTCTTCTTTCATTCGTTCCACATATCCAAACCATCTCAGCGTGATTTTCTTCATATTACTCAACACATCAGCCTTAATTTCACATTCACCCCTAAACACTTCAATCCGTATTTTTTTATACATTGTCACCCCGTATATTCTTCTCAATACATGCATTTTTACAGCATTTAGTCAGCTCCTATCAGTCATTTTTCATGCCCATGTTCCACGCCATTACATAAAAAATGGGACCAAAATACTTTTATGAACTATTTGTTTAGCAGATTTTACTTTCCGGTTCGAGTATATATGTCTTAATGCCCAATTGACTTTGTTTCTAATCGCTACTCGCCGTTCGGCATCTCTCTTAACTCTTCCATCATTTGAGTAAATACTACTCAAATAGAAGAATGCCTGAACTTATAAAAATTACATTTGATAAAAACCGAATTCGCTACTAACAAACATCGGAAGATCTACGAAAACATTATTTATTTATTTACTTTTCAATACGAGTAACTTAAAAAAAACGTATAAAATTACAAAAACGAATATTAAAAACAAAATTCAAAAAAAAACATCAAAACTTTTTTTTTATTAAAAACTGCTTTAAATTCATCATAATAAATTAAAAAGCAATACAAAAACCAACATTGAAAAATTCAAAATATTACTGATTTTAGTTTCCCCCCTAGGCAAATGAAAATATCTACATCCATCGTTTTTCCCAATCTGTGCAATCGCACAAAGGAAGAGGAAAATCCAGATTGTTTTGTATGGACCCCTGTCAATGAAGACCCTGTTAACACGAAACAATGTGTCAGGAACACTGATACGAGTTCTACACTGACAATATGATTGTTCAGAAATTTCCATAGAAATACCGCATCAAACATTATCCACCTCACCCGAAAAGGGGTCAGTTTCAGTGATTGCAGATCACTGAATTTGATCTGTGATCTGCGATTCAATGATCTGCGATCACCGAGACTGCGAGGTCCATATAAAGGCTATATTTCATTTCAATGCCCATTATAACATCCATAAATTTGACACATTTGTTTTGGACTATTTCCACACCTCGCATTATTTGAAGTTTGTTGGTTAATTATTCCAGTTTTCTAACAAAATACGTTTTATATAAATCTTTAATTTCAATTAAACCACGGACGATAAATTATGCCACGTTTTTTTTTAAAAAATAAATAATAGGTTTATTGATAGCAACATAGTATGTACAGATTATATTTGAATAACACTTCTAAAACACATAAATTGCAGATAATACATTAAATACAGAAGCTATCAAAAGGTCTGGGCTCATCTAATAGCATCCCCTCGGCCAAAATACACCCCACCAATATAGGGCGAACCCAGCCACGGGGACACCAATGTTTTTCAGCCCACACCCTTGAACACGTAGAACAGGAATATATATAAAAAAATAAACACAGAAAATAAATAGATGACAAAAAAAAATACATTCAAGAGAGAAGACACCAAAAGGTCCGGGCTCATCCCACAAACATTCCCCCGGCCGAGATACACCCCACCAATGTAGGGCGAGCCCGACCGCAAGGGCATCAGGGGGCTTCCATCCCACACCCCCACATATCTAGATTAATGAATAAATAGAAAAAAAAAAGAAAAAAAACAAGAACGTATGGCAGAAAACAAAATAAAAAGTAAACCCACATATACCACCTCAGGTTAACTGTCAGCAAGAACGAGAAAAAATAAGGAGGCAACATAGATCGACCTATCATTCGCAACATTCAGGTCCTGCCTAGAGCATTTAGTCAAGAAGTTTAGACAAACTAGCATATGTTGTGAGTCCTATATATCCACAATTATTGCTTCTTTTGTTCACCTTGCCTCTATCCATCCATACTTGGAGTGTATAAATAAGTACCTAATACAACGCCGGTATTCACAACCTTCCAATCGCCTACTGTTCAATTGACTAATTTTGAAAAAAAAATCCCGCTTACCCGTATATTATTTTATTAGTGTTAAATCGACTTTTTTCACAACCAACATTGGTTTAATCATGTTTTTCGTTTGTCAATATATAACCCGGATAGGCAAATTTTCGGCATTCACAGTATTTAATAGCTCTCGATCTACAACTGCTCGATGCATCACTTCTATATTTGAGAAACGATGCGGTTGTGAGAATTCCAAGTACGATGATAAATTACGAGTAAAATGCCTACTGCCAGTGATTTTCAAGCTGAAAGCTCGGTTAATGTGGCCGAAGACAATCCTATCATTCTCGAATAACCTATACGAATATGTTTAAATGTACCATAAGAATGAATGAAGTCTGCCTTCACTGAGCCTGTAACCATAGAGTATAATTTCTGCTACAGTTTACTATGTTCAACACTTCATTGTGTGATACTATGATATATGGCAACATCCAATCTTAAATAAGAAAATAAAAATAATATCTTCTCTATACTATATATGGAGTATACGCCAGTATCAAGTTTATAAAATTTGGACTCCTTGAGGATTTTCTTTTTTTCGTTCTTGCTGACAGTTAACCTGAGTTAACCGTTCTTGCTGACAGTTAATATGTGGGTTTACTTTTTATTTTGTTTACTGCCATATATTTTTTTTATCTAGATATGCGGGGGTGTGGGCTGAAAGCCCCCCGATGTCCTTGCGGTCGGGCTCGCCCTACATTAGTATGGTGTATCTTGGCCGGGGGAATGTTTGTGGGATAAGCCCGGAGCTTTTAATGTCTTCTCTATTTAATGTATTTTCTGCAGTTTATTTTGAGATGCGTGTGCGATACTCGGAATGAATTAACTATACCATATATGTTATATGTACAAATTGTGTATCATATATGTTATATGTCCACACACTGTCAAGGAACCTTTATTTGTTTGTTTGAACTGATCTGAGGTGGTATTTGTGGATTTGTTTATTTTTCTGCCATCTATTTATTTTCTGTTTTTTTTTTCTCTTCTTATTCTACATGTGCAAGGGTGTGGGCTGAAAACCATCTGGTGTCCCCGTGGCTGGGCTCGCCCTATATTGATGGGGTGTATGTTGGCCTGGGGGATGTTATTAGATGAGCCCAGACCTTTTGATAGCTTCTGTCTTTCATGTATTCTCTGCAATGTATGTGTTCTTGAAGTATATTTAAATATATTATGTACATACTATGTTGCTATCAATAAACCTGTAAGTATTTATTTATTTATTTAAAAAAGTGATAAAAATAATATCTTAATCCAGTACAAAGTTTTGTGATATGAAGCGAACTAGAATGGAGTGCAGTCAGAGGTCCTTTTCAGGATCACTCCCGGATCCCTTGTGTCGTTGGAACAGTGGGGGAATAATATCCGCCGTGGGGGATTCGTTGCCAAAACACTGCCGCGCAACGAATCCCCCTGTCTGCCCTCTTGTTATACAGCGTGGAACAGAAGTGTGTTCATCCCTAAGCCCCCTTTCGATTAAAACCTCCCCTTCGGTCCCTCCATTTCCCCCTCTCGCAGCATGCACTCAAAGGGTTCGAGTTATTGGTGATAAACATCATATATTCAAATAGAGTGCATCACTATGGCTCAAAGTACTGCCTAAATAATTAGTTCACTTCAAGCTAGTATTTTTTTAAGTAAAACAAAATTTTAATATTTATAAAAATATGGCAGCGCATATTTTGATGTACCGGCTGAACATACCGCCTAAATACGTTAACAAGTGGTTAACATGAAGATGATATATTTTTTAAAAGAATGAAATATCAAAATAATATATAAGTGTGTCAACGCATACTTGGACGTAACATCTAAACATGCCGTCTAAATACGTAAACAAGTAGTTGATTTTAAACTGATATTTCTTTTAACATTAATGAAATATTATAATAATATTATATGTATATAGATATAAGCGTGCCGACGCACGCATTGACGTAAATACTGAACGTATCGTCTAAACATGTAAACAAGTGGTTAATTTGAAGCTGATATTTTTTTCTTAAGAGTAATGAAATATTAAAATTATATATAAGTGTGCCGCCGACGCATGCTTTGACGCAATGACTCAACGTATTTTCTAAATAAGTTAACAAGTGGTTTATTTCAAGCTGATTTTTTTCTTCATAAAAGTTACGAGAAATTAAAATTATTAGGTAGACCGAAAAGAAATCAAAAAATTCATTCAATTACAAATAGAAAGTTTATTTAAAAAAAAACTAATCTGCAAAATAATGACTAATTGTTGACAGTATACGAGTATCTCGGCAGTATTGTATCGCCTGGTTTCAGTAGTGCAAAGTAAATAACTCCATTGAAATTGTATGTCCAAATCAAATTATCTGTTGTTTTTCTCAAATTGTGTATATTTCTTGTCATGTGTAATAATAAATAAATAAATAAATTATCCCACCACACACAAAGAAGTGCCTTTTTTTTACCGTTAGAGACGGTTTTGGAGTAGGAATAGCTACCTGACCTGGTGAAAGCCATTGTTTTTTCGTGTATAATTATTATATAGACCCCATTTTTCGTTACAGGTAACAATTCGCCGCAAGAAGGGTTCATATTGATGTCTGGATAAGAAAGACGCACGGATAGTACGTCGCTGTTCTAGTGCATTTAATGATAATCCATGAAGAACCCAAATTCCTTGTCTGTAACTTTTTCCTGTGCGATAAAGGTGATCCTGTATAGTTGACCATGGGCAGCTAAGCTCCTTTAATAATTCTGAGATGGATTGTCGAGGATCAGACTCCACTAAATACGTCAGATCATCATCATCTTTTTATAAAGGTCTTCCTTTTTAAAGAGCACCTTTGAGGTTCCTGTCATCATTTAAAAAAAAATTATCCACCTATGATACTTATCAAGTGTCAATACATTCTCCATACGTTTCGTTAATTTTCTGCGTCCCTTCTTTCGCTTTTATTTTTTGATCAAACAAAAATATCAGAAATGACGGAAATGTTCTTCATCAATTGTTGGTCTCGACATTGTTTATTTAAATAACGGTAAAAAAAATAACATGAAAAGAACAAATTGACAACAGTCTTAATTCACTAGCAACAAAAAATACGTGTTCACTGCACTATGTCTCAACATAAAATAACTGTAAAATAGGGCGTAAAAAAAATATTTTGATTTCTTCTCGGTCCCCTTAATATATACAATACGTATTAATAATGTGCCGGCCCATACTTTGAGGTACCATCTAAATATTGTATTATAAACAAGTGATTCACTTGAAGCTGGTATTTTCTTTGTTATAAGTAATTTAATATCTAAAATTACTTTTGACCTAACAATAAATACCCTAAACTTACATAATGGCAGAATGCTGGTATCACATATATTTGAGAATATTCGTTAAAAATAATTGTATCCCTTGAAAATTAAAAACGTTTTTCAAGGGATCCGAGCTGTTTATTGGTTATTTAAAAAAAAAGCAAAAAACACTCACTCTCCATATATTCAAAAACACATTCCGACACTTAGAAAATAATTGCAACGACTGAATATTAGAATATTTTCTTGATATCGGACAAGTGTCAAGACGTAAAACTTTTCCTTAAGTGTATTCGTATATTCCCTTACACATATTTCCTTACGTATTCAATAGATCAGATAAGATAATTTCATAAGATTTTTGTTGTTAAGAAGTATAGATCAAATAAGATAATTTCATAAGATCTTTGTTGTTAAGAAGTATAGATCAGATAAGATAATTTCATAAGATCTTTGTTGTCAATGTGTTGTGGTTTTATGTGTGAACATCATTTCCCATTTGTCATTTTACTTTTATAAAATTTGGACTCCTTGACGCTTTTTTTAGTTCTTGCTGACAGTTAACCTGAGGTGGTATATGTGGGTTTACTTATTATTTTGTTTTTTGCCATATATTTCGTTTTTTTTAGTCTAGATGTATAGGGGTGTGGGCTGAAAACCCCCCGATGCCCTTGCGGTCTGGTTTGTCCTACATTAGTGGGGTGTATTCGGCCGGGGGTATGTTTGTGGGATGAACCCGGACCTTTTAATGTATTCTATATTAAATATGTTTTCTGCAGTTTGTTTTGAGATGTGTGTGCGATACTCGGAATGAGTTTATTATATACCATATATAGATGTACATATTGTGTTGCTGTTAGGGAACCTTTATTTGCTTGTTTGAATTAATCTGAGGTGGTATTTGTTTTTTTTTTCTGCCATCTATTTATTTTCTTCTTCTTATTCTACATTTGCAATGGTGTGGGCTGAAAAACATCTGGTGTCCCCGCGGCTCGGCTCGCCCTATATTGGTGGGGTGTACTTGGCCGAGCGGATGTTATCAGATGACCCAGACCTTTTGATAGCTTCTCTCTTGAGTATTTTCTGCAATTTATGTGTTTTTGAAGTGTATTTAAATATATTAAGTACGTATTATGTTGCTTTCAATAAACCTATATTTATTTTATTTAAAATTTACGGTTACTACAGTTTTTTTCATATGTATTATTGCTGTTTCGTTTCTAAAATAGTTATAAAGAATTCCTATCCGAATCCCTATTTTCCTTGAGAATTTTTTTTTATCAAATTTTGTTTTCATACACTACGTTCAAGAAAGGTCATGGATAAAAATATTTAATTGCCAGGAATAAATACACCTGACGTATTTCCATTGATGTTAAAAATATACATTTTTTTTTGTACTTCAGTATGATATATTGTTCATCATCATCATCAGCCCGTCTCCATCCAAAGTTGAACATAGGTCTCCCCTCTCCTCCTCCATTCCTCTCTTTCCTGGGCACATCGTTTCCAGTTGCTCCCGGCCACTCTTCTAATGCAATCTGACCACCGTGTCTGAGAACGGCCCACACTTCTTCTTCCCTGTCTTGGGCGCTACTCCAGCCCTCTGTGGGTCCATCTATCATCTGTGCATCTGGCAACGTGTCCCGCGCAGTTCCACTTCTGAATGGCGACTCTTTTGGCGACATCAACTACTTTGGTCTGCTGCCTTATCCATTCATTGGTTCTCCTATCCCTCAGATATATATTTAACATTCTTCTCTCCATGGCCCTCTGCGTCACCATGAGCCTGTGCATAATCTGTTTATTCACCACCGATGTTTCCAGCCCATATGTTAGCACAGGAAGGACACAGGAGTCGAATACGGATTTTTTAAGATGTCTCGCGTATTTTGGAGATTTTAGAATAAAGGACAGCTTTCTAAATGCAGCCCAGGCTTGGCCTCGTCTTCTCTCAATGTCAGCATCTTGATTTTCGTTACCCAGTCTTGTTGGTGGCCCCAGATATACATAAGA
The DNA here is from genome assembly GCA_949825065.1 of Odontocerum albicorne. Taxonomy (NCBI): domain Eukaryota; kingdom Metazoa; phylum Arthropoda; class Insecta; order Trichoptera; family Odontoceridae; genus Odontocerum; species Odontocerum albicorne. The sequence goes on from OX463843.1 coordinate 8,956,499, forward strand.
AAAAACCTTCTCTATTGTCTTTGCTTGACTGTGACAGGTGTTGTCTGACCTGTGTTGCTCACGGTCTTTGTTTTGCTGTAATTTATTTTCAGGCCTACTTGTGATGAAGGCCTACTAATGTCATTGAGCATTTCAGCAATGTCATTTTCGTCGTTAGCAAGAAGTACAATATCATCTGCAAACCGCAAGTCATTGAAATACTCGCCCCGCCCCTGTCGGTTCAGTCCAATTTCCTAAATACATCCTTCAATACTAGGGTGAAAAGTTTTACTGAAATTGTGTGGCCTTGCCTAACGCCTCTATGCATTTTGACTTTTTCAGACATTTTTTGAAGCTGTATAGTGGAAGTAGCATTTCCATAAGTGTGTTTAAGAAGCTGCGAGTATTGATAGTCAACTCGACAATTTTCAACGCCTTCGAATACAGCCCAATGTTCTATTGTATCGAACGCTTTTTCGAAATCTATAAATGCGAGTGTTAATGGGATGTTGTATTCGCTATGGTTTTGAATAACATTCTTTAGCGTTTGGAGATGGTCGTTTATATAACACTATATCCTTTTCTAAGTCCTGCTTGTTCTCGTGGTTGATATGAATCTAATTTACTAGAGAGTCTATTTGTAAGGATTTTAGTGAAAAGTTTATAGATTTGTGATAGTAAGCTAATCGGTCTGTAATTCTCCAGCCTCTTGTGGTCACCTTTTTTATGTAGGAGAACAATATTGGCATTATTCCAGCTCTCCTGTATTTTTCCTTCCTCCAGACACTTATTAAAAAGACATACAACACGTCTCCGCAAAGGTTCTCCTCCCAGTTTTATTGCTTCGATGGCTATACCATCATTGCCTGGAGCTTTTCTGTTTTTCATTTTATTTAGGGCATGTTGCAACTCTTCTAATGTGATTTCAGGGACATCTTCTGAGCCCACATTCATAATTCTGGGACGAAGAGCTGCTTGGCTTTCTCCGGAGATTTGCGAGGAATATAGTCTCTGATAAAATAGTTCAGTAGTTTTCAAAATTTCCGCCATGTTGTTTGTCTCCGAGCCATCTTCTCTGTACAGAGCAGTGATTTGCTTCCTTCCTTCACTCAGTCTTGAATGGAGCATTTTTGTTATATTGTTACCACAATTTTATTATATTATGTAATTATTTCAACAAATTTAATGTGATTTAGAAAGAACGATGTAGAGGCTCAGAAAATATTTAGTTTTAGCTTTATCAATTTAAAATAAGTTAACATGTTATGACAAACAGTAAATAACGATTCGTTAATTTATAACGATTTCTGTCAATTTACTGTGGTAATTGTACATAAGTATTTTTTGCAATAAAAATATAAAGCTTAATCATTATGTAATTGAAAATTCATGAATTATATTTACACAGTAGATTGAATACTTTTATTCTTCCTGTGTCGGCGGCCGTGGTTTAACGGTTAGCATTCACGCTAAGAAAGCGGGCAACCCAAGTTCGTTATCTGAGATTCACTTCCAGATTGTTTTTACTCTAAGACCTTTTAACATCTAAATTTATGATTTTCCATAACTTATATACTGCACACCACAAATTATTAAAGCGTTATAAAGCTAATACCGTTTTTAAAATAACTCCTCTACCTATCAAAAGTCTGTAGCAGATTTAACCTGCCGATCGTCTCAGAACTTGGATCTCTTTAAATATAATCTTGAATCTTTGGGTTTGATCTGTCAATATTCGTACTGTGTTCTAGGTGAAGTCGCGGCATCAAGTACGATTAACAACCATTGACAGGATTATTGGTAATTATCTCAATCGTGAGAAATTACCTGTCGTATTGTTTCTACATGGTCGTTTCCTCAAATCTTGATCACCATGGTCATTAACCATCTTTCTCCAACACAGTATATGTTTTTTTCACCCTAATCAATTTATTAGATGGGAACTCGGCCTCAACCCTGTTTGCCATTAACACTTCCACCTAGAATCAACCGTTCAATGCTTCACTCTTCCCCAGCGCTGTGTACAGTACAACAGTACAGCACTGAGAGACGCGTTTCAACTAAAGTACTTATCGTTGTGGAAAGCAATCTATATCTTTGATCGATTGCAACTATCGAGTGACCATTCTACGAAACCGAGAACCGATTCGACACCGGCTGAATTTGTGTGTTCACATCACCGGTGATATGTCGCCCCCACAAATTCAGTCACACGGTTTCAACCTAGTAAGGCGTAGGCCTCAACGATTCCTGTAAGGCATTTTGAGCCAAATGTGAGGATAAAACGTAAATTTCATGGAAATTTCCGTTTTCAAAACAAGCCTTCAAAGTGTCTTTAAGTGCTTTGAAAATCCTACAGTACATGTATGTTGTAATTTTTTTCTTATATACACATTTGCACGTCAGATTCTTTTTAGAAGTGTATTATCGTATTTATTCAATTTATTTTAGGAGAATATCAAGATTTTCCGTAAATATTATTCGTATATGGAGTGATCAAGTGTGGGTGTTAACCGAAAAAAATTATTTATTTAACGTTACATTTATTTGATTATGTAAAAGAAGAAAAATGTGTGTAAAACAATTTATGTAAACGGTAGACCGGAGTTTGATGCCGCCTAGAACTTGGACCACTGTAATGAGACAGCCGGTGAATATGTCCTCAGCATCAGCGGTGTGACATACTGGCGAACTTCATGTTGTTGCCAGCTCCATTCCCAGGCGCAGACTTTTGTTTTCCTTAGCGTCGCGACGGCGAGCTCCATGATGGTGATGCCGGTCATCCAGTATGCCAGAGGGATTAGCAGGAGTCCCCGCATCTTAAGACTATATAACAGGCAATTGAGGTATGCCCGTTTGTGAAGCAGGTCCCCGAGCAAGAGTAGTCCTTCATCTCCTCTACCTAGATCGGTAACTTAGGGTCATCACTGCCAGTGGCCACCTCATTGGTAGGTTTATCGATTCACCCCGCAAAACATCTCATAATACACAGCCAGAAACGGAACCCTTTCTAAGTAAATTGTTTACAAGTTCGATCAAAAGTCATAATATATTTTCTGACCACAGGACGTTCGTCAGCCGCCGCGCTAAATGGTTGACAAAGTCACTCGGATAATTCCTTAATGGGTTCTTTGTTCGATCCCACCTACACCCACGATGTTATGCGGGACAAAATAACTCTCCTTCCAGCACGACCTACACTAGAAGATCGAAATCTTCTTTATATTTTTTATGAGCGCGATGTGACACAGTGACGAAAAAGGAACTGCCCAAAGGAACTCCTTTTCTAAAAAAGAATAGTGATGACGACGGAGTTATGGTCCGATTCACGGGAAAAGGAAAACAAAATAAAGAGGCTTAAGGCCTGAAGTTCAAACAGTCCAGCAATTTGCCAGTACTTTCACAGAAATCTCAAATGCAATAAAACTATTCTTTGACGCCACTAGATAGGAGAAGCCAATCGGTCCGAAGATGAACCGATGTAAGGCTAAGTGGAAATTACTGACTTAATTGTCACTGCTGTACCACAGAATGTGCTCTGCGGATTGATCCATATGCCCGCAAAAATTACAACAGGGCAAAGGGACAAGATTGAAGCTAATGAGTTTGCCAGAGAGAAACTGGGTAGTCCAATAGTTTAGATGTTCCAACGTGGAGCCGAGCCGGATGCAAGGAAAGAATTTGAATGTGTCTTCCCACGAAGGAGGACGACCAACGATGTTGCCAAGTCGACAACTGTGCCTCTAGGCAGGCTTTAAAAATCACGTGACGAGCCATCTCTGGCAAAAGGTGAAGGCGGACGTCACCTATATTCGCGGGCTGACCCTTACCGAGAAGGATAATCGCGGCGCGTCGTTTGACCTCCAGATTAAACGGAGCGAACGCCGTTAAGACCAAGAGTGCTTCGGCCAAGCATGCCCTATTAACCTTGGCAATAGACTAAATCACCCACCGTTGACCGCCAATCCGCATCCTTCTGGTATCTAGAGCCAATTTCTATGTGCCCAGCACCTGGATACATAGCACGCAATTCCCAAAAATACTGCACCATAGTCGAGTCTGCTCGTATGGAACGGTTGGCCTCATATGGGGTTTGCCAAGCGAGAAACAGTTTGAAAATCTTTTCTTGCACTCAGGAAGGATAATCTTATATGGGATAACATTAGTTGTCTCCCGCACGACACGAACATTTGTTCCTGAAAACGAAATTGTAGGAGCGCGTGCAAGAGATCCTTTAAACAGTATCCCGCAGTTTTTATGCGGAGTGAAGTTTAGCGTATTTTTGGACCCCCTCTCACCAATCCAGGCTAAGCAGACGGTTGAGAGGCTCTCGATCAAGGCCCTGGTATTTGCTCTAATCCGAACGTAGGCTTGAATCATAAAACCTGGAGGCAGAAAAGTTCTTAATAGATCGTCCATGAAGACGATCCAAAGCAAATTACCTAATATACTGCCCTGCGGACAACCGATGTCAACCTCCCTATCTAAAAAACTCAGAACCGCAGTCAACTCTCACCCTGCGATCTCTGAAGTAGTCCTGAATCAACTGAAAAATGTTCCGTGGAATATTGAGTTTTAATTTTTTTTAAATCATAGGCCATCATAGTTGTATCATCTTTGTTAGGTAGCTTTCCTATCACCACATTGACTGGGAAGTCCGGCCAAACACGTTATCACTGAATATTGACGTAATCAATTTGGACAATTCATGCCATGGAATAAAACTTCCGCTTTGAGCTATTCTTAATGGCCGCAACATGTGTTAATATTTTTTTGTATTTAGGTAATTCACCCATACTAGGACGCTTTGTGCCAAAAATTCTATAATAAGAGTCAACATAATAAACAAAAACAATGTGATAAAATAAACCTTAACGCGATTCAATTTGAAAAAAAAAAACGACAAAAAGTGAATATTTTTTTATACCCTACGAAAACGCCGTTGCCATCGAGTAAAAAATCCGAAATCTCGCGACGTTTAAACGTGCCTATGTTGGAATTGAATATTCTTCCGATAGTCGGATCAAAAAAACCTGGCAGCAATCTTCCTAGTAGCATTCAAGAAGTTACATCGGAATATTTATGGGCGACTTAAGAAAACATTTTTGTTCGTCATTCCGTTTTTAGCCACAGTAAGCGATTCCTCAGAAAATTTTGTTTGAAATTTTGAAAGCAACATTTGTAATAAAATTGACAAAATAACATTTCAGTACGTTCATGATCGAGGAGTATGGGGTAAATTACGAATGTAAAACTACAATTAATTATATTTGTAATGTTTTACCGTGAACACTTCATTCGTCAATAAAACTTCGTTTTAATTGTTTTATTCAACCATTGAATAAAACAATTAAAACGAAGATCTGAGAGTGAGATATTTAGAACTCATTTATTCTCAGATCCTTCACTTTATATCTCTCATACCTTTAATTATCGGATAATATATCAAAATAAGTCAAAAAAACATGATGAAAAGCCATAATTGAAATTGTTTTGATACGCTTTTCTACTTAAATCCTGTAAAAAGCGCCAAATAACGAGATCAAGCACGAATAATATAGAATTTTACATGACGAGATGTATGAATGTGGAATAAGATAATGTTGTGTGTTTGACAAAAAAAATGTAGGGATCCGTGTTCTCTGTCTACCCCGCAAGGCATACGATGTGATGGAATGTATGTCTAGAGCAATAACAGTAATTCCGATCTTTGAAAATAGTATTTTCAGAAGACTGAAAAGTGTCAAAAATATGAAACGCCGTATTACAAACATATACAATACATACAATACCATAACTCCATTTCCCTTCACCTTTTCTACGTGAATATTCTTATACATCTAAAATATCTCTTATTTTTCGTTCCCTTTTTTTTCAAAATATACTTTATTTGATCCAACCATGATTTCCTCGGTCTTTCCCTACCACGCATTCTACTCACATTTACACTATAGTACGTCTATATACGAGTATATTCAATTTGTTACATCTCTCCATTCATTCGTTGTAGATGTGCGCTCTTCTTAATCTTACATAACATACCGGTCTTGAGTTCAAATTCATCACTAATCAACTCCTTATTCTGTCATACATTTCCATCCCATGTGTTATTCTCAGTGCACACATTTCTACAACATTAATTCGACTCGTTTCAGAATTTTCCCCCTCGAAGTTTCATTCCCATTCATCAATGCTGGTTCTAAATGACTCTTATCTTAGCAAATTTTTATACTGTCAAGTTTGACTGTATATGTTTAAGGGGCCATTAAATGCGTTGAAATGCCGTATTGCAATCGGAAAACAGTCAAGAAGGCATTAAAATACTTATATTTAAACCGAATAATAGCAACTACGTGACTCGTGTAGGACTGTTTCGAAATATTAAATCATGTCAACCGAACAACAGCAAGACATGCTAAAGTTATAATTCGCCATATATGAATTTCTACAACCTTAATGCCTTGGATTGAATTATATACGTGTAATTAAAAGTGCTGAACAAATAGTAGAAATGCATGCGCTAAAAATATTTAGTTTATGCAAAATTAAAAAAAAACACTATTGTATTATATTAGCAAACCTTTTGTTCATTGGCCAATTTTATTTAAATTTACCGGATAAATAATAACTGACGCGATCGTGAATTAAACACGTTTTCGGTGCCGATGATTTCTGTTGTTCTATAAAAATATGTAAATTTTAGTTATAAACGATTTAAAGATACATATAAACCATCTCGTCACATTCTATCAAGATAGACTGCCAGATTTTCATATCTCGACACACTTCCTTGGCCTCTTTTACATCTATACACCTTCTCATACAACTCCAATGATTTCTCTGACTTTCCACGTTTCTTCCTTTCAATATATCATTCACCTTATCTAGACAAACTTTCCTTGGTCTTTGTCTGCCGCGCCCTCCACTGACATTTCCACTATAAATAAAGAAAGAAATTCAAAACTGATTTATATCTTAAGTATGTATCATGTAGTGACCAAAAAAACTGATTTATATCTTAAGTATGTATCATGTAGTGACCAAAAAAACTGATTTATATCTTAAGTATGTATCATGTAGTGACCAAAAAAAAAAGATTTATATCTTAAGTATGTATCATGCAGTGACCAAAATGTGCTTTAATTGTCGTTGAACATGCTTTAATTCTACTCTAGAAATATTCTACTCTAGAAATATTCTACTCTAGAAATATTCTACTCTAGAAATATTCTACTCTAGAAATTAGAAAAAATCGTTTTATGCATATTCTTAAAGTTTAGACCTTTAAAAATACAATATGTTATCAAAATGAAATGTAAAAATTCTCAATATTTACGAAGCTATAACTATAAATGAGGCAGCAATTACGCCGCATCGAAATGACTCAGACAATCATCTCAAAACTTTAAACGCGTTTTTCTCAAAACTACTTTTTTTCGATTTGATCGACATAAAATCTCAAGTTCTATCCAATCGATTGCGTTCAAATTTCGATAGATGTTTCTCTATCGTTCCTACCTTGGAAAATTTAAAACTATTTAAAAAAATTTAAAGGTTTGAAAAAAGGGTAAAAAAAATTGATTTTTTTTCAGACAGCCGCCATTTAACGATTTTTTTTCTCTTTGGTACCAACTATAACGACATTATTTCTTGTCAACAAATTGTAGGGATTCAAAATTCAAAACTATTTTAAAAAATTTAAAGGTTTGAAAAAGAGGGTAAAAAAATAATTTTTTTTTCAGACAGCCGCCATTTAACGATTTTTTTCTCTTTGGTACCAACTATAACGACATTATTTCTTATCAAGAAATTGTGTATGATTTGTGTTTCAGATTTACGAAAGGGTTCTAATCATGTCGACCAGCTCACTCCCTTTTTTACAAGATATAACAGCTGATATAATCTTGAATTTTAATTTATTTTTTTCAAAAAAAATTTGTACATTCTCAAACATCAATAAACAAACTGTAAAAGAAAATGTATAGGAAAACTACTTTTTTTTATTTATTTAGTCTGAAAAAACGCCCGAAATTCACGCCTCTTTAGAGTAGAATCCCCCCTTAAGCCGTTGAACATCCATCCTAAGCCATAAGTCTTCCGACACAACTGAAGAAGCCTACTCTATGCTATAGATCCATCCACTTCAAAAGATCGATTGAGATAATCCGGTTTATTTGATAAATTCACCTTAACTAAAAGAAATGAGCTTTAAGATGGTTTTGATATGTGGAGATAATGAGTGACGAAAGAATGATTTAAGTTTCATAATTGATGAGTTATGTTATCTGGGCAGTATGTTTACGTTTCATGGACGAGTTGAATAGGACATTGAAAGACCGATAGCGACAGGGAATAAGGTAAACGGAGCATATATCAACAGTAGTTGATATAGTGAGTGAAACTTGGACTTTGTAGAAGAAAGATGAAAATAAAATCAATGCTGTGGAGGTATGTGCACTAAGAAAAAATCGTGAAGTGTCAATGTATAAAAGAAGACGGATTAAAGACATCAGAAATTAATGCATGGATAATATGATTTTTTAAAGTAAGATGACGGAAATGAGCTTTAAGACGACTTGGGCATGTAAAGAGAATGAATGATGAAATAATAACTAAGCGAATATACAGGTCAGAAGCGCAAGGTGAGCATAAAACGAGAAAAACAAGACTGTGTCCAATGGATCAGATTTAAAAAGGTAAATTAAGAAGTATGACTAACCATTCTCAACTTACCATGAAAAGGACATGGGCTTGATGATACGTATGTATGCATCTTTACTAGATGGTTTACCCTTGGAGACTGACGACGTCGGTCAAGAAAGTCACCTGAGAGATATATCACATTTAATACATAACGTATTAAACAATTCAGGTATTTGAACACCGCAAGATAAAGCTGAAATGTTGCCTTTTCAAAATATTTCTAGCTGTAACATTCCTTTAACGATAGTTATTTAGTTAAATTTACTTACATCAAAAGCCTCGCGTGCTTTGTCAACACATTAATGTAAATGATTAAACAATCTACAACTTCAATATACATACACACATGCCATCACGCCATCGTCCTATCGGAGTACGCGGAAATGACACAATGCGAGACATTCCTACCGCGACACACATATTTGCCTCTTCGACATACATAAACCTTTTCATACAGCCCCTACGATTTCTCTGACTTCTTACAAAATATACACTTGATCCAATCATACTTTACTTGGTTTTCCTTTACCACGCCTACCACTAAAATACGCATTATATATTTGTTTTGTTAAACTTTCTTCATTCATTCGTTCCATATGCCCAAACAATCCAATGCCTCGCTTGTTTTGTAAACACATTTGTGCACAGTTAAACAATCTATAATTTTATTTTGCACACATACGTCGGGGTAGGCAGAGGGAACAGAGCTCCAGACTTTCTTCACTTATATCGCCTCTTATATATCTTTACTCCTTCTCATACAGCTTCTACGATTTCTCTGACTTTTTACATTTCATTCTTTTAAAATATAATACACTTGATCCAATCATATTTTCCTTCGTCTTCCCCTCACATTTGCATTATACTTGTATATTAGTTTTCTTAGCATTTCTTGATTTATTAGTTCTACGTGTCCAAACCACCCTCCACTGTTCATCAACTCAACACATCAGTTTTAAATTCATACCCATTCCTTATAAATTCGTATTCTACTAAGGGCATGCTTTTCTACAGCACTCATTCGTCTCTTTTAATTCTTGTTCCACGCCCACATTTCACTCCAAAATCAAAGTTGACACTAAAATATTATTGTAGACTATCATCTTAGCAGATTTTGATACTGTCCGGTTCGATTACATATGTTTTTGTACTCATTGACTTTGTTTTCTATCGCTACAAACCGTTTGATACCCATCGTGACTCTTCCATCATCTGAGAAAATAATATATCACATTAAATTTAATGTCTTAGTCAAATTTTTGTAAGATAAATAAATATTTGCTGGCAAAGTATACTTGACAATTTTTATGTTAATATTATATATAATAAGATCAGAAATTATCCCACGAGAAAATGCGATAACTTTCGGCTGCAAAAAAAACCGCATGCAACAGTTTTTTTTACGCAATGTCTAAAAGTATTGAAGAAGGCGAAAATATCCGGATTTGAATTGTAAGTGTGTTTTGTATATTAAGGGCAGATTTAATTACTGTAGAAGTGAAAAAAAATGTAAAAGTGAGTAAGCGGAAGTAAAATATTAGATGAAATAAATCAGGTTTAACTTAGTTTATATTTTTTTTAACTAGAACAAACAAATTTTTATTAAATTTGACTCGCTTTGAGAAAAATTGAAGTCATATTGTGTAAGTCACGGAAATTTACTTTTAAACTACAAATTAAAGAACAATTATTTTTTAAGCGAGACACGAGGCCAAGGAAACAATTAAAGATATTGTTGTATAAATTATGAATAATAGAAAGTATAAGAAAGAAAATGGCAAAAATTGGGTGAATAATAGTCGTAAGCACCTTTTTTTCCGCTTCTAAAGACTGTTGCTGTTGATATTGTATTGAATTATATATTTATTTATTTATTATTTATTTATTATTACACATGACAAGAAATATACACAATTTGAGAAAAAACAACAGGTAATTTGATTTGGACATATAATTTTAATGGATCTGGGTTTGTTGCCTTTCATTTGTCGTATCCCCAGTAAACTAGGCTTTTGCCTGTATCTCACTGAGGATATTTAGCATGAAAAAAATAAATCGATACTTCTTTCCGATTTTCGATTACACAAAAACAAAACCCCGTTGCACGCTCTCATCAACCTGACAAACAGTGACACTCAACTACAACTGGAAACATCTTGCGAAATTCAACTCCTCACACATCATCACTCCAGAAAGACCAAAAATATTCATCCCACAATATACCGCACACAATCATAAGAATAAAAATTAAATCATATTCAAAACAAAAAAAAAATACACAGAAACACAAATAAAAAACTTTTGTTGTATATGGTACAAGCATGTATGTGGTAATCTTTTACAATCTAATAAAAACTTATTATAGAGGACCACTAGACTGAAACCCTTATTAACCTCTTCAGACCTGGTGTCCATTTTAATGGACACAGAGTTCATATTATATACTTCGTTTAACAACTTTGTGATATATTATATTTCTGTTCCCAATGATAACAGATGAAGTGAAGGATACTGTATTATCGACTTGGAACGTTTTCGGCACCACTAATCTAAACTAATACGATACAATGTTGCATTTAGTATAAATAATACACTCACAAGCAAGAATATTTTTGAATTGTGTTTATTTGACACCACTATTATGTTGATTTTTTTTTAATATTTAACTAGTTTCAAAAATAATTACAATCTAATTTTAACCCAATTCTGAGATGCACTCTGAAATGGTTTGTACCTGTAGATGGAATGATTAAGGAAAGATAACAAAACGAATACAAATGTAGTGCAAATGTGACGAATGCGTGGTAGAGGAATACCAAGAAGACTGTGGATGGATAAAGTGAAGCGTATTTTGAGAAAAAAAAATTGTAGAAGAATGAAATGTAGAAGAGGCAATAGATATCTGTCGCGATAGGAAAGTCTAGCATTCTCTACTCTCTGTCCTTCCTGACAGGGAACAAACGTGATTGTATGTAACAATATAAACTAAGACATTAGAAATTAAATATTGTTATACCATGCACATGTCCATATTTCTTAATTCAGTGTAATTAATAAATTTATAATAATTAAAAAAAGTGTATTTACTTGATTTCAAAAGAGTTCTTATTGCTTTATTCTGAATAATTTGAAGTCTCCTTGTATTTTAATAAAACTGTATTTACTTGATTTCAAAATAGTTCTTATTGCTTTATTCTGAATAATTTGAAGTCTCCTTGTATTTTAATAAAAGTGTATTTACTTACATTTACTTGATTTCAAAACAGTTCTTATTGCTTTATTCTAAATAATTTGAAGGCTCCTTGTATTTGAATAAAAGCGAATTGACTTGATTTCAAAAGCGTTCTTATTTTGCTTTATTCTGAATCATTTGTATTTTTGTTATTCGGTAACTTTTGGCAGTAACCCCACGATATAAATTTAATTTATTTTATTCTCTTGCAAAATATGCTCGTAATTATATATTATTTGGCATGATACGTAAAGATAAAAAAAATCTAAATCTGAATGAATTGCCTCTTGCAAGGACTGTCCACACAGCCGATAGAAAACTCAGAGCGCACGTGCTCAATGTAAATCATTCCCTTGGTGAGTGTCAAAATTTTACCGGAATATTTCATAAGCGGTTGACGCTTTATTAAAAAAAACATATATTCAATGCTCGACTTGAAGGCGACATTGGCTTTTCTTACTTCCAAGAGAAAAATAAACGAATAAACTCTAAATTTATATACGAGTATAATAGAATAGTCCACAATTATTAACTTGCTATAAGACGATTAACAGTATAAAATTAATGTTTTAAAAAGGCTGAAGATATGAGCTTTAAACTGGATTGGACATATGTAGAGAATGAATAACTAGGCAAGAATACAAGTCAGAAGTGCAAGGTGTGCGTAGAAGCGGTAAATCAAGGAAAACATGGTTGGATCAAATGGACCAGATTTTAAAATAAGGTTAAGTGAGAAGTGTGAATAATAGAATATTGTGTATGCCAAGGTGTATGAATGTGGAAGAGGCCGAAGTTGTTGTATTATATTACACTATCGTTGTACACAGTACAATCTGGCGGGCTTATTGCCATGTGGTGATTGATATATTTCAACCAATTAGAATGATATTAAAGAGGCCTTAAGTGAAATTCAGTCTGGAATCCTTTTTATAAAAATCTGGGTCATATTTATAAAAAATCCGACAGGAATCGAACTCGCAACCTCCGGGTTGGGAGACAAGCGGCTTACCAATTAAGCCACGGAGGTTATTTGCTTGGATAAACAACTTTAAGATTTGTTCTTTCTGTCTACCTTGGAAGGGACAATGCATGATGCTATGTATGTATATAGGTATTTACCCGAGATTTTTTGTATTCATATACGTTTCTGAACAAAATAAAACCGGTGTTTTCATATAAAATATTAAGTGTGTTTACTCCTCCTATAAACACATTTTGTATCAATTTCCAAAGTAAATTTGCATTAAACACAATAATACCGCCCCGATACATCAACTGACAGCTGAATGTCAAAACTATAAAGTTTTCACTCACGACTATTTCTTCACTGTGTTTTATAATTCAATTCATAAAACTAAATTTTATAATTCAATTCATAAAACGCGCCTATCTTTTTCTTGCATCTTTCCCGTTACAAAATAAAAATAGTGAATTATATTTTATTACAAATCAAAACTACCTAAATTATTATCGACAATAAAACGCTATTTGGGCTACATCTTTTTTAATACTTATTCTTTTTTCTCTTAAGACAAACTTCTGAGTAGTTATCATTATAACTATCAATGGAATACAAAGAATCCAATTTAATAAGAGTTAGACTGGTAACTATACGCACATGCGTTCAGTGTTGTCCTTTCGTGTGTGGTAATGTTACCAAAACGTGTAATGATGAAGCAAGTGTTCAGTTCCTACTCCAGTGGTACTAAACCCGAAGGCTCGGTTACTAGAACCGTAGACAATATTGTCTCCCGGTCAAGCTTCGAAATCATGTGAAAGAACTAAATTCTAACAGAATCGAGACTATTGTATATTTGATAATGTCGAAATGTTAAATTAACATAATTTCATAAACGATGACTTCCGTAGCTTAGTGGAAGAATGTTTGTATTGTATTGCATTACACTTTTGTTGTACTCGTATACAGTACAACTCAAAGTACAACTAAGCCCTCCACTTACGGAAAGAACCAACTAAAAAATTGTTAAAGAGGCCTTAAGTGAAAACCAAACTCGAATATATAATTGTTTAATCTGGGTTCTAACGAGAATCGAACCCGCAATCACTGTAGTTGGGAGACAAGAGTCTTACCAAGAAGTAAACTACCACGGAGGTCGTACAGTAAAGGGCGACAAAAAAAATGAGGTTTGAACTGGCAAAACCGACAAACATTCTCACAACCGATTTTACTTATAAAACAAAAGTGTATACAATACGAAATTGCATACATTTTGTTTGACCTGATGAAATATATGGACGATCGTCAGTTGCAAAAGTTGGTGTTAGGCTTATGACTTCTTGCAGTTCGAATTTGTCCAAACTCGGGTATCATACAAAGAAAATTTCTATTGTTCATTTATTTTAAAAGAACCATTGATTCTTTAATTATAATAATCAGTTTTATTTTGATAGTTAATTCATTACACACGTACATATTAATCTCGCCGTTTCCCTGTCAGGGTAGGCAGAGGACAGTGCGACAACATTTCCAATTGAGTAACATATATTTTGATCCATCCAAATCCTTACACCTGTTCATACCACTCTAACGATTTCTCTCACTTTTTATATTTCCTTTTTTTTTTACAAAATATTATTTAATTCAACAGTTAATAACAAACGCGTAGTTCATGTTCAACATGAAACTAAAACTCGGAGAAAAATGCTTTTTTAGACAACCAAGGAATTTAATTATACTAATAGCAATCTCCTGGCTCCGCAATATACGTGATTGGACTTGCATAAGGGGCGTTGGAGATCTTTTTCGGGCTGCCAGGGACAAAGATGTCTACTGTCAGGTGATATTCAACGTTGGGGGGACCTGACATGACACTGGGAAGAAGAATAAAAACAGTTTTCAATTTAAAGGGAATATAAACTTGAAAATATTAAAAAATTATACTTCCAACTTGAAAGCCATCATTAAAGTAATATTTTAATCTTTGCCTCGTGTTTTCGTAAACATTCAATCTATTCTTAAAAAAAAAAATGGAAGCTGTAGAAATTGTTACTTTCATTAAGGGGGGTATTCTCATTTCATGGGCCGAAAAAACAACGATTTTTAAGTGTCTTTTTTCAGTGAACGAATTATCTTTTTAAATTGTTGTTTTTTTAGACACATTTATTTATATTTTAAGAACATTCTCATAAAATATCACGATAAATGAACTTTTTGTTGTTGTTATTAAGTCGAAAATAAGGCCGCCCGTACGTCGAGGGGGTTCATTATGCACGTAATTGTGGCTGTTGTACAAGTCTGAAAATTTAAAAAAAAATCTGTTTTACTCACAAAGGCTATGGCCGGTCCTAGAATAATTAAAACACTATAATTAGAAAAATAATGGCGGATTGTTGAAATTAAAAATCCATTTTTTTCTTTTTTTTGTCTTTAGTGTGAAAAAAACTCGAAAAAATTAATCGATTGAAATAATCCTAGTACCGGTTATAAAGAGAGGCATAACAAAGAGAATATTCTCATTAATTAAAAGCGGTTAATTAGTTTTGGAGTTATTACGGGGAATAGTTTAAAATAAAGTGATTTTTCAGGAAACGCGTTTAAAGTTTCAAGTGCGATTTTTATACGAATTAAAGGAAATATTTTCAACTTACTGCCAATCAGCTTTTCTAGGGCCATATAAACTTGTTGGAAAATCCCGACAAACTTAACATCAATTCATAATTCCGAAAAATCCTATTGGACAAGATTTCTTGGAAAATAAGGCTGCTGCCATAACAATAGACGATCCGAAAGCTGCGAAGCTCAGATAATTTTTCGATAAGCGCTCGACTATAAACCCTCATAACTTAACGAATTTTCAAGATTTTTGAATATTACTTGCAGGAAATTATTCAAAAAGAATTATAAAAAAATAAAATGAAAAAAAAAATCGATTTTTTGAAAATTCCAAATGAGAATACCCCCTTAAATTAAAATAACTAAGACGAGCCGCATGAATGTTGTAAAAATTCATGCACTTAAAAATATATGGAATGACAATGTATGACAGAATACGGAATGAAGTAATAAGGGATAAATGTGAACTAAAGGCTAATGTGTTGAGTAAGATAAAGAAGAACACAGTCATATGGTTTGGAAAAACTTAAAAAATAAATGTACAATGCAGATGTGAATTGAAGGCGTGGCAGAGGAAGACAGAGAAAAGAACGGTTGGTCTAAGTGAATGATATTTTGAAATAAAAATATAAAATGTAATAAAGTAAAAAAAATCGGACGAAAAGAAATGATTATATTAGACGTATGGATGTGGAAGAGGTGAAATGTGGATGTTATTTCTGTTTTGTTTGCCTCTCCCAGCAGGAAATCTGCGTGATAATATTTATGTATGTTTTATAACATTATTCTGGTAAGTTTCGGTGCAATACATACTTTATAGGTTTTACCCAAATATTTTGTTGCTTTTACCAATTCAATCAACATTCCATTATTTAGGCGTTTCTGTGCAAAAAGTACTCAACGGACAAAACATATTGTTTTTGATTTATTACAAATATACGAATATACGAGTATATAATAATATAATAACCAAAGATCCAACTTCTATGTGCAAAAAACTGAAGTTGGTCAATTGGTTCAATTCTGTCATAAAAAAATATCTCCACAAATCGATAAAAAACAATCTGGACGTTTCCTCAATTATCTCAAAACAGGTAATACGAGTATATGGATTGGATTATTCTTTTGTCAATTTGTGGTACGTTAAGTAATTGGTGGATTATATCCGAAAATAATGACGAAATAATAACGAAAATAATCAATTATCTCAAAACAGGTAATATATGGATTGGATTATCTTTGAGTGCATTTGAGGCGCGCTAAGTAATTGGTGGATTATATCCGAAAATGATGACAAAACAATAACGAAAATAATCAATTATCTCAAAACAGGTAATATATAGATTGGATTATTTTTTAGTGCATTTGAGGTGCGTTAAGTAATTGGTGGATTATATCTGAAAATAATGACGAAATAATAACGAAAATAATCGATTATCTCAAAACAGGTAATATATGGATTGGATTATCTTTGAGTGCATTTGAGGTGCGTTAAGTAATTGGATTATATCCGAAAATGATGAAGAAACAATAATGAAAATAATCAATTATCTCAAAACAGGTAATATATGGATTGGATTATTTTTGAGTGCATTTGAGGTGCGTTAAGTAATTGGTGGATTATATCCGAAAATGATGACGAAACAATAACGAAAATAATCAATTATCTCAAAACAGGAAATATATGGATTGGATTATTTTTCGTGCATTTGAGGTGCGTTAAGTAATTGGTGGATTATATCCGAAAATAATGAACTAATAAAAACGAAAATAAACAATTATCTCAAAACAGGTATATGGATTGGATTATTTTTGAGACCATTTGTGTTACGTTAAGTAATTGGTGGATTATATCCGAAAATAATGTTTTTCTTTGCATTTTTTAATATTAGGTCCTTACATATGAAATTGGCGTTTTGTTTGGGAGGAACATAAAGTTGATTTTTTTTTAATATAATATATTTATTTAATCAAAGTATGTACCATTGCTATCTATGCACTTTTGCCATCTCATAGGTAGTTCATCGATCCCTTTACTAAAAAAACCATTCGGACGGGAATCAATAAAATCTTTGAAGTCGGTTTGGACTGCCCCATCGGAGCTGAATTTTTTCCCTTGCAAGAAGTTATCCAAATTTCGAAAAAAATAGTAATCTGTCGGGGCAAGGTCCGGAGAGTACGGTGGATGTCTTAGACATTCCAATTGAAGCTCTTCTAATTTGGTAGCCGTCTGTTGTGCAGTGTGTGGTCTAGCGTTATCATGAAGCAGCAGTGGCCTAGAGCGATTAACCAGCCTCGGTTGTTTAGCAGCTAGCTTTTCCATCATGGTTTGCAGTTGCTGACAATAGACATCTGCCGTAATCGTCTGGCCAGATTTAAGAAAGCTGTAGTGAACGACACCAGCACTAGTCCACCAAACGCTCACAAGTAACTTTTTTGGAGTCAATTTTCGCTTGGGGCATGGTTTGGCTGGTTCGGCAGGGTTCAGCCATTGCGATGAGCGCTTCCGATTATCATACAGGATCCACTTTTCATCACAGGTAATGATTCGATTCAAAATCCCTTCATTATTGTGCCGGTTGAGTAATGCAACGCAGCAGTCAACGCGCGTTTGTTGATTTGCTTCACTCAATTCGTGAGGTACCCACCTTTCAAGCTTTTTCACCTTCCCAATTTGCTTCAAGTGGATTAAAACAGTTTTATCACTAACACCGCAGCCTGCAGCTAACTCGGACGTGGTTTGCGATGGATCCGCTTCCACAATAGCCTTCAATTCTTCATTATCAACTTTGGTCTCCGGCCGTCCACCGGGCTTGTTCTGCAGGTCGAAATTTCCAGAACGAAAACGTTGGAACCAAAAACGCACTGTGTTTTCTTTTGCGGCACCGTCGCCATACACATCATTAATCCTTCGAGCCGTTTCTGCAGCACTGGTGGCCACGGTGGAACTCGTACTCGTAAATAACGCGATATTTCAAGTTTTCCATTTTGTAAACTGAGTGACGCAAAGAAAAAAAACAATTGAGGAAAAAACAAATGAATTATAATTTTCGAAACACAAATACTTGAGTAAATAGCTGTATAAATTTGAATTTGTAATTCCTAACCAAAGAGAAGATATTTGAGATCAAAGTTGCCAGTACGGCAAAACGCCAATTTCATATGTAAGGACCTAATATTTCTACACCTGGATGATATTTTTGTGCAGAAAAATAATTTGGTTTACAAAAATATATTTAAAAAAAAAATCAGATGATGGAAGATTAACGAGGGATATAAAAATGTGTGAACTGATAGGAATCAAAGTCAATGGGGTACTAAAACATACTATACATTTACTCGAACTGGCCAGTTTCGCATAGCTCGTTCTCACTTCTTTTTTTATAGGAAAATTACCGAGAGAAAGGGAATTTTTTGAAGTGATGTTGATGATTATTTTTATCATGTGAGGGTAGTTCAATCGTAATTATTTCTATAGCCCAATATTGTCCAGTTCAGCGCACTAGTAGTAGCAGGGAAGACACGTGTATTATGATGCGTTTTCATATCGTAATGAAGAATTATGCCGTTTATTTGTATTTTGCGAGTACTGTAACATTTTAATTGTATACAGTACAACGTGATGGGCTTATTGTCATGTGGCAATCTCTTCAAACCAACCAGAAAGATGTTAAAGAGGTCTTAAGTGTAAACCAGATTAGATTCCTTTTTTTTTATTTTTAACTCTGGTTTCCAGCGGGATTTGAACCCGCTATCTCCGGGTTGAGAGACATGCGTCTTTAGACTATTTTACAACCATACATATTTTAATAACGCTCCGACGAATTCTCTGCTTTATGATTTTTTTTCCTTTCAAAATATTCATTTGATCCATTACTTTTCTTTACCTTTCTCTACCACACCTTCCACTCACATTTGCCCTGTATATTTGTTTTGTTAATATTTTGTCATTCATTCGTTCCATATGCCCAAGTCATCTCAGAATGATTTTCAACTTACTCAACACACCAGCATTTAGTCCATGCATTATCACTGCATTCCATATTCTACAGTACATACATTGTCCCCCCCTCATATATGTTTCTAAGTTCACACATTTCTACACCATTTATTTACTCTGATACATCAAGGTTGGTACTAAAATACGGCTTTGAACTGTCAACTTAGCAGATTTTGACACTGTCTGGTTAGAGTTTATAAGTTTAAGTATTTTGACACTGTCTGGTTAAAGTTTATAAGTTTAAGTATTTTGACACTGTCTGGTTAGAGTTTATAAGTTTAAGTATTTTGACACTGTCTGGTTAGAGTTTATAAGTTTAAGTATTTTGTCGTTGATTTTTTCCTGTGTACCGTTACACGCCGTTCGACATTTCACGTAACATTTATATTATCAGAAAAATACTACCTGAAAAGCAGAATTCTTCAAATTTATATTACTCATCTACATTCATTTACCTTTCCTTTTACACATTTCTATGATTATTAATCTGTTCACCGCGTTAAAAATCAAATTTCACGAATCCTGTGCGAGGCACAATTTCGGCGTTTTTTAATTTCTAAGTTTAAACGCGTATTTTGTTTAGAACCACTGATATTTGATTACAACACCAAGTAAACATGACACATAAGTAATTTTCTGATAATAAATAATAGTCATTACTCTTAAGGAGACTCATTAAAAAAAGGAGATAAACTAAACATTACGTAAAATAAACAAATGAATGCTACGATCAAAGCAATGATTCATTACACTCACCCAATCAAATGCATATAGCACTAGTGATGTTTATTTACGTAAGAGAGACTTAGTAATGTTTATTTACGTAAGAGAGACTCATCGCAGGACTCGATCCGCGCGACAGGACGTTACATGTGACGTAATAGCTGGAAATATTGAGAAACCAAAAAAATTCGGCGCTCTGTTTATTCAACAATATCTCATAAACTAATATATTATTTGACAAGGTTTTCAGAGATGTCGCTAGAATAAAGATTATTTTAAATTTTAGTTCCATTTTCATTCCGGTTTTGTGTCATTCTTTTTAAGTATTTGTGATTTGAAACTTGGATTGTCGTCAGATCACAGACGTTTGTGCTGCCCGCGAGGAACACGTTAAGTATATCAAATAATAAAGATATAACTATTAAAAAAAAACATTAAAATTATAAAATACAAGGATGCCTCTTTTTATAAATAATGACATTGTTAAGCGAGTGCAACAATATAAATAACTGGGATGCAGGTTGAATGATCAATGGGATTGATCTCAAGGAACCAAAGTAAGAATATATAGTATATATCATGAAGATGTTTTATCGGAATGCAGAATCTTCACTGCAGTAAGGATTTCAATCTCGATTTAGATATTCGAATTTTGCGTGCTTCACATATTCTGTTCTTAACTGTTATGTTGAAAATGGATACTTCCACAGGCTACAATGAAATAAGCGAAGTTTTTGAAATGTGTCGCTATCGAGGAATGCTGAAAATGTCATGCATTGGCGATATCTTAAAACGAATGAAGAACGATAGAAAAGTATTATACAACATGCATCAAGTTAGTTGTATAAATAATTTTATTTGATATGGATGCATCGCCGGAGTTGACTGAAAAAAAAACTTATAAAAATAAAGTTTTTTTAATATTTACGGAATATTGAGTTTTTTTTAAAAGATAGCCAAATTTGAACA
Organism: Odontocerum albicorne; assembly: GCA_949825065.1. Taxonomy (NCBI): domain Eukaryota; kingdom Metazoa; phylum Arthropoda; class Insecta; order Trichoptera; family Odontoceridae; genus Odontocerum; species Odontocerum albicorne. The sequence goes on from OX463843.1 coordinate 8,977,679, forward strand.
GCGACGACTCATATTTACAATCAGAAGACTTTTCCAGGATCGTGGCTCTTTGTATATTATTTTGCTTTCAGCAATTTTAACAAGCCAGTTAAGTGCATATTTTTTTCATTTTAACAATAAATAAAAGTCATCATAACCCACCCCGCCATGTCCCTAGGGGTAAGCAGAGTGAATAAATCTCTACTTTATTATTTTTAGGTACACATATTTCCCTTCCAACATGACCATATACCTCGTTATGCATACTGCCCTTTTATAAAGACTTGTCACTCTTCCCTTTTCGAAATTTGATTTATTTGGTCACGTAACGTTTTTCTAGGCCTTATTCAATCCTCGTACGTTTTATATTACTTCTATGGATTATTTATGCAAAAATTTCGTCATTAATTTTTTTATGTGGCTAATAAATTTTATATCTCAATGCTCCTTTTTCCATCATAAGAACTGCATCGCCTTTCAATTCACATGTCTCCATTATTTTCAGCCATAAATTGTTTTTTCACGCATGCTACTCGATACTCATTTGTGTCACATTTATTTTCACACATGCTACTCGCTACTCAAATAAATGTGATACAAATCACATTTATCTTACTATAAAGATTTTATTATGCTTTGCTTATCACAAAATGCTTTGGTCGGTATACAAATTGTATAACTCACCATTTACTATATTTCCTACCGCTCATCACGCTTAAATATATAAATACTGGTTGTTAAGTTCCTCTTTTTACTACAACATTATTGGTCTTTACATTTAATTATTTGGTAAATTTAGTACTAAAAAGATTACTTATATACTTAAAAGAAAATCATGTACAGTATATTATTCAATTTGCCTAATGCCTTGACCCTGAAAATGATACAACACATACTGTGACCATGAAGTGAAAATGAAACAAAACCTGAATGTGATTTTCAGCTATTAATAAAAAAAAGAGCGATTCGAAAGAAAATTTAGATCAAATTGAGGAATTCTGCTATTTGGGTAGTATTTTCTCAGACAGTGAAATAGTTGAGAGGCATATCGAAAGGCGTTTAGCGATAGGAAACACAGTAAATGGGGCACTAAAACATGTATACTCGAAACGGACAGTATCAAAATCTGCTAATATGGTGATCAACTATTAATAAAAAAAAGAGCGATTCGAAAGAAAATTTGGAGTAAATTGAGGAATTCTGCTATTTGGGTAGTATTTTTTCAGACAGTGAAATAGTTGAGAGGGATATCGAAAGGCGTTTAGCGATAGGAAACACAGTCAATGGGGCACTAAAACATGTATACTCGAAACGGACAGTATCAAAATCTGCTAATTGGTGGTCCACTAAGTATTTAGGTGCCAACATTTATTTATAGGAGCTAAACATGGACGTGGAAAAATACCGAGAGGTGCCGAAATAATGCTGCATAAATTCGTGCATTCAGAAGAATACATGGAGAGACAATGAATGAGAGAATACAGAAAAAAGTGATTAGGGATGCATGTGAACTTAAGGCAAATGTGTTAAGTGAGATGAAGAAGAGCACGCTGAGATGGTTCAGGCATGTGGAACGAATGAATGAAGAAATACTATCAAATCAGATATATAATGCAAATGGGAGTGGAAGACGGTTAAAGAGAAAATCCAAAGAAATTATGGTTGGATCAAGTGAATGATATTCTGAAAGAAGAAAACGTAGAAATTCATAGAAATCGTAGAAGTTCTATGAGAAGGTGTACGGATGTAGAAGAGATTAAGGAGGTGTCGAAATATGAAAGTTCGCCCTGTTCTCTCTGCCTACCCCGACAGGGAAATGGCGAGATTGTATGTGTGTGATTCAAAAGTTACAATGGAGACATTCCATTAACGTATTTACTATAAATACAAAAATACAAAATTTGACGTCAATCCGTTCACGACACTTGGGGTGAAGAAGTCATATATATTTTTACCAATTAATGGGCCTCGTAGTTAAGGATCCCTTCTCCATTCCAAAGTCAATTCTGTGCTGTGGAGATTTAGTTTTTTATTTATTTTTGGCTCCTCTTTAAGTGAGTGGGCTTGCACACCAGTAAACTCACGGGTCATACCGGTGTACTGGATCCAAAAGCACGCCTGAAGTGAGACGACCGGAGCACACCGGCATACATATTTTTTCTTTTTTTTTTGAAAGAATAGATATGATTAAAGTCAGAGGTATCTATCTTTATGCCCCCGAATACTAGACGAAAATAATGCTAGTGTCATTCGAGGGGAATAGTATAGCGCGGGATCTTCCGCACGAAAATCCAGTGCGTTAGACCGCGCGGCCATGCACTTCGACAATAAATATTTTTTTTAAAACGGACTTGCGCTATTCCCGAAATAAAGTTAGCCCATTTTGTCATATTTTAGTTTGTTATTTAGTTCATTTTGTCATACACATATTTTGATATTAGTTCATTTTGTCATATACATATTTTGATGTTATTTTTATTTAAGTTTGTGACATTTTTACATTCCTATATTCAAATTTATCTATTTATGTTACCATGGACTATTAAAATACAATGATTGTGTTTCTCTTTTTTTATTTTGACTGGACAAATAGGACAGATTTCCACGTTTTTTTATTCGTGTACATAATTCTCGTCTTGTCGACATTCATATATCTAGTCACACATGTTCTGTTTCTCATACATATAGTATTTCCTTTAGTTTAAATTTCTACAACTAACTACTTATTCTCTTTCCTCGTTTTACTTCTTCCTCGCTATCAATTAATTTCAGACAAATATATATTTATTTTGCATGTGTTTTGCAACTCATTTTCTCAATGTAGTCAATCCATCTAAAGATTTTGCAGTTGATTAAGTGGCCAAAATAGCACTGAATACGTCATTAACCTTGTTACTTAAACCAGCACGTCGTTAAATATATTTATCTTTAATACCATCTCTCCAAAATATGCTTCTCAAATAGCAAAATTTGTCAACTTAATAGAAAAAGATTAGTTGAAATATATGCATCAATAATGAAAGATTAAAACTTGTTATAAGAAAGATAATAACAAGTTCTAATATTTCATTGTTCCTGCATACATTGTAATTACTGATTTCATAACCTTTTCAACAAACATGAGTTTCGGCCTATTAACATTCACTCTCAAATATATTTCTAAACAACTTGTTATAAGAAAGATAATAAGTTCTAATATTTCATTGTTTAAGATTATATAATATATAACACGTTCCAATATTTCATTGTTCCTGCATACATTGTAATTACTGAATTCATAACCTTTTCAACAAACACGAGTTTCGACCTATTAACATTCATCCTCAAATATTTTTCTAAACATTTTGTATATATTCTTTCAACCAACAGTGCAGTCGTTTCAATGCTCCGCCATTTTCCATATATCGTCTGAATACAACAAACCATTTACAATCAAATGACATTTTTATGTCTTTCGTTTCAATCCTCACCTCGATTACACCAATCATTATTGTATCGGACGTATGCGTCACCTAAAATATGATTGTTATATATTTTCTTGTTATTTGATATTTTTAAGATGTTTTTCTTGGTGTACGTGCTGTATCACGACCGTAATGAAATGTTTCTTATGCGCGGCCTTCGCACGAGCTAGTATCAAAAGTCGGCCGGCCCAAGCATGCGAAAACGTGCGAGAATTGTGATGTCTCGCAAGCCATGACGGCATGCTCGGGCGAAAACAGGCGCTTGCGATGAGCGATTGGCCTCACATAATAAGCGCAAAAGTCAAAACATATATTCTCAGTTCATTCTGCCTACTGTGTTTTACTTGAGACCATCTACTACCTGCCTAAGAGGAATCTCTTCACCATGCTACTTTTCACCGGAAAGCATCAAGTGAGCCGAAATCGACGATTATTGAGCGGCAGCCACCCACCTATTCTACATTATTTGTATGGTGCTGTACAATTATTAATATTTAAAAAAATCATGGAGACATTACACATCCTTGATTGACATGAAACTTGTGGACATAAGAGTTTATTTTTCTTTTGTTTTTTTTTAAATATTACATTTCTCAGAATATCCTTTCATCCTAAGTGCCTTTGTTTCCCTTCCTTATCCTTGAACGAACCCCTTTCCTCCACATCTACCATTATTGTTTAGATCAGAAGTCGGCAACCTTTTTTTGGCTTATGGGCCACATTCAACTTTAAGCTTTAATTAGCTTTAATAATATGGCAGTTTAAGACAGGGAGTGTAGAAAAATGAACTTTTTAATGTTTATTATTTCAAACCTACACAATAAGAAATATTTAAAATACATGATCTGAAACAAAAATATTTTATAAACTCGAATTCTTAAATATTATCCACAAAATGAGAAAAAATAAACACTGTTTATTTATTATTCACAAAATGAGAAAAAAATAAATATCGTTCATTTCCACTTAGTGCAAATTTTGTAGATGTATTTCCTAGACTAACTATTCTAAATCCACTTTAAAACGTGATGAACAAATTCAAATTGAAACACGCAGGTGCTCATCAGTCAATCAAGAAAAAAAATCTTCCTAAAACGCATGGCAGAAAATACTTGTTCCCAAATGTATACTAGGTTAGTCAAAAAGTTTTGAAAGCGGAAATGAAAATACAGGTTGTTTAATACCATTCTGGTTTGTTGGAAGATATTGCCAAGTGGCAATAAATATGCCAGGTTTCATCTAAATGATGAAATCGTCAAACAATTACATAATATACAAGTACCTTAAATAATCAATTGTCTAACATTTATTACTGTTATCTTAAATAATCATATTTTTTATTTAAATGAACAAAAGTTTGAATTAATGTTACGGCCATATAACTTAATTTATTGACTTTTGTTTTGTTGGTTGAAAGATATTGCCACTAGGCACTACGCTCGCCAGATTGTTATACCATAAAGTGTATATAAATAAATATTCAAAACAACAATTAAATATACTTTTGCATTCAAGTATTATTTTAGAATTATGCATTTTTTAAGTTGAATAGTTCAATTTGACGAGTCAATTAAAACAATTTAAAACTAACAAATAAAGTTCTTTGCATTTTATATTTCATATTTATTTAGATTCATTTAAAATACTTGCATATCTTAAAACTGAAATGAAATCAATCTAAAAAGTATTTGTTTAAGATACGGATATTTATTTTGTGTGTTGTTGAATGAAAGAATAACAAGCGCATCCTTCAGAAAGGAATAACCAAATCCTTTAGTTTTATAATACAGGAAACTTGGAAGATCCTCGAACATTCAAAATACTATATGCTTTCGCAACTGAATAACATTCTAAGAAATAATATTTTCCGGAACTGGATACATTTAACTTTCGTTACGTACAGAACAATCTCATAGAATTATTCTTCCAATCAACCAGAAATATGTTAAAGAAGCCTTAAGCGGAAAACAACAAGAGCCCTTTAAAAAAAATCTAGATTCTAACGGTAATCAAGCCCGCAACCCATGATAGATAGGTTTCTGATCAACTACGCCAAGGAGGTTGTAAAAAAACACACGTCAACAAGCATTAGCACGCGTTGACTGAAACATAGGCTATATAAAAATATTTATTAATTTAGTAGTACTCATATAAAATTTACTATTCAATGATTCGACATGTAGTGTTGTGCAATGTTTCTGGGCAGTAAAAAAAATAAGTGTGGGCCGCATGCGATCGTCTGTTGCCGACCCTTTTAGTTAAGATATTTGTTTTTTTCTAAAATTTAAATAACTATTTTTTTTCAAAATCTCTCCTAGATTTACACAATTTAAAACATCCAAGATGAACTGGTTGATTGGAAGCAATTGTTATATAGCAATAAGCCCATAAAACGTATTATGTATAATCATGTGCACAAAATAATGAATATTAATTAATATTTATTTCATTACAATTTGTTTAGTCAAACACTGTTAATTCCACTTTATATAACGGTATGAACAAGTCTTGCTTGTACTCCACTGATGATGAAGTGAAAACATTGAAACCGGTAAGGTTATACCGTTATGTAAAGGGAAATAAACAGTGTTTGACTAAACAAATTACAATATCTTTAAACCTCCACTATGTGAATGCCTTAACTATAAATAATATATAATATTTATTGAATCTTTGAAAAGACTATAGTTTCACTTTGTGGTGCCATATTTTACGTAAAAGGAAAAATAAGTAAATAAAACACTTATTTTATATTTTTGTGTTCACCACTGGTTAATTTTTGAGTTTACTACCGGTTTCGAAGACAACCGTCTTCATCGTCAGGTGAAGATAATCTAAATTGCTAAAAATACATTTCCTGTACAAGTGTATATAAGAGGAATGAAGTAGGGGGAGAGAAGAGGAGAGATGTGATTCAATGGTAAATGTGGCGGGAAAAAAAGAAAATGAATCTTTCGGGCAGGCCAGGGTCTGGATATTCAAGGTGGGTGGATTTTAAATAGGAAACATATTAAGCAGAGGGCTATTATTAAAATTTGTTTGGTTGTTGATGATAGTTCGACTTAATTTAAAAAATGTATAAAATTAAGTCTCAATATCATCAACAACCAAACCAATTTTGATAATAGCCCTCTGCTTAATATGTTTCCTATTTAAAATCCACCCACCTTGGATATCCAGACCCTGGCCAGCCCAAAAGATTCGTTTTCATTTTTTCCCCGCCACATTTACCATTGAATCACATCTCTCCCTACTTCTCTCCCCCTACCTCATCCCTCTTATATTATATATGGTACACTTGTACAGAAAATTTATTTTTAGCAATTTAGTTTATCTTCACCTGACGATGACGACGGTTGTCTTCGAAACCGGTAGTAAACCCAAAAATAAACCAGAGGTGAACACAAAAATATAAAATAAGTATTTTATTTACTTATTTTTTCCTTTTACATATAAATATTTATTTCTCTAGCGCCGTTTACTGAACATAGTTTCAACGACGACTTGGAGCATCTAAATAGAACGGAGTCAAATAAAAATATCACATCTTCAATGATATTTAAAGAAATCCTTAACGAAATATATCTTGTATCATAACAGAGGTATTACGATTGCAGGAATGAGTATGTTACATCTTAACGCAAATTAACATGGATGTTTGTCTTGTTACAATTTATCATGTGTTTGTATAACATATATAATCAAATATCAAAATATTCAACACAAATCTTAATAGCTTTTGGCACTTTTCCCAAAAAAATACCTACACATTACAATAAATATCTCATTCAACTCGACATGCCTACTTTCTCGAAAAATACACGCCACATTTTGTGTATTTTTCCATTCCGAATAACATTTTTTTTGTGTCGCTAACCTTGCTCTCGTGCTGCCTTTAGATCGACCGTATTACGCACATGGTACGGTAGGGCTTGCATACACATATATACTTTTTTATGTCAAGTCATATTGTTAAATTAGCTGTCTGCAGCTTTTTTTTTGATGATTGGTCAATTGTTGTGAATTTCGCGCAGTTTTACATCGGACAAGCGGGAATGCGGCCTAATTTTATGAAAACATGTTTTATTTAAGATAACTTTTTCAAATGGTGAGGGATTTATGACTTCTGCTTCAATTATTGGCTGGTATGGGTTTGAAACAAGCTTTTCTTTTTTTGTATTTTTACATCAAACTAGTTGCAACCCATGAAATATTCACGGAAGGAAAACAAATTCTACATTTATGAAAATATATATTCATAAATGTAAAATTTGTTTATTTATATCATTTATACATCGTCCCTTTTTACACCGGTTCAAAAATTGTAAGCTAGGTATTTAAAATTCGTTCAGTATCACGGACCCACCGAGATTCAAATTTCGAATTACTTTCGGAGAGAATCCAAGTATTCCTCTCTCGCTTTCTTGTACTGACAATTCAATTCTCGTATTCTTTCTTTGACGACAACCATCGTATGGGTTTTGGACTATTTATACTATGATGTTTCCACCTGAAATGGTGTTACTTTTATCTCATCAATCTCATGAGTTTTCTTATTTATTTAAACAGTTAAACGACATTTTATTTGCAAAAACATTAGAAGAAAACTATTCAAAATCAATCATGTGAACAGTTCAGTATTTTATACAAAAAAGGTTACCTCAGAACAAGACTAACCCAAAACCACAAAAAAAGGAAACCAATATATTATATTAAATTAATAATGGCAAAAGCAATTTCTCTACATAACTCTTATGAGAAGTAAAAGACTAAATAAGTTCATACAACGTTTGTTTCATACCATCAAAGTCCAATTAATTTTTTTTAGAGAAACTGAAGCAGGTTGAGTTCTGTTATCGGAGCAGGTTGAGTTCTGTTGTCTGAGCAGTATAACGTGTGATGGGCGAGTTGAATTTATTTTTTATAATCTTAATGTATGATTTCTTAAAAAATAATTAACATCTACATACTACTTATAACAAGATAACAATTCTTACAACTAATTATTTAGCAAGAATAAGTCCACTCGTTCAGCCTACTTATATTTCATCACATTCACTCAGACCATGGTCATCCCAGCTAATACTGTAGGTGGACTAGTCAGGCAACAGATAATGCTTCGGGAGCTTGTGCTTATAACGGAAGGGTAGGTTGGATTTACTCTCGTAAGCCTCCACTTAGTAAGATTAATGCTATGGAGATACTAGCACTAAGGAAAGTTTGTGATGTCAATGTATTAAATAAGGCAGGATGAAGACTTCAGAAATTAAATCATGGATAAAATGAATGTTTTAAGTAAGATAAAGAAAAGAGCTTTAAGGTGGTTTGGACATGTGGAGAAAATTCATAATGAAATAATAACTAAGCGATTATATAAGTCAAAATGCAAGGTGTGCGTGGACGAGGCAGACCGAGGAAAACGTGACTGGACCAAATGGACAAGATTTTGAGAGAAGCTAAAGTGAAAGCATGATTGATATAAGAATTGCCGGTTCGAATCCCGCGCTATACTCCCTTTGAATGACAAGAGTATTTTTCCGCATATTATTTGGGGGTATAAGGATACCTATAATTTTTGTCATATCTATTATTTGGGGGTATAAGGATACCTATAATTTTTGTCATATCTATTATTTGGGGGTATAAGGATACCTATAATTTTAGTCATATCTATTATTTCGTAAAAAAAAAACATACAGGTGTGCTCCAATCGTCTCACTTCAGATGTGCCATCGGATCCAGTACAGCGGTGTGGCCGGTGAGTTTGCTGGTGTGCAACGGTTTACTCACTTTAAAAAAAAAAACAACTCCACGACATAACTATGCTTTGCAATTGAATTGACGTTCAAATGGCGAGAGGATCCTCGACTATAAGGCCCAGTAACGACATCTTTTTCATGGTAAGATTAGAAGAAAGAATTCGTAAAAGGGATCATCATTTCTGTCGTTCTTAAAGACTGAGGGTCGTGATCTGTGGTATGTCTCTATTGTATAATATCCTCAAGACTGAGGGTCGTGATCTGTGGTATGTCTCTATTGTATAATATCCTCAAGACTGAGGGTCGTGATCTGTGGTATGTCTCTATTGTATAATATCCTCAAGACTGAGGGTCGTGATCTGTGGTATGTCTCTATTGTATAATATCCTCAAGACTGAGGGTCGTGATCTGTGGTATGTCTCTATTGTATAATATCCTCAAGACTGAGGGTCGTGATCTGTGATATGTCTCTATTGTATAATATCCTCAAGGCTGAGGTTCGTGATCTGTGGTATGTATCTATTGTATAATATCCTTAACTGTCCCGCCGCACCCTCTTATCTAGCCGAAAATTTTCAGCGTCTTTCCAATCATGGATTAGCGCTACGCTCAAACAGAGATTGTTTATTGGCCTTTCCAGTTCACCGCTCCTCTTTCTTTACGTCGTCCTTTACTGTCCATGCAGTGAGACCTGGAATCAATTACACACCAATGTAAGACTCGCTCCGTCCTTGGCATGCTTTAAGAAGCGACTGAAAAAACTTTTAATTTCTAGTCAGTAAAATAACGTGTTTCATTCCTGATTTTTCTTTTCCTTTCCTCTCCACCATCCTTTCCTTTCCTTTTGATTGATGATATCTCACTTTACATGAGAAATAATGTTCGGGTGATTGTCCGTCTTTGTGGGGTTCGTGGGCATGTGCTCACGTATATGTTTATGGATTTCGTGGGGATGGATAGTCATTTGAATGGTTTATGCGACCACGTAACATGCTTCATTTACTTTTGTCTGGTTGGTTGGAAGAAATTTCCGCCTGGCAATAAGCCCGCCATATTGTATTGCGATAAAAGTGTTAAATAAATAAAATAAATAAATATGTTGGTGGAACACGTAGCGGCACTTCTACACTTGGTCACTTCATGTGCGCATGGCAGTGTATGATATAAGCTTCTACCAGTCAATTACTTCTATAAATTACTCCATTTTTCTGACGCTCTATCTCATCATTTTCTTCCTGGCACACTTCCTATGATTAACAATTTTTACAAGATTATGTACCTCACGTATGGAAATGTGACCGATAAACCTCAAAATACGCATATTAAAGGCCATCGTATCGTCACATTTAGCTCCTAGAGAATGGAGTTCATGGAATTTCAGCATCTGATCCCAACACCATAACTTAAGGGGGTATTCTACTCTAGAGGCGTGAATTTCGGGCGTTTTTTCTGATTAAATAAACATTACACAAAATATTTTTCCTACAAATTTCAAAAAAAAAAATTTAATTCAAGATTTTATCAGCTGTTATATCTTGTCGTAAAAAAAGAGGGTTAGCTGGTCGACATGATTGAAACCCCTACGTAAATCCGAAACAAAAATTATACAGTTTCTTAATAAGTAATAATGTCGTTATATTTACATAGTACCAAGGAAAAAAAATATAAAATGGCGGCTGACTGAAAAAAAAATGACTGAAAGAAAAATGGTAAGGACAAAAAATAACGATGAAAGGACATTCTAAATTATTTGACATTTCTTTTCAATTCTCTTTAAAACTAATAAAGGATGGACATCTGATAAAACTTGGAAGTTCATTCAGTCACACCAAGTACTCCGCACCAGAAAGATACGTAAAATGAGGTACAGCGAAAAGAGAGAACCTTCGTGTTCTGAAAGAAAGTGGAATTAGTTTCGAAAATATGTGGGCGAATCGGAAAATTAATTTATTACGTTTTCAATTCATTTACAAATGCTTTAAATATTTTTTTAGGCAAATTCACCGACGAGAAAAATATACCGATTTACAAAAAATATGTAAATAAAAAATGGATTTTATAGAAATAAATAAGTTTCCAGCGAAAAACCATAGTAATACCAACTTATGATATTATAAGGAGATTTATTTTCTTTGTATACCGTAGATATATCGAATACGTTTCTCAAAAATATGATTACATACACGAGTACTTTTTTATAACATAAATAATATCGAGGCAGGTTTAAATTGTTAGTTAATTGTACATCTAATATATTTGTATATAAAAATTATAATACATGCTTTCAGACGAGTCTTATTTTATACCCTATATTCACAACAATAAATAAAGTTTCCAGGGGAAAACCATAGTGACACCAACTTGTTTTCTAAAAATTGTTGTCGAGGTAGTGACACCAACTTTGTTTTCTAAAACCTGTTATCGAGGTAGTGACACCAACTTGTTTATAGTTAAGGCATTAACGTTGTGGAGGTTTAAAGACATTGTAATTTATTTTTATCAAACACTGTTTATTCCACTTTTTTGTAACGGTATAACCCTACCAGTTTCAAGGTTATTTTCCTCATCTTCAGGGGAGCACAAACAAGACTAAATTATGTTCGAACTGGTACCGATATACATGCTTCAACTGTTGGGGGCTGAGGGGTGAGGGAGGCATGGGACGATTTCGGCCGAGAGCGGAGAGATTTTTGGGATATAACTGTTCACCAGATGTTCGGATCAGAAATTCCTTGGACCTAACATTATACTGTTACAAAAAAGTGGAATAAACAGTGTTTGATAAAAATAAATTACCAACTTGTTTTCTAAAAACTGTTATCGAGGTAGTGACACCAGCTTGTTTTCTAAAAAATGTCATTGAAGTAGGTTAAGTTGTTTGTTTATTGTATATCTAATAATTTTTTATAATAAAATATGATTACATATTGTGTGTTACTCTTTCGTTTTATATAATTCGATCCCGAGGGATTATTGCTAAGATATTTTCCAAACAATCAGAAAGTTGTTAGAGATGTCTTAAGTGAAACCCAGACTTGAACCCTATTATAATTAAAAAAAATAGGTATCAACGTGAATCAAACCCATAATACCCGAGTCAGTAGATTGGCGTCTTACCGACTCGGGCAAGAAGGTTGTCTGTTTCACCCGAGTCTTATTCCATACGTTATATTTATCGAAATATCTTATGATTTATTTTAATGAATTACTTAAAAAATTATATCCCATTGGAAATCTAACTGGATATTTCGGAGTGAAATAAAGGGTCTTACTAATTATGCTACAGAGATTGTCACATATAATAAATTATGATAAAAAAAACAACTGTAACTTCGGTACCCACGCCAGACTACGAACCATATTTTTAACGAAAAAGTCCTTTAGTGTATTGTGAAGCTTCATCGGGGAACACCAGCTGCTATTAGATAGGTAGTTGATTGACCTGTTCTCTCACAGAAGATCACACGATCGACGTGGGAGAACGGTTCAAGACTGATGTTGGAGTGGCGAGGGGATAGATCCTCGACTACGAAGCCCGGCAACGACGATGACGGATATTAATATTTTCATAGAAACGAACAAACTAGTTTATCTTCACTGATGCACAAAAAAAATCTTTACACGCAATTAAAACGTGCTTAAAATAATTTTTTTAAAGAAAAATTTGATTTAAAAACATACGAGAATGTATTTAATAAATCGATGTATGAAAGAATACCTCAATTTAATTTACAAACATACCCCTGTCGGGGTAAGTCTAGAAGACAGATCACCAGACATTCCTATCTCGAAACAAATCCTTCGCCTCTTCCACATCCATAAAACTTCTCATATAGCCCCTACGCTATCTCTAACTTTCTTCGTTTCCTTCTTTCCAAATATCATTCACTTGATCCAACTATGCTTTCTTTGGTCTTTCTCTAGCACGCATTCCACTCACATTTTTTGTATATATTTGTTTTGTTAGAGGTTTCTCGTTCATTCGTTCTAAGTGCCCAAACCATCTCAGAGTGTTATGCTTCTTCTTATTTATTTAACACTTTTATTGTAAATACAATCTGGCGGGTTTATTGCCAGGTGGCAATCTCTTCCAACCAACCAGACAAAACTAATTGAAGCAAGTTACGTGGTCGCATAAATCATTCAAATGACTATCCATCCCCACGAAATCCATAAACACATACGTGAGCCCACGAAACCCACAAAGACAGACAATCACCTGAACATTATTTTTCATATAAAGTGAGATATCATCAACAAAAAGGAAAGCAAGGGATGGTGGAGAGGAAAGGAAAAGAAAAATCAGGAATGAAACACGTTATTTTACTGACTAGAAATTAAGAGGTTTTTCAGTCGCTTCTTAAAGCAAGCCAAGGACGGAGCGTGTCTTCTTACTCGATACACCAGCCCTTAAGTTCACATTTATCCTTCATATTCTGTCATAAATTATCACCTAATGTTTTTTTCTCAATGCACGCAATTCTACAATATTTATTCGGTCATTTTCAGTATTTTTTCACGTCCAAGTCTTTCTTCCATATATCAAAGTTGGTCCTAAAATACTGTTGTGTACTTTCAGCTTAGCCGATTTTGATACTATCCGGCTTGAATATACATGTTTTAGTGCCCCGTTGATTTTGATACCTATCGCTTCACACCATTCGATATCTCTTTTAACTCTTTCAGCATTTGAGAAAATACTAGCAATATAACCAATCTATTGGTAGGTGATTGTAGGAACCTCACGACTAACAAGATAACACATATTAATACCAGAGACTAACGAATTTCATATTTTCCGGTTTTCGATTCAGGAATTGGATTTATGTAAAAAATATACTACGTAAAGGTAAAACAAGTTATATGTTTATACATTAATGGTTGACGATCAAAGAAATTCTCTCTCAACGAAAATAAATCCTTTTTTAAATTACCCTACTTTTAAAAATAAGCTTTCTGTAACGCAAACTACATAACAATTTTTTTGCCTTGTTGACAAAATATGAAATCCTAAAGAAAAATCAATGACTGGCATGAAAAATCTAAATAACTTGAAAATAGTACATAAAGTAGCACTCTTAGTATTATTTAGGCAAATAAATCAATTGCAAATCATCATTAATGATTGTGCATATTGATCTGCCAGTGCCAACCTTAATGCATGGTAGCGAAGCCTGGACGTTAAAAGTGAGTGATAAAAGCAGAATAAATGCGGTAGAAACGAGTTTTAAGTAGGTCAGTGTTAGATACTATATAACATCCATATGAAACAAATTGAGACCTCGTGGGGATAATAATTACTCACATTAAGAGTGTCATCTCTAAACGGCATTATACGAGTAAGAAACTGCTTGAGCAAAACGCAAGTTCATGAAAATAGTACGAGTATACTATAGTTCGGAAAATGTAGGATGAGTCCTGTGACAGCTCACAAATTTGCCCCAATACAACATTATGTAATGTATTTACCTAAAAAAACTTGCAATTTATTAGAATTGAGGCTTATATTAAAGTTGATAAAATAATTAAATTTACTGAACATCGTTACAAGGTTGTATTGGGGCAAATTTGTGAGCTGTCACAGGACTCATCCTACATTTTCTGAACTATAATATCATACAAATCCCCAATCTTCGTACATAAATAATGCACCTATTTTGCATATTAACACGGACATAGTTTAATGTAATTTTATCAAAATATATTTAAGTTTTTAAAAATAATTTGCTTATTTTATAATGACAGTGCAGAAAGAACAGCAAAATATTAAACCGAACGTATAAAATGAACTCTCGTTTTATTTTATATGAAAAGTACGTCGACATTTGCCGTCGTCGTCGGAATTGATTTTTAAATAAAATATTTTTTCCTGCTAAGAGCAAATCAAACAGAATTCAAACATACTACATACGAGTTTACACGTCTGAAATTCACTGTTGAAGCTTTTTGAAACATAAAAAAAAACGTTCAATTAAATATAAAAAAATATTGATTCGTTTGATTAGAACTATTCTATATTTATTGCATTTTCAGACTAAACATCTGTGAAGTGTGGTATCTTTGCAATGTTTTTACGAAAGCATAAAAAATCATCCCTGCAATAAATTCATCATTCAAAAAATGTTTTCATTGCGTTTTTTTTATTGAATTCAAATAACAACCACCGGCGTCGACAAAAATTAAGATTTTACAATTTAAACTGAAATAATAAAATTTTTCGTTAAATACAGTAAGTATACATTTGCAGATTGAATATATTTTTTTCTAATATTCAGCTATATGCCATATTTACTTCTACAGAGAGATATGCTGTATTAACATCGATAGGTAGCCCCTCTAGAAGAACGTTGCTCAGAACTCAAAGCCTTCCTAACATCGATATGTAGCCCCTCTAGAAGGTTTCTCAGAACTCAAAGCCTTCCTAACATCGATATGTAGCCCCTCTAGAAGAACGTTGCTCAGAACTCAAAGCCTTCCTAACATCGATATGTAGCCCCTCTAGAAGGTTTCTCAGAACTCAAAGCCTTCCTAACATCGATATGTAGCCCCTCTAGAAGAACGTTACTCATAACTCAAAGCCTTCCTAACATCGATATGTAGCCCCTCTAGAAGAACGTTGCTCAGAACTCAAAGCCTTCCTAACATTGATATGTAGCCCCTCTAGAAGGTTTCTCAGAACTCAAAGCCTTCCTAACATCGATATGTAGCCCCTCTAGAAGGTTTCTCAGAACTCAAAGCCTTCCTAACATCGATATGTAGCCCCTCTAGAAGAACGTTGCTCAGAACTCAAAGCCTTCCTAACATCGATATGTAGCCCCTCTAGAAGGTTTCTCAGAACTCAAAGCCTTCCTAACATCGATATGTAGCCCCTCTAGAAGAACGTTGCTCAGAACTCAAAGCCTTCCTAACATCGATATGTAGCCCCTCTAGAAGAACGTTACTCATAACTCAAAGCCTTCCTAACATCGATATGTAGCCCCTCTAGAAGAACGTTACTCAGAACTCAAAGCCTTTCTAACATCGATAGGTAGCTCCTCTAGAAGAACTTTACTCAGAAATCAAAGCCTTCCTAACATCGATAGGTAGCCTCTCTAGAAGAACGTTACTCACAACTCAAAGCCTTCCGACCAGGGTCACAGAGGTAATGCCACATGTAGGAAAAACTTTTTAAGATAAAAATATACTTGGTTTACCAATTAGAGATTGAAGGTTGTCGAAATTGTTATGACACACAATTGAAAAATAAATTTCAGGAATTATTATAAGGAAAATAATTCTCATTAAAGAGCGTCTTCCCAAAAACTACAAACATGAACCATACACCAATACTTCGCTCTACGGAGTCTCTCGTAAGGAAATTTTGGAACGGAATTGAAATAACAGCCAACAATTTGTTAAACGAAAAAAAAAAATCAATCAACGATATATTGGAATTCAAATAATTATTTGCGAAACGCGGAAAAAAATAGAGAATTTCGAGAATTCATATCGACGAAACAAGTCGACGCTTTTTCAAATTCTAAAAAGAAAATACAAAAAAATGTCACATACAACAGCCGCGCTATGTCAACAGAAGTATATATATTATAGTAAGTGAAACTTAGACTTGGCAGAAGAAATATAAAAGAAATATTAATGCTGTGGGCATATGTACACTAAGGAAAATTCGTGGAGTGTCAATTTTATGAAAGAATTCGGAATGAACACATCTGAAATGTCAATTGTATGAAAGAATTCGGAATGAACACATCAGAAATGTCAATTGTATGAAAGAATTCGGAATGAACACATCAGAAATGGATGCATGGATAAAATGAGTGTGTTAAGTAAGATGAAGAAAAGAGCATTAAAATGGTTTGGACAGTGTTAGGGTTTGGACAGGGTTAAAATGGTTTGGAATGAATGACTAAGCGAGTATACAAATCAGAAGTGCAAGGTGAACATGAGAGATATATCGAGGAAAA
The DNA here is from genome assembly GCA_949825065.1 of Odontocerum albicorne. Lineage (NCBI taxonomy): Eukaryota > Metazoa > Arthropoda > Insecta > Trichoptera > Odontoceridae > Odontocerum > Odontocerum albicorne. The sequence goes on from OX463843.1 coordinate 8,994,845, forward strand.
CGTGGCTGGACCAAATGGACCATATTTTGAAAGAAGGTCAAGTGAGACGTATGAAGAATAGAATATTGTGCATGACGATATGTACGAATGTGAAGAAGGTGAAATTTATGCGCTTGGATAGATAGCACCAGATGAGAATAGTGATGTCGGGTAAACCACTAAAGAACACCGAGGAGTTTGTCTACCTCGGGAGCAAAATAACATGGGACGGTCGGTCCAAGAGCGAGGTCGACAGCCGTATACATCAGGCTAGACTTGCATTTAATAAAAGGTCGAAAATAATAGAATCAAATAATATAGACCTAAAACTGAGAATACTCCTCATCAAGACCTATGTATGGAGTATCTTGATGTACGGCTGCGAGACATGGTGCCTATCCGAAAGAGATAGACGAAGACTAGAGGCTTTTGAGATGTGGTCCTATAGAAGACTATTGGGAATTTCCTGGAGAGACCGCATCACAAATGAAGAGGTTCTCCAACGAATCGAAGGAGGAAGGCACCTGCTCAGGATCCTGTGGGCGTGCAAGATGGATCGGTCATATAATACGACAAGAGGGCCTCTTGCATGCCATAATGGAGGGTATGACCGAGGGCACAAACTCTAGGGGACGCCCACGCCGAGAGTACCTGGAGGACCTGTTGGTGGACGTGCGCTGCTCAACATACACAGACTTAAAAAGAGCCGCACAGGACAGGGGGGAATGGAGGAGAAGAGTTCAAATTGCTGCAAACCAGTCTTAGGACTGCAACCACGGAAGGAAGGATAGATAGACGAAATATAGTCGAAATGTGTCGCAAGTTACTCATTTATTCATCCACAGATGGCGGTGGTGGTTACGCGAAAATAAAATCAGTCACCTTTCCCATTGGACAGACCGTGTATATTATTACGTTAGACAAACCCGTCACAAATTTCATAACATACTCGTATGATGATCATGCAATGCAAGGTATAATAATTAGGTTTTAACAAAGTATGTCCCAAAGCTCCAAATGAGTACTTCTTCTCGCGAATTGTGAGCGAAGTCAATTGAAAAACATTCTTAATTCAACAAAAATTACTAGAAATTAATTGTTATCGAAGAGCGTGTTCCAAATATTTATAGAACCACTCTACAGTGAGTCGAGTGCAAACACACCAATGTCGCCGAACGTGAGGAAAGCATACAAGTCCAACGCTAAAAATCGATATATCCTCAGTTATCGTTCATCTGAACATTAACAGACTAAAAAATCCTCGTGTAAAAATGTTAAACAACTTCCAGGAATTAAATCTCATTAAGCATAGAAGGTATTTCGAAAAATTACCTGTATTTTACTACCTAGAATTTTCGGCTGAATAAAATGAGAAAATATTTTTTTACGAAAATTTACTTCCATTATGTATATCAGCTTCTTCTCGAAATAATTTTCGATAAATGCGTAGTTGTATTCTCGGTTACAGTTATGTTCATCCAAATATGACACGTCTAATGAGTTTGGAATGAATAACGAGCGTTTTATCTAGAACTACATTCTTCGATGCTAAGTCAAATGACCAAACTGGTGTATTCGAATGTATCGCTAAGTCATTGATTCTTAAGGCCCGTTCTCACGGTTCAAGTTTAGTTGACCGATTAAAGTTGATCAACAAAAGTTGAATGAAATCTGTAGTGAGAACCTTTGTTTCAATAGAGTTGATCAACTTTTTAGTTGATCAAGAAAAGATTGATTCAGTCAAACTTGATCGTTCAAGTGATGAGTCATCCGCCATTTGCTTTCAAGTTGAAACCTGTATTTAAACGTGTGAATTCAAATTCGCTTTCAACTCGATAAATATAAAAAATAAAGATGCAAGAGAAAATGCTTTCGACGCCATTTTTAACTAAATCAAATTGAAACAGTTTATTGAATCAGTTTCTATTGAAACGTGTGAACAAAAATTGATTACAGTCGTATTCAACTTTTGTTGATCAACTTTAATCGGTCAACTAAAGTTGAACCGTGAGAACGGGCCTGAATTCAACTTTTGTTGATCAACTATAATCGGTCAATTAAACCTTAACCGTGAGAACGCGCCTTCACTACAGATTTCATTCAACTTTAATCGGTCAACTAAACTTGAAGCGTGAGAACGCGCCTTTAAACAGGTAATAAATAGACAACAATCAAGTGATCAAAATATAACCATACATTACGTTGTTTCCCTGTCAGACTTTCCTATCTCGACACACATTTCTTGCCTCTTCTTCATCAAAACACTGTATCATGCAACTTTTACGATTTTTCTGACTCAAACATACTTTTCTTGGTCTTCCTCTAGCCCACCTTCTGCTACATTTCCACTGAATATTTTTTTGTTAGTGTTTTTTCATTCATAAGTTTAATATGCCCTTAACATAACAGCGTTCTTTTTTTTATCTTACTTAATACATCATACATAAGTTCACATTCATCTCTTAACAATAAATTCCGTATTGGCATACATTTTCACCTCATGTAATCCGTTCAGTGCACTCATTTCTAAAGCATTTATTGTGATCATTTCAGTATTTTTCCACAGTGACCAAAATACGAGTATGTTAATAATTCTTGGATAAAATATAGGTGGCGTCGCGAACTTGCCTGGGTCTTGTGATTCATAAAAATGGAGTCGTATACAATACAACAACGCGTTCAAATTGTTGAATTATTTTATGAAAATGGGCGTTCAATGAAAAACGTTTTTAGAAAATATTTACGGGTTGCATAATCGTCCATCCGAAAGCACTATCAATCGAATTGTTCAAAAATTTCAAGGAACTAGTTCGGTGGAAGATAAAAGAAGAGAAATATATAGCCGTAGCGGTCGTTCACAAGAACATATTGATTTGGTTCGTGAAAGTGTTGCTGAAGACCCAGAAATGTCCACAGCAAGTTGGACTCAGTGAATCCACAACATGGCGTATTTTACAAAAAGATTTAACTCTGAAGGCATATAAGGTCAAATAAAACAGGAACTAAATTCATTGGATCATGCAAAACGTCGTGCATTTGTCAATTGGATCAAATGACAACTAGATGAATTAAAAAAAAGCGCTCAATTTGAAAGACCCAATTTAAAAAACATATTTGAATCAAATAAAATAAGTTTTACTATATAACTTGTAGTTGTACATATGGAATTGAAACGAAAAAAGACTGAGAGAAGCCGAATAAACACTTAAGAAATACGTGCTTTGAGACGAATGTATGGAGTGAAAATGTATGACAAAATACGAAATTAAGTCCAAGACCATGTAGGGATCCACGGTCGTCGCGGAATATTGTCGCATACATACGGTCAATGACCGATGAGATTCGCATTCCTCGACAAATTTAAATAAACAGTCCAAAGTACATACGCCGTCCATTCAAGTCCAAAGATCACCCGCCGGCCAGTCATCCCGTAGCGAGCGGACCGCACTACATACAAGAGAGAGAACGCACCACGCTGTCTCGCCGGTTCCGTAAATAGATTGTTACCTACATACTACAATTGACCATTTCTGCATTCACAGAAGCGAGATAGAAGCATATCGCGAGCGCACTCCCGCGCCCATTCTGAAATGTTATAAATACCTACGTACTATCAAAATAAACCATTCACTCTCCTTCCGCATTGCGATCTAACGTGTTTTATTATTTACCAACAATCATAATCATCATATACCTTTAAGGGACATTCCCTAAAAACTTAAAGCATTGTATTGAGAAGGATAAATAAAAACACGCTGAGATGGTTTAGGCGATGAAGAAAGACTAACAAAACAGATAACTAGTGCAAATGTGAGTATAAGGTGAGTGAGGGGAAGACCAAGGAAAGTATGGTTGATCAAGCGAATATTCTGAAAGAAGGAAACTTAAAAAGGCAGAGAAATTATAGAAGTTTTATGTGTGTAGAAAAGGCGAAATACACGTATGCGTGTCGAGATACGAAAGTCTGACGCTGTTCATTCTGCCTACTCCGACAGGGAAATGACGTGATCGTATATATGTATTAAGCAGGTCGATTATCTTTATACAGATAATCTATAGTTTAGAAGAAAAAAAATCGAAAAAAATTCACAAGTCTTTTTGTGATAATTTCTTTTGAATAGATAAATTATATAAGAAAACGAAATATTTTGAACAAAATTTAAAATGTGTTAAATTAATAAATAAAAAATAAGTAGCTATAAATATCTCCAGATTAAAAAAAAACTAAGAAATTTTTAGCGTACGCTTCCATAAATATAGCTCAGGACATCGGGTCACCAATATCATTACACCATGTTCCTATTGGAATAGGCAGAGATAACAGATCTCCATTTCATTTAATTCTAGCACATCTCTTTACTTCTGCCACTTCCACACATCTTATCATGCATACTTTCGTATTATAAAGGCTTTTCACACTCCCCTCTTTCAGAATATGACTGATTAAGCGACATTTTTCTAAGCCTCACGTAACTTCTCGGACCTTCTGTGCAACTCGTATAAAATATATATATTGTAATATGTTTTATCAAACACTGTTTCGTCCACTTTTTTGTAACGGTATAACTCTACCGGTTTCAAGGATTTCACCTCATCTTCAGGGGAGCACAAACAAGACTAAATTCTGTTTGAACTGGTAGCGAGATACATGCTTCTAATGAATAACATTCGGGTTCAGGACTGTGGGTGAAGGGAGGGGAAAGGAAGGGATGAGACGATCTCGACCAGCAGCGGAGAGATTTTTGGGATATATGTGTTTGCCAGATGTTCACCTCGATGCACTGACTTAGAAATTTCTAGGGGCTCCAATCTGTCCAATTTATTTCCGTTACTACTGATATGTAAGAATTTGGCATCATCGATAGAAAATAAAGAATATATATTTGTAAATTTTTCATTTTTATATGTGGCTGAACAATCTCAATGCTCTTTTTTTATCTTAAGCACTGCATGTTCATTCAATTCGTATTATTTTCTAATCGAATCATATCTTATTCTGTCATATATGATTATTTTTCTCATATTCTGTGCAACGCTTTTATTTCTATCAAAGTTATATTATTTTCATATTTTTTCCCAACGTCAAAGTTTCGCTGGCATACTCGTATACTTATGTTGAGACCAAGGTTCCAATACGTGCAGTCAGTTTTACTTTCCTTGAAATTCTCGGGTCGGCTGATACATTGCATTACCCAGCATTCACTCAATGAACTCTGCTACTTTTCTTCCGATACCGCGGACCATCCGTGGAATTGATTCCATCGTGATCGCCTTCCTCAAATATAAGGTGTGGACGAGAAGGAAAAAATAATCTATATAAATAAAAATGTAAATGTTCGTATATAGAAAATGACTAATCTCCGAAAGTTCTCTACCGATCGCTTTGAAATTTTGACAAAAGTTGAAATTCGTATACAGAAATGTTTATATATTTTTATTTATATATCGGTGTATATAAAAAAGTTTAGAAATCAGAAAAAATAACGTTAGCGCCTCCTGCAGCGGACACTGACGAACTAAACTGACAGTTATGTCACATTGCATTTTCGACGTTTCGGAATTAATATTAAATAATTAAATCTATATAAATACAATATTAAATACCTTTATGTTTAATAATAAATATTTACTTTTGAACAATAATTCTACGATAGATTTATTAGTATAAAAAGATCTAAAATAAATATAACTTATACGTATAAAAAGATCGAAGATCGCTAAAATAAAAGACTGAGCCACAGCAACGCGTGACCGGGTACAGCTAGTGAATAATAAAACTTCCTTTCAACTAGACCAGATATTTCCAAATCTATTCAGAGAAGTGGATCACATTATACTTCGGAAATTCTAGGATGAGTTCTGTGACAGTTCACAAATTTGCCCCAATACAACCTTGTAACGAAGTTCAATAATTTTAATTATTTTATCAACTTTAATATAAGCCTCGATTCTAATAAATAGCAAGTTATTTAGGTAAATACATTACATTAGACTAACAATAATGACAAATTAATACATCTTGTTACAAATTAGCAAAAATGTGTCAGTTTGTTAAAATCAAATAATATTTGGTGACGTTTGTCAAAAGTCACTACGTTAGTCTGCATTGCCTAGGGATGGGGGGTATTCGATAATTAGATTTTCGATTTTTTTATACCTAAAATGAAATGTTCGTAATTATAATAGTATTAATTCATTATGGATCTTGGCCTATTTAAAGATATATACAAATCATACAATACATAAGAAAGTCAGTATAATGAAAATTGGGAATTAAAACGTCAGTTTAGAGAAAAACAATTTTTCGATTTATAAAAAAAACTACTCGATTTGTAAAAAAAAAGGGTTTTATCCCATCCCTTTAAGACATGACGTTTAAAACGCCACACGACCCATCCTAGATTTTCTGGACTATAGGCCAAAATAAAATGCTAGATGGGCTTTATCAATAAAAAGACGTAGGAAATAATGTACTTCTTTGCACCTTTTTTGTTAGTCTAAAACACCTATGTTATATTTTGGCTAGAATTCGGTTATCAAACATGAAACGTTTAATTTATAAACAACATTGGACTTCTCGAAAGGGTTCAAAGAAGAACAAATAAAATATTCAAGATATTTGACTAATTAACTGCTTTTATTGAAGTTTCCTTCTTGGCAACAAAGACGAAACCGTGGAGACTTAACATAATGAAATGTTATCAGTTCTTAAACATTTATTATAATATTGTTCTGAACTCTGCCAACAATTTTTATTAAGTAAAACACACATTTGAGAGCATATCAGTTAAAACTTTCCTGAACTAATTCCATAATAATACAAGGGAACATCGTTTTGCTAACCGGGTTATGAAATCTTGAAATAAACTGTCCAATGGAGTAACGAATACTGTGACATTGAACCAGTTTAAAAACTTATGGGACAATTTTCTACACACAAGCCTAGAAGTACTGTTTTGTTTGATTTACTTCTTATTGTATTGGGTGTTAACATAAGTTGTGTCCGTTTTTTTTCCATTTTAAAAATGAGCATTAAAAGTATAACAAAATGGCAAAGGTTTTACGTCATTCGAAAGAATTTTCTGCTCTACAAGATGTTGTGTTTGCTTTTACGTTACATATATTATTTTTATTTGATTACAAGCCTTCAAAATGGAATATCAAGTAGACGAAAGTGAGCATTTTCGACACCTCCAGTGGATGAGGTCCGCTTAAACCATATTATTCATGAAGATCCCCTTCAAACCACCGTAGAATTGGCTGAGCAGATGAATTGTAGTCACATGACTGTATACTTCCATCTTAAATCAATGGGAAAAGTCCAGAAGTTCGGCGCTTGGGTTCCACATGTTTTGAGTGAAAACAACAAAAATCAACGTTCAACAATTTCTGTTGGTTTGCTCGCGCGTCATTGAGCTACGCATGGCAACAATCAAAAGTTCCTTTACCGCAATATTACTGGTGATGAAAAATGGTTTGAAAATGGTGATGAAAAATGTTTGAAGGGGATCTTCATGAATACTATGGTTTAAGCGGTCCTCATAGAAGTCCACGGGTAGTCCGGAACGCTCCATGTCTTTCAGGTCGAAATTACCGTCTTTGTAACGCAAAAACCATGGACGAGCTGTCCTTTAATTCATAGCATCTTTACCGTATACTTCCACTAATATCGCGAGCAGCTTTATTCCCTCGACTGAACGCGAACAGAAGGAGGTGTCGAAAATGCTCACTTTCGTCTACTTGACATTCCATTTTGAAGGCTTGTAATAAAATCAAATAATATATGTAACGTCAAAGCAAACACAATATCTTCTTCAACCGTTCTGGATCCATCCCTGGATATAGGCCTCCCCTTCGGTCTTCCACAACTCCCTATCTCGGGCACACTGCATCCACTTCACCCCTGCGACCCGTTTTATATCGTCCGACCATCTAGCCTGTGGTCTCCCCACACCTCTCTTGCCCGTTCTAGGCTGCCAGTTCAGGACCGTTTTCGTTCATCGAGAGTCAGAGCATCTGGCAATATGTCCTGCCCAGCTTCATTTTAAGGCAGCTGCTCTCTCAACTACGTTCGTGACTTTGGTTCTCTCTCTTATCCATTTGTTAGTCTTTCCATCTCGCAGTGAAACTCCCAGCATCCTCCTCTCCATGAATCTCTGTGTCACGAGTAGTTTTTGCGTTATTCGCTTTGTTAGGATATAGGTTTCGATTCCATATGTGAGAGGATCGTTAAGATGCATGAATCAAAGACTCTCTTTTTCAAATGATTGGGGTATTTTGGAGATTTCAGGATGTAAGAAATTTTGCCAAACGCCGCCCAGGAAAGACCACGTCTACGCTCTATCTCGGCCTCTTGATTCTCTTTTCCCAGCTTGTATCTTGTAGAGCAGAAAAGTTTCTTTCGAATGACGTATAACCTCATTTTGTTTTACTTTTGGTGCTCATTTTTAAATTTGGAAAAAAAACGGATACAACTTACTATATGTTAACACCTAATATATAGATATTAACAGTACATAATACATGCTGCCTATCTACAATGATACTAATAAAACACAGATCATAACCATTAAAATAAAGATTAAAGTTTATGCTATTTTAAGAATAATATAGTACAAACCACTTAGAAGTTCCCGATATCTTCTAAATCTCTGTGGATATATTAAGGATTGATCTCCTTAATAAACTTTGTAGATAAAATAAAGCTACTTTACAAGGAAGCAAGAGTTATCGTTGCTAATATTGTTATAATTTTTATCTATTTAAATGTTCCTAATATTTTGCATTTTGATTTGTACAAATAAGTTTAAACCTGTATTAAATATAAAAAAAAATAATATAATCTTAACCTTCAAGTGTCAACCTCCGTGGTCTTGTTGGTAAGAAACCTGACTTCCAGCCTGAAGGTTAGATTTTTTTAAAAAGCGTTCCAGTCTAGTTTTCACTTCCGACTTGTTTAACTCGACATCTTTCTCTGAATGCATATTTGTACCAAAGTCGTCAATAACAATATCGAATGGGTTAAAAAATAAGACATTTTACAACGTACGGGTGTAACATAAGGAGTTATCCTAGAAATTAAGATGTAGAGAACACAAGACATGGAGTTACTAAATTGTTGCAATTGAGTGTAACATAAGGAGTTATCCTAGAAATTAAGATGTAGAGAACACAAGACATGGAGTTACTAAATTGTTGCAATTGAGTGTAACATAAGGAGTTATCCTAGAAATTAAGATGTAGAGAACACAAGACATGGAGTTACTAAATTGTTGCAATTGAGTGTAACATAAGGAGTTATCCTAGAAATTAAGATGTAGAGAACACAAGACATGGAGTTACTAAATTGTTGCAATTGAGTGTAACATAAGGAGTTATCCTAGAAATTAAGATGTAGAGAACACAAGACATGGAGTTACTAAATTGTTGCAATTGAGTGTAACATAAGAAGTTATCCTAGAAATTAAGATGTAGAGAACACAAGACATGGAGTTACTAAATTGTTGCAATTGAGTGTAACATAAGGAGTTATCCTAGAAATTAAGATGTAGAAAACACAAGACATGGAGTTACTAAATTGTTGCAATTGAGTGTAACATAAGAAGTTATCCTAGAAATTAAGATGTAGAGAACACAAGACATGGAGTTACTAAATTGTTGCAATTGAGTGTAACATAAGGAGTTATCCTGGAAATTAAGATGTAGAAAACACAAGACATGGAGTTACTAAATTGTTGCAATTGAGTGTAACATAAGAAGTTATCCTAGAAATTAAGATGTAGAAAACACCAGACATGGAGTTACTAAATTGTTGCAATTGAGTGTAACATAAGAAGTTATCTTGGAAATTAAGATATAGAAAACACCAGACATGGAGTTACTAAATTGTTGCAATTGAGTGCAACATAAAAAGTTATCCTAGAAATTAAGACGTAGAAAACACCAGACATGGAGTTACTAAATTGTTGCAATTGAGTGTAACATAAGAAGTTATCCTGGAAATTAAGATGTAGAAAACACCAGACATGGAGTTACTAAATTGTTGCAATTGAGTGTAACATAAGAAGTTATCCTGGAAATTAAGACGTAGAAAACACCAGACATGGAGTTACTAAATTGTTGCAATTGAGTGTAACATAAGAAGTTATCCTAGAAATTAAGATGTAGAGAACACAAGACATGGAGTTACTAAATTGTTGCAATTGAGTGTAACATGAGGAGTTATCCTGGAAATTAAGATGTAGAAAACACAAGACATGGAGTTACTAAATTGTTGCAATTGAGTGTAACATAAGAAGTTATCCTAGAAATTAAGATGTAGAAAACACCAGACATGGAGTCACTAAATTGTTGCAATTGAGTGTAACATAAGAAGTTATCTTGGAAATTAAGATATAGAAAACACCAGACATGGAGTTACTAAATTGTTGCAATTGAGTGTAACATAAGAAGTTATCCTGGAAATTAAGATGTAGAAAACACCAGACATGGAGTTACTAAATTGTTGCAATTGAGTGTAACATAAGAAGTTATCCTGGAAATTAAGATGTAGAAAACACTAGACATGGAGTCACTAAATTGTTACAATTGAGTGTAACAAAAAAAGTTATCCTGGAAATTAAGATGTAGAAAACACCAGACATGGAGTTACCAAATTGTTGCAATTGAGTGTAACATAAGAAGTTATCCTGGAAATTAAGATGTAGAAAACAACAACCTTCAAGTACTTAATTATAACGATGGAAAATCTATATAACGGGGCTAGATAAATAAACGTTGCGACAGTTTTTTAAAGCCTCTGCTTCTAATCAACCCTCTTAAGGCGCAATTCCACCGAGGTAACATTTAGGCAACATGTAGCATGCGGCATTGACGCATGCTACACACAGTCTTTCAATCGAAGGAACACGAAGCGACAAGAAGCAAGTATCTTTGTAGCATGCTACATGTTGATTGTTGTTGACGGGGCGCGTGCGTCACCTCTCGACATGTTTTGACATGTCGAACAATGTCGCCGTTATCCGAAAGTCAGCGTGTAGCGTGCGACATGGAGTTGAATATTGATCAAACTACTTTGTTTATTGAAGATTATCATAATTCACCGGAGTTATGGAATAATAAAATTAGTGATTATAAAGACAACATGATAAAAAATGATAAACTGAAACAGTTAGCGAGTAAATACGATTGCACTGTAATCGATGTGAAAAAACAATCCAGAGTTTGCGTTCAGCTTTTCACCATTCTGAGCTTCTTGACTACAAACATGTAATTCTCTTCTCCATCACCGTGGCTTTCTTTTTTTCTACAATTCAAAACTATTACCAAATATACAACGGCCTCGATTGTTTGTAAATACATAATGTACCAAACTGACGTTGCCTCAATGGAATTGTTTAAGACGCATGCTACACGTATTGACGACAAAGCGAATGCAAATCAGGGAGTCGAAATCCGCATGCGACATTGTTAAAATTTATGCCACATAGTCGCACACCTAGGAACAGGCAACACTAGGAAACATGTCACATGCCTCATGTCGTTCAATGTTGCCTCAGTCGAATTGCGCCTTTACTTTCAATATTCATCAATTTTTTTTTGTCAAATTAATTATGCTGATAAAAAATATATTCAACATTATACCATAGAGCCATGCCCCTTTTGGAGTACAGAGAGAAGACATATCGACGATCTTCTGTCTATCTACAGAGCTCTTGCCTCATCTATATCCATATATCTTGTAATACGTGTTCTTGTATTTCTAATACTGCTTACTTTTCCTCCCACTTCCCTTCCTTGCACTCTTAACTCGGACTAGCATTTTTTTCGCTCTCCATTAATTCCTAACAAATATGTTTGTTGCGTGTCGTTCGCACAAAAAATATAAAGTGCAAATGTGAGTCCAAGGCGTGGTAGAAGAATATCTAAGGAAAGTATGATTGAATAAAGTGAATGGTATTTTGAAAAAATGATATGTAAAAAGTCAGAAATCATAGGAATTGTATGAGAAGGTGTATATATTATATGTGAAAGAGGCGAAATATGTGTGTTCGACATAGGGAAGTCTGGCGCTTTATACTCTATGTCTACCCAGCAGGGAATCGGCTTAATGGTATGCATGTTAGTTAGTGTCCATTATTTTGTCAAAAACTAAAATTTTACGATTTTTTTTGTTCTCACCCCCTAAATATTTCTTATTTGGTTCGATTTACTCAAAAACAAATTTTTAACTCAATAGAATGACGTTAACCCGTGCTAAATTGAGTGCCGAATTTGAATGTTAGTACAATAATTATAGGTTTATTAGTTCTGTCTTATTGATGAATGTGTAATACCTTTTTTTTTTTAAATTTAAATAAAGAATGCACAAAACCATAGTGCACTTTAAAGAGTAAAAATGTATTCAATTACTGACTTAGAACAAATAAAATTTATAATTCCGAACATTAAAATTTGGCGCTCAAGTCGGCACGGGTTAACGTCATCCTACTGTAATAAAATTTTGTTTTTGGGTAAATCAAACCAAATGGAAAATATTTAGAGGGTGAAAAAAAAAGTTTTTTTTTGACAAAACAAGGGACACTCTAATGTTAGTATTTCGCAACACATTCTCTCAAAGTGTACGCAATGCACGCTTTTTTACCGCATTTATTTTACTCTTAGCACTCCCTTTTAATGCTCAGACTTTGCTTACACACATCAAGGTTGGTACTGGCACACCGATTTGCAAAACCATTTATGAAATTTTTTCGTCTAATTTATATGCTAATTTCACAAATCACTAGTTTATTAATGTCTGTTATTTGGATCACCTTTAGTTTTTAGCAAACTCATTCTCTCAAAATGGTCAGACATAATATATATCTCTAACAAACATATATTCAACGAAAAGTGAAAAACCAATTTTAAGCTAAATCAGGTTATTAATACCGTAGGGCATGTCTAACGAGTCAGCATATTTCTTACAGTAAAAATTCTCTGTCACTATTGAAATAGTCAAGACGTCATTGAACTGTCTGCGCTGATAACAGGGGGAGTTGGGACAATAGAATATAAAGTTAGTAGACATGTTTAAACAAAGAGTAAGTACTGATATGATATAAAGGCACACATCTAAACATATACGGGCAAAGCAATTAAAATTGTATCAAAAACATATCTATTGTTTTCATATATTTATTATTTATTTCTTGCGCAGAATATAGTATTATTTATTAATTTCAAAGACCGCAGCCTTTAGGAAATATCAAATTTGAATTAAAATTATACAAAGAGAAAAAATAAAACAAAAATATATCCAATTCGAATGAAGACAGAATTAAAAAAAACTTCAAACCATATCACAAAATAAAAATGAAAATCAACAACGTAATTGAAAAACATCAAAACAATCTAAATGCAACCCACCTTTACAGAAAATTAAATTTTAATTACAATTATACAAAGAGAAAAAATAAAAAAGACACCCTATTCAAATGAAAAATAACAATGAAATTTTATAATCCGCATACATTGAATACACAATCAAAACAAAACGAACCTTTACAAAACAACTCCAACAATTATACAAAGAGAAAAAATTAATAAAAAGAAACCCAATGCAAGTAAAAACAGGAAACAAATACGGAAAGAGAGTTTGCACAAAAATTAAAACTACACAAAATGAAACCGAATTCAAATGAAAACAGCAATCGAAGAGACTTCAAAACATACCACATAATCATTGTGAAAAATAGCTACGGAATATAAAAAAACATTAAACGCAATCAAACCAATGAAACATTTATAAAAAATAAATTTATTACAGTTATACAAAGATAAAATAAAACAAAAACGAACTCAATTCAAATGAAAACATCAATCAAATAAACATCAAAACATACCACATAATAAAAATTAAAACGACATTTAAAAAAAAAACAGCATTATGAACAAGCAACAAATGGAAAAACCTTTATTTAATACTATATACAAACCAGAAAAAAAATACGAGTATATCAATAACACAAATTATAATTAGATTTTTAATTAAAAATTGCTTTAAATTCATCATGATTTTTATTTGCAACAAAAATAAATGTAGCATAATATGTCGAACGGGAATGTATGTACCAGTACCATAAATGGAATGTTGTATGCCAATGACATGATAGTGTTGTGTTAGTGGAGAATGAAAATTAACTACAACATACTATACAAAATAAGTGAATTGCAGATGAAATGCGAACGAAAATACCAGGAATGACAGAGTAAGGATGATCGGTTAAAATATAACTGATAAATTCTATTGGTAATCCTTTAAACCATTGTTTCTAAACCTTTTTAGCCTTGCGATCCCCAAAAAGATAAAGAAATAAAATTAAGACTTCGCGACCCCCTTCATTTATGTTTAAATAAATGTGTCCATTTTTTTCAGAATTTGTTATTTTCCGTTTAAGCACGTGAGTTATTTTTATTTTCGATATTTTTCCCTGATATTTCATCACGACCTCTCTGGGATGGCGACCCACAGGTTGAGAAACGATGCTGTAATCCCTTCACACATATTCTTTTGCGGTTAATTTGTTCACTCCATTTGTGGTTCAGTGTTCACTCTGTCTGGTTTGGTGGTTATGTTGGTAAGTTTAGGAGGGTCCTGCTCCGGCATTTCCTCAATCTTACTCGTAGGGCATGACTAAAAGCGGGTAATTTCCTTTTTTCTGTAGGATATTTTTTTCGGCCCTATAATGTCATATTCTCGTAGCCCTTAAAATAGATATTTTTTTCTACTCAATTCCTGTATTGTAGATTTTTTTAAAATAGATATGACCGAAATCATAGGTATATTTATACCATCGAACACTAGGCAGAAAAAGTGCATGTGTTGTTCGAGGAGAGTATCACAGTGAGGGGTTCGAACCGACGACCTTCCGCACAGTAGTCCAGTGCGTTACCGCGCGACCATGCACCTCTTTATTCTTTGAATTCAACAAAATAAATTAAACACTTTTTCTTTCGTATTCACCGCTGTTATATTTTTGTGAAAAAAAAATAAAAGTGCTATATTAAAAATTAAAACATGAAACTACAAAGTGAGACAAACGTTTTTTTTTCAGTTCCAAGTATTAATAAACTGTATTTGATTTTTTTTAACTTTTTGTATTGTAATACAGATTTGTCTTTTCACGGTTCACATTTTGAAAGATATACTCGTATATATCTATCATAGTACGAAAGATATAAAATATGTAGACTAGTTCGTTTTTCTTGGAAGGTGCTCAAACGTTATCTTTTGTTTAATAAAATTGATAATGTAAGGAGCATAATTGATTTGACACCACTAGATCGGAGAAGCCAATCGGTTCGAAGATACACCAATGTAAGGCTAAGTGAAGTTCCTTTCGGAAATCACTTGCTCGATTTTCATTACAGTACCACAGAATGTACTCTGCGGATTAATATAGATGGCCACAAAAATTGCGACAAGGTAAGAACGTGGCGTGACCAAGCAAAGGGTAGAAAAAGATAGTTTGATAAATTTTAAGAGAGAGACAATTTGGAAGTATGAGAAACAGGAGAGCATGTATAACGTGACGTATGAAGGTGGGCGGGGCGAGAGTCTTTTATGTGAATAAGAATGGCGTGGAAATATATCCTCTCAGCCTATCTCAGAAAAGAAATGCGTATGTTCGTGTAGTTATCATCAGCAGTCGTGAGTAATAAATATTGAATAACACCGCGACATGTTGGAAACAATCTTGATCGACACACCAACTTTTTATAACAAAAAAAATACGCAATAGATACACAGATGAAAATCAAAGAAAAAAGATCTATACTTGCTACTATATACGAGGGTGGTCCGATAAGAACTTAGCCTACAAAAGAATAACAAAATTTTTGGAAAAGTGGCGATTTATTTCTCAACATAATCTCCTTTGAGTTCGATACACTTGACCCAGCGATGCTCCAACTTCTTTAACTCGTCTGAAAAATACATTTTCTGGAGATCTGCAAAGTAGGCCTCCGTGGCGGCGATAACCTCCTCATTCGACTTAAATTTCTGCCCGGCGAGTGACTTTTTCAAATTTGGAAACAAAAAGAAGTCGCACGGGGCCAAATCCGGAGAATACGGTGGATGGGGCAGCAGTTCGTAGCCTAATTCTACCAATTTGGCCGTGGCGACGGCAGAGGTGTGAGCCGGTGCGTTGTTATGATGGAAGAGCCCTTTTTTCTTCGTCAAATGGGGCCATTTTTTCTGCAATTCGGCGTCGAATCGGCCCAATAATTCGGCATAGTAGAGCCCTGTGACCGTTTTGCCCTTCTCCAGGAAGTCGATGTAGATCACACCTTTTGAATCCCAGAAAACGGTGGCCATCACCTTTCCGGTCGATAGGACAGTCTTCGCCTTCTTCGGAGCACGTTCGCCGGGTGAAGTCCACTGTATAACGTGACTTGTATGTAAATAAGAAGTCTTGTATGTGAATAAGAATGGCGTGGAAATCTGTCCTCTCAGCCTACCTCAGAAAAGACATGCGTAATGGTATGTATGTTCGTGTAGTTATTAGAATAGAATAACACCGCGACATGCTGGAAACAATCTTGATCGACACACCAACTTTTTATAACCAAAAAAAATACACAATAGATACACAGATGAAAATCAAAGAAAAAAAGATCAATACTTGCTACTATATACTTGGATGAGGCCACTTAGAAAGAGGAAACATAAGGAAAGTATTTCATAAGACAAAATGATATTGACGATAAAATACGTCATTCCTGTTTTCCCTACCTTTTTCTTTGTTCTCAAAGACCCATCCTTTTTTTCTTTTTTTAAAGACTTCAAATAGAAATAATTAACTCTTTTGAAAGACTTCAATAGAAATAATTAACTCGACTGAATGTACATGTTATAAAAGAGGAGGGATACAAAATCACTTGAATGTTTTCTGTTTTAAAAAAAAAACTTTTGATAAAAAAAATAGTATTTGTTTGGCTTAAAACAGTAAAACATTCAATTCAATTTTCTTATATGATTTTAACCTGAACGTCAAACAGGAGACATATTCAAGCTCTTTCGATAACAATCTCAAGCAGATATTACTTTTACGTAGTCAATAAAAAATCTCAAGCAGATATTACTTTTACGTAGTCAATAAACAATCTCAAGCAGATATTACTTTTACGTAGTCAATAAACAATCTCAAGCAGATATTACTTTTACGTAGTCAATAAACAATCTCAAGCAGATATTACTTTTACGTAGTCAATAAACAATCTCAAGCAGATATTACTTTTACCTAGTCAATAAACAATCTCAAGCAGATATTACTTTTACGTAGTCAATAAACAATCTCAAGCAGATATTACTTTTACGTAGTCCTTAACTGTCCATGCAGTGAGACTCGGGAACCAGTAACCAACTAATGTAATGTAAGCCTCGCTCCGTAATTGAAATGTTTTGAAAAACGATTGACAAACCTCATTTAAGTATTTAATTCTCGATTTTCCTTTCCTCTTCAGTAATCTTTTCTTTTTCATTTGATTGGTGATATCTTATCTCTACTTTTTTTTATTTAAATTGTTTATAAATTTTGCACACATAAATAAAATTGTGAATGATTTTTGTGTCCATGTACGTTCCTTTCTTTCATTGTCTAGTTGGTTGGAAAAGATTTCTACCTGACAATAAGCCATTTAATAAGATTTTTATATAACAAAGTGTGTCAAATAAATAAAAGAAGAAAAAACGATGTTCATAAAATATGTTTTCAGGCTTTCGTAATTCTTCGTATCAGTTGGATAATATTTTCGAGTGTTTTACCATGGTGAGGTTGACTACGAAGAAACCTCGAAGATGAAAATTGCAATGTTTTCGAAACGTTGACATTATGAGCTAAACCACACAGAAAAATACCTCCGAAAAACATGATCCAACTGAGGTTAATAAAAGGAAGAAATTCGTCTGAAATCCAACGTAGAATTTTTTTAAAAACAAATATTTATAAAATATACATAGTTCACATACAACTGAATTCTTTGAAGACTTTAAAATTTCATAATGACAACGAGTACTTCTAACAAAGATTTTGAATATCTGAAAATAAAATTAACAATTCCCTATACCCTTATGAGTATATTTATCGTCATTCTTCATAATAAATATAAAATATTCATAGACAGGTAGAACCAGAAAAATAAATTGTTGTTGACTTTATTTTTATGTACGCTAGCACATTTTTTAGAGAAACAATGGCACGTCTAGGAAATATAATTTTCTCGGAAAACAAAACATGGACACAGCGGAAAAATCATTAGAAATTCGAGCGCTTTGTAGGAATGTGGAAAAATAATATATATGTAGTAGAGAAACTAAAAAAACAAACGCAGTAAATAAATAAAGAAGTCAGATGACAAATACCTACAAATGTGATTAATTCATATCCGTGACTATACCATAAATTGTTAATAATGCCATATGTTTCCAGGAGGTAATAGAGATCGCTCTGTCATTCGCATCGATCAGGTCTAGCCCTGAGCAAGAAGTCGTACGGACGAGTTAGCATGCGTTGTCTGTCTAAAGCCCCACAATCACATTCAATGATACTTTCGTTCAAGAAACTTCATCTTTATATGTTGATCTATTCAGGAATCGTCAGCTCTTGCGCTCTCTTTATGATTGCAATGTCGATATTGGCTGGTGACCATATAAGGGGTGCTTTGGGTCCTAAACTTGCTTTATTATTTAATAATAGTAATAAAATAACAATTTAAATAGAGCCGCTTAGAAATCGGACTCTCTTTAGGGGCTCTCTAAATCAGTATTGTTTCTATTAATTCATTCAAACTTATAATAGTACTCCAAGTATTCGCATTGGTGAAGCGAGTATATTGAAAAAACAAGGACGTGAAATAGCATTGGGAGGCATTATCGTATTTGGTCCCTTTAATAGAGCCTTCGGACTTGGTCACTGGTATGACTACGTAACTCGTAGTTAGCTTTCATACATGTTAGTAATACTACAAGCAGCTCACGTCGAGAAGTAATAATAATAATCTTGCTGACGAAATCTGAATTATTTTTCTCGGTAAGGAGTATAGGTGACATCCAAGATCACCCCTTACCGGGGATGACCTTTTGCGCGATTCTTTAAGCCTGTTTAGAAGCCCAGCGGTCAACTTGGCAACTACGGTCGTTGTTACCCCCCGCGGCAAGACAGACATTCATTTTTTCCTTGCATCGGGGCGCGCCTTGGCTCCCCATGGGTTTAAAACTATTGGAGTACCTATTAATCTTTAGCCATAGGAGTTTCAATGGAAAACTTATTAAGTTCAATATTTATCCTCGTTACGTTGGTCATCTGGATCAACCCGCAGATCTAAACATTTTGTAATAATACGATGAAAATCGAGTCAATAATTTCCGAAGCGACCTCTATTCAGTTTTACATCCTTCCATCTTCGGACGAATTGGTTATTCCAATCTATTGACGTTAAATTAGTTTTTCTGCATTCGATTTTTTTTTGGAAAAATTCTGTCAATTTGTTCAGCCCTTTGAACACCACATCTTAAGCCACAGTCGGCATCACTATTATTTTCACTATAATGTGTCGACACCGGGAGAAGAGTCTCTTTAGGCAGTTTCTTCCTCGTTACCAAGTGATGTCGCGCTCGTAATAAATAAAGATTGGAAGGATCCTTACTTTGTTCCCCACGACAATGTGGGTAGTGGTGAGATGAAAATAATCTGATGAACTCTGAACTGGGACAATTTTTTTTATAATATTTTTCTTTCGGTTACCTTCCAGAATTTAACAAAAAACTTGAAAATGGAAAATGTGCATCTTACTAACTAGCCTGCGGTAGTCCACGATTATTATTTATTTTATTCTGAATATCGGTAGTCTTCCCATTCACCTTAATGTTACTGAAAAGTTTATACATTGAATAATATACTATCGTTGAAGCATTTTGTAAGTTTCATTTTCTTCAGAAATTATTAGGAAAACCAAAACGCAAGTTATCTTTGCGCCATCCTGTATTATGATTCAAAATGGAAATAAAAAAAAATATCTACAAATAAAATTATATAATCGATGGACGATCAACGGGAGGAACATAAGGGATGAGAAGGGTGGAAAATCGGTAAAACACGAAACTTCAGCGAAGATATATAATATTTAGAAGTCATGCGAAGATCGTGCGTGCAAGGTGGTAGCCGTTTCCAAAGTCTGATGACGGTAAAGGACGCCGTGAAAATGAAAAGCGCTGAATTAGAAAAACCAAGGACAACCTCTATTTTAGCGTAGGATCGAAGATCGCGTGATCGGAGACACTGAAAAATTTCTACGAAATTATGAGGGTGCGTCGAGATAGTTAAGAAAGTTTCACAAAAATGGTAATACATTTACTATATATCATTCATCGGTTTATTCAATTCAACCAGTTGACAGATCGGAGTAATATCATTCGCAAGAACTTTCTGAGGTTATGTTGTTTATAGTTAAGGCATTAACGTTGTGGAGGTTTAAAGACATTGTAATTTATTTTTATCAAACACTGTTTATTTCACTTTGTTACCCCGTAATGTAAATAAAGTTAAATAAACAGTGTTTGATAAAAATAAATTACAATTTCTGAGGTTAAATATACGTATTAAAGTAAATAATTGTCTTCACTGCGATTTGTTCAGGTGTTCTTTTATAAGGCCCATATTGAAATATAAAAAAACAGTTCTGACACAAGAAAGGTCATGGTAATTTCTCCAACACTTCCTACAACAATATTTTTGTTTAATTCTAAATATGTTAATATGTTAAGTAATTGGTGTTCCTTAATGTTTTTAATAAAATTAAAAGTAGTAATTACAATACATATGAGTATTAACGAAGATATTTTTTATACACATACAATCCACCCACATTGTTATTAGATCGTTCAGTCAGAAGAGTCATTTTGCAATAGTGTGAGTAACAGTGCGTTTACAAAAACTTGCCACTTTATTTTTTTAATGAAGTGAAAAAGCAAAAAAATACAAAAATAATATTTTATATTCAAACATTAAAATGAACACACACGTTTTGTAAATTAAAAATGCTGTCAGCTTAAATTGTAATAATCATAAAAATAAAATGAAAGTAAGTTTATTTAACATATTAATTGTTTAGGCATGGCAGATTCTAGGAAATTATTAAATAACAATAAAGGAATTTTTCAAGATTTAAAATAAATATAAGTACAAGTATTATAAAGTAAAAATGTTCATTAGCTTTAATTCGATTGCACATAAAAATAAAATGAAAGTAAGATTATTTAACATATTAATGTATCATAATTACAATGCTAAATAATAAAGTTTTAAAAATAATGGATGGAGTGATACTAAATTCTAGGAAACTTTAAGTTATTTTTTAATTATATATTACATTAGACAAAAATCGCACTCCTAATTTCGACATAGTAGTGTTTTTCTAATCACCGAGTATTTTAACAATACAAACGTGTGCGCTGCGTGAACCAATCGTGTGGCATTCAAAAAACCAATACTACTACATAAGTTGTGTAATACAGTGTTATTCACGCTATTGCAGAATGACTTCTAGCTGAACGATCTATACATACTTTCACAGTCTCCCTATCGGGATAGGCAAAAATATGAGAGCACCAGACTTTCCTATCGCCACACCCATCTTTCGTCTCTTCTTCATGTATTATACACCTCATACAGATCCTTCCATTTCTATGACCTTTTATATTTTCTTCTTTCAAAATATCATACATTTGATTCAACCACACTTTCCTTGGTCTTCCTCTACCACGCCTTCCACTAACATTTACACTATGTGTTTGTTTTGTTAGTCTTTCTTCATTCATTCATTCCACATATCCAAACCATCTTAGAGTATTCTTATTCATCTAGTTCAATACATCTTAAGTCAGCCTTAAGTTGACACTCATCACTAATCACTTCATTCCGTATTCTGTCATACATTGTCACCTAATGTATTATATCAATAAAATAATAAAAAATGCTTTTATACGAGAGACAATCTATATAAATAAAATTTATGTGTAAAAATATTTATCAATATTCTTAACTGATTAAACATGATATTGTTAACAATCGATCTATAAATAGTAGAGTTCTTCGAAGAAGAAACGCAACATTCAAATGAAGTTGCAAAAATATAGTATTTAGTATATTAAATGTCACGAAATTGCAGCCGAAAAATACAGGATCTATAATCGCACCATCCAGATCACACCCGCACACTGGATTCTCTTCAATACCCATTCTGTAAAGGTAACTAACTGACTAACCAACACGTAGAACCCTATCCGCAAACGAGCCATGATTGACACTTTTCTCTTTTGTTCGTTCCTCGAATGTTGGTACAAAATCAATTAAAATTACTTATTTATGTTTGATTGTTTCTTGAAAAATTGTTTTTAGAATAATTGTAATATATTATGTAAAGCGGAAAGAAATGACAATATTTTTTAATGCGACAAAAAATTCATTTAAACAAAAACTATACAATATTATTCTGTTAGACAATTACCGTTGTTACCGATGAGGTTGTTACCGATAATTACCGTTGTTACCGATGATGTTGATACCGTTGTTACCGATAGGCAGTTTTTTAATACCTTATTCGTAAAATTCTGGCGGTTTTTCGGTAAAATATGACTCCAAGTGATTTCGGACTTGTTCGACATTCGTAACTTTTTTATCTCAAAGCGAATGTTCCATCGACTTAAAAAGATGGTAATCCGAAGGTGCAATATCAGGTGAATATGGTGGATGTTGCAGAACTTCTAAATCTAGCTCTCTTATTTTGTCCTGCGTAATCCTTGCTACGTGTGGTCTTGCATTATCATGTTGTAGAATTCGTCTCTGATTGTTTACTAAAACTGATCGTTTTTTAAGCAGTTCTGCCTTTAATCTTTCTAATTGGGCACAATGCATATCTGCTGTAACAGCCTGACTAGGTTTTAGTAATTCATAATGAATTACTCCCAAAATATCCCACCAAACACAAAGGAAAACCTTTTTCAGAGTCAATGTCGACTGAGGGGTAGACACAGGTACCTGATTCGTCGAAAGCCATTGTTTTTTTTTCTCCTCGGATTGGTGTAGAGGACCCACTTTTTATCCCCAGTAACAATTCTTCTAAGAAACGGCCCAGTTTCATATCTAGAGAGTGAAGATGAACAGATTGTTATTCGTTGTTGCATGGCCGTTGGAGAAAGTTCGTGCGGCTCCCAAATTCGTTGTATATTTTGTTTTCCGCGCCTTTTCAAATAGTCCTTCACTGTTGACCATGGACAACCGATATCTTGTGACAATTCCTTGATGGTTTTACGCGGATCGGATCCCACTAATGAGTTTAAAGTGTCATCATCGATTTTAAGAGGTCTTCCTAATTTTGGTTTGTCCTTCGATTTCCTTTCACCACTTTCAAACTTTTGAAACCATCTATGACACTTTCGAGGATTCAAGATGTCTCCATAAATATCGCAGATGGTCTAGGTACATTCTTTTGACTTCAATCCTTTATCTAATAAAAACAGCATAAAATACCGCAAATGTGTCTCTTCAATCTCTGGCTTTTGCATTTTTGTACTATGGACCAAAACCAAAAAAGAATATCAAAACAGAAAGGATATTAATAGAGCTTCTAAACGATACCAACCACGACGTGTTAACCCAACGGTGGCAAACTGGTTTCAACGTGACACAAAATGAAAATTGACATTTCTTTTCGCTTTACCTAATATTAAATTTTTATTAATGGAGAAATATTCAGATGTAAAAAGAACTTATTCTAAGGGTGGGTGGACTGCTGAAATAAAGTCCCCGATTTCAATACAACGCGCATTAAGAAATGAAAGAAAAGGGGATATATATTCCGATCAGATGAACCATAATGCGGATTGTGGAGCAGTTCAGCAAGACCGAAAATGTCAGAAGAAAGCCCTACGAACGAGACTGGATAGCTCTAAACGACTTACATCGCCACAATGGCCGCTTCGATTCAAAATGATTCGATGATTTCACCCAGGCAATTAGCATTGGACGTTGGCGTCAGTCGAATAAGTGTGTCCTGCACAATGATTTAAATTAATTCCCTTGGACTTGGAAAATTCAACTGGACCTACCAATACCTATAATTTTGTCAAAAACATTTACAAAGTGCGAAGGAAGATTCAAAATGTACTAATTGTTTGTTTATGTCGGACGAGGTTCATTTCGATCATAAAAGCAATGTTAATAAGCAAAACTGCCGTATTTGCGTCATACAAAATCTCGAAAAATTGTATAATATAAAAAAAATACATTAGAGCGAGTTACTAGTACGGTATGGTGTGCGGTATCGGCCAAGTGCTTTATTTCTAAATTACATCTAGAGCGAGTTACTGCATGGTGTGCGGTATCGGTGAAGTGCATTATTTGTCCATATTTATTGACGAAATGTTACAACCATAAAAGAAAATGGTGAGCGTTATTCACATATCTTGAAGCATATTATATTCCCGGAATTGCGCCGACGACGTATTGCAATAAACAAATGCATGGTTTTAACAATATGGGGTCACTTGTCACATTACAAGACACGTAAGAATGTTTTGCGAAGAAAATATACAAAAAAATTACCTCAAAGAACAGTACGAATCGTTGTCTTCCAAGGTCAGCCGATCTCACTTCTCCATGTTTCTATTTATGGAGTTATTACAATTACTGCACAAAAGAGACAAAAAAATACCGACACGTGGCAGATAACGGATAATCCCAATTTATTTATTAAAATATACGCAAAAGAGGAAAAAAATGTGAATTAGAATGGTGTCTTGAAAACTTGAGTTGTATATAAAAAAGTAGTTGAAATTTCAATTTCGATTTTTTTGCGTGACATTGAATACAAAATGCGATTAGCCAAACAGCATTCGAGCTTTTACAATCAACCAATGTGTTTTTTATTTACATATCCTTATGCAAAATTAGAATGCAACGAGCATGTGTTTGATTGTGCGCCATAAAAGTGCTCGTTAACGTATTTATTATTTTCTTTTTTCCGAGATTAAAAAATAAATTAGATGCATGTTTATAATAACACTAGTTAACAAATTTTAACTTTTTGTCTGTAACAGATATTAAATTAGCTGATTCTTACTAAATCAACCCTGCTGATTACGAAAATCGCAATGAAAAGTTTGTAACACGTAACATTTTTGTGTAACAGAAGGGGGAGTGTTTTAATAAAATAAGGATGTTTTTGCGCATTTCAAAAGTCGTAATTACAACAATGAAAATAAATAAATTCCTGAAATATTAAATTTAGACACATAATACAACGTTGTTACATAGGAAAATAAAAAAAGCAGAGTAAAAAATAATTACTTTAAGAAAAATTGACCTTATAACCATTTTTTTTGTTCAAAAATAGCCTTTCTTATAAATTTGATCGAATTAACTTTTTTTTTAGAGATTATATATTAAATTGAAAACTAAACTCAAATTAGATAACTTAGAAGCCCCTACATTACAGTAAACAGCCATTAACTGATTACTAACAATATTTTTTTGTTAAAATATGAAATAATTACAATTTTTTCCTCTTTTACTTTGTGTCACCTTCTCTAAAAAAAAAAACCCAAAAGTAGTCCCCCATCACATTAGAATCCCACCTTCCTTGATATCGTTGTCCCATTATGTGAATATCCTGATTGAATCTTTCCCCTTGTTTATCACTTAGAGCTCCTAAGTTCTCTGGGAAAAAGTTTAGATGGGAATGCAGGAAGTGTATTTTCAGTGACATTCGACATCCTTGCTTCCGGTAACTGCAAGAGTTCTTGTACAAACTGTTCGTAATTGTCAGCTTTATTATTTACCTAGGAAATCACTAACAACTCTTCCAAAGGCTTTACAAGCTTCTAGTTCTTCAACACTTAATTTTTTTTCGAACTTTTCATCTTTCAAAAGTCCCTTTTCAATCAATATTTTCCCTGATGGTGTTTTGGTGAAATCCGAGACGAAATATTGGAATATGTTGTTTATAGTTAAGGCATTAACGTTGTGGAGGTTTAAAGACATTGTAATTTATTTTTATCAAACACTGTTTATTCCACTTTTTTTGTGACGGTATAACCCTACCGGTTTCAAGGCTTTCACCTCATCTTCAGGGGAGCACAAACAATACTAAATGCTGTAAGAACTGGCACCGATATACACGCTTTAACGGTTGGGGGCTGAGGGGTGAGGGAGGCATGGGATGATTTCGGCCAAAAGCGGAGAGATTTTTGGGATATAACTGTTCACCAGATGTTCGGATCGATGTACTGACTTAGAAATTTCTAGGGCATCTAATCTGTACAATTTATTTCCGTTACTACTGAAAAGTAAGAATTTGGCATCATCGATAGAAAAAGTATGGTTTTCACGGTGAAAATGATTAGGCATTTCAGAATAAATTAGAGGATTTGTTAAGGCGGATTTATGTTCACGAAATCTCTTTTCAAAAAAACTTCCCGTCTTTCCTATATAGAAATTATTTAGTATTGTCATTTAAAATTGGTTTTATTATATTGACTCATATAATTGCATAATGACTTTAATTTGGTGGCACAAATCATCCTAGTTTGGATGCATTGGCATTTTAGTAATCTCTGTGGCCTAATTGATAAAACGCCTGTCTTCCAGCCCGGGCCTTGCAAATTCAATTCCCGATGGAACAGTTTAACATCTTTCTGGTTTTAAGAGATTGCTACATGACAATAAGCCCACCAGATTGTTTTGCCAGGTAATACAATACGAACACCAAATGTTCCTTCCACTAGTTTTCATTTTCTAAACCATTAAAAAAAAAAACCATCTTCATTTGCGGTTCATTTGGCGCGACTATGGAATCAACTTGAAATATTTATTAGATATGCCCATTCTTATTTATCATTAAGAGATAAAAAAATAAATTGCAATACTCAGAACATATTTACATCCTAATGCATCTTTGTTTCCCTTCATTATCCTCAAACAAGTTCCTTTCTTCTAGTTTTATCACTATTGATAGAGATTAGCCATTTGTAATTTTTTTAACTGAATTTTTAACGATTATTTTTATGTAATCTATGTCACGTGTTTAAACAGTTTATGTATCCAAGATGAGTTTGTCTTATGGATGAAATAGCTGTATAGAAATAAGCCTGCCCCATGTACCATGTGTAATCATGTACGCAAGATAATAAAAATTAAATAAAAAAGTTTTAATTTTGATTTTGCTCTCATCCAATGCATTATTTTTACGCGCTCTTTATTTCCTTCCAAAACACTTGACTGTTAATGATAGAGAAGAATCGAGGAATACTAAGAAACGCCTAGACTCAATGGTCCAAATCCTCGTTTACTCCATTTTTTTATACAGCGTGGAGATCTGGATACTCAAGACACGCATTCAACAAATAATTGATCACTTGGAGATGTGGTGTTGGAGTCGGCTCTTGCGTAATCCGTGGATTGCTAGAAGAACCTTATCGATCAATTATAAAATAACTCGAGATTGAGACGCGTCTCTTTTTACTGTGTGCAAAATAATATTTCGATATTTTAGGCATAAAATATGAGGGAAGTACGACAGTCTTAAACAGTCAATTATGGTGAGAACGTGAATGGTAAAAGGAGCAGAAGTCGAGCATTAAGAGTGACTAATTTCAGCAGGCGCTACATAGGGCAAGATATCGTTTGTGCAGGAGAAGATAGTTGATGAGTAGTGATCGAGGACTTCCGTGGCCTAGTTTTCTTCTTGAGCTGTCTCTACACTGCTGGACGTAAGTCTCTTCTAAAACCTTCCACGCTTCCCTGTCTTGGGCTTTTCTCGTCCATTTTCTACCGGCGACAAGGATAATGTCGTCAGCCCACCTCTTCTGGGGCCGTCCCATCGGTCTTCTCGTATCCCACGGCCTCCATTTCAGGACTCTGGGTGCCCATCTTTCATTTCGTTGTCTTACAACGTGACCCGCCCATTGCCATTTCATGCCAGCAACACGGTCCATTATGTCGACAACCCTAGTCCGTCGCCTGATTTCTTCATTTCTAACTTTGTCTATCATACTTATGCCCAACATTCGTCGTTCCATGGACCGTTGTGCGCATTTTAATCTGTGAATGGTATTGGCAGTTAACACATTCAGTACAGAAAACGCATATATGCGTTGATGTAAACTTTGATGGGTGTTGAAAATGCCTATCGTCGTTCTATTCCCAATTTCTTTGGGTGAATTATAAAACAAACGAGTCCAGAGCGGCCTTATGGTACTATAGAGTTTGTAAGGGTTGTGCGCTAATGAATTATACTTGTTTTTTTAAATTTTTTAACAGCACAGTAAATATAAAACCAATTATTCAGCAGTCAATGTGTTAATGTCATCGTTTCCAAGCCATACGTTAGCACAGGGAGGACGCATGCATCGAAGACTTTTCTTTTTAGATTGGTGGGAACTTCCTTGTTCTTGAGAAAATGGTCCAGCTTTCCGAATGCTGCCCAGCCCAGTCCAATTCTTCTGGGTATTTCCACTATTTGGTTCTCCCAATTTGATTTTATGTCCGAGGTATTTTATGTCCGAGGTATTTTATGTCCGAGGTATATGTCCGTGGCTTAGTAAGAGGCTTGAATTCCCCTTGGTGGTACACACTACACGTGTGCGAATATTGTTACCTCTTCAGGCTGGGAAGTATTTCCAGCACGTGCGACGATCAACTAAGAGTTCCGGGTATAACTTTAGTGGTTCTAATCCCGAGGGCTCGATTAATGGAGCCGATAACAATGTTGTTTTACGCCACGCTTTGATATATATTAATGAAAAAACCATGATGATCACGATAGTGAGAATTGAGGGAACAACCAAGTTGAATAATACATTAACGGTCCTCAAAAATCTTTCCATAAGTACATCATGTTTTATTAATTGCCAATTATTTTCATCAATAAAGCCTTTGTGTTTTTTATCCATTCCTCACATTTCTCGCAGACACTCTAAATTCATAATTTTAATCGAAATTGTTTTCACTAACTCTTTTCATGCAGATTTAACCTCTATTACCCTTTACACAACCCTATTTGCCGATTCGTATTCACACCACAGATTTCCTTCGCAGTACGAAATTGTATTTTGGTGTCAATTATGGGAGTGAAATGTGATTGTGAAAAAAAACTAAGAGGTTCCGAATAAATGCTGGATAAATTGTGTCTTAAGAAAAATATATGGAGTGAGAATGCATTAGAGAATATGGAATGAAGTGGTTAGGGATGAATATGACCTAAGGGCTGATGTATTAAGTAAGATGAAGAACACGCTGAGATGGTTTGGGCATGCAGAACGAATGAATAAATAAAGACTAACAAAACAGATACATAGTGCAATTGTCAGTGGAAGGCGTTAATGAGGTAGACCAAAGAAATTATGGTTGGATCAAGTGAATTATGTTCTGAAAGAAGGAAACGTAGCAAGTCGGAGAAATCGTTGAAGTTGTATGGATGTAGAAAAGGCTAAATATGTGTGTCGAGATAGGACAGTATGGCGATCTGTACTCTAAGCCTACCCCGACAGGAAAATGGCGAGTGGTATGTATGTATGTACGAAATTTTCTTCAAATACACCCATTTTTCTTCCTATGGGAAGGAGTGAAGACAATTTGCGATACTAAAGAAGTCTGTGGTGTAATAATGAAACATGTTAAACAGGAACCACAAGTTTGATTCCTGACGAATTCATTGCCAGACGATTTTACTCTTAAAGCGTTTTACATCGTAGCTAATGTAATTAATTATGACAGCAGAATTATGTTATACAAAATAGTGTTGTAAAAAATTATGTCTTACGAAAAGTTGCAGCAGATTAAATATACCGATTGTTTTGATCTCCTTGTGAACAGAAAATTGAGTTTCACTTATCAAGGCTATGTACTTGCTGAAGTGCAGCAGCTCGCACATTATAAATCAATATAATACCAGGCGTATTCCATCTAACATATGGCTTACGATCATATTCGATTACGAAGAAAAACCTTTCCATAATTCTTCCTATATTCGTATTTCTAAATACACCTATACTACAGTATACCTCGCTTTACGGAAGATATACCTGCCTGAAGAGTTCTCAGTAAATCTAATTATTTTTTTCCATATAAATACATATTAAATGTACATGACGTGTTCCTAGAAAGAAAGAAAAAAACAATTGGACGTATGAGAAAAGTCGAGAGTATATTCTAAAATATTGGGTGTTAACATAAGTTGTGTCCGTTTTTTTCCAATTTAAAAATGATCACCAAAAGTAAAACAAAATTGTAAATGTTACATGATACAATGGTAAATGTTCCAAAACATCATTCGAAAGGAAATTTTCTGCTCTATAAGATATTGTGTTTGCTTTTACGTTACATCTATTATTTTATTTGATTACAAGCCTTCAAAATGGAATCTCAAGCAGACGAAAGTGAGCATTTTCGACACCTCTTTCTGTTCGCGTTTAATCGAGGGAATAAAGCTGCTCGCGATATTTGCGAAGTGTACGGTGAAGATGATATGAATTAAAGGACAGTTCAAAGGGATCTTCATGAATAATATGGTTTAAGCGGTCTTCGTCGAAGTCCACTGGTCGTCCGGAACGCTCCATGTCTTTCAGATTGAAATTACCGTCTTTAAAACGGAAAAACCATCGACGAGCTATTCTTTCATTCATAGCATCTTCACCGTACACTTCGCTAATATCGCGAGCAGATTTGGCAGCTTTATTCCCACGATTAAACGCGAACAGAACGAGGTGTCGAAAATTCTCACATTCGTCTACTTGAGATTCCATTTTGAAGGCTTGTAACCAAATAAAATAATGTATGTAACGTAAAAGCAAACACAATATCTTGTATACCAGAACATTTTCTTTCGAATGATGTACAATATTTACCATTTTGTTTTACTTTTAATGCTCATTTTTAAATTGAAAAAAAAAACGGACACAAGTTATGTTAACACCTAATACATAGAATAGAGAAAAAAATACATACAAATTACATACGAGTAAACGTATATAAAAATAACAGCATTTATAGTAATTCATAAGAAAATTCCATATCAGAATTTGTCGATTGGAAAGCAGGTACTTGGTGGAAATATCCATCAAATGATTGCTGCTTTGCGTATTTTCTCAATCCCTCTTCAGGCTGCTTATAATAATATATAACATCGTTAATTTCTCAAGAAACTTTTGACCTTTTCTCAATATCGGAATCATTTTTAATTAGGATTTTAATATCCTTTTCAAAATGTGAAAAAGCGTTAAGCAATTTCGTCAGTATCAATTCTTAAGAAATTTTTATTTTGTCGTCCATGTCGCTGGGTGGATTTTGGTTCATTTCGCGGAAATCTTCATTGGAATTCAATTTTAAAATATTTCGTTATTCTAT
Source organism: Odontocerum albicorne (assembly GCA_949825065.1). Taxonomy (NCBI): domain Eukaryota; kingdom Metazoa; phylum Arthropoda; class Insecta; order Trichoptera; family Odontoceridae; genus Odontocerum; species Odontocerum albicorne. Next base: position 9,026,263 of record OX463843.1, read on the forward strand.
TTTTTTGTTTTTTTTTTTCAATTCCGTTACAGCGCAATTCCGTTCAAAGAGGGTTCGTAAAAAGAAGCATGGGTGTATACAACACGTTATATTTGTTAATACATAAAAGTGTGCTGGCGCCTACCTTGACGTATCGAAGCAAAACTTAGACTCAGCAGAAAAAGGATTAAAGTAAGATTAATGATGTGGAGATGCATGCACTAGGGGAACTTCGTGGAGTGTCAATGTATGAAACAAAGCAGAATGAAAATATTGGGTGTTAACATAAGTTGTGTCCGTTTTTTATCAATTTAAAAATGAACACCAAAAGTAAAACAAAATGGTAAAGTTTATACGTCATTCGAAAGAAAAATTTCTGCTCTATAAGATATTGTGTTTGCTTTTACGTTACATATATTATTTTATTTGATTACAAGCCTTCAAAATGGAATGTCAAGTAGACAAGTGAGCATTTTCGACAGCATTTCTGTTTCTGTTCGCGTTCAATCGAGGTAATAAAGCTGCCACAGCTGCTCGCGATATTTGCTAAGTGTACGGTTAAAATGCTATGAATGAAAGGACAGCTCGTCGATGATTTTTGCGTTTCAAAGACGGTAATTTCTCTCTGAAAGACATGAAGCGTTCCAGACGACCAGTGGACTTCGACGAGGACCGCTTAAACCATATTATTCATAAAGATCCCCTTCAAATATTTTTCATCACCATTTTTTTCCATTACCATTATCAAACCATTTTTCATCACCAGTAATGATGCGGTAAAGGAACCTTTGCTTGTGGCCATGCGTAGCTCGATAACGCGCGAGCAAACCAGCAGAAATTGTCGAACGTTGATTTTTGTTGTTTTCACTCAAAATATGTGGAACCCAAGCGCCGAACTTCTGGACTTTTCCCATTGATTTAAGATGTCATGTGACAACAATTAATCTGCTCAGCCAATTCGACGGTGGTTTGAAGGAAATCTTTATGGATAATATGGTTTAAGCGGTCCTCATCGAAGTCCACTGGTCGTCCGGAACGCTCCATGTCTTTCAGGTCGAAATTACCGTCTTTGAAACGCAAAAACCATCGACGAGCTGTCCTTTCATTCATAGCATCTTCACCATACACTTCGCAAATATCGCGTGCAGCTTTGGCAGCTCTATTTCCTCGATTGAACGCGAACAGAAAGAGGTGTCGAAAATGCTCACTTTCGTCTACTTGACATTTCATTATAAGGGTTGTAATCAAATAAAATAATATATGTAACGTAAAAGCAAACACAATAATTTATAGAGCAGAAAATTTTCTTTCGAATGACGTACTATATAACCTTTACCATTTTGTTTTACTTTTGGTGCTCATTTTTAAATTGGAAAAAAACGGACACAACTTATGTTAACACCTTATACTATATCATAATTGAATACATAGATAAAATATACGTTTAAATAAAATGAAAAGAGCGTTAAGATGATTTGGACATGTGGAGAGATTGACAGAAGAAATGTTTGACTAAGCGAGTATACAAGTCAAAAGTGCAAGGTGCGTGTAAAAGAGGTAGACCAAGGAAAACGTGGCTGGATCTAACGAACCAGATTTTGAAAGAAGGTAAAGTGAGAAGTATGAATGTAATAATAGAATTTTGCGCATAATGAGACGGTTAATTGTGGCGAAGGCGAACGTTGTGTGATTGAATAGAAATGTTTGGAGACGCAAGGGACACAGTGTGATGGCATGTATGACATGTATCAAATTATTTGAGAATCACTTGCTTTCATGTGATCCTGCAATATTTCAATCTGGACCCTTTACTTTGTAAAAATAGGCGTTCTTGCGCGCGGTTCCGTCCCTGGAACTGTTTGAATTTATTCATAAAACAAAACAAAACGTCCTTTCAAAATTATTATTGTCCTAACATTAGTATTTTTGGTATTACTGTTTGTTTTGTATCGATTTTCTTTAATTTGTATTTATTTCATTTTATTTATTATCTTTGTTCACCATTACAAACGTACTTTAACCTGCGGTTTGTTTTGTGTATTGTGTTATAACCGTTGATATTGTCTGTATAAATTGTTGTTTACTTAAGTACTCGTATTCCAGATTTGAGATGTTCACAGAATTTATTAGAAATAATTGAAAAACACTTAACTAATATTATTAAATACATACATATCATCATGCCATTTCCCTGTAGGGGTAGGTTGAGAGAACAGAACGTCATATTTTATTAACTCGATACACATTCTTAGCCTTTTCCACATCCATACACCTTCTCATACAACGTCCACGATTTTTCTGAATTTCTACATTTTATATTTTCAGAATATCATTCACATGATCCAGCCATATTTTCCTTGGTCTTCCCTTCACATCTGCACCACATATTTTTTGTTTTGTTAGTCTTTCATCATTCATTCGTTCTACATACCCAAACCATGTTAACGTACTCATTCATCTTACTCAAAACATCCGTCTTAAGTTCACATTCATTTCCTCTAACTTCATTACGTATTCTGTCGTACAGTCTCATTCTCAATAGCATTTATTCGGCTCCTCTCAGTCTTTTCCGCGTCCACGTTTCACTTCCAAACATCAAAGTTGGCACCAAAATACTATTATGGACTTAAATAATTAAATTATATTCTTACACTTTCGTTTTATGTAGTACAACTTGGCTGGCTCATTGCCATGTAGAATCCCTTCCAGCCAACAACAAATATACTAATGAGGTCTTAAGTGAAAATTTAACTAGATTCGTTGTTAAAAAAAATTGGGTTCCAACATAAATAGAAACCTCCACCCCTGTGTTGGAACACAAGCGTCCTACCCACTTGGCCACGAAGTTAGACAAATAATAAACGTGAAAGAGAAAATTCACAACGTAAAAAAGTCTTTACTAAAAATACCTTTTAACTGACCTGCAACACAAAAAAACATACAAAAACCATTCCATTGTATTACACTTTTATTGTATACCATAAAATCTGTCATATTTGTTGACATGTTGCAATCTCTTCTAACCATACAGATACCAGACTGGAACCCTTTTTAAAACGAATTGGGCTTCAAAGGGAATTGAGCCCGTAGCCTCAGGGTTGGAAGACAGGCATTTTGTCAACTAGGTCACGAAGACATGTAGTTATGATCATGAGGCAAGACGATATTCGCGGGTGAGATGTAAGTCTTTCAATCCGGAGTTTGCGGGTTCGGAGTGGTATTTAACAAAACCCAGGTTTGAACCATTTTTAGAACAAATTGGTCATATGCTGCACCCGTTTGGGGTAGTGTGAGAACACGAATCACCTGAAACTCTAACGACTGCAGAACAAGGCATTCAAAATTTCTTTCAACACCCATCCCAGAACAAACCTTACTCGACTTTACACCGAACAGCGAGAAGAAAAACTACAACACCACATCCTCGCTTGGACCGTGAAGTTCTATGAATAAAATCACAGCAATCTTTTAGTCGCTGCCCTGGGAGATTACGAGAATAAATCCGACCTACCCTTCCGTTATAAGCACTCCCGAATCATAATATGTTGCCTGACTAGTCTACCTACAGTATTAGGTGGAAGGACCAAGGACTGAGTGAATGTGATGGAATACAAGTAGCCTGAACGAATGGACTTGTTCTTGCTAAAAAAAAAAAAAGTTACAAGTAGAAAAAAAATTGTTATAAGTAGGTGTTAATTATTTCTAGGAAATCATATATTAAGATTATAACAAATAAAGACATGTAGGAAAATAAAATAATTTAAGGTCACAAATTATAGCATATAATTAAGAATAGTTAAGTAATAAATTTGTATATACCATAGGTACCTACCTACAGCCTTGGCAAATATATATACCATATATTACTTTGTTCAATAAAAAATAACAAATTGCTGTCGAAACCGAAATTGCGTAGACCCGTAGGCTTAACATGGTGAAGGGTCACGGTGGCTGATCAGTTCTGCTTCGGTGTTACCATATCCCCTCTCCTAATCCTTTCGACTCCTGGGTATATTAGCATATCCTAAAACATTTCTACAGCCTGCTCTCACTTAACATTGACAAGTCTACATTTCATTCTGGACCTAGTACTACCCCACAAAAGGTTGTGTATTCATAGCTGGGCTCATAATATACACATAACATGTATACCATTCCAATAACATATATTGCGGTACGAAAGGCAATAGGAAACCACCACACTTGTACACAAATATACTAATTAATTAGTGGGTCTCGATCCTCAGCATTGAGATCACGAGGAAGAAGAAATTTAATTATTAGCTGTGTGAATACTCACACAACACACTTTTATAATTTCCCTTATTTGGTATAGTATTTCAAAAGATAATATACTCGTATTATATCATATATAATTTTTTAAAAGAAAACAGAGGGAAGCATGGTATTCCGGTAAATAAAGTTTTTATATACTAAAGATTCGATCAAATTACTATGTTAAATCTACATATGGAAAACACGTATCTCCGTCCTATCTTTAAACAAATACAAAAAAATTAAACACTTCCATGGGATCAGATATCTGATAGTTGAATGAGTATTCCTGGCCATCACCTTGGTTTATTTCTTAATGGGGAAGACATTTTATAACCCGTGCTCTCAAAAAAATATATTTCGAAGGTATAAAAACAGAATAGTTCATGGACCAGGGGAGTAACATGAAGTAACAAAAAAAAATATGTGGAAAAGAACCTGTCGTCATATTAACGTACAGACAGGATTTTTTTTTAAGTAAAATAAAAAAGCTCGATAAAATCCCAAACCTGTTTTAAATGCAGCTGGTATGCTCATAAGGTAGTCATAAATATTGTCATATTTGTCCACTTCTAAAAATTCTATACTGCCATGGCATTAATTGTCGCGAACGGATTGATTGCAAGTTTTCCCCCTTTGTATCGAAGTCCCTTAATATAATATCTCCGTTACACGCGTATATTTCGAATCTGTAACATATCTGAGAGATGTTCCTTCGGACAAGAATATAACATTGAGGTAGATTTCATCTTCATCGAATAAATGTATTGTTCCCAATCAGTTCAATAGGGCGGGGTATTAAGACAGGGCTTTTACTTTTGTTCCTGTGACGTAGAATGGACTACCTATAAGTTTTTGAGATATCGGTGGTGTGTGTAGTTTTAGAAAGCACTTGAAGACAACCCCTTTTGGAAAATCTTATCAAAATTTATGATTATATATGGAACACTACACATAAGTGTATATATTTACTATAATAAATTAAAACTAAAGCGAATGTTATCACATCGAAAGATTTACAGAGGTTCTCTGTAGTTTGTCTTTACATGGTAAGTTTTCTGTAAATGTATTTTTCTAAACATATACGGGGAAGTGCTCAATCTAATGGCCTCAGCCACTATCTTCTTATCCTTACACTCGCTTTTTAAACATTGTTTTGTAATAGTTTTAATCTGTCTATAATTCAAATTTCAAGCCCTTGAGGCGAGTTTGCTGTCTAAACGGCGTTATATAAAGTGCCCTTTAAATATTATTCTTACTGTTCATTTATTTTGTTCATAAAATCATATGTCACCCATCGCATTCAAAACTTCTAATGTTCAACAGTATCAACAAAAACAACTAGCAACCCCTGTTGTCTAGTTGGTTAACATTCACTGCCACCCTTGTTTTTCCTCTTGATGGAGGATATGATGATGGAAGAGAAGGAAACTAGATCATTTCCACATTTCCAGCGCCCTTTTCCTCGATGTCTCGCAAAGATCTCCTGAGCCCGAATGGTTTGTAAAATTCAAACTCTCAGCATATTTCACTGGTTGTTTCGATTTCCGATTTCAAGAGCCTTTAATGAGAGTCTGAACTCAAAACAGCGCGTTATAAAGTGTATTTTAAATATTTTTACAGGTAATATCCCGTATATATGACGGATATAATGTATATTTATTTTTTTAATATTTCTGTTTCATATTTTCGTGTTGCAGTTTCTCCACAGCATCGCTTGCTCGTTGTTATCGACACAATCGTTTCTTCCTTTAAGCATGTTCAGTTATTTTTGGAACCATTTAATCATTTTTTTACCTATTATAACAAGTTTGTAATACTTTGAATTAAAAAATTTGCCTTGGAGAAAAAATAAATTATTTAACTTTTATTTTAAGCTTATTTTAACAACACGACGATTTAAATGGAAAGGAAATCTGTATGATGAAACCTTGAGACAGGTCAATAAGGCGGCTGCAATATCGGGATGCCTAAGAACACCGGTGTGGAATAATAAACACATGAGAATAGAAAGTAAAGTCAGAATATACAAGACATGTGAGAGACCGATAGCCACTTACGGAATAGAGACCAGAGCAGACACATCTAGAACAAAATCTCTCCTGAGAACCTCGGAAATGAAAACACTGAGATGTATAACCGGAAACACACTAAGAGATAGAATCAGAAACACCGAAATAAGGAGAAAGTGTAGTACGGAAGACATCGTCAGGTGGGGAAGACAACGAAGGCGATACTGGAACGAACATGTAAACAGAATGCAAGACGACAGACTTTCACGTGTCGCCCTTCGAGGGAACCCAGCCGGAAGATTACCGGGAACACCTCCGAAGAGATGGCGTGACAGCTAGCAATCCACTTCACAAGAAGGGGAACAAGCGGAACAAACAGATCATGATCTATAGGAAGAGGAAGAAGGTGATTTAAATCCGTTTCCTGAATTAACCTAAAAATATTGAATAATGTAAAATTTAAACGAAACGAAACTTAGGACAGACTATACTCGTATATCTTAGACAGAAAAATGTCATGAAATATTAATAATTTAATTAATTAATTTACATATCCACAGTATATAAAGTGAGTGTGAGTGTAATGTAAATGTAATAATCATATTATAGATGTTAGAAGAATCAAGCATTCTTACTCAATAATGTTACATATTGCTTATTCGTTTTAATAGTTTACCGTTCCGACAGTCAATTTATCTCCAATTAATAAATACATTATTTACCATTGCTTTTTAACGTCTTATAATCATATCAAGAAGTGACAGCTGTCAATTAATATTTGAAAAATAAATGTTCTATAACATAAATTCAATAACAATTGAACCGTAGCGATGATAACACCTATTGTTATACACGGACGTAAGTTCTACCTATTTTATATTGTTTAATGATTAATGTTTTCAATCAAATCGTGTCGACAGCAATCTGTGGTATTTGTGAGTAACACGCCTGTCTTCCAACTCGGGATTTGTGGGTTTGTTGATCTCCATTTTTTTATAAAGTGTTTCCAGTCTAGTTTTCACGTAAACTCTCGAACATATTTCTGACAAGTTGTAAAAAAATACAACATGGCAATAAACTTGACAGATTGTATTGAATACAACGAAAATATAAAACGATTGCAGCAGCACAGAAATATGCAAATATGATGGAATTGGGATTTCCCTTCTGTAGGTCTTCTTACCAGGTAACGGGGCACAGTGAGACGAATATCGTCACATTTGTGTAATGGTGGGGATTGTGATGTCTCCATATGGTCCGTGGTAGGTGATGTCCAACCGGCAGTCCCTACAACCACTGTTTTAGCATATTCTTAAAGTTTAGACCTTTAAGAAAATGTTATCAAAAGGAAATTTTAAACTTCTCGATATTTACAAAGTTACCATACAACTATAAATGAGGCAGCAATTACGCCGCGTCGGAATGACTCAGACAATAATCTCAAAACTTTAAACGCGTTTTTTCTCGAAACTCCTTTTTTCAACCTGGCCGACATAAAATCTCAAGTTTTATCCAACCGATTGCCTTCAAATTTGGTATAAAACTTTGATAAATGTTTTCATATCGTCCCTAGCTTGGAAAATTAAAAACTATTTTTTTACTACTTTTAAAAAATTAAAAGAAAATAAAAAAAGGCTAAAAAAATTGATTTTTTTTTTCAAACAGCCGCCATTTTGCGATATTTTTTACTCTTTGGTACCAACTTTAACCACATTATTTCTAATCAAGAAACTGTGTATGATTTTGGTTTCAAATTTACGAAAGGGCTCCAATCATGTCGACCAGCTCACCCCCATTTTTTTACAAGATGTACCAGCTGATAACATCTTGAATTTTCATTTTTTTTTTAATTTTTGTACATTCTCAAATCATCAATAAACAAATTGTAAAAATATGTAAACGAAAAATATTTTTAGTTTTTTTTTATTTAGCCAGAAAAAACGCCCGAAATTCACGCCTCTATAGTAGAATACCCTCTTAAGCCTTCAGTTACAGCTCTACAGGAATCGACATACTGATATTCCAAGGAGCCTGCGAGGGGTCGCGGGACTATGATTGTCTTCTATTTGGAAATTTCAGATTTGATGTTACCCACAAAAAAGGTTTCCAGGCTGCAAAGTATTAATAATAATATTTTTACTCCAGTCAGTACGCAGTACAGAATAATGGACACTAAATCAATCCGTTATTAAACATAACATGTCCTAAATAAAAAAAATACATGAAAATATCTACAAGAAAAAAAATATTTTCTACTGAGTGTTAAAGAGAAAAAAAGTGGAAAAAATGTCTCAAATAAAAAATATAATTTATCATAATATGTTACATAGTTAAAACAATTTAAAAAAAAAATTGTCTGCAAGGATATTTATTTATTTAACACTTATTGCAATACAATCTGGCGGTCTTATTGCCAGGCGGCAATCTCTTCCAGCCAACCAGACAAAAGTAAATTAAGCAAGTTACGTGGTCGCATAAATCATTCAAATGACTATCCATCCCCACGAAATCCATAAACATATACGTGAGAACATGCTCACAAACCCCACAAAGACGGATCATCACCCGAACATTATTTTTCATGTAAAGTGAGATATCATCAATCAAAAGGAAAGGAAAGGGTGGTGGAGAGGAAAGGAAAAGAAAAATCAGGAATGAAACACGTTATTTTACTGACTAGAAATTAAGAGTTTTTTCAGTCGCTTCTTAAAGCATGCCAAGGACAGAGCGAGTCTTATATTGGATATTGTTATGTTCAGGTGTAAACGAAAGTGACTTACGTGCATTTTCGATTAATCGCCACGCTCTTTTATATGTAAGCATCAACTATATCAATGAGTTTAAAAGTACTATACGACAGAACTTATAAAAACTATTCCGTTCCGTTAAATAATAAACTATTGGTTTCAAACTATTCAGTGAAAAAAAAATTCAGTCCGAGTAGAAGATTGTGCATGACGAGATACATGAATGAAAAATAATGTGTATGTTTGGATAAAAAAAGTGTGAAAATCTGGAGTATCTGCCTCTTCTGTAACGGACACTGCGTGATGGTTTTTAGGTATTAATAGGAATTGTGCTATTTGGAAATAGCACTTTCGAAAAACCACAAACTTTAAAAAAATATAAAATACCATCTTGTGATCGGAAAACATTCAACACAGTATTAATATACATATATTTAAACCACACAATAAATTTGTGACTCGTGTAGGAATGTTCAGAAATATTAAATCACCTCAACTGAACAATGCCAAGACCTGATAAAATTATAATTCGCAACATATGTATTTTACCAGCTTAATGTATTTCAGTGTATTATGGACGTGTACTTAAAAATGCTGAATCAATAAAATCGAAACGCGTGCATTGAGATTATTTGGATATAATTAAAGTAAACAGTCTTATATTTTTAGTGAAAGTAAAAAAATGTGAATCTAGCACGTCGAATGCATTCAACGTGAGGTGCATCACGCGGGAACGCGCTGGACTTCCATCCGGAAGGCCGTCGGTTCGATTCCCGTGCTGTGATACTCTCCTCGAACGACACAGGCAATTTTTCCGCCTAGTGTTCGAGGGTATAAGGATACCTATGACTTCGGTCATATTTATTCTTTAAAAAAATGTGAGTGTTAAGCGTATGAGAAAAACACCAAAGAAAGTATGATGAAAGAAGGACTGCATAAAGGCAGAGAAATCGTAGTTGTGTGAGGTGTATAGATGCAGAAGAGGCTAAGGATGTGTGTCAACATAGGAAAGTCTGGCGCTCTGTCCTCTCTGCTTACCCCGACAGGGAAATGATATACATATATGTATTACTATTGTGTTTGATTAATTGTATTAGAGTATTTTTCTTGAGTGTTGTTTTTGTATACGAGTATATAACATATGATATTATAATATATTAGTGATTTCATGCAAAGTATTTAAATATATTTAAAAAGTGCTGATTTATCGAAATTGATATTTTGTTTATTAAATGTTGTTTTGTTTAGTTAAGATACATTTTCAAGAAACAAATTAATGAACATGTGGTATTTTAAAACGTCAGCATTATTTTAGCTGACAGGCGTTTTATTTACGTCGAATAAATTATTCGTGCAATTTTTATTAACCATGTCTTAACCTAAAGCAAAGGTTCTTTAACTAATTGGGTGGATGCCACATTAAGGGGGTATTCTCATTTGGTATTTTAAAAAAATCGAATTTTTTGTTTAATTTTATTTTTCTGTAATCCTTTCTGAATAATTTCCACTAAGAAATGTTCAAAACTCTTGAAAATTCGAAAAGTTATGAGGGTTTATAGTCGAGCGCGCGCCGGTCGAAAAATGGCCTGAGCTTCGCAGCTGTCAGGTCGTCTATTGTTATGGCAGTAGCATTATTTTCCAAGAATTTTCGTTCAATAGGATTTCTTGGAATGTTGAATTGATATTTAGTTTGGCGGGTAAAGAGGTGATTTTAAAACAAGTTTATATGGCCCTGGAATTGCTGATTAACAGTAAGTTGAAAATATTAACTTTAATTCGTGTAGAAATCGCACTTGAAACTTTAAACGCGTTTCCTGAAAAAATACTTTTTTAAACTATTCGCCGTAATAACTCCAAAACTAATCAACCTATTTTAATGAATAAGTACGTATTCTCTTTGTTATACTTCTCTCTTTAGCCGGTACTAGAATCATTTCAATCGATTATTTTTTTCGATTTTTTCGCTCCTTTAAAGACAAACCAAATGAAAATAAAATTTATTTTTTTTCAACAAGCCGCCAATTTTTTCTGAGTATTATTTTTTTATTATTATACTACCGGCCATAGCCACATGTTTTCTGAGTAAAACCTTTTTTTTTTTAAATTCAAACGAGTACAACAGCCACAATTACGTGCATAATGGACCCCCTCCATGTACGGGCGGGCGGACTTAATAACAAAAAAAAAATTTTTTTTTATTATAAAATTTAATGAAAATGTTCTTAAAAGATAAATAAATATGTCGAAAAAAACAAATATTAAAAAAAAATCTTTAAAAACGTCGATTTTTCGGCCCATGAAATGAGAATACCCCCTTAAGACTAAAAGTCTATAAAATCATAAAATATAAAAATCGTCTGTTTCAGTATGTCCTGAAATGTTTAAAATTTAATGTCGAGCAGTTATCAAGTTTTTATTTCAAAAGAAGGGAAATACCCGGCAGGAATTAAACGTCACTTACGCAACGCTTGCATATTCTAATGTTGGGGCCACGTTTCCATTATGAGCAAATATCATTGCTTATCTTCACCCTCCAAAAGATTTAATTAAATAACTGGAATATATTAAATAAAATATTGAGAAAGTATGATTCAAGTTATAAAGAAATAGTACGCAAAATTAAATATTAAGTTAATTCAGTATCACATATTAAATATTCCAGAGAAAATATTATCAATTTCTAAAATCAACACATGTAAGACGTTATTTATTCCAAGGGTAAAAGGTTAAAGGATATCATTTTTGAAGAAATCATTAATAAATAAATATGAATTTATTTATCAGTTCTTCGGTTTCTATGGTATGTACGTCGCAGTCTTTCAACAAGGGAAATAAAAACTCTTATTAATTAATTTGTTATGTCGCATCTATATTATTTACTCAATTTACTCTGGTTTGCCTTATTCACAAATTTTGAGACTCCCAGTATATTTTCAATGCAGCTGCTAGGCTGATATATGGTCATAAATCTTCGTTGCCGGGCCGGCCTCGCAGTCGATGATCCCCTCGCCACTCCAACGTCAGTCTCGAACCGTTCTCTCACGTCGATCGTGTGATCTTCTGTGAGAGAACAGCCCGATCCTCAATGCGCACTCCCTCCCGCAAATGCCACATACATATGGATCCTGCTGAGCCACCTGCCCATGTTGACACATGTTCGCAGCGCGCAGACTGTTTCTCACACATCTAGCCGCTGAGACGCCATCAGCCCGAGAACATACGGCTCTCCACCCCTCACGGTACCGAGTCACCTGCTCCGAGTCCTCATGCGCCCCGCATAAAGTAAGCGATTCTCGCAGACTGTCCTTATAGCGCTTCCTCTGCCCACCAAAACTTCGCTTGCCCACCACTTCCCCGTACAAGACGCGTTTTGGGAGTCTGTGATCGCCCATGCGTATCACATGCCCGGTCCACCGCAATTTCGCCTTTACAACCATATCCTCTACAGGTTTACAGTCATAAATATTGCCATACTGGCCCGCTTCAAAAAGTCTACACTGGATTGTGTCGCGAACGTATTGATTTCGAACTTAGTCTCTTTGTATTCACAAGTCCCTAAATGGGATGTGCCCATTGTATCTTTCGAATCTGTGGCTGAGAGATATTCCTTCGGAGAGAAGTAGAACTTTAAGACTGATTTCTTCACACCATAAATTAGTTATTCCAAACTTATTCAATAGGGCAGGGCGGTGTATTATGATATAGATTTTACCGTTGCTGGTCCTGTAGCGTAGAAAGGTCTGCCTCATACATATGGAGGCGTGCGCAGCTATACGAAACACTTAAAGACAATAATTTTTGGGAAGTCTTGTCTAAATTTATGAATGTGTTCGAATCCCGAGTTACAACGCCCTTGAGGAGAGTTTTTTTTTCTAAACGGCGGTATATTATTTGTTATTTTATTACTAGTATATGGTAAGCACATACACATGTATGTGATAAATACAAATATAAATTTTGTAAATATTATTAAACGTCATTATCCAAAGGGCACATGATAGTCAGTGCATTTTTCAAGCAATTTTTTGATCTGGCAACAAGTGTTACAAGTTCAATAACTTTATCAAAAGTATCCAAGTGGAACACTTTTATAAAAATGCAGTAAATTGATATAACATACATTGAATAAGGAGTAAATCCTCGCCAGGGTTCTCTCTAAAAACAGCCGACGTTGGAAGCAGTGCTGAGATTTAACCAACTGAAGACATCCTTTCTTTAACCACAAAACACTAGGATAAAATTCTAGAAGAGTTTAATTAGGGCTAGCAAGCCTCTGGAACACCCACCTGTTGTTGCTGGGATGTACGAATAGAAAGGAACATCGAGCGGGTAGACTCAACAGGTTTAGAACACGAATTGGGGGAACTAAGGACAACATGTCAAAAGGCGAATGTTGTGTTTTATAACAAAAGCAACGTTATAAACTAGATATATAGATGAAAGTCTGAGAAAGAAATATCAAAAATTGATACAATATATGATACTTGGATGAGGCATTTCGAAATAAAAAAACATAATGGAAGTACTATAATGAAGACATATACAAAATTATATTGACGATAAAATACGTAATTGGTGTTTTACTCGAAATTTTTCTTTGTTTTCAAAGACCCACCATTTTTTTCTTTACTCGAACACTTCAAAATAAATAATTAACTCAACTAATTATATGTTATAAAAGAAGAAAATCACTTGGATATTTTCCGTTTTTCAATAAAAAAAATAATTATAAAAAGAAAAAATATTTCCTTGTCTTGAAACAAAACAATGAAACATTTGGTTCAATTTTATAAAATTAGGTATTAACATAAGTTGTGCCCGTTTTTTTTTACAAATTTAAAACTGAGCACCAAAAGTAAAACAAAATGGTTAAGGTTATACGTCATTCGAAACAAAATTTTCTGCTCTACAAGATATTGTGTTTGCTTTTACGTTACATATATTATTTTATTTTATTACAAGCCTTCAAAATGGAATATCAAGTAGACGAAAGTGAGCATTTTCAACACCTCCTTCTGTTCGCATTCAATAGAGAGAATAAAGCTGCCAAAGCTGCTCGCGATATTTGCGAAGTGTACGGTGAATATGCTATGAATAAAAGGACAGCTCGTCGATGGTTTTTGCGTTTCAAAGAGAATAATTTCGACCTGAACGACATGGAGCGTTCCGCACGACCAGTGGACTCAATGAGGACCGCTTAAACCATATTATTCATGAAGATCCCCTTCAAACATTTTTCATCACCATTTTTTTTTTCATCATCATTTTCAAATCATTCGTCATCACCAGTAATGATGAGTTAAAATAACATTTGCTTGTGGCCATGCGTAGCTCGATGACGCGCGAGCAAACCAACAGAAATTGTCGAACGTTGATTTTTGTTGTTTTCACTCAAAACATGTGGAACCATAGTGCCGAACTTCTGGACTTTTCCCATTGATTTAAGATGGCGGTATACAGTCATGTGACTACAATTCACCTGCTCAGCCAATTCGACGGTGGTTTGAAGGGGATCTTCATGAATAATATGGTTTAAGCGGTCCTCATCGAAGTCCACTGGTCGTTCGGAACACTCCACGTCTTTCAGGTCGAAATTACCGTCTTTGAAACGCAAAAACAATCGACGAGCTGTCCTTTTATTCATAGCATCTTCACCGTACACTTCGCAAATATCACGAGCAGCTTTGGCAGCTTTATTCCCTCGATTGAATGCGAACAGAAGGAGGTGTCGAAAATGCTCACTTTCGTCTACTTGACATTCCATTTTGAAGGTTTGTGATCAAATAAAATAATATATGTAACGTAAAAGCAAACATAGTATCTTGTAGAGCAGAAAATTTTGTTTCGAATGACGTATAACCTTTACCATTTTGTTTTACTTTTGGTGACACTTTTAAATTTGAAAAAAAAAAACGGACACAACTTATGTTAACACCTAATACATTGAAATTTTAACCTGAATGTCAAACAAAGTATATTTTCAAAACTATTTCGTTGTGCTAGTTTGTTGTATGTATATATTTGTATAGTATTGGGTTGTCCAGAAAGAAGCTCCGTGTTTCTCGATAGATGTCATAAGAACAAAATTCTCGTTGCTACTCGTAACTTCCTTTCAAAAATACATAGTATATATAATTATGCAAGGTAACAATTTAGTACTTTTTTTTTTGGCAATTGTTTACCCAAATTGCTTGAGCCTTTTTTTAACGCCATTTTGAAGATGGAACAAAATAAGTTGTTTCTTCGGTACTTAATGCTTTTCGGCCCTGATGAGCTCAATAACTATTTTTATTGCGGAATCCAAAATGTTATTAGCGTAAACCTAAGCTTAAGCGGGACACAAGTTGGGAACCCCTGGCTAAGACCAATCGTACTTTGAAGATACATTTTGACGCTCTATCCCCTCCGCCAACGTTGGCAGGGAAACGACGTTATGGTATATATGTATGATTTTTGTCTTCCATAATATTTGAAATAATTTTTGCATCATAATTTGACCTCTGAAGTCGATTTTTTGAAAGTCACCAAGCCATACTAAGAAAAGAGAGATGAGAAAGAGAGATCCATCAAAAAAAGTAAAAATAACTTTTACTACAAACGTTTCCGATTTTTTTAATGAAATGTCAAAAAATATTCAAGTAATCCAGAACATCCGGATTTTTCCTTGTAACATATACGTATTTTATAACATATTTTGAGGGTAGAAATAAATTATTGAAGGGGAAAAAAAGTAAACGTACGTTCTCGAATGTAAAGAAAGATGTAAGTTAATTAAATTAGTTGTAATTTATTTTTAACAAACACTGTTTATTCCACTTTTTTGTGACGGAAAATTAAATTTCTTGGACCTAACATTGTCTCGGAAAAATGGCACATTTGACTTTGATATATATAGGAAAAATACGTATTCAGACTCTATAATTCCAGCAACTTCTAACCATCCTAATAATCATAAATTCGCCGCCTTTAACTGTATGCTTCATAGATTGCTCAGTGTCCCATTAACCGACGACAATTTTAAAAAAGAATTAATAACCATAAAAAAATTTGCTACAAATAATGGCTATCCTGGAACTGATTCACTTTTAAAACAAAAAAAACAAAAAAGAAACTTATAAAATATTATATATTTAACGACACCTATAAGCATACCTATAAATGGAGCAAAGTCCTATTTATAAAAAATATATCAAATGAAATAACCAAAAATATTCCAAGTCATATAAAACCAGCTTTTTACACTAATTTTAATCTCCGGAAACTCTTATTTAATGGGAAAGGCAAAAATGGAATACTTAGCGACAGTGGTGTGTATAAACTTTTATGTGCTGACTGTGATAATTTCTATATAGGAAAGACAGGAAGATCTTTTGAAAAGAGATTTCGTGATCACCAATCTGCCTTAACAAATCCTCTAATTTATTCTGAAATGGCTAATCATTGTCACCGTGAGAATCATACTTTTTCTATCGATGATGCCAAATTCTTACATATTAGCGGCAACGGAAATAAATTGGACAGATTAGAGGCCCTAGAAATTTCTAAGTCAGTATACCGATCGGAGCATCTGTTGAACAGTTATTTCCCCAAAATCTCCCCGCTTTTAGCCGAAATTATCCCTAGCCTTCCTCACCCCGCAGCCTCCAACCGTTGAAGTGTCTATATCGGTACCAGTTCGAACAGCATTTAGTTTTGTTTGCGCTCCCCTGAAGATGAGGTGAAAGCCTTGAAACCGGTAGGGTTATACCGTCACAAAAAAGTGGAATAAACAGTGTTTGTTAAAAATAAATTACAATGTCTTTAAACCTCCACAACGTTAATGCCTTAACTATAAACAACATAATTAAATTAGGTTACAATACTCTCAATATAAGCTGAAAATAAATGCAACGTGTCCTCTCAATATAAGCTGGAAAGAAAGAAATGTAACTTGTCTTCTTATTACAAGCTGGAAAGAAATGCAGTTTGTCTTCTCAATACAAGCTGGAAAGAAATGCAAATTGTCCTCTCAATAAAAGCTGGAAAGAAAATTTTAATATTATGAAATAAACTGACCTTATATCGATCGTCTCCATCATCTGCTGAACATACATTGGATGCCTCATTCTTGGATGCATTTCTGGATGTTCCACAACTGAACTATGATGATATTGGTATCTATTCATTCCAGGAGTTAATGGCTGGTAAGCGGAAGAATGAGGCGGTCTTGCTGTTTGATCCGTATAAGATGAAATAGCAGCACCCTGATATCCCTGAGGCGGTAAACCCTGATATGCCGTTGTAGAAGATCCTTGATATGAATAAGCTGATAGATTTTCGTAAGCCAGCGTTGAAGGGTTATGTTGCACTGGAGTAGTTGAACCAGCGCATGTCGTAGAAGGGCCATGATAGGCAGGAGTTGATGGGCCATTATACCACGTACCCATCGCGCAGTTGTTGTTTTCTGTAAGGCGGTGTCGTCTGGTATTTGGTCTCATTACAAAATAACTTAGGAAATGCTTCCCAACAGATTCAATTTGAAACTAAGGCATAATTTAAAATAGTTAACTCGTTTCGTCGAACACAGTCCTTCCTGTAGTACCACAAGTGTTCACAAGATCTTTTCAAAAACACCTCACACACTGGATATTTATTTCAAACTACGTGACTTTTTCACAAACATCTTTAATAACTTCAAGTCAACGAAATCTTTATCTTTATCAAGTCAACGAAATCTTTATCTTTATTAAGTCAACGAAAAATATCTACGATTTAAATAATTGTATCATTTGTTTTTCTTACGATTTTCAAATATTGTACAGGGTGGAGATGAATATTGAACAAAAATAAATCTTAATAATTGTCATAAATTTAATTTTTAATAATGGCGAGATATTCAGACAACGAATCAGGGTGATTCAACTGTATTTCGAATTAACACTAGGTTTACGGCACCCGTCAAATTGACGGGTTTCCAATTTGCTTTTGCAAATTTTACAAAACAGTATTTTTCCCGGCTTTTTATAATTGAACAATGCAAATATATTTACTCTATTTTTATCTTATTATTTTTGAAAATTTGGTCGTTTTACTGACACCCGTCAAATTGACGGGTTTGGAAAATTGATAACTGTATACTAACCGTTGACTGATATCTGTATACTAACCGTTTATAAAATCTGATAACTGTATACTAACCGTTTATAAAAGTAAACCAAAAATAAAAGTCCTTCTGAGCGCAAAGCATGCATTCGTAAAATTAAAAAACAAAGATAAACGTTTACCAGGGACAATTGGATATTACAACAGGACCAAGTGTTTTAGATGTTGTTGACCAAATGGCTCGAAAATACTCCGTCAAATCAGGAAGTGTTAGATGGCCCCTCCAAGTTTTCTTCAACATCTTGGATTTGGCAGCAATAAATGCATAGATACTTTATAAAGAGAGCACTGGACTCAATGTATCTAGAAAGGACTTCTTATTTCATTTGGCCGAGGAACTAACTAGCCAAGGGAGATAATGAACCGCATCGGACACCATCTGTTTCTCGTCAGTCACGGAACACCACTTCTCAAATACGCAAAAGTTTTCAAATAGGCAGTTGTAAAAAAAAATAGAAGCAATAACGCATATACAAAATGTAAAAAGATTGTGTGTGGAAAATGTACTAAGAAAATTGAATATGTTTGTAAAAAATGTTCCGAATAGTTGAATATATTATTTTTATTGTCACTCCCTTTAACATTTTACTTGTATATTATGTCTATTTTAGTCTTATTTAAGTTAAATAAATCATTTAAAAAGAAAAAAATAAGTAATTTTGTTTATCCGTCAATTTGACGGGTGTCCGTAGAGATAGGTATATAAAAAATGCCCGTAAACCTAGTGTTAAAAGCCACATTCGGAACTGTGATGGACAATGTTTTAGTTCTAGGAAGGCATTGCATTTATAAGCGCTGGGGAAAATTAAGCCAATATTTATAAATGACTTGTAAAAAAAGGAAGAAAAAATAATTTTTAAATATAAATATGTTAATTTTTTTAAATTTATTTTTGTAACAATTTTAATTTATTTGTGTAGCAAGATTCATGCCCCACTCTATACGGTTAAATACGATATTTGTCTAATTTAAGGACCTTGAAGATAAAATGGACGTACATTTGCAAAAAATACCCATTTTATTGCATTACACTTTCATTGAATACAGTATAACCTGGCGGACTTATTGTCATGGTAATCTCTTCCAAACGACCAGAAAGTTTAGTTAAAGGGGACTTAAGAGAAAACCAGAATGAAATTCTTTTGTTTATTTGGGTTCCAACGGGAATCAAACCCGCAATCTCCGAATTGGAAGACCAGGAACTTACCAACTAGGCCACGGAGGTCGTCTAATAATAATACTATTCAAGTCTGACCTATTTGGGAAAGAACTGGGTAAACAAAAGGTTCGAAGCGACAACCAAATATTTAAGGTTTGTTTTTGTGTAAATCGTTGAATTTGTGTGCGGCGCCCGAGGACTGGATTTAGGCAAGTCTAGATCATGGGAGGTGGATAGGTAGTTGTTCTCTAGCTGAGGTGCTGCAGCTGCCAGACGACAGTGGAACTACTCGTACTTGAGAGATGAAAAATCATGTGACAGCGTGACCGGAGCGATCAACATATATTCAAGTGTGACATATGCGGTATACGCTACTGGCGTTGGGTTGTTCTCCCTTAAGAAGTATCCTGTCAGACAGCAACTCGAATAGCGAGGGGATCCTCCCCTTTGAGGTCTAGCAACGGCAATATTAAAAGGACAATTTATATAACGCGATGCAGTCAAATCAGAGGTGTGGTAAAAAATGTGTGCGATATATGGGTTAACTCAGGGAAACTGGAGCATGTTGATGAGTTATATTAGTTGGGCAGTATGTTGATGTGATGGACATTTAAAGAAGGGTTCCTATAGAGAACAAGATAAATGGAGCAATTAATGTAATATACAACAATCGCGTTATATCTTAAGTGGTAAAAATTAAAATATATAAAAGCATGTTGGTGCCCACCTTAGCGTATAGAAGTGAAACTTAGACTTGGTAGAAGGATCAAAGTAAGATTAATGCTGTAGATATGTATCGTATTGTATAAAATTTTATTTTTATTCAGTACAACCTGGCAGGATTATTGCTATGTGGCAATATCTTCCAACCAACCAGAAAGATGTTAAAGAGGACTTAAGTGAAAACCAATTGGTATAGTATTATAAAATATCTGGGTTCCAAGGGGAATCAAGCCCATAACCTAAAGGTTGGGAAACAGGCGTCTATCAACTGGACTACAGAGGAGATGCGTGCAGTAAGGAACCTTTGTGAAGTGTCAATGTATGAAAGAAGGCGGAATGAAGACATCAGAAATAAATGCATGGAAGGTGTACGTGGAAGAAGCAGACCGAAGTAAACGTGGCTGGAACAAATTGACCAGATTTTGAAAGAAGGTAAATTGAGTAGTATGAATATTAGAATATTGTGCATGACGAGATGTATAAATGTGGAGGAGGCGAAATTTGTGTGTTTGGATAGAAAAATATGAAGAAATTTCCTCTCTGCCTACCCCAAGGGACACAGTGTGATGATATGTACATATACATACTCGTATATGCAGAGAGAACTCATTTTTTATAACACTGCACGGATTTCTAGTTAGCTTGAAGAGCCGCTCTAACTCAAATCGAACCCGCTTTTATGAAATGTTAAAAAATATTACAAAAAAATAAATATCTTGGGGTTTGAAGGATTGCTACATCGTTTTAATGTTTTCAAATGGGTTTTAATAATACAATTAATATAGCACCATTTGGAGAACACTCTTCTCAAGAATCAAATGAACAACTTTTGACAGATATTACAAAATAAGTGTAAAGTCGAGTTTAAGGATAGGGGGTGGCGGCTGCAGCAATAAGATTGGGTATTTTCCCTGAACTCCGTATATATGTATACACCTAGCTACTTTGCATTCTTCTTCTTCTTGATGTGCCCTGTCAGGTCCCCCCGACGTTGGCAATCACTCTGGCGAAGGCTTCTCTGTCTTGCGCGACCCGGAACAGCTCCTCCACACGTCTCATTCCGGTCCAGTCTCTTATATTTCGCAGCCAAGACGTTTGCCTTCTACCTGGACCACGATGTCCCTCGATTTTCCCCATGAGTATTAATTGGAGTACACTTTATTTATCTCCACGCAGAATGTGACCCAGATATGAGATCTTACGGACCTTAACATCTTTCAGCAGCTGTCTACTGCAGTCAGCTCTCCTCAAAACCACTGAATTACTGACCAGATCTGTCCATGGTATGCGAAGCATTCTCCTGTGCAACCACATTTCGAATGCTTCTAACCTATTCATAGTATGCACTTTCAGGGTCCAAGTCTCTGCGCCATACAATAGTACAGACCAGACGTAGCACCTCAACATTCTCTGCCTTAGTTTCAAATTCAAGTTATCATTGCAGAATATTGATCTCATTTTGTTGAATGAACTACGGGCTGCTTCGATCCTACACTTCACCTCCACATCTGGGTCCACAGAAGCTGTAATCATACTGCCCAGGTATTTAAACTGTTCCACCCTTTCCAAAGATTCACCGCCAAGTCTCAATGTTACATGGGAGTAATCGGTCCTGCTAAATGCCATCCATTTTGTCTTTTTTTTATTAATGTTCAGGCCTAGCCTAATTCAACCTACTTTGCATAGGTTTCTATAATTTTTTTTTCAATTTTCTCCAATTAAACATTGAAGAAAAACACAACATTGGCTTGACAATTTTGTATATATTGACAGAATCAGTGTATGTTTTTTTATTTGTAATTTGTGGGTTGGACCCTATTTAAATAAATACGTCCAAACGGCAACAGCATCCCAGACTTACACATTGAAAATAAGTGCTTCAGCATCTGAAAGATTATGTGATCTGATGCCACAGTTCACATAATTTAAGATGCTCACCAGACATCGACATTATACCCCTAAGGTACAAAAGTTTCCGGCCAGGATAATTCAAAATACGTATGATACCACGTCCATATCATGGTCACGCGTGATTGCAGTTAAAATTTTACACATCTATCTACCTTCAGTAGTAATATACTATATGTCACCTAGAGCCGATTAAAACATTTTGTTTCGTTATATTCTGAAATAATAAAAATTGAATATCGCGCGGTTTTCAAGTATCCTTCAAAAGAACGGAAATTTGATTCATATTTTTACATTTGATTTACGTTTTATCAATATTTTAAATAAAACTTTTTTTTTGTCTCTTTTTTTGCAAATATACATGTACGTCCATATATTGGGTTGAGTTGATTATTGAGTAAATTGTTATCTCTCGCGAGCAACAGAATAAGCAACAAGTACGACGACGGACCAGTTACGTGCCTACTCCAGTGGTTCTATGCCTAAAAACTTGATAAACAATGACGAAAACAAGATTGTATTTAAGTTGTCTTACGGTCAGGATTTTCAAAAAAAATTCTTTACGAAGATTTGAATAAATGTTATTCAACTCCGTGACCCAATAGATTTCACACAAAGGCGCTCCCGGTACAGTTCCCGGCGATTCACGAAATTATTTAATTTAAAAGGCCACTTGTCGTGTAAATTGAGTGTCTGTAAATTTACGTGTCGTATTGTCGTAATTTTGACACGATCCGGTTAAGGGCGTTCCGTAACATCCCTATATAGATGTCTAGACTATTATCTTTGAGGTGCCATCTCCTACCGGAGGTTGGCCACAATCCTCAATATCTATTCTATTCATTGCACCCCATAAAAACTCTGTTAAGTAAGATCCTCCACCATCACGCTGTTATGGGGGACAAAATAAGTGGCAATCCTACACTAGAAGATAACTGTTGATAATGACCTAGAAACTGTTGATAATGAACTTGAAACTTCGACAACGGTTAGTCAAATGCTACATTTGGTCAGGGTTATTGCATGGAAAAGAATCATGGACCCTCAAAGTAAGTAGTATGAACCGACTGGAAGCATTCGAAATGTGGATGCACCGGAGAATGCTACGGATACCCTGGACGGATATGGTCAGCAGCACAAAGGGTTCTTCAAAGAGCCAAAGTTGATAGAGAGTTGCTGACTAATATTAAAATCCGAAAGGTGTCCTACTTGGGTCATGTACTTAGAGGACCAAAGTACAAATTACTGCACCTGATCATCCAAGGCAAAATAGAAGGCCGAAGAAGTATTGGCAGGAGGCAAATCTCCTGGTTCCGCAATATACGTGATTGGACTGGCATAAGGGACGTTGGAGATCTTTTTCAGGCTGCCGGGAACCAATATATATACTCTCAAGTGATATTCAACGTTGGGGGGACCTGACATGACACTGAGAAGAAGAAGAATGACCTAGATAATCGATTCGATTTAAGGGCACCTTACACCTTCATCGTTGTTTGGTGGAGATTTGACTGAGACTAGAAGATCGAAAACTTCTTTATTTTTATATAAACGCGATGTCACATACGTGACTAGAATAAACTGCCCAATTGGCAGGTGGCGACACACCTGAGTGGAAAAAATAGCAGGGAAGACGGGACAAGGAAAATTACTCACAGCGCAGTAAATTTATTTATAAAGCGGTTTAAGATCTGAAGTTCAAATAGACTATCAAATTGTCAGTATTTTCACAGAAAACTTTGAATACAGCAAAACTATCCTTTGACGTCACTAGATCGGAGTAGCCGGAGTAGGTGAGAAAATGAAACGATCCTAGATTGAGTGGAGATGTCTTCGGAAATTATTGACTCGGTTATCATCGTGGTACTACAAAATGTGATTTGCGGATTGAACCAAGATATCTGCAAAGATTACAACAGGGCAAAGGGGCAAGATCATATTCACTGCAGTTCGGAACAACTCAGTAGAATTGCACCTAAATCATTCCCATAAGATATTAAGTCAAGATATATGTTACATTTATCCTGGATGATACAGCTTTTTATATCGGAATTTTTGTTTGGAACAACTCGGTAGATAATTTGTTTTTTGAAATATTTACTTGTTTAAATTTCCTCTTATTTTTGGAGATTGTCTATCATTTTGGCTGATTTGTTCTTTAAACTTTCCCTTCCTGTGCTAAAAAAATCCGCGCGTTCTGGTGCTGTGTATTCAATACACATGTAAAAATGAGCAATTTAAAATCGTAAAAATAAGAATACTCATAGCCAATCGCTTAAATTAATTAAATTTGAAGTCAAAAGTGATAATAATTGAAATTTAATTGCTGAAAACATGAATAAAAAAAAAACAACCTCGGCCGACGTTCAAAAAACGGGCGAAGCGACCATATCAAACGAAAGCCCGCGAGCTACTGAAGCTAGAGAAGCGAGTGAACTGAGATTCTATTTTTTGCGTTCCCATATACCGAAGTAGAGTGAGACGTGAATAGCGTCGCTTCCTCACCCATAGCGTTTTTTTTTTAGAATGAATATACCTACGTCACACACTGGCACACGTTTGATTGTATCGGTGAATTTATTCCCGATTTTCACAAAATATCTCTG
This sequence comes from Odontocerum albicorne, assembly GCA_949825065.1. NCBI lineage: Eukaryota > Metazoa > Arthropoda > Insecta > Trichoptera > Odontoceridae > Odontocerum > Odontocerum albicorne. The sequence goes on from OX463843.1 coordinate 9,050,813, forward strand.
ATCTGGCCGATAAGTGCTAATTATTATTAAATATTTTTTTTCATTTAATGCGTAAATGTATTACGGAGGAATACCTAAAATCTGAGTTCAGTATTTGTTATATGTATAGAGATATTAAAGTTTTTAGAAGCAATGTGTACTAGTTACACATCACAGGACAGGAAGGGTTAAGAAAGCTATTCTGAACAAATATAGATACCACATTGAAAATGAGGATGAATTACAGAGTCTAACAATCAAATTGTATGAGAGATGAAAAGAGAAAACTCTGAGAATGAATGTTGCAAAATCCAAAGTCATGGTGATAGAAAAAATGTGAAAAGAAAGTAAATTGATAGGTGGCTGAGTAATGGAAGATTAGATCAAGTTGAAGAATTCTGCTATTTAAGTAGTATTTTCTCAGATTTTTTCAATTCAATTCAAAGGACAACTTTATATAGTGCCGTTTAGAGAACAAACTCTCCTCAAGGGCGCTCTAGCTCGGGACCCACTTATATTTAAAAAAAAACTCGTCTGACAGCTATAGCAGCGCCTGAACGAATCGTGTATAGCAATTTTTTGGTATACACATACAGTAAAACCTTATGGGATTGTTGTCATGTTGCGATCTCCTACAACCAACAAAAATATGTTTTAGGCCTTAAGTGCAAACCAGCGTGAAAACCTTTTTTTTTAACAAAAAAAAAACTGCGTTCTAGCACGAATTAAATTTGCAGCCTCCACGGCCACGGGGATCATCAAATGATGATGGCAATAGTTACGTTCTAGCACGAATTAAATTTGCAGCCTCCACGGCCACGAGGATCATCAAATGATGATGGCAAGAGTTACGTTCTAGCACGAATTAAATTTGCAGCCTCCACGGCCACGGGGATCATCAAATGATGATGGCAAGAGTTACGTTCTAGCACGAATTAAATTTGCAGCCTCCACGGCCACGAGGATCATCAAATGATGATGGCAAGAGTTACGTTCTAGCACGAATTAAATTTGCAGCCTCCACGGCCACGGGGATCATCAAATGATGATGGCAATAGTTACGTTCTAGCACGAATTAAATTTGCAGCCTCCACGGCCACGAGGATCATCAAATGATGATGGCAAGAGTTACGTTCTAGCACGAATTAAATTTGCAGCCTCCACGGCCACGGGGATCATCAAATGATGATGGCAATAGTTACGTTCTAGCACGAATTAAATTTGCAGCCTCCACGGCCACGGGGATCATCAAATGATGATGGCAAGAGTTACGACGGGTATTGAACGGCATGTAGCGATCGACAGGAAAGTCAGTGTCAAAATTTGACAAGATGTAGTCCACAACAGTATTGTATTGCCAACTTTTATGTTTGGGAATGAAATGTGGACGTGGAATAAGATTGAAATGAGGCGAAGAAATGCGTGCAGTTAGTGTGATTATGTATGACAGAATACGGAATGAAGTGATAAGGGATGAGTGTGAACAGGCTGATGTGTTGAGCAAGATAAAGACCACTCTGAGATGATTTGGGCACGTGGAACGAATGAATGAAGAAAGACTAACAAAACTATCATACAGTGTAAATGTGAGTGCAAGACTTGGTAGACGAAGACCAAGGAAAGTATGGTAGAATCAAATGTATATTTTGAAATAAAAAAAATGTAAAAAGTCAGAGAAATTGTAGGATCTGTGTGTTAAGGTTTATAGATGTAGAAGAGACGAAAGATGGGAGTGGCGATAGGAAAATCTGGTGCATTCATATTTTTGCCAACCCCATTAGAGAAACGGTGTGATGGAATGTTAGTATTTTGAAACAACTCCTGTAAGTTCTTCAACCAAGAGATGCGTCTTCAATTAGTACTAAATATTTTTTTTACATTTTTGTAAACGTTTTATACAATAGTTACAATAAAAATATCGCCAATTTCAAGCACATAGCAATCATCATGCCACCTGGAAGACGTAGTAAAATGAATCTAAGAATGTGAACCACCTTATTGCAAATCAAGCAAATATATCCAATTAAACAAAAATAAAGGATTTATTTAGTGATATTTCCACGAGTATCTACCTAGCCTAGTTAGGGTTCGATTCCCGGTGGTGCCCGAAAAAAAAGAAGCCAAGGGTACCAGTCTAGTAAAATATTTTGTTTTATACTAAGTGTTGTTGCCTCCTACGTGTGGTAGGTAGTATTACTAACACATTCGATTGTGAAATATTCCAGTGTCTACTCCAGTGGTTCTAAACCCGAAGACAATATCGTATCCAGGTCACGTTTAGGACGTCTAGACCACCAAGTTGAATGGTAGCATACGAAATAATGAATTTGCATGAGCTGTCACTACGTGAATGCTCAAAGAATTTATGTTATACAGGTATAAAAAGTCGGTAGAAATATAAATTCAAACGAAAAAGAGTTTTAAAAATTAACATCAGTTCGGAAGTGAATCCAGCAGGACGTGAACCCAGAATGTCCAGTTGCTATGCGAGCATAGTTACCACACGACCAAGGCGAGGAGAAAGTCTGCAGGTGGCGTAATTTGATGTGGCTGACCATATAGCTTGCCTACCTGAGTATGAAGAAGAATCAAATAGCGTTAGAAATTGACACTTTTGTGACCATATCGCATGATTATATCTGGAGTGTCGGAAGGCTGAGTATGAAGAAGAATCAAATAGCGTTAGAAATTGACACTTTTGTGACCATATTGCATGATTATATCTGAAATGTCGGAAGGCTGAGTAGAAGAATCAAATAGCGTTAGAAATTGACACTTTTGTGACCATATCGCATGATTATATCTGGAATGTCGGAAGGCTGAGGAGTATGAAGAAGAATCAAATAGCATTAGAAATTGACACTCTTGCGACCATATCGCATGATTATATCTGGAATGTCGGAAGGCTGAGTATGAAGAATAATCAAATAGCGTAAGAAATTAATACTTTTGTGACCATATCGCATGATTATATCTGGAATGTGGGAAGGCTGAGTATGAAGAATAATCAAATAGCGTTAGAAATTAATACTTTTGTGACCATATCGCATGATTATATCTGGAGTGTCGGAAGGCTGAGTATGAAGAGCAATCAAATAGCGTTAGTAATTAACAGTTTTGTGACCATATTGCATGATTAAATCTGAAGTGTCGGTAGGCTTAACATTTTCAAAATTTTCACATTTTCAACCTGGTACTAAAGCGCATCTCATGTTGTGTAGCTTGTGCATATGATACCAATTTGTGGACAAGATGTGTACTTTTGAACGATGATGTAGATTTATGCCACACGGAACATGCATACTATACGACCTAGTTGCAGAGAGTCATAACTGAAAACCTTAGAGTTTTATGATATACCAAGTGTAATTAATACAATGAAAAAAAAATATCAAAGGTTTATTAAGCTAATTTGTATTATTATTTTTTTTTCGTGATTTATACAAAAAAATAGTTAGCCGTCCGCACATAGTACTCTGGCAGGAAACGTGGAATTCGCAGGTTGACCGTGTAAAACGTCAAGTTGAGATCCCTTTTTTATATCCTTGTGAACTAGCACCCTCATTTAGTTATCCAAGAAGAGCGGATAGTCTTAGAATGTCAGGAAAACTCATCCTTAGGAAGGTGGATACAATTACAAACACTTGTAATACATATCAGCTGACATTAAAGAAGATACACAAGCATAATGCATTTTATCAAAGAAAGAATTCCCGCATCAGTGAGCAGTTGTACAGTAGGTGGATATCTAGATTCACAAGGTAGCTAGATATGTAAACATGCATACCATCAAGCCGATTCACTGTCGGGGTAAGCAGAGATGAGAGTGTCAGATTTTCCTATAGCGACAAACCTCTTTTGCCTTTTCTATATCCATACATACACCTATGATTAATCTGACTTTTTACATTTCCTCAAAATATCATTCACGTGAACTAACCATACATCCAATGATATTTATCTACCATTCACATATGCACTGTATATTTGTATTGTTAGTCTTTCTTCATTCATTCGTTCTACATGTCCAAACCATCTCAGGAGTGTTCTTCTTAATCGTACATCATCTTTACTATATTATTTATAGTTAAGGCATTAAGAGGTGCATGGCTGCGCGGTAACGCGCTGGACTTCCGTGCGGAAGGTCATCGGTTCAAACCCCGCGCTGTGCTACTCCCCTCGAACGACACCGGCGCTTCTTCCACCTAGTGTTCGAGGGTACAAGGATACCTATGACTTCGTTCATATATAATCTTTTAAAAAACAAAAATTAAAATAAAAAGAAAATTAACATTGTGGAGGTTTAAAGACATGTTTTTATCAAACACTGTTTATTCCACTTTTTGTTACGGTATAACCCTACCGGTTTCAAAGCTTTCACCTCATAATCAGGAGCACAAACAAGAGTCTTGTTTGTGATCCTGATGATGAGGTGAAAGCCTTGAAACCGTTAGGGTTATACCGTCACAAAAAAGTGGGATAAACAGTGTTTGATAAAACAAATTACAACATCATCTTTACGTTCACATTCATTCCTGATGACTTCATTCCGTATTATGTCACTCACTGTCACTCCGTATATTCTTCTCAGTACACGCATTTATTCAACTCTTATCAGCGTTTTATTTAGTAGAACTTAAGTCATTGCATGACCTATAAAGACATTCAATTTTCGAGTGATACCACAGAGGGACAAAGTTGAAACTTTGATGGTTGTTTTTTTTAATAAATTTCTTCAAAAAAATACTAACTATAATTTTACTCCAAAAAACGTTATATATAAAATAAAATCACTTTCATCAAGCTTTCAATCGATACCATATAAAGCTCTTTAGCTAAAACGGGTATCTTGCAAACTGCATTCAAAGTTTCGATAGCAAGCGCTTATGGGGAAATGTTGACAATTTTAATAAGAACATAAAATCCAAAACAAATAATTTTATACATCAATCTGATGATATTCCAAAAATGTCAAATTCATCACATCAGACAGGTATACACGTATATTATTCACAGGTTGATTTGACATGGAAGATTGGCTGACCCACAAAATAGATTAAACTTCCCCTGTATTGGTGGACGCTGCTCGCAATTTAGTATTCAAGAAAATTCTTAAATTCACAGTTTTGAACTGTAATATTTTATTAATTTTTCTAGGGCCACTTGACGGCGCTAAAAATAAATTAAAGTATAAATCGAATTTAAAAATTTATTAAAAAAAACTTTAATAACATGAATCGCAAACTCTTGAAATCGATCCCAATAAATACTAATTAAATATATTCAATTAATGAGCAAATTTACACATGCGTACCACATTTTTTTGTATTAAACATTGAATTTTGCTATACAATAATAAAACTGTATTGATTATAATTAATAAAATTTAAAATATATATTCGTACAAAATTTAAACGAATGTATTCATATATTTTTAGTGATAAAATTTCCATAATTCTGACCATGTTTATTAGTTAACATTTATTTTATTATTATTTAGCTGTATAGATATAAACATATATTATTTACATATTCATTTCAATGAACAATAATGAACATATTAACAATTGTAATTATGTTGGGAACGACACCTGATATTATAATATACGCGTATATCTAAGAAAAAAAAATAGTTTTTAACACATATCACGCCGTATACCTAATAAACGGGAGGGTAGCGCCAGATTTTTTTATACACATTTTTCATCTATTCTACATCCTTACACATTCTCATACAACTCCTACGATTTCTGTAACTTTTTATATTTCCTTTTTACAAAATATACACTTGATTCAACCATACTTTCCTTGGTTGTCCTTTATCACGCTTTGAACTCACATTTGCGCGGTAAATTTGTTTTGTTAGTATTTCTTTATTCATTCGTTCGACGTGCCCAAACCATATCATTATTTACCTCAACCTTAAGTTCACACTAATCACTTAATTCCGTATTCTGTGATGCATTGTCACTCCATGTATTCTTCTAAGTACATACATTTCCAGATTATTCGGATATTTTTAGTATTGTTTCAAGTCCACGTTTCACTCCCATACATCACAAAGTTGGCACTAAAATACTGTTGTGGATTATCGTCCTCGCAGATGTTGATACTGTCCGGTTCCAGTATATCATATATGTTTAACGTTATTTCCTATCGTAACACTTCATTCAATAACCCTCGTACCTCTTCCATCATCTGATCATCTCTTACCTATTCATATAGTAAATAGCAGAATTCTTCAACTTGATCTAATCTTTCGTTACTCACCCATATATCACATTTATTGTCATAGTAAAACATTTATTTGGTCTTCAAAAATGTTAATTTTTTTTAAAAGGAATAAATAATAAAATTATGTATAAAAACATTTGATTCATTTGCATTCTCGCTCTACAAGTAAGTTCACGTGTTCTTTACTTATTTTAAATCTATTCATTGAAATTCTCGATAAATCCAACTATTCTTGTTCCCTGAAAGCCTTAAACATCTAAGTACTTACTTAACTTATGCTGCTTCCAAAGATAGTAATGCACTTTAAAATAATAGCAGTCTTCTTATTAACAAACTTTTACTACAGAATTGATGGAACAAGTAAATTGTTTCCCCTATTATGTAAGCCTACTTGGCTAAACTTGGTAATATATAAACACATGTATATATTGAATTTGAATATACATATAAAATTAATTTAAACAATTACTTTGCAATGATTACTCCTGCTTTTTTGTATCTACATGTTAGTTTAGGATGAAGTTTTGTCAATAATTTTAAGTATTTGTTTTAAGTAATTGTCTTATGTGCATTTGCTTGTAAAATAAACTGTTGTGTCGTAAATCAAATAAAATAAATACAATAATCTTACCGACATTCAATCAGCAAATAAATGTTTTTCTTAAAAATATTTTGAAAAATCTTTAGAATAATAAAGCAGTAAACACAATATACAAAACGTCATCTGTTATTTTGAAGATAACAGTTACATTTTATAAATTTTGCACAGAGTTTACTTGTAGAATGCGAAATTATTTTCATTGAATGCGGTCGCCTCAAAACGTGGCCGGGTTGTTGAACAAGTTTTTTTAATTATTAAAAAAAATATAATTAAATATATTTTTTTATGTCTGAGCGCATCAAAGCAAATAAATTTCAAGGATAAACCACAAAATTGACTATTACACATAATTTGAAATCAGCGGTCGGACGGTGTTTTTACGATAAACAAAAAAATAGGATCCTAGAAAAAGAAAAAAAAAAACAATAACGTAAGAGAGATAAAAAGTACAGATATTTAATAAAATCTTTCGATTTTTATTGTGATATTCTCTAACCACAAATAAATATTCAACATGTATTATACAAAATATATTTTAAGTAGTTTTTTTACGATTCGAGTATAAATCGAGATATCACCGGCGCGCGTGTGGGCTGGCGGCGTACTGATAATAAGCCAACGACCGAGCTACGCGAACGACGTATAACGACTGCCCGCTCTTGCTGAAGACACGATCGCAGCTCTGCGAGCAGTCAGCGACGGCGGTACGGGGAGTGGGGGAATACGGCAGCTCACGGGCTCACCGTATCGAACGAAGATTTAGCGAAATTGCCAAAAAAAAAAACTAAAATTCATTTGAGATATGCCTGTAAAGACATGGTGATCAAAATTTTTATTTTAAGTTACTAATTAGACACTTTCATATAAATTTAACACTCGTATGTATTAACATACATTACGGCTTGTCGCAGATTAATTTTCTTAAAATTTAAACTGATTAATTTTCTTATAATAAATTATCAATTGTAAATAAAATAAATATAACATACATATACGAGTATTCAGAGGAGATTAAAACCAGAAGAGGTGTAAGTCAGGGTTGCATATTGTCACCGTTACTCTTCAATATGTGCTCTAATTATGTCTTGAAAAAGGCTTTGCAAAACTCATCAAGGGGAGTGTAGGTCAATGGCGAGTGTGTCAGCAATATAAGATATGCCGATGATACTGTCATCTTGACTAATAACATCGCAGATCTTCAAGAACTTCTTGTTAACATTAACGATACAGGAGAAGAAGTAGGCCTTAATATAAATATCAAAAAGACAAACTGGATGGCATTTGGCAGGGCAGATTACTCCGCTATGATATTGCGGCTTGGGAGTGAACTGTTGGAGAGGGTGGAGCTATTCAAGTACCTGGGCAGTCGACCCAGATATGGAGGTGAAGTGCAGGATTGAAGCAGCCCGTAGTTCATTCAACAGAATGAGATCAATATTCTGCAACGATAAATTGAATCTGAAACTAAGGCAGAGAATGTTGAAGTGCTATGTATGTTTGGTCTGTTCTGTTGTATGGCTCGGAAACATGGACGCTGAAGGTTCATACTATGAATCGGTTGGAAGCGTTCGAGATGTGGTTGCACAGGAGAATGCTTCGTATACCGTGAACTGATATGATCACCAATTAGGAGGTCTTGAGGAGAGCCAATTGCCGTAGACAGCTCCTGATAGATATTAAGGTCCGCAAGATATCCTATCTGGGTCACATTTTACGTGGAGAGAAGTACGAAATCCTCCAGTCGATACTGATGGGCAAGATCGAGGGGCAGCGTGGTCCTGGTAGAAGGCAAACATCTTGGTTGCGCAATATAAGATACTGGACGGGGATGAGGCGTGTGGAGGACCTGTTCCGGGTTACGCAACATAGAGAAGCCTTTGCCAGAGTGATTGCCAACGTCAGGGGGACCTGATGGGGCACGACAAGAAGAAGAATACGAGTATACTATCACGCTATTTATCTGTCTGAGTAGGAAGATAGGACAGAGTGCCAGACTTTTCAATCTCGACACAGATCTTTCGCCCTTTCTACGTCCATGCAAGGGACACAACAAACTCAGACTTGTTGTGTCCCTTCAGAGATATCAGATATCCAGACTTTTCTATCTAAGCACACAACTTTCACCTCCTTCACCTTCCCACATCCCGTCATGAACAATCTTCCATTAATCATACTTCTCACTTTACTTTTCTTACCTGGATTTATTTGACCCAGCCATGTTTTCCTCGGTCTACCTCTTACACAAGCAACTTACATTTCCAACTTAAGTAATTGCTTAATTATTCTTTTGTTATTAATTCTTTAAATGTGTACAATCCTTCTTAAAACTATTTTTTTCATCCCTCTTTAAACATCCATTCCATCAATTCATTAAGTCTGATATCTTCGTCCTGCATTCTTTCCTACATTGACATATCACTTTTTTTCTTAGTGCGTCATCTCCACAGCACATGCTTACTTTTATTCTTCTTCAGTGTATTTATATGTAAGTTTGTATTTTAATCTCGCAAGTTTAATTCAAGTCTCCGAACAGACAATGAGCCTAGCGAGACTACTGATATAAATTGTAAATCATGCGGAGAGTTAACATATAGTAAGTTACGCAAACATTTTAATAAAATAAAAAAAAAACCCATGGTTTTGTAACCTCACAAAACTACGATTTCTCAGACTTTCTAAGTTTACTCTTTTCTAAAAATCATTATCTTAATCGAACTATAATTACCTTGCCTTCCACTACCATAACTTTCAGTCAACTAAATATTTGATTTATTGGTCTTTCTTCGTTCATTCGTTCTACATGCCAAAATCATCCCAGAGTTTATTCTGCATTCTCAACACGTCAGCTTTCACATCAATCACTAAATTCCATATTCTATCATATATTGTCACCTCGTGTATTCTTCTCAATGCATGCCTTTCTAAATCATTTATTCGGATTCGGATATTTCATTATTTTTTCACGTCAACGTTTTACTCCCATGCCTCAAAGTTGGCACTAAGATACTGTTGTGGACCTTAGCACTATCATCTTAGCAAATTATATTACTAATCGGTTCGAGTACACATATAAGTTTTAACGCCCGATTGACTTTGTTTCCTATCACTATACGCAAAATAAATTTACCTGTATATTTAATGGCTCTCAAGTTACCCGTGAGGCACAAGCGAGTGGATTTTGTATGTAGACCATTGTTTGTCAAACTAGTTTTGCGGCCCTCAAAAAATAAAAAAAACAATTACCTTTCGAACCCGCTAATCATACTTATATATTGTGTAACAATAATTTGAAATATACATATTTTTTAAATAAAAGTTTTTATTTTTCTCAGAAAATGTGTTATTTTCCTTTTGTAAATGTAAGTTACTTTTATTTTCATGACCCTCCTTGATATTACCACACCTCTTTCTATATTTGACAACCTCGGTAGTTGGTAAGATGCTTGCCTCACAACCCAGATTTTTCTTTAGTTTAATTTTTGATTGGTTGAGAGAGATTGCCACATGGCAATAAGTCAACCAGGTTGTACTGTACACAACGAAAGTGTAATACAATAAAATACAATATTTCTCCGCGACCCACATTATATCACATGCTGGAAAGCAGCGATTCTTAACCGGGGGGACGCGAAAGATTTTTTGGGAAGTCGTGGCATGACATTATTTTGTGGATTGAATTATTTTATGTATCACAATTCTCCTTCACAAATTCGAGAAAAAAATCCAGTTTCTTTCAGAACACGGACGTTTTATTCAATCAGGCGAATAGACTCCTTTTCTCACAGCACAGCACACTACATTTTCATTTGCGATTAACTCGGCGCGACTGTGAAACGAACTTCCAAGATTTATCATATGTGCACCATCTTTATTTACGTTTAAGAGATAATCGAAAAAATCTTACATCACTCCGAATATCCTTTCATCCTAATCATACTTTCTTTCCCTTCCTTATTCTTGAATGAATTCCTATCCTCTAGTTCTACCATTATTGATAGAGATTAGGAATTTATGTGTTGTTTTTTTACAAAATTTAAACGAATACATTATTTTGTAAAATCTGTCATGGATGAAAACAGTTAAACGTATCCAAGATGAGCTCGTTGGCAGAAAGAAATTGCTTTATAGTAATACACCCTACATGTACCATCTATTTAACCATGTACGCAAAATAATTAATCTCTTTATCAGGGTAGGCAGATAGGATAGTGTCAGTATTTCCTATTGCGACAATTCTCAAGTCTTTCACCTCTTTTACATCTCACCAGCTTCAACGATTTCTCAGACTTTTCACATTTCCTCCTTTTAAAATGTATCATAAATTACTCCGAATATCCTTTCATCCTAATTTTCACTTTATTCAATTATTTATCCTCGAAACGATTCTTTTCCTCTAGTTCTACCATTATTAATAGAGATCAGTCATTTGTTATTCCAGCAGTTAATTTAAATTTAAATGAATGCATATATTGTATTATTTATAATTAAGGCATTAACACTGTGGAAGTTTCAAGACATTGTAATTTGTTTAGTAAACACTGTTTATTCCACTTTATATAATATAACGGTATAAGCTTACCGATTTCAAGGTTTTCCCCTCATCATCAAGCACAAACCAGAGACCCCCTTGATGATGAGGTGAAAGCCATGAAATCGGCAGGGGTAGAACGTTATATAAAGTGGAATAAACAGTGTTTTAATAAACAAATAACAATGCTTTTTTTTTGTAAAGTTTATTACGGATTAAACAGTTTAATGTAGCCAATATGAGCTGGTTGGTATGAAGAAATTTATGTACAGCAATAAACCCGCCACATGTACAATGTTTAACAATGTGCACAAAACAATCAAAATAAAATTAATTAACGAAAGGAAAGAAAAGAAATGCAAATACATAAAATATTTTTTAATAAATATGAAATATAGTTTATGGGATAAAAATGTACTCGCATTTCGCTAAAAAATACTAGATTTTGCTAAAATAATACTCATGGTTTTAATAATAATAAGGCGAAACGTTGAGTTCAAGTATATAAGAATGCTAAAAACCTTCCAATTAATGAATATACTAGGTTCAAAAATTGTTAGCTAGGTATTTAAAACTCGTTCAGTTATCACGGACCCACCGAGATTCAAATTTCGAATTACTTTCGCAGAGAATCTAAGTATTCCTCTCTCGCTCTCTTGTATTCTAAATTCGATTCTCGTATTCTTTCTTTGGCGACAGCCGTCGTATGGGTTTTGGCCTATTTATACTATGATACACAATTCCTATCGACTCATGATCTGAACAAACACATCAAAATCATTAAAACAACTCGACATTAGCATCAGTCATTTGAATATTATGTCTCTAAAATGCGTACTATATATGTTTTATTTAATCAAATTGTATCGAGTCGGCTGTGAATATAATGAAAATCATAGTATAAATAGGCCAAAACCTATACGATGGTTGTCGTCGAAGAAAGAATACGATAATTGAATTTTGAATACAAGAGAGCGAGAGAGGAATACTTGGATTCTCTCCGAAAGTAATTCGAAATTTGAATCTCGGTGGGTCCGTGATAACTGAACGAATTTTAAATATCTAGCTAACAATTTTTGAACCGGTGTAAAAGGGGACGATGTATAAATTATATATATAAATAAATTCTATATTTATGAATATATATTTTCGTAAATGTAGAATTGGTTTTACTTCCGTGAATATTTCACGGGTTGCAACTAGTAACATTTTAAAAGTCACAAGACGGTTGACATGGATATGAATGCGTGGAGATCTGTCATCTCTTACTTTCCCAAAATGATTGCATTTGGGTTGATAGTGTGTATTTTATTGAAAACTAATCTTATTTAATAAGAATAAAATAATGTTATGGTAAATTTACTTTTATTGATTATTGAATAAAACCTAATCATATTTTTATCCCTACGTGTGATATTAGAGAAAAGTATCAAAAGAAACCAAAATATGTAACATATGTTGCCTTTGTAGAGTGAAGGCCTTCGACAAGGTGGAGTGGAAAGTTTTTCAAGATACATACTGGGTAGGATTGACGTAAAATATAGAGATAGACGAATCATTCAAGCTCTTTATAAAAACGAAGCCATAATCAGGTGTGGAAAAGACGAAAAATAGGCAAATGTGAAACAGGGTGTGAGACAAGACTGCTCTCTCTCTCTCTTTTAATGAGTATATCCAATGTGCGATAGACGAAGTAAGAGAAGAAATGGACTATAGAAGAGGCGTCAGAATTCACGGCCAAAAAGTGGATATGATAAGATTTGCAGACGACATTGCCCTGATCGCCGATAGCGAAGAAGAACTAAAGGAGACCTTGGAAACTATGGAGAATATCCTAAATGCCAAGTTCAACATGAAAATAAACAAGCAGAAAACAAAAGTGATAACCGTAGGCAGAGACGAACACCAAATGAACATACTAGTGTCGGGAGCTGCACTTAAGAACGCAGATGAGTTTGTCTATCTTGGAGGCGGGATCACATGGGATAGCCGTACAGAGGGAGAAGTTGACGGTCGCATGCGCCAGGCAGAGCTCGCCTTTAATAGGAAGCCGAGGATTTTCAAGTCCAACAGCGTGGACCTGAAGCTCCGCAAGCAATGGGTCAAAACATATGTGTGGAGTGTTTTGATGTATAGTTGCGAGACATGGTGCATAGGCGAAAGGGATCGAAAGGGATTGGAGGCCTTCGAGATGTGGACCTATAGACGAATCCTAAGGATTTCTTGGAGAGACCACATTGCAAATGACGAGGTTCTCAGCGGGGTCGAGGAGGGTAGGCACCTGTCAGGCATCGTATCGGAGGGGCGTGCACAATAGATGGGGCATATCCTGCGACATGAAAATCTCCTGCACAATATACTGGAGGGAATGATTGAGGGATCGATTGGCAGAGGGCGTCCTCGCCGGGAGTATCTAGAGAAATTATGCCACGGTATGGACTGCACCTCTTATACAGAGCTCAAGAGGATCGCTGAAGACCGAGCGGAGTGGAAGAGGAATTTCACGACCTCCGTGACCTAGTTATTAAGATGCTTTACATCTAGCCGAGGGTTTAGGGTTCAATTTCCGATGGTACCCGAAAAAAACGATCCTAGTCTGAAAAAAAAGTTTGTCTGATAAGCTTACATGGGCTAACCGTAATGCGTGTTGTCTCTTCACGTGCGGTAGTATTGCCAAAAAACGTGCAATAACGAACTGTGAGATCCGTGCCTACTCCAGTAATTCTAAAATCTGAAAGCTCGATAAATAGGGCCAAAGACAATGTTGTCCCCGAGAAGAGCTCTTCAATATGTCTAAACCGCCAATTTGGGTATATTGTGGGATAATAAACGAATAGAATAAGGCTAATTTAAAAGAACTGCGAACAGGTTTATTATGATAATGTCACATGTTTGTCGATTATTTAAAACTAGTTGCAACCCGTGAAATATTCACGGAAATAAAACAAATTCTACATTTATGAAAATATATATTCATAAATGTAAAATTTGTTTATATATATAATTTATACATCGTCCCCTTTTACACCGGTTCAAAAATTGTTAGCAAGGTATTTAAAATTCGTTCAGTATCACGGACCCACCGAGATTCAAATTTCGAATTACTTTTGGAGAAAATCAAAGTATTCCTCTCTCGCTCTCTTGTATTAAAAATTCAATTCTCGTATTCTTTCTTTGGCGACAACCGTCGTACGGGTTTTGGCCTATTTATACTATAATATCTATTTACTACGACGTTTTTCTCCTGATGGAGTAGATTTAAAAGTAGATGACATCCGTGGCGTGGTGGGTAAGACGCCTAACTCCAACTCGGAGATTGCGAGTTCGGTTTATATTGCAACCCGATTTAATTAACAAAGGGTTCCACCTAATTTTCACTTACGGTTTCTATAACATTTTTCTGGCAGGTTAGAAGATATTGCTATACGGCAATAAATTCTATTGTATAAAACGAAAGCGTACAAAAATATATGTTAAAAGTGTTAAAAATGAAATTGATAAAAAAATCAGAAAAATTAATCTTAATATTAAGAACGATTTTTTATTAAATAATTTTAATTAAATTAATAAAAATTTCAAGATATATGTACATATCATTACATAAATGTAATGATATGAACATATGTCTTGAAATTTGGAGCTCCTTGCTGTCGGAACTTTAAGTTTAATTTGTCAAGCCTGTGTGTTTGCTAAAGTGCAACCTATGAAACACACAGGCGTCTTCCATCCACAAGATGGCTGAAAATAGTATTATGTTGTATTGTATTAAACTTTCGTTCTATACAGTACAAACTGGCAGACTTATTGCCATGTCACTTCTTATTTTCCAGCCAACAAGACAATAATAATCGATCCCGAGAGAAAGCCTGTCATATCTATCATATGTGAAAAAAAGTGTTTCGATATACTAAATAAATGCATTGACAAAAACCTACTGAATATAACTTAACAATAATCAAGAAAGAAAAAACTTTGGACAAATATCAACATATTAAAATATATAATACTTACAATATATTTGATTTAGAAAAACATTGTAATACTAAATTTATTGGAAAAAACATTGGAATATTAAATTTATTGGAAAAACATTGTAATACTAAATCGATATGAAAAGTTATTTGAGGTATAAATGAAATAAACACACATACACGCATCATTACGCCGTGTCTACTGCAGGGTAAGCAGAGAGAACATATCTCAAAACTTTTCAACCCACGCTTACAACTCTCGCTTTCTCCACATTAAAATAATTTGTCTAGCACTTTTTTTTATATATTTACCCTTCTCGTTTCACTTTCATTTAAAACGTGGTCCACTTGAGCCAGCCGCATTTTCCTCGGTCTTCCACACACACACACACACACACACATACCTTGCACTTCTGACTTATTTACTCTTTTAGTCATACGTTCTCTCCACAGTCAATTTAAAGATTCTTTATTCATCTTACTTGAAACATCAACTTTATCCACTCATAAATTTCTGCTGTCTTCATTTCGCCTTCTTTCATACATTGACACCCGACAAATTTTCCTTAGTGCACGCATCTCCTTCGTGGCTTAGTTGGTAAGACGCTTGTCTCCTAGCCCGGGGGCCGCGGGTTCGATTCCAGTTGGAACCCATTTTTTTTTAAAAGGAAAAACCTTAAGGCCTCTTTAACATATTTCTGGTTGATTGAAAGATATTGCCAAATGGTAATAAGCCCACCAGGTGTTTAAAACGCTGTATAAAATGAAAGTTTAATACAGACAATTCTGATGTCCCACTCTCTTTCATACATTGAAACTCCACATATATTGTATCTTCACAGCATTAATCTAATGAAAAATAAATCGTGTGAAACAATAAAAGTATAAGTAGGTATGGTGCCTTGACAGAAAATTAAGGGATGATTTTAAAAATAACTCTTTAGTCAACTTCTGGATTAAACAAGACATTTCAGAAATGGTAATTATAATATATTTCTAATGCCATTGTATTAATTAAACAGGATGTTGTTTAATACTGTACTGTATTAAGAAATTATTATTGATATTGTCGTATTGTAATGTATAATATTATCTGTGTTTGGCTTGTATACCTGTACGTATTGTAATAAAATGTTCCCTATTCATGGTCTTTGCAATGATCACTATAGATGATCGGACACCCCATACGCCTCGAAAGCGCGTGGTATGCGTGGCACTAACAAGCCGTGACGGCATACACGGTCGAATCAAGGGGCTTACGATAAGCAATGAGCTGCAAATAAGGAACGGAAAATGGAAAAATATATCCTCACCTACTGGAAAATTTACTGTGTTTTTATTTCGTCAAACTTCTACATGCCAAAGAGGAATCTTTTCACCCTGCTCTTCACCGAAAACACAAGAACCAAACCGGCATCTCCGAGGATTGAGCGGCAGTCATCCACATATTTTACAGTCTTTGTACCGGTGCTGTACAGATATTGTAAAACCACTTCATGATCACAATCCTCAGCCAACAACATAACGACTATAGTTCACAAAATATAGGATGAGTCGTGTGACAGCTCACAAATTTGCCCCAATACAACCTTGTAACGATGTTCCGTAGTTTTAATTATTTTATCAACTTTAATATAAGCCTCAATTCTAATAAATAGCAAGTTATTTAGGTAAATACATTACATACGGTTGTATTGGGGCAAATTTGTGAGCTGTCACAGGACTCATCCTAGAATTTCCGAAGTATAGAAAGAGAATAGTAACAAATAGAAAAATAATGAATGAGTACTAAGATCGGCGGGAGTGCGTCACAAATACATAATTGCGAATATACTCGTAAGGGTGACAGTCGAACGTGCTAATTCGATTTTGAAACAGTGAATCCAACTTGAAACTTCTACATCCTGTGGAAATGATAATCTAAGTTCTAAAACTTTATAATCCTTTAGTATTGAGATTAAAGAAATGATACACGTGCCATACACGACTTCCGTGGCTTAGTTGGTAAGACATTAAACAAAACATTTAAAAACCTAGCAACATAATGTTAGTAGATAACACCCTCTAATGGCGAGTTCAAATAAATAAGGTATTCCGAAGGTACTCTTTCAGCCTTCATTCCCTTAGAGCAGGGGTCGGCAGACTTTCTAGTGAGAAGAGCCAAATATTAAATAAACAGAATCTCAAAATTTTCATAGAGCCGCAACATTAATTTTCACTGTAGTTATATAAATATTAATGACGAAAAAAAAAGCGAGATAAAATCCAGATTTTTATTTAGAACTCAAATTCACAATACACTCGTAGACTACTTAGAATAATATAATATTATATATGGGAGTTATAAGCTTCAGTAGATCAGTGCACTTCTTATTAAACAAGATAACCTAAATAATTAAACACTAATAAAACACTTTTTGGGCTTTGAGATGTTTACTAGTTAAAACGGTGAGCTTGCATCGCTTTGCTATGTCTGGCAAGTAGCTATTTGTTTTCAATTTTAGACGTGATTGTAAATTATCGTCGGTTAATGTACTTCTAAACTTATTTTTTATTTGATTTATGGAAGATAAAGTTTGTTCGCATAAATAGGTAGAGACAAAAATTGTGAGAATGGCAAATGTTAGTTTTTTTTTATTGTGTCATATGTTCCAGGCAAACTATTCCATGTATCAAACATAATTGTTTCTATTTTAGGCATTTGTTTCGCAGCTGTCTACTTATACTGATCAAATTGGAATTCTCTCTTTCGAGTTCTTCCAAGCGGCTGGTCAGATTTGTGAATTTGCTGCTTCACATTTCTTTGCTTTGGTGAAGGTGGAATTGCAGAGTCGCAAATGCCTATGATAAGAGCCGCGGTTTGCCGACCCCTGCCTTAGAGTATTGCAAAGATTCTTGCCTACTAAAACCAAAATATTGCTCGTTCAATCTCTGCTCATTCCGATTTTGGACTATGCGGACGTGTGTTGTTTGGATATTACGGAGGAACTGCTGGACAAAATACAGCGTTATTAAGATGTTTGTCTGAAATTAATTATCAACTAAGAAAATATGATCAAATCAATTTATATCAGAAGGAGCTGAACTGATTGAACGTGAGAAATATACACAATATTCACATGAATGAATGAAGAAATATTAACAAAACAAATATGCAGTGCAAATGCGAGTGGAAGACGTGGTAGACCAAGTAAAGTATGGAGAGATCAAGTGCACGATACTTTGAAAGAAGAAAATGTAAAGTCTAAGGAATCATAGGAGCTGTATGATAATGTGTAAGAATGTAGAAGAGGGGAAAGATGTGTCACGATAGGAAAGTCGGAAGCTCTTTTCTAGTTATAGGGAAACGACGTGATGATATGTATGATATATACGTATGTATTATAAAGAAGAAAAAAAAAGGTTAAATCTAAAATTAAACTTCATTCAGACAATTGGTTTAAAAATAATTAAAAGCTACGATAGAAATACGAATGTGATGTAGAATAAAGTTACGGTAAAACGATATACTGGACAAAAAAGACTGATTTACATAATTTAAACCTGATTATTTCGTGACTACGACACCAGGAAAAAATACAGAAAAGATGTAGTGCTAAAGATGAAAATATAAGAACTAAGATAGTTCGGCCACGCAGAAATAATTATTGATGAATGATTTACGAAGAAAGTATATTCGAGTAAAAGGTACGATTTTTGTGGAGACAGAAAAGCGTGACATAATGATAGTTATAATAATAAAACGTGACATAATGATAGTAATAAAAATAAAACGTGACATGATGATAGTAATAATAGTAAAACGTGACATAATGATAGTAATAATAATAATAAAACGTGACATAAGGATAGTAATAATAATAATAAAACAATTCATAGTATCCTTTTATAGAGCAGAAACTAAGTGAAGTTTAATATTAGAAAGGTAGTGGCTGCGGCCATTATATTAGGAACCGCATCTGCATATGTTTAGATAAACATATTTAGTAAGAAAACTTACCAGGGAAGATAACTAAAAATAAACTTTTGTAGATCTTCCGATATGTCATAGTTACACATTCGACTTAACGTGTAGTGTGCTATATGACAATAGTGTTCATATAAAATTATAAAATTTTAAAACACGTCCTTAAAAGGGATGTCTTAAAGTGCTTTATAAAGCAGCACACAAGAACCCTGGCATAATACTCAGCCTTATTGGGTCGATTTGGAACAATCAATTTATTTGATGAACTCCTAGTTCCACTTCGTAAGGAATATCTCTCTGACACAGATTCGAAAGATACGAGTACAATGGAGACATTTCATTATGGAAATTTTTCCTTTTTTTAATATTCTTATAATTTGATATAGCGCTATTTCCCGACAGTTAAGATCCACTCAAGAGTGCTTATTAACTAAGTCAACGCATCAATTTACAGAAAGTGTGCAGAGGACAATTGACTTTTCAAGACTATTTTTTAATGCAAATTTGGAGATTTACCTTAGGGAGGACTTGACTATAAAGAGACAAAGTTTGAAATTAATCAGTTCGCGACACTTGAGCCAATCAAATCGAATTCTAAAAGTAGAAAGAACTACCCTGGATAACCTGGAAATGCATTAAAAGGTTTCGTACAGGAGGTGAGAGAACTGAAAGGAAATAGTATAGTGCCTTTGACATAAAAAGAGAAAAGAAAAATATCAAATTTTAGAATCAAACTTACCTTTGGAAGTTACTGGAACTAGGAGAACTTTCTTCAGTCTTGGAATCTCTGCTATCTTCGGTATCTTCAGACTTATCATTTTTCATCGACTGTGTAAACCACGATTCCACCTTTTCATTAGGTGCAATATGTGTTGCATTACTGGAGTCCATGGAGTTGTCACTTACTATGGTCAAAGCAGAACAACTATCACTGCTCAGTTCTGCTTCTGATCGAACCACTTGCACAGGACTTGAGCAAAGCGAACGATATTCCTCAGAGTTGGTGGATTTGATCACACTCTGAGCAGAATGAGTTGGTCTGGAATAATTTTGTACTATGATTGAATTCGTATTCTGTATAATGACACGTTGGGCAGGAATAAAGGGTGGATCTTGTTTAGCTTGTGGATTCTGGGCAATGACTAAAACTGTTTCAGCGGGGGTTCTTTGAGGTTTTGGCTCATGATGATTAGACGAAACTGCCTTAACAATAACCGGAGAGACTGCTGTGGTTATTGTTATAACTTCCGGATGTTGGTGTTCTTCAGACATGTTTGATCTATCCATTTTGATCGGACGTTTAATTCTGTGAACAAAAGAAAATAATAATCATTTCAACATTTATTTTACATATTTAAAGCAAAGGGGCAGTGCTTTCCATACGTTTTGTTCATCTATTTTATTAATGACTCTTTATTTAATATTTCTTAAGCGTTAAAAGAAATCGGCGTACCTGTTTATATATTATATTTACAAATTGCTAGCAGGAAAAATAGCGAACCCTTTGTTAACTGAAAAATTTTTATTTACTTTTTCTGACAATTATTTATGTTATCGTAAATTCAGTTTCTTTTGGTGCCGTATAAACGTAGTCATGGTTCTCGCTGTTATTACTTTAAGATTTTTTTATTTTTTTATACTGTACATTTAGTTTAATATAAAACAGTTTGTATCAAATAAAAAATAAATCCGATTAAATCCAAATTAACAACTGCCCTTCGAGTCGCGGAGTCCAGGGATCCGTGGAGGGGAGTCGTTGGAGGTTATCATGGAAGTCACGACGTTCAGTAATGAGCTACACGACCGGATGGTGATAATAAATAAACGGTACAACGTACCTTTTAACAAATATAATAAAAAAAACAAAAGAGCCTGTAGTGAGTGCTCAACACATTAAGGAAAAAAATATACATATAAAAAAATGTACACAATTACAACAACAACAATGAGAAGGAAACAAGTATGATACCTGTGCAAAACTATCGTACATAATCACATGTTACCAACACAATACGGGGCCGTCCACGGGCGCACTGCCCGCACTGCGCAAAAAATGCAAACACAAAAGACAAATGATTGAAAAACAAAATACAATTTGAAAACAAAATATAAAATACTAAATCAGCCAGGTGCAACTTCATTAATCTCCTTCAGCACGGGAAAAAAATCACAAAAATAGATAAAAAAAGTTCTTTTAAAGTCCTCAAAATATATGCCTTGAAATGGACTCCCTATTTCAAGGATAGGATATTCGAAGGGTACAGGTCAGAATTATGTCTTATTAATGTGGTGAGTCTATTAGTATTTCTCAATTACAGTGACTGAGGAATATACGAATGTCAGCAATGGGAATTACACACAGGCAAATCCATTTATTGATTAAGTTAACTAAATAGATTAGTGGGTGTGGGTGTGAAGAAAGAAAGGAATCGGATTAGACCTTTGCATAGAAACTTCCAGCATTAGCATATATATGTATTATAATAGACTCTCTATTATTTGGGGTCGCATTAACCGAGGTAGTAAAACATAGTTTTTTTTATAACGTAATTATTTTAATAATTTTTTTTTTCATTCGACTACATAATACAATATGCACCAGAAACATAAATTCTTCAGTTATATTATATGTTACATATAACATTGGTTATATGTAACAGATAATATCATACAACTGGAGAAAATGCGAAAAGTTTTCAATCAGATATCCCGGTAGTAGATTAAGTGTTTACTTTCGATGCAAGCGGTCGGGCGCATCACGTCAAATTGTAAATTTAAATTACGTGTGCGATTTATTTTATATTGACTATTTTAAGTGTTCACCAGAAACATAAATTCTTCAGTTATATTATATGTTACATATAACATTGGATATATGTAACAGATAATATCATACAACTGGAGAAAATGCGAAAAGTTTTCAATCAGATATCCCGGTAGTAGATTAAGTGTTTACTTTCGATGCAAGCGGTCGGGCGCATCACGTCAAATTGTAAATTTAAATTACGTGTGCGATTTATTTTATATTGACTATTTTAATTGTTCACCAGAAACATAAATTCTTCAGTTATATTATATGTTACATATAACATTGGATATATGTAACAGATAATATCATACAACTGGAGAAAATGCGAAAAGTTTTCAATCAGATATCCCGGTAGTAGATTAAGTGTTTACTTTCGATGCAAGCGGTCGGGCGCATCACGTCAAATTGTAAATTTAAATTACGTGTGCGATTTATTTTTTATTGCCTATTTTAATTGTTTACGCTACTATTTTATATCCTCAATTTCGTATTTTCGTGTCACAAAGTCATCAGCTCTTCCCATCATAATCTAATATTGAGGAGTCTGCTAAATACTATTTTCTAAAAAAGTGAATAGAGGAGAAAAAACGAAGTTCTTTGATATTAGCTATATTGGGTGTGCAGATTAAATTGGAGTTTACGTTTAAGTTGTTTTCCATATTTTTCCGTTTTTTTTAAACGGAGACAATTCGTGTTTTTTATTCGGGTCGATATTTTACCTTTCTACCCCGGATAATGAGAGTCTACTGTTTATACAGTTAACTGTATATGAAGAAAATAGAAAAATTAAAATTACCATAACTTATAGAACCACATTCAGTGTTTTCATATGAAATGTTTCTCAAGTGATTCTCGAAATTATGCATGTTCTATAGGCATAATAACTTAACTCATTCAGACCCTGTGTGCATAATTATGCACACTTATTTCAAAGCATAATATAACGAATAAAATACTCGTAATATAACGAATAGCATAATATAACGGCAAATTTTCTTTTAAAAACCTATGCAACAAGATTGTCTTTTCAGTCGTCTGTGTACTTTGAGACCTGTTGGGCATAATTATGCACATGTTCAATTTCCTAGTAAAAAAAAAAAAAAAAAAAAAAAAAAAAAAAAAAAAAAAAAAAAAAAAAAAAAAAAAAAAAAAACATTTTTCTTCTATTAAAACCCCGATGAAGCCTAATCCACTCTTAAATATTTTTTTTCTCCCTTAACAATAATTCAGGTCTGAATGAGTTAAAAAACCTAACCCGAGCCGAACAACAAAGAAACAGATACACAAAAAAATATACAACTTTGATAGCACCCAACACCAAAAAGAAAAACAAAAAATTCAAACCAAAAATTCCAAAACAATAATAATGCTAAAGATGAAACAAAAACATTTATAAATTTAATTTCACTCTATTGGCTACTGGAGTAAATCCCAAAATTGCATGAAATCTTCCAAATATGTAATTTTTACAGAGCCCGCGTTAATATTTATTTACTTATTTCAATAACCGTCAATGCCAACCTCAAAATAATATCCAACATTTTCAATGAAATCGACTAATTGAACTGAAACAGTCAAAAATATAAATTGTGTAGAATATGGCATCATGTCTAGCGAGTTCGATTCGAGAAAAGTAATAAAACAATACGAATTATCGCGACATAAGAAAATTGGGAAAAGAAGCACCAAATCCAAGGAAAACAATCCATTAATATCCTGCAAACGGCTGATTATGCGACGATCATGCACAATCGGAACAAAATATCAATATGAGAAAAAAACACAAAACTCAGTGAAAATCGTCCAATAATATCCTACAAACGATTACGCAAAGACCATGCAGGCATAAACATTGTGAGAAAATACATAAAGTTTAAAGGAATCCTCCCTATAATATCTTACGAACGATTACGCGAAGACCATACACACAAGAACATTGTGAAAAAAACATAAAATTAAAAAGAATAATCCACCCAATAATATCTTACGAATGATTACGCGAAGACCATACACACAAGAACATTGTGAAAAAAACATAAAATTAAAAAGAATAATCCACCCAATAATATCTTACGAATGATTACGCGAAGACCATACACACAAGAACATTGTGAAAAAAACATAAAATTAAAAAGAATAATCCACCCAATAATATCTTACGAATGATTACGCGAAGACCATACACACAAGAACATTGTGAAAAAAACATAAAGTTAAAAAGAATCCACCCAATAATATCTTACGAATGATTACGCGAAGACGATACACACAAGAACATTGTGAAATAAGCATAAAGTTAAAAAGAATCCACCCAATAATATCTTACGAATGATTACGCGAAGACCATGGACACAGAAACATTATGAAATTTTTTTTTATTAAGGGAATACAACCGATAATATCTTACGAAATACGAGTATTACGCGAAGACTATGGACACAGGAACATTGTGAGAAAAAAACATAAAATTTATGGGAATCCATCCATTAATATCTTACAAACCCTTACGCGAAGACCGTGGACACAGGTTTAAAAAACAATTAAACTTAAGGCAATCCACATAATGTCCTACGAACGATTAAGCAAAGACCATTTCGAAACATAAAATGTGAGAAAAAAAACACAAAAATTTAAGAAAAAACATAATACCCTACGAGTAATAACACGAAAACCATGTATATTTTAGGAACATACGAATAATGTGAGAATGTTAGAAAAAAACGAAAAATTACTCAAGTGTATCTTGTCAATCATTACGCAAAGATCATGCACAGTTCCGGAACATAAAATAATCACAAGGACTAATGTATCCTTTGGTTCTCGTTTATTGAAATTAATATA
The DNA here is from genome assembly GCA_949825065.1 of Odontocerum albicorne. NCBI lineage: Eukaryota > Metazoa > Arthropoda > Insecta > Trichoptera > Odontoceridae > Odontocerum > Odontocerum albicorne. Next base: position 9,075,743 of record OX463843.1, read on the forward strand.
AATAAACGAGAGTTAAATTGCGTTTGCTGCTAAGAGAACCAATACGCGAATCCTGAAGCTCGCGATGTCAGTAGGTCGCTCACAAAAAGAGTTAAAGAAAGCGGGTTGTGTTGTGTGAGGAGAAACAAAAATGGAACTAGGTGAAGGCAGAAGAGTTGACTGAAGATATACAATAGATAAGTGAAGATCTGGTCTGGCGAGACTGCAGCTTCGACCCGAATGGATAAGATTATGATGATGACAATCCTTAATTAATCATGTATACGATACAACCAGGCAGGTGTATTGCCTTATACAAATTTCTAATGCAAAAATAATGCACCTAATGAAATAAAAACGACAGTATTTTTATGGGTATATGAAATGAGAAAGAACAAGTGAAAAGGATTTTTACGATGTTTGTATATAGTTTTATTTGTACATAGGAAAACCTGCTAGGTTTACTACTATGTACCTTAAAGCAATCTCCGCCAACAAACCAGATGTTAAATAGGCCTTTAGTGCAAACCAGATAGAAAGCCTTTTAAAAATATGGGTACCAACGAGAAGCGAACATGCAGCCCCCGGGTTATAATACAGGCGTCTTGCTATGTTACATACACCTCATTCAAAAACTCTCACGTTTAACAGCCCTGCAACACATATGATAACATATAGTTTGATTTCGCGTGATGTACACACATGTATAATAATTGAGTGTCAGTGTTTGTCAGGTTGATGAGAATTTGCAACGGGGTTTTACATAATCCAAAATCGGAAAGAAGTATCTATTTATTTTTTCATGCTATATTTCCTCCGTGAGTGAGATACAGGCAAAAGCCTAGTTTACTGGTAAAAATCTAATGGTACAAAATCGGAGTGGGGTTTGTGGGTGAAGGGAGGCAGATGACTTCGGTAAGACATTGGGAACATTTTTTGACCTTGAAAAGTATCCATACCCATACCCCCGCTGCATGCCGAAGTCATCTCCTGCCTCATTTCACCCATAACCCCCCCTCCGAATTTTTATTATCATATTAGTCTGCAATTCAATGTTTTTTTGTGCTCCCTTAAAGATGATATTAAAAACCTTGAAACCGGTAAGGCCATTATCTTAATTGAAAAAAAAAGGGTTTTAGTAAACAAATTGCAATGTCTTAAAACCTCCACGCCTTAACTATAAATAATAAAATAAATTATAGATCTACGAGTATTTTATCTTCATTATTCCTGAGATGTGGACTGTTTAACTATTTCTCCGTCTCTTTGAGGGTATGACTAATGCCATGTTTACACGAGCTTAGTACTTGTCATTAGTACGTTTATACTAAGCTGCTTAGTGACAACAAGCATATTAGTACTAAGATTTACTAATGCTTAGTACTAATATGCTTGTTTACACGTGGATACAAGTGCGAGTGAGAAGTACTAATGACAAGTGCTAAGCTCGTGTAAACATGGCATAATGGTCGGCTTCCTATATATTAGCCATGAGAAACTAAACAGGGAAATCAGAACTCATTCATTCTTTAATAACGCCTTATCTGCCTTCCTCTTCTTACAATATCTTCTTTGTCGCATATTCTTCTTATTTCCGTATTTCTTATTCTACCTTTGAGTGTTTCACCAGTTGCATATCGCAAAACATTTATTTGTGATATTCTAGGACAGTGGTAATTAATCTTTTTTATATTCGATCCCCTATTTACATGAAAATGAAAAACATAAATACAATTATCTTAGTTCATAAAATAGTTAATAACAATTATTGTGAAATTTTTGGTTCGATATTCGAAATGCGCTGTTGCTGCAACATAGTAAATATGCACTATGACATTATATTTACACGGTAGTGATTTACGAGTATGTTGGAAATTTAAGTATAGTATTTTTAAGTTTTTTTTATTTAAAGGTACCGAATATATTTTTGCATCCACCGCACGGTGTTTTGCGATCCCCGCAGTTATCGCGACCCCGGGTAGCGGGCCACTTTTTAGGGAGTGCCTTTGTTCCTGTGGTATAACATAAGCTAAGATTTCAATATTATGTCATAAGAGGTTTAACACATATTTTATAGAGCCTCACTGTTATTTCTGTTGCCATATACTTATTTTTCTACATAATATATTTGAGACATCCAGGTATTGTTCACATGTCCGAGGGAATTTAATTTTTGTATACGTATATGTAATTCGGAAGAGAGTCTCAAACCATAAAATATGAGAGATGCCACATCGTTTAACAAAAAAACAGTCAAAGAGCTCTCCCTCATAGGAAAAATAAAATATATATAATATATATTAAAAGAGATGAAATAAGTTCACGCTACGCCCTTGACGAACTTTTTGTGTAATTGCAATTTAATTTTGCTACGAAAATATTGCTTTTTATTCTCTACCGTCGACAATTTTCAAACGTCTAAAGACCAATTATTATATCATATAAAAAAGTTAATTATTCACCAGGAATCCACTTAATTATTGATTTTGCCTAATTATATCGTTAGAATTTATCAAAGGATACTTTTTCTAGGAAATACTGTCAATTTATATGAACTTACTAAAAGTAATCTAATACGACGTTTATTTTAAATGTTTTCCTACAGACGACAAAACCCTACTTAGAAAATTACATTTTTATGTATTTGTACGCTTTTACTTTTAAACTAACACTGTTATAATTAAAAATTTTACGTTATTACGTATTTTTCCTGCCAGATAGTGGTTCTTAAAACGAAATTTCGATTAACGGGGCTGAAGATTATACTGCCTCCCGGCCAAACTCTTTGTCGTTTTCGCATTATCTATATCAATCAGGTAACAAACTACTAACTCAACAGTTTATTGAAGAGAAAAAATGTGAAAAATAAACGGATTGATATCACTAGTGCTGTCAAACAAAAGCATTTTTTTTTATTGTAAAGGGTCTTTCAAATTGAGCGGTTTTTTTTAATTCTATTTTTTATTAAATTCTGGAATAAAACAAACAATTTGCTTTGAATTTAATTTTTTTTTATTAGTCATTGAAGTATAATGTATGACATTTAAACAAAAAAAAAAACAATATCTGCCAAATGTCCACCTCTTGCAGTTTCACAGATGCCCACTGTTTTGTCAAAATTTTCGATAACATTTTGGCATAATTGCGGTTCTAACTCATCAATAACGCGAATAATTTCGTCCTTCAGCTCACGAATTGATCGGGGGTCATGCTTACAGACCTGGATGTTCACTTAACCCCAGAGAAAATAGTCCAACGGTGTCAGATCACATGATCTTGGTGGCCAATTAACATCACCGTTTCCGGAGATTACAATACATAAAATAATTCAACAATTTGAACGCGTTGTTGTATTATATACGACTCCATTTTTATAAATGTCATACATTACACTTCTCAAATGTTACAAGACCCAGGCAAGTTCGCGATGCCATCTGTGTTTTATCCAAGAATTAAAAAAACCGCTCAATTTGAAAGACCTTTTACGTTGAGTACTTTCATGTTTACATACCATCACGCCGTTTTCCTATCAAGGTTGACAAAGAGAATCACGAAATGCAATTTAACCAACTTTATATTATATTTCAATACAATCTTTCGCTTTATTTTGACAATTTCTTTTTCAAATTTGCATTCAATTGATCCTATCCTAGTTTCCTTGGTCTTCTTCATTCACGACTCTTCGCGTTCGCATCGTAAATTTACATGTATGCATACCATCAAGTAGTTTTCCTTTCGGGGAATGCAAAGAGGACAGTGCCAGACTTTCCCATTGCGACACTAGACATTTTGCTACATCCATAGACCTCATACAATATTATTTATACTCATACAACTCCTACGAATTCTCTGACTTCTAACATTTCTTTTAAAATTATCATTTACTTTATCCATACTTTTCTTAAAATTTCACTACCGCGACTTCCACTCACTTCTGCACTGAATATTTGTTACGTAAGTATTTCTTATTCATTCGTTCTACATGCCCAAACCCTCTAAGTATGCTCTTCTTCATCTCACTTAATGCATAAGCTTTAAATTCACATTTATCACTATTCACTTTATTCAGTATTGTCAAATACAAGTATTGTCATTACGTGTGTATTCTCAGTGTACGTATTTTTACAGTATTTATTTGCATTTTCTTGATCCAAGTCTACGTTTCACTTCCAAATATTAAACATACTACTAAAATACTATTGTATTGTAATTTGTTTTATCAAACATTGTTTATTCCACTTTTTATAACGGCATAACCCTACCGGTTTCAAGGCTTTCGCCTCGTCTTCAGGGGAGCACAAACAAGACTAAATTCTGTTCGAACTGGTACCGAGATACACGCTTCTAACAGTCGGGGACATTCAGGTTGGGGACTGGGGGCTGAGGGATTCAAGGGTCGACCTCGGCAAGCAGTGGCTGCTCGCCGAGGTCATCCTATGCCTCCCCCAGCCCCCAGTCACCAACCGGAATGTTTACCGTTAAAAACTTGTATTTCGGTACCAGTGGTGAAAGCCTTGAAATCGGTTGGGTTATACCGTTACAAAAAGTGGAATAAACAGTGTTTGATAAAACAAATTACAATACAATAGTAATTTAGTAGTAAGTAATAAGAAATACTTACGTAACAAATATTCAGTGCAGAAGTGAGTGGAAGTCGCGGTAGTGAAATTTGAAGAAAAATATGGATCAAGTAAATGATAATTTGAAAAGAAATGTTAGAAGTCAGAGAATTCGTAGGAGTTGTATGAGTATAAATAATATACGAGTACTATTGTATTGTATTACACTTTCGTTGTATACAGTACAGCCTGGCGGGCTTATTGCCATGTGGCAATCTCTTCCAACCAACCAGAGAAAGATATTAAAGTGGCCTTAAGTGAACACTAGACTGGAATCTTTTTTTTTTTTAATGTGGGTTCCAGCGGGATTTGAACCAGCAACTTCCAGGTTGGGAAACAGGCATCTTACAAACTAAGTCATAGAGGTCGTCGGTTATATTACAAAATTTTAATAAAACACTTATTTTTTATTTTGTATTCACCACTGTTTTATTCGAGTTTACAGTGATTAATATTGAGCACCAAAAGTAAAACAAAAAGTCATTCGAAAGAAAATTTTCTACTCTACAAGATATTATGTTTGCTTTTACGTTACGTACATTATTTTATTTGATTATAAGCCTTCAAAATGGAATGTCAAGTAGACGAAAGTGAGCATTTTCGACACCTCCTTCTGTTCGCATTTAATCGAGAGAATAAAGCTGTCAAAGCTGGTCGCGATATTTGCGAAGTTTACGGTGAAGATGCGGTTCAAACCACCGTAAAAATGGCTGAGCAGATGAATTGTAGTCACATGACTGTATACCGCCATCTTAAATCAATGGGAAAAGTCCAGAAGTTCGGCGCTTGGGTTACACATGTTTTGAATGAAAATTACTGTCTTAAAAACGCAAAAACCATCGACGAGCTGTCCTTTCATTCATAGCATCTTCACCGTACACTTCGCAAATATCGCGAGCAGCTTTGAAAGCTTTATTCCCTCGATTGAACGCGAACAGGAGGTATCGAAAATGCTCACTTTCGTCTACTTGACATTCCATTTTGAAGGCTCGTAATAAAATAAAATAATATATGTAACGTAAAAGCAAACACAACGTCTTATAGAGCAGAAAATTTCCTTTTGAATGATGTATTGTAACATTTACCATTGTATCATGTAACTTTTACCATTTTGTTTTACTTTTGGTGCTCATTTTTAAATTGGAAAAAAACGGACACAGCTTATGTTAACACCCAATATTTTAGAATATACTCTCGACTTTTCTCATACGTCCTATTTTGAAGGCTTGTAATCAAATAAATCCTATTTTGAAGGCTTGATACGTTTCTCATATTTTGAAGGCTTGTAATCAAATAAAATAATATATGTAACGTAAAAGCAAACACAATATTTTGTAGAGACGTATAACCTTTACCATTTTGTTTTACTTTTGATGCTGAAAAAAAAAACGGACACAACTTATGTTAACACCTAATACAAAACAAAATAATTGTGTTTTATTTACTTCGAAACAAACATCTTTTCTAAGATTAAAAAAATACAATACTATTGACTGTGTTAACAGAATTTAATACTGCCCGGTTCGAGTTTACGTGTTTATGCACCAGTTTTGTTTCCTTCCACCAATGGAGAAAATACTGCCTATATAACAAAATTTCTCAACTCGCTCTTTTCATGCATTGCTTACTTCTATTAGGTGTACAAATAAGTTTCAGCCGTTTTTTATAAAAAAATGGGCATTTATTGTGAAAGAACGGAACCTCATGTTTTATTCGAAGTAGTACCCATCGCTTGCCACTACTTTTCCCCATCTTTCTGTCAGCATACGAATACCGCGTCAGTCATCATCATCATCTTTTGAGGCTATCCACGAATCGACTCAATTTTTGGTATCTTCATATGATGTGAAGTGCTGCTCAGACAGGCCATGCGTCATCGATCAAAACAAGTGGTAATCAGAAGGAGCAATGTCTGGTGAATACAGCGGGTGGGGTAAAACTTCTCAATTGAGTGTTTCCAAATAGGTTTTGACCGGTGCCGCAACATGTGGACTAGCATTATCATGCAGGAGAATAATTTTGTCGTGTCTGGCGTAGTAGTGGGCGCGCTTTTCCTCGATTGCTCGACTCAATCTCATCAATTATGTTCGGTAGACAGCCCCAGCAATGGTTTCATTCGGTTTGAGCAACTCATAATACACGACACCAAGCTGATCCCACCAAATACACAACAAGAGTTTTTTTCCATGAATATTTGGCTTAGCCGTAGATGTTGAAGCATGACCAGGGGATCCCCATGATTTCTTCCTTTTTGGATTATCATAATGGATGCATTTTTCATCACCAGTGACTATATGGTGCAGAAAACCCTTTCGTTTATGCCTGGCAAGCAGCATTTCACATGTGGAAAATTGGCATTCAAAGTTTCTCCGTGTCAGTTCATATGAATCCCAATTTCTTTGTTTTTGAATCATTCCCAATGATTTCAACCCATGTGAAATTGCTTGTTGAGTCACTCCTAATGTAAGTGCAAGTTCTTCTTGCGTTTGGCACGAATCTTAATCCAATAATACTTCCAATTCCGCGTCTTCGTACACTTTCGGCCTTCCGCTACGTTCTTTGTCTTCGATGTCAAATTCACCGTTCTTAAACTTTTGAAACCACTCACGACAACTTCTCTCACTTAAGGCAGCCTCACCATATGCTTCTACAAGCAATCGATGCGCCTCAGCTGCAGATTTCTTCAAATTGAAGAAGTAAATCAAAAGTTCCCGCAAATGACGCTTATTCGGCTCAAAACTTGACATTTTCGAACACAAAAAAATATGTTATACTTAAAAATAATAATTATAATAAAAATTCACTAATATTTCAAGGTCATGTTGTTGACAGATGTCCAACCTTACGATAATGACATTTTACATCTGACAATTTTAACCATAACTTACTGGTGGCGCCAACTTTTGTCAAACGGCGGTGACTTATTTGTACACCCAATACTTGAGACTTAAGATGTGTTTTGTCCTAAAGATTTGTTTTGTTAAACTTTCATCACTCGTTCTTTCTGCATTATCTAACCAAACTTTATTACTTTAGTGTTTTTTTATACTAGTCATTTTTATAAAAATATTTCTCCCTTGTATTTTACACGTAAGAAAAAATCGCAGATGTAATTCGAATAATGTAATTTATCGGTTAGCCTTGGACATCATCGTATTCATGTGTATTTTTAAGTAAGGGGTCTGGCTCGGACCTCAATAGGGACATTGAAAACTATACAAGAGCGATAAATATTGTATACAGCCAGTTCTTGACGAAACTTCTACTTTATTCCCCTGTGTGAATTCAATGTTGAATGAAGCAAAGCTTAGACGTGACATTTTGAAAGAAATTTTCTATGTTGAAATCAAAAACTTTGGTCCGTATAGGAATCAAATACCCGTAATAACAAAAAATATAAATATGATGATGTTAATAAGGTCAAGGACATTTTTTGCTGAAACTTTACGCAAATCTTAAACTTTGTAATCTCATTTTTGGGCGAAAATTTGTTATAATTGGCTGAATCGAGTGTATACTAAGCACAAAAGAAAATCTCTCAATATATTCATACATACCACAGTGCAATGTGCTTTTTAAGGTTTTCAAAAATAATTTATTTCTACTACACATCCTTTGGCTTTACACACGTCGATTTATTTTCATTTCCATTTTTGTGTACATGGTTAAACATGGTACATGTGCCAAGCTATGAAACATTTTTTTACAAACCAATCAATTTGAAACACTTATGCGCCTTGATATAATAAAGGGTCTTTCAAATTGATTAAAACGCAGATGATGTCGCGAACTTGCCTGGGTCTTGTGACATTTGAGAAGTGTATTTATAAAGTCGTATATAATACAACAACGCGTTCAATTTTAGAATTATTTTACGTATAGTAATCTCCGGAAACGGTGATGTGAATTGGGCACCAAGATCATGTGATCTGACACCGTTGGACTATTTTCTCTGAGGTAACGTGAAAAGCCAGGTCTATAAGAATAAACCCCGATCAATTCCTGAGCTGAAGGACGAAATTATTCGCGTTATTAGTGAGTTAGAATCGCAATTATGCCAAAATGTCATCGAAATTTTAGACAAAAGAGTGGACATTAGTGGAGCTGCAAGAGGTGGACATTTGGCGGATATTGTTTTATTTTTATGTTTATCACAAATGTCATACATTATATAATACCTCAATGAACAATAAAAAGTTTTTTTTTAAATCAAAGCAAATTGTGTGTTATATTCAAGAATTAAAAAAAAATTAATTAAAAAAACCGCTCAATATGAAAGACCCTTTATACAAATATGCTCTTAATTTATCACATTTCATCATTTAAAAAAATGCCTAATACATCGTTTCCTCCTTTCTTCGCTCTACTTCTTCATTACACGACATTCATTTCTGAAATATACTTGTCTTTCAGAACTCATTCTCTCGATATGTCCTAACCTTCTCAAGACCCTTTTATTCATTTTTTCTAATAACAAAGGAGTCTTACAAGCAGGTTTATTTTATCCAACCATTTCTTAATCTACCACACATTGTATTCAAAGCAAAACATACATTTAAACATCTCGTACCACTCTTCTTTAATGACCAGGCATACATCAAGGTGGGCAGTAGTACACGCAGTACTTAATACACAATTGACCTTGCTACCTACCACAATACGTCTTATATTATGTTTCAGATAGCTTAACTTACTCCAGTGTTTTGCTGTTCACTTATAGATTGCAAACACTCCTACAGTCACAATTTTGATAATTTTTTTTGACTTTTTAACATTTACTCTTCGTTCTTATTAAAAAAAACACATAAAATTACAGACGAACTACATAGAATCGTTTATAGATCTTTCGATATTTGAGAGTAACATATTCATTCGGCTTCAAGTTTATTGTACTGTATGTGTGTTCAAATAAAATTATAAATTTTATACCTTAAAAAATAACGTTGTTTTCAAGTGCTTCCTAAAGCAGCATACGCCATCATATCCCAAAGCAGACTATTCCACGCCACAGGACCAGCAAAGGAAAAAGCTCTATCATAAAACAAAGCACTATGGTAGAATACACTATTGAGTAATTCATATAAGCTGGACACGTGAATAACAGAATAATAATTGTTGAGCACCCATTCGATGGAATGAACTGACGAAGAAATCAGCAAAATATTTCGTTCAAGATATAATTTTATATATCACACAATTTCCCTATAGGGGTAGGCAGAGAGGGCAGAGCATCAGACTTTACAATATCGACACACATCCTTCACCTTTTCCACATTCATACACTCTAACGATCCATCTAAACACATCATACCGACTTGTACGTTAACTTCTTTTAAAATAGCATTCACTTGAATCCTACCGCACTTTCATTGATCTATGGTATATTTACCATGTTTTGTACTTGCATTTTTGGTGCACGCGCTATGCTACTCTCGAATGATACAGGTATTTTTTCCACTTAGTATTCGGGGGTGTAAGGATACCTATGACTTCGGTATATCTATTCTTTAAAAAAAAACATGCCGATGTGCTCCGATCGTTTCACTTCAAGTGTGCTATCGGATCCAGTACAGCGGTGTGGCCGGTAAGTTTGCTGGTGTGAAACGGCTCTCACATAAAAACCAATTCCATGGCACGGATTCTCGACTACAAACAAGGCCCTGCAACGACGACGACTCTCATTCGTACTATATAAAGTCTTTCAAATCGAGCGATTTTTTTAATTCAAATTTTTTAATTCTTGAATAAAACACACAACTTGCTTAGATTTAAAAAAAACCTTTTTATTGGTCATTGAAGTATAATGTACGACATTTAAATATAATACAAAAAAACAATATCCGCCAAATGTCCACCTCTTGCAGCTCCACTAATGTCCACTCTTTTGTCAAAAATTTCGATGACATTTTGGCATAATTGCGATTCTAACTCACCAATAACGCGAATAATTTCGCCCTTCAGTTCAGGAATTGATCGGGGTTTATTCTTATAGACCTGGCTTTTCACGTAACCTCAGAGAAAATAGTCCAACGGTGTCAGATCACATGATCTTGGTGGCCAATTCACATCACCGTTTCCGGAGATTACTATACGTAAAATAATTCTCAAATTGAACGCGTTGTTGTATTGTATACGACTTTATAAATACACTTCGCAAATGTCACAAGACCCAGGCAAGTTCGCGACGCCATCTGTGTTTTATCCAAGAATAAAAAAAACTGCTCAATTTAAAAATACCTTTTATTTGTTTTATTGGTATTACTTCATTCATTCGTTTTACAACACATTTAATCGAACAATTGTATTTATTTTTTGTACTTTGTTGTTTATTGGTATTTTCATGCACCACATTTCTGATGAGATATAAGATATATGTAATCTTAATTTTGTATTTTTTTTATAAATGTAAAGGACACTTGAGTTAATGTAAAGGACACTTGAGTTAATAATATGTAAAGGACACTTGAGTTAATGTATCCATTTTTGTACGATTCCTTATGGACTGAGAATCGTGATCTCTCCAGTTCATCAACACACCTGTTCTCCATCTTCCCCTACTTTCGGCATCTCAGAGTACTGCTGTCACAGAGGACATTGTTGCGTTCCTGACTTGGTTATTTTAATAAGCTGGTGGTCTACCTCTGCATCTCATCCCTCCACCATCCCTGTTAGCTAAATCCACTCCAAATTCTCATCCCCTCTGCGTACTAAATGGCAAAAAAACAAGAGTAATCATCGCAAACTAATTGTTGACACCCTTTCGGAAAAGCTTATTAGCAGCTAATAACAGTTTTTCTGTGAATTTCAGTTTCAAAATTTCCAAGATGTAAACTCCTTTTCAAGTCAATATCTTGGAGAACAGTAATTAAGAGATCTGGTTGGTAATTAGAAGCTGATTTACTCGGAAAATATTCATAAGTGTTGCAGTTTTAATCCAATAAATGAACAAATAATCATCATGGTCTTCACGAATAAAGTTTATCAATTTGGAACAAAAAAAATATCTCCACTCCAAATAACTTTGTAGTTATATCTCCACTCCAAATAACTTTGTAGTTATATCTCCACTCCAAAATAACTTTGTAGTTATATCTCCACTACAAAATAACTTTGTAGTTATATCTCCACTCCAATTATATCTCCACTTCAATTATATCTCCACTACAAAATAACTTTGTAGTTATATCTCCACTCCAAAATAACTTTGTGGTTATATCTCCACTCCAAATAACTTTGTAGTTATATCTCCACTCCAAATAACAGTAATTCAGAGATCTGGTTGGTAATAAGAAGCTGATTTACTCGGAAAATATTCATAAGTGTTGCAGTTTTAATCCAATAAATGAACAAATAATCAACATGTTCTTCACGAATAAAGTTTGTCAATTTGGAACAAAAAAAATCTCCACTCCACATAACTTTGTAGTTATAACACGATCTTAAAACAGGTTTTTAAGATAGACATTAGGGAAGAAAGAAATGAAAAAAGCATGTTTAAATCATGATAGAATGAATATCTTTTGTTGGATACAATAAGCATACAAATTAACCCCTTATTTTCTCTTTCATAATCGTCCGACGAATTGATGAATACAACGTATTCGCAAAATTTAAATTCTGAGCCGAATCTTCTATTGAATTTAAGAAACGACCAAAATATCACCTGCAAGTTTTCAAATATGTTTATAATTAAAGCTGTTATAACAATAAACTGTATGGAATAAAGCGTCATGTCTAGCAAGCATCCTTGAATTTTAAATTGTAAGAGTTTTTATTTATAGTAATTTAAGTATCCCTTTCTTCCATTGAGAGTAAACATATGGTACAAATAACAAAACCGATTAAATTGTTCGAAACTCTGATTTAACACGTACATGGCTAACACTAAATTGAAAATAATTTTTAATGGACCCATGAATTTCATTGAAATATGTTTTAACCTATATTACAAAAGTTTAACGCATTTTTTAAAACACGTCACTTTAGTCTAATGAACTCTTTCTATATTTGTCTTATTCTCTTGTTATATTCGCTCTACCTATATTGCCAAAAATTTATTGGCAAAATCTGTAATGATATAAGATTCTTTAAAATGCTTTTATTTATTTATTTAATTTACGACACAACAGTGTCTTTCATAAACAAATGCACGTATGACAATTTACAAGTACTTAAAATTATTGACAAAAATACAAAAATGTTTCTCAAACTAACATGGAGATACATAAAGCAGTAGTAATAATAAAATGCATCATGAGTAATCTCTAATCCCATTGAAATGAAAACTAAAAATAATGACGATTGAGTGGTTCTAACCTGACGTAAACAAAACTAACCTGTCATCTCTTAAGTATTTTATTTTCAGCTTCTTTCTGACTTGCGCTACGCAACAGATAATGTTGATTGGTCTTCCAGTTCCTCGCTCTTATTATTTTGCAGTAAGAGTCTGAGATCATGCAGTAAGAGTCTGGAACCAGTGACAAATCGTCCCATCTTTGGCATGTTTTTTAAAAGCGACTGAATACACTCTTTCCCAGTCAATTATATAACGTGTTTCATTCATGATTATTCTTTCCACCCTACCTTCCTTCCTTTTCCTTTGATTGATGATATCTCACTTTTACTTTTATTATGTTTATGTTAATAATATAGACTCCATCAAACCTTACTAAAATATAACATGTTGACATCCACGGACAAAACGAAGAGCCTCACAATATCTAAGACCCCGGTGAGATGCAACTAACAAAATAATAGAGCAAGTGATGGAGTTTAGGTATCTTGGAGTGAGCATCAGTACCAATGGAAATATGTAGGATGAACCTTGAGACAGGTCAATAAAGCGGCTGCAATATCGAGGTGCCTAAGAACACCGGTGTGGAATAATAAACACATAAGAATAGAAAGTAAAGTCAGAATATACAAGACATGTGTGAGACCGATAGCCAGCCACCTACGGAATAGAGACCAGAGCAGACACATCTAGAACAAAATCCCTCCTGAGAACCTCGGAAATGAAAACACAGATGTATAACCGGAAACACACTAAGAGATAGAATCAGAAACACCGAAATAAAGGGAAAGTGTAGTACGGAAGACATCGTCAGGTGGGGAAGACAACGAAGGCGATACTGGAACGAACATGTAAACAGAATGCAAGACGACAGACTTCCACTTGTCGCCCTTCAAGGGAACCCAGTCGGAAGAAGATTACCGGGAAGACCTCCGAAGAGATGGCGTGACAGCTGGCAATCCACGTCACAAGAAGGGGAACAAGCGGAACAAACAGATTATGATCTATAGGAAGAAGATGTTTAAGTTCATAAATTTTATAAAGATGAATAATCATTTGAATATTTTTCGCGACCATGTAACTTATAAAATTACTAACTAGCAAATAAGCCTGCCTGATTATTTTATAAAGATGAATAATCATTTTAATATTTTTCGCGACCATGTAACTTATAAAATTACTAACTAGCAAATAAGCCTGCCTGATTATTTTTACAATGAAAGGTAAAATAAATAAATGTATTAAAAACATAAAAATAGATAGATAATAAGTACTTAAGAATTACACAGAAAAGTAACAATAAATACATTTGGCATATATTTCGTCTGCGAACACTTTTCCTGGCTTTATTTATGTCTGGTAAGTATTTCAATTTGCGTAATTTACGCAATGATTTCTGGAAGGAAAAATGTATTAAGTAAAGCACATTTCGGAAAAAACACGTGTAATTTTATGGAATCCATTATATTTCTAATATATAATTGCTTCGTTTTTTACCGCAATATATGTTTTTATTATTGATTTCATTAACGTATTTTATAACAGAGAGAATATACACGTGTTCTTTTTTCAAAAGTAAAATAAGTTATTAAATAAATTAGACTTTATAAAAATTAAGATAAAAGATTCGTTTAAACAAGAATTACACAAATTATTAACATAATTCTGTTCAAATTCAAGGCAAGCAGCATAAATGTCTCGGAAGTTCACTTAATTCATATTCGATAGCTTGGGATACATTGGAAATATTAAAATTAATTATATTGAGACTTAATTGTTTTGATCTATGAAGTTAGTAAGAACTTTCAAGTTAGAAGATAGGTAAATAACACTGACTGATTGGTATGAACGGTAAGAAAGTAATATCTCTCAATATACAATTTCAAGAATATTATTAAGATATTCTAAGAACTAACACATCGATCAATAAGTCCCGGGAGTAACTACTAAAACAACATTTGTTTGCCAAAATTCTTCTTTATTCATCAACATAGTCTCCTTCAAGAACGATACATTCATTCCAACGCTTTCCTAACTTTTCTATGCGAGCCGTGTAGAACGAGTTATCTTTGCTTTCAAAATAGGCGTTAGTTTCGGGAATCACTTCTTCATTGGAGCCAAATCTCTTTCCCTGGAGCATCTTTTTGAGGTCTGCGAACAGCCGATAGTCGCTGGGGGCCAAATCTGGAGAATACGGTGGGTGCGGAAGCAATTCGAAGTTCAACTCATGCAATTTGGCCATCGTTACCATCGACTTGTGACACGGTGCATTGTCTTGATGAAAGAGAACTTTTTTCTTCTTCATATGGGGTCGTTTTTTTTGCAATTTCTGCCTTCAAACGCTCCAATAACGCTATGTAATATTCGCTATTGATGGTTTTTCCCTTTTCAAGGTGATCGATGAATATTATACCATGCGCATCCCAAAATACGGAGGTCATAACCTTCCCGGCCGACTGTTGAGTTTTTGGTCGCTTCGCTCGACTTTCACCGGCTGCTCTCCACTCAGCTGACTGCCGATTTGATTCCGGAGTATAGTGGTGGATCCAAGTTTCATCCATTGTCACATACCGACGCCAAAACTCCTGTTTATTTCGCGTAAACAGTACCAAACAGCGCTCTGAATCATCGATGCGTTGTTGTTTCTGTTCCATTGTGAGCAAACGCGGCACCCATTTCGAAATAGCATTTTCATGACCAAATGTTCATGCAAAATAGTGTAAACACTACCAAATGATATCTTCAGGATGTCAGCTATCTCAAGCAACTTTACTTTGGGATTTTCCATCACGATTTTGAGGGTTTTTTTATGTTTTCTGGTGTAACAGCCTCATTTGAACGACCAGAGCGTTTAGCATCATTTGTGTCTGTACGACCGCGTTTGAAATCAGCATACCACCAACAGATGGTTGTTTTCGACGGAGCAGAGCCCGGATAACACTTTTCAAGCCATCGCTGAGTTTGAACGGTATTTTTTTCCATTAAAAAGCAATGTTTTATCAACACACGAAATTCGATTTTTTCTATTGTTTTGAAAATAGCACAAGTGGCGTCACTAAAACTACTGTAACTCAATGATACAATGTCGGAATGTCATGAAAGTTTGACACGTAATTATTAAAGGTTTGCACTTTAGGGATATGTCCTTGAAGGAAGAGATGATGATGGTTTGTTGCTAAATAATAAAACACGTTAGATCGCAATGCGGAAAGAGAGTGGAATTTTATTAGTAACGTAGGTATTTATATCTTTTTAGAATGTGCGCGAGAACGCGCTCGCGATATGCCTACGTCTCACTTCTGTGAATGCAAAACGATTAATTGTTGTATTTACGGAACCGGCGAGACAGCGTGGTGCGTTCTCTCTCTAGTATGGAATGCGGTCCGCTCGGCTATGGGATGAATGGCCGGCGGGTGACCTTCGGACTTGTTTACTTAGATTTATCGAGGAATCCGAAGGTCATTGACCGTATGTATGAACGCCGAGTGGGCGACCGCCACAGTACTAACTGAGAATGGTATGGATTTGTTATTAGAGGCGCCATTTGTTGGTTAGTCCCGGGACTTATTGATCGATGTGCCTATTTTGGTTAATGCTTTGTGGAACCATCAGCATAGAATTTAATATCATTTTCAATATAACCGATAAAATATTGACTTATTGGTGACAATTATGACTTCTAATTGTCTTCTTCATCACGGATCGTGTCCAGTCGTCCTGACGTTGGCGAACACTTGAGAGAAAATATATTTGCCTTTAGCGGCACGGAACAGCTCATTAACTATCTGGATGTCTGTCCATTCGCAAATGTTGATCAAGACATACGCTTTCTACCGATTCCATATCAAACCTCGATTTTACCGGTCAAAATAAATTTGAAGTGGTTTTTTTCTCCACTCACTTTTTTTTAACCTGGTGAGTTTATTGCCATGTGGCAATCTCTTCCAACCAACCAGAAAGATGTTTTTATAGGCCCTAAGTGTTAACCAGACTGGAATCCTATTTTAAAAAATCTGGCTTCCAGCGGGGATCGAACCCGCAACCTCCGGATCGGCAGACAAGTGTCTTACCACCGGGCCACGGAGGTCGTCAGATAGATAATGTTTCGCCAATTTATGATATTTTAAAGCGCTCGTTATATACGTTACCTGTTCAGTGTAGTACCTCGGTGTTTAAGATACGATGAAACTAAGAAATTTTGAACAACCTCCGATGAATCCACAATTTGAATGCCTCTTTTTTATTTCGAATTCCGGTCTACAGAATAATATTGACACTTTGATTTCATTTATTTTATTCACATGGATCTATAGGTAGGTTTAGCTTTAGTGATGCCCGCTTTGGTGCAGTGCGAACTGTCCGCCTTAGACGGTCCCGTAATATGTGTTTTTTTTTTAATAGGCAATCCACCGAAACTAGGATGATTTGTGCTACCAAATTAAAGTAATTTTGCAATTATATGAGTCAATATAATAAACCCATTTAAAGAAACCTATAATTTAATTTAAAGTTTCTATAAATAATTTAAAGTTTCAAAAGATTAAATTTCTAAAATTGAACATTCGATCTATAAGTGGAAAAGTTCCTCGAATACAAGAAACGCAACATTCATTGGACGCGATAAAGATATGACTTTTATGTTGTTCAAGTGGAATAAATAGTGTTTGATAAAAATAAATTACAATATGACTTTTAGTAAATCCTATCTGTTTCGCAAAGGACAACCGAAAAATAACCGTCAATAGTTTCATATGTACGGTGAATAAATGTATTTTTGTAAATGTTCAGGTGTGTACTTAGTATTTTTTTATTGTTTTATGAATGTACTTATTTATAGTATTTATTAGTATGTCAGTGTTTGAAATTGTTGTTGTCTTATGTAACAAATGATATACTCTGCTCGGGGTTTAAATATTGTTCTAAAGTATTAGGTGTTAACATAAGTTGTGTCCGTTTTTTTTCCAATTTAAAAATGAGCACCAAAAGTAAAACAAAATGGTGAAGGTTATTCAAAAGAAAATTTTCTGCTCTACAAGATATTGTGTTTGCTTTTACGTTACATATATTATTTTATTTTATTACAAGCCTATTATTTTATTTTATTACTTCGCAAATATCGCGAGCAGCTTTGGCAGCTTTATTCCCTCGATTGAACGCGAACAGAAAGAGGTGTCGAAAATGCTCACTTTCGTCTACTTGACATTCCATTTTGAAGGCTTGTAATAAAATAAAATAATATATGTAACATAAAAGCAAACACAATATCTTGTAGAATAGAAAATTTTCTTTTGAATTACGTATAACTTTTACCATTTTGCTTTACTTTTGATGCTCATTTTTAAATTGAAAAAAATAACGGACACAGCGTATGTTAACACCCAATACATTGATAAATAAATTTAAAAAAAAGAATTCCACATAGGCAGGTACATACTTGATTCACTATTACGAACGAAGATCGTGTAATGAAGAGTTGTTCGATTATT
The DNA here is from genome assembly GCA_949825065.1 of Odontocerum albicorne. Classification (NCBI taxonomy): domain Eukaryota; kingdom Metazoa; phylum Arthropoda; class Insecta; order Trichoptera; family Odontoceridae; genus Odontocerum; species Odontocerum albicorne. The sequence goes on from OX463843.1 coordinate 9,094,120, forward strand.
TTGATGTGGTTTTTGAGATCATGATATGGATAGAATTACGTATGTAATGGGTTGGGAGTTTATCAGTGACGCATTTCACAACGTTCCACACACGTAATGTCTTTCTCATGTGAAGTCCATCGAGAATATTCATCTCATCACCAAACAGGATTTTTTCAAGAATATGTATTGCTTATTTAACACACACGGAACAATATATGTATATGACTAACACGAGATGAAATAAATATTTTGAAGAATTATTAAAATACAGCTTTTTATGATAAATGAGATGAATTTTTTAATAGAACCAGTGGTAACTAACACGGAAATTGTTAGGAAATTCGTAAAATGATTGCTCGACCAGAACAATAATGAATACCGTCGAATTAAGGGGTGGCCGGTGCAGATAGGCAAATTCAATAGGCGGTCTGCGGTCGCATATTTGGTTGACCGCCCGTGTGCGCCGCACACATTGTATTGTACATAATAATGCGCCGCATACATTCTACATAACAATGCGCCGCCCCTGAATGTAAATACATTGTTAACTATCAAGTGGGTGGTTTAATATTTAGAGTAAAATATGAAATGTGTGATTAAAAAATTATGTCACTTTTTCATAGGACTTTTTTTGAAAAATAGTTTTCCATATACACAAAATTTATATTTACAGAAAAATAGTTTTCCGTATATGGTACAACAACATGGACCTAAAGCTCCGCAAACAATTGGTCAAAACATATGTGTGGAGTGTTTTGATGTATGGTTGCGAGACATGGTGCATAGGCGAAAGGGATCGAAAAAGATTGGAGGCCTTCGAGATGTGCACCTATAGATGAATCCTAAGGATTTCCTGGAGAGACCACATTACAAATGACGAGGTTCTCAGCAAGATCGAAGAAACCAGGCACCTGTCAAACATCATATCGGAAAGGCGTGCAGAATGGATGGGTCATATGCTGCGACATGAAAATCTCCTGCACAATACACTGGCGGGAATGATTCGCAGAGGGCGTCCTAGCCGAGAGTATCTGGAGCAAATCCACGATATAGACTGCACCTCCTATACAGAGCTCAAGAGAATCGCTGAAGACCGAGCGGAGAGGAGGAGGAGATGCAGGGATCTGCTGCTAGCCAATCCCCAGGATCGAAACTGAAGAAGAAGAAGATACACAAAACGAAGGGGTTTTTCGCGTTGTCATATATTAGTACTCTACGGTTTGCTTTTTCATTAAAACGGTGTAAATGTTGTATTTTGGACAGAAAAAATAAGATTTTACAATTGAAGTTTGTGCCACTCTTTTTTTCCACAGTGGTCGTTGCTATAAATAATGAACGTATCTGTTCAGTACGCTCTATCGCTACACATATCCACTTCGAGTGAAATTCAACGGTTCTGGAGCACTTCTGATGTAAGCGATTCATCGTGACAAGAACGTTTTAACGTATTGAAAACCGACTGTAGACTAGTGAGTCTGTTTTATTTTCTTTGTACGACGTATCTCTCTCAATTTTTCACAGCGGTTGACTCAGCCTTAGGTATAACAGAATCCTCAACAATCGATAGTCTATATTAAAATTCTTTTATTTGAATAGATTTTCATTTAGCTTTCCAGAACACTTTGAGCAATCGCTTTCAGTACCACATCTAAACCAGCGACCATTCTGGTATCTGGTCCGGTTCTGGTATCTCTCGTAATCACGGCCTATGTTCAGGCACCATACATGGAAATGGAAAACGATTGAAAGAGAAAAAATATTTTCTTTCCCTATTCAGTACCCCTTCCTTTTCATTTGAAGATATCCTAATTTAATCGTTAATTATATGTACAGTACCAGGCGGTAAGTAATATACATCGGGCAGCAGATTTTGCATAATTTTTATTTAAAACATACATTTTTTCACTGGACGCTTAGCGTCCGTGGCTGGCGGAATTTTTTAACATAGTAAGGCAAGTGTTAAGAAAGAGACTGTCGACCATAATCGGCTAACTTCGCCTTTGTAGAGCGTAGTCTCTGTCGTTCATACACATGTTCCGTCGCGATTTGTCAGTCGTTGTCAAGCGTTCTAAAGACAGAGACGACGCTCTACAAAGCCGAAGTTAGCCGATTATGGCCGACAGTCTCTTTCTTAAGCCCGATGTATATTACTTACCGCCGGGTACTGTACAACATACTTGGATGAGGACATTTGGAAAGTATTTCGTAAGACAAAATAATATTGGCGATAAAATACGTCATTCGTGTTTTCCCCTAACTTTTTCGTTTTTCTTAAAGGCCTACATTTTTTTCTTTTATGTAAAACTTTAACCCTTTACTCTTTTGAAACATTTCAAAAATAAAACTTAACCCGCCTGAATGTATATGTTATATAAAAAATGAGGAAATCGAAATCACTTAAATGTTTTCTGTTTTAAAAAAAATAATTATGAAAAAAAAAACGATATTTGTTTGGCTTGAAACAAAACTGAACAATTCAATTAAATTTTCTTATATAATTTTAAGCTCATTGTCAAACATGGAATAAATTCAAAACTCTTTCGTTGTCCTAACACGAGAAAGTCAATAAATAATCTGAAGCAGAGATTATTTTGTTATGTCGTCCTTTACTGTCCATGCAATAAGATACGGGAACCAGTTACCAACTAATGTAAGACATTTCGTTATTGGAATGTTTTGATTGAAAACCTATTTCAAGCAATTGAAAACTCATTTCAAGTCAGTAATTTTACATGTTTCATTTTCGATTTTCGTTTCTTCTTCAGCATCTTATCCGTTTTTTTTTATTATTCAAATCCCAATTTGTATTTTTTTATTTATATTATATTTTATATTATTTATAGTTAAGGTATTAACGTTGTGGAGGTTTAAAGACATTGTAATTTGTTTTATCAAACACTGTTTATTCCACTTTTTTGTAACGGTATAACCCTACCGGTTTCAAGGCTTTCCCCTCATCTTCAGGGGAGCACAAACAAGACTAAATTCTGTTTGGGAGCGGTTGAGTCAACAAACGATGCCACTATCAAAATTAACCAATTTCACTACAACTTACCATCTTTATTTACTTCCTGTGCAACTTCATTCAGAAATAATTTTATTACAGGTACATTTTTGTATAATTTTCTCGATGGGTTCCACAAAGGCTCCCACATACACAGCTGTCTTTAAAACTTCCGCCATCTTGTAAATTAACCAACACGTCTGTTCGCTAGGAGATTCCGTCAATGCCTAATCGTTATGCAACGTGGCGCGAAGCGTGCAGTGTGGTCATTGCGATAGTATGCGGTGCGTTGGTTAGCTAGGATATGTCACCTAGCTCGCAGCATAGCTCTAAGCACCAAGCAAGGCTCCTACATGTGTGGCCGAGGCCTAAGGGTCTCTGTAGTTCAGATCCACATTGCCAAGTACCGACACACTATAATTTATGGATCCTTCATTGTTATTTTACTGGTACTCACGTGGTACACACTTACTTATAATTAGATCTCACAACTTATCAAGTTGTTGAGAATTTAAAAGCATCAAATTATTTATCCATGTTTATATGTCCTCAGTGCGATATAGGCAAAACCCTAGTTTACTGAGGACACGACAAATGAAAGACAACAAATCCAGATCTTTATATGATATACTTGTTTTTCATAAACTAGGTATACCTTTACCTTCAGTATTAAGTCAACCAGAGCCGATGGAAGACGTATTGTTTCGTTATATTCTAAAATGTTAAAATTTCAATATTACTCAGTTATCAGGTTTCATTCAAATGAGAAAAGCCTGGCAGAAATTAAACGTCGTTTAGATGCTGATGTCATATATCATACAATATATACTCTAACTGGACAGAATCAACTTTAGCTATAATGATATTCCACATCAATGTTTTACTGTATTCCATATCATATATACTCTAACCGGACATAATCAACTTAGCTAAGATGATATTCCACATAAAATATTTTACTATATTCCATACAATATTCCATATCATACGAGTATATACTCTAGCCGGGCAGAATCAACTTTAGCTAAGATGATACTCCACATCAATATTTTACAGTCCAACTTAGAGCGCCATTGACTGAGAATATTAAGTGCTTTTTAAAAATTACATAGTGAAACGTGGACATGGAAAACAACTCAAAAATGCCGAATAAATGCTGTAGAAATGCGTACATTACTGAGAAGAATACATGGACCAATAATGTATGATAGAATACAGTGAATAAGTTTTAAGTACGATGTTTTAAGTAAGAAGAGCACTTTGAGATGGTTTGGGCATGTAGAACAAATAAATGAAGCCTAACAAACCTAATATATAGTGGAAATGTGAGTAGGAATGGTAGAGAAAGATAAAAGAAATAATGGTTGGCTCAAGTGAATATTTTGAGAGAAGTAAACATAAAAAGCCCGATAAATTGTTGGAGTTGTAAAAGGTGTATCAATGTAGAATCAGCGAAGAATGTGTGACGCAATAGAAAAGTTTAGCGTTCTCTTCTATCTGCTTATCTCGACAGAGAGACGCCGTGAAGGTATGTATGGTCATAAGAGATAAATTGTTGGAGTTGTAAAAGGTGTATCAATGTAGAATCAGCGAAGAATGTGTGACGCAATAGAAAAGTCTAGCGTTCTCTTCTATCTGCTTATCTCGACAGAGAGACGGCGTGAAGGTATGTATGGTCATAAGAGATAAATTGTTGGAGTTGTAAAAGGTGTATCAATGTAGAATCAGCGAAGAATGTGTGACGCAATAGAAAAGTCTAGCGTTCTCTTCTATCTGCTTATCTCGACAGAGAGACGGCGTGAAGGTATGTATGGTCATAAGAGATAAATTGTTGGAGTTGTAAAAGGTGTATCAATGTAGAATCAGCGAAGAATGTGTGACGCAATAGAAAAGTCTAACGTTCTCTTCTATCTGCTTATCTCGACAGAGAGACGGCGTGAAGGTATGTATGGTTATTAGAGATATTATAACGTCTCGACAAATTTATTTCTTCAGATAAATTATACTCTAAACATACGCCATATTATGTTTGAAAGTATGTATAAGAAAAAATAAATTATTTTATCTTTATCAGAAAAGGTTAAGGGTTAAATTGATGAAAGATAAACAGTTAAGAATAAATATAAATCTAGATATAATAAGGGGGTTAAGTATTTACTCGTAGCTTGAAAAAATTGTATTCGTTATTTCATTCTTCTCCGGAAATGTATCTTCCAGAATTTCCACGTGCATGGGCGGACCTAGAAAAATGTGAATAGGGGTGTCGGGAAAAACAGGTATAAAAAACCTATATTTTTTTAATCCTTTCCACACTTTTTAAAACGTGTTTATTTGTTATCTTATTATTTATCATATATGGGGAGATCAAACCTTTTATACATAATAAATATTTATTTTAGTATGTTGTACCCCCGAACACTGGACGAAAACATGCCAGTGTCATTTGAGGGGAGAATAGCACAGCGCGGGGTCGAAGCAGCGACCTTCCACACGGAAATCCATTGTTACCGCGAAGCCATGCACCTCAACATCGAATGCCCACAAATTGTCTATAATCTTTCTTCTGCTATGTTCAAGTTTTCCTTTCATATGTCAAGGTGGGCATCAATACACTTTTATATGTATATTGTGATTTCATCTTTTTTCTTCTTGTATTAAAATAACAAACAAGAAACACATGGATTACAACATTCTATTTCTTCATATTCCTCCTCAAGACAACCATTTTAGCTTTTAAGGTCAATTGAATATTACGATAGAATCTCGTTAATCTGCCTTGTCCTTGTCAATAGAATATTACGATAGAATCTCGTTAATCTGCCTTGTCCTTGTCAATGGAATATTACGATAGAATCTCGTTAATTTGCCTTGTCCTTGTCAATCGAATATTACGATAAAATCTCGTTAATCTACCTTGTCCTTTTCTATCGAATATTACCATAGAATCTCGTTAATCTGCCTTGTCCTTGTCAATGGAATATTACGATAGAATCTCGTTAATCTGCCTTGTCCTTGTCAATCGAATATTACGATAGAATCTCGTTAATCTGTCATGTCCTTGTCAATCGAATATTACGATAGAATCTCGTTAATCTGCCTTGTCCTTGTCAATGGAATATTACGATAGAATCTCGTTAATTTGCCTTGTCCTTGTCAATCGAATATTACGATAGAATCTCGTTAGTCTGCCTTGTCCTTGTCAATCGAATATTACGATAGAATCTCGTTAATCTGCCTTGTCCTTGTCAATCGAATATTACGATAGAATCTCGTTAATCTGCCTTGTCCTTGTCAATCGAATATTACGATAGAATCTCGTTAAACTGCTACGTGTTACTTCAGAAAAAAAAAAACATAAAATTTCCTTAGTCTTCGATTTCTATTCAAAAACAGACCCACGTGTAGAACATTCTATTGAACAAATCCAGCGACAGTCTGAAACTTTCTGACAGAAAACTCGAATAAAATGTTTCGAAAACTTGGCTCGGTGACTTGAAAAACAATTAACATACTCGTATATATATCATATTATTTATCGTTAAGGCATTAACATTGTGGAGGTTTAAAGACATTGTAATTTGTTTTTATCAAACACTGTTTATTCCACTTTTTATAACGGTATAACCCAAAATGAGTATACACAGTTTAAGATTGGACAAAATGTTGTAATGAAACGTCTGCATGAGTGTTGCTGCACTTTAGTGAGTGCAGTCATTAATGCCGCATTGTTAATGAGTGTGTCACTCGGAAGAATGCGGTTCGAAGTTAGTCTTGTTTGTGCTCCCCTGATGATGAGGTAAAAGCCTTGAAACCAGTAGGATTATACCGTTATAAAAAGTGGAATAAACAGTATTTGATAAAAACGAATCACAAAAAATTATATATCACTCTATAATATTACAATTTCGTTGTTAACAGCACAACGTACCGAGATTTTTTTCGTATGATAGTATCTTTAAACCAACCAAAACAATATGCATTAAATTAAATTCAATTAAAATCAGGTTGTTACCTTATTTTTTATTTAATCTTCCAGCGACATTCGAAGACAGACGTCTTATCAACTAGGTTAGCAGATCGTCGAAAATCTAAAAAAGATTCATAGCAAGGAGTTGCAAAATTAACAAAGCAGTGATTATTTTTATCAATACCGCTGAAAAAATATTTTGTAATGAAAATTGTGTAACACTGAGGACACTTCGTTACTTTTATTTTTTTCCCGCGCAAACCGGACAACATATTAATGTCGTTGAATTTATGCTGAGCTTTTCAATTATTTTGAAAGACTTGATAACCACACTATATTCAGTTTTTAACATTTCAGGATAAAATGAAACCACAAATTTTCTCTCGATGCTTGTTGACATAACCAAAATTACCTGAGCATGCGTGGACGTGGTACGAGGATTGCTACTAAAGTTTTGAGACAGACAAGTAAAAACAAATATTTATCATCGACAATGGCTTTATTGTTTTTCAAAATACTCTCCATCAAGATCAATACACTTTTGCATGCGTTTAAACCAATTTTCGAAGCCCTTTTTCCACTCCGAATGAGGTAACTTCAAAACATGAATTTTGAACGCATCAACCGCTTCTTCAGGCGTCGAAAAACCTCGCAATTTACTTTTGATGTTCAGGAATAAAAATAAGTCATTGGGTGCCAAATCAGGGCTGTACGGCGGATGACTCATCAATTCGATGTTTTGAGTGCTCAAAAATTCACTTGCTTGAGCCGATGTATGACAGCTCGCATTGTCGTGGTGGAGAATGATCCATCTTCGGCGGTTGGTTTTCCTAATTTCTCCGAACACTTCTGGCAAACAAATGGTGGTGTACCATTCAGAATTGACTGTACAACGTTCCACTAAAGGCACTGTTTCGACATGACCATTTATACCGAAGAAACAAGCCACCATTTCCTTCGAAGTGCTTCGTGCGCGAATAACTTTTGTTGGATTTGGCTCGTTTCGAAAGACCCATACAGTCGACCGCTGTCTAGTTTCTGGCTCATATGCATAGATCCATGATTCGTCGCCTGTCACGATCTTATAGTCGTCTTACAGACGTCTTTGTTGAGTTAGTCCACGTCGAAAATCATAAAAAATCATTGCACGAAAATGTTCACGATTTAATTCCATTTTTGGCCGAGATTAATTTTTCAAGTCACTGTAAACAACACAAATAGCACTGGTATGACAAAACTTTCTGAGCACGTATACCATTAAAAACGTCAAACTTAACGATGCTGATGTCAGATTTGACGTATCTACACTTTTGTTGCTATATCTCAAAACTTAAGTAGCAGCCCTCGTATATGGTAAGGCTTGGTAAGGCCGGAAATATTTGGATCTCATTGGTAGCTTCTTTCCTTATCTCAAGCACTGCATTTTCTTACAATCAGCATTCTTATATAATAATGATTTGTGAAACCCTGCTTACTCCTTATATTTTTTATTCGTTTTTGATACCCGTCCAAGCTTTACGCATCAACGCAGAACATTTGACGAATATAATCTTATAGATAAACATAAATTAAGGTCATTACACGTAATCATATTCTGGCAGGGGGTCGCGCGTGTTCTTTTTCCATACCGAAATTGTAACCTTCAGTCAGCCTGGTCTGGGAATTTCCATTAAAGAAAAACCTACTAAAAGTATTCAAAATACACTTAAATCAGCGATATATAATATTTATTATAATTGATAGCGCCCTTAAAAATCTATAAATAATCTATCTAATAGTACTGTACTGTATTACACTTTCGTTGCGTACAATGCAATCTGGCAGGTTTATTGCTATTTGGCAATCTCTTCCCAATAACCAGAAGTATGTCAAAGAGATCTAAAGTGAAAACCCAACAAGAAACATGTTTATAATAAATTAAGTTCATAAGGGAATCGAATCCGTAACTCCGGGTCGGATAAAAAGCGTCTTACCAACTAGACAACGGAGATGACGCAGTACTGTATGTATAAAAAATGATGACCTAGTGGTATATTTGATAAGATGCTTCTCTTCCAATCCAAGGGTTGCGGGTTTGATTCCCGTTGTAACCAGATTTTTTAAAAGTTTTAGTATGGTCTTCATTTAAGGCTTGTTAAACACTTCTATTGAGTAGGAAGAGATTACCACATGGCAATAAACCCACGAGATTTTATTGTATACAACGAACATGTAATACAATACAATAAGTATTTTGCGTTGCATGTTTTTTTGGCTACGTTTGTTTTTACGAGCATTAAAATGTGTTATTATTTATTTAAATAAAAAAAATATTGAATTTTTTTTTTGATTTATTGAAAAGGCATGCAAAATAGATGTAAAACCGTAGATAACGACACATATGTTAGTCAAAAAATCCCATAGAATTAACTTTTTGTGTTGAAAATAGATATTGCGCAATATTATATGATTTGTACAGTTTCACGTGTTTTAGTTTGACTTACAATTGATTAAACATGCAAGAAAATATTTATTACAGTAGAAATTCGATTATCCGAATCAGACAAAATAACTATAAAAAAAGCGGATTATACCAACGTGTATTATAACACGTGGTGGCACAGTGACATCTATCGAAGAATACAAAATTAATTTGGCAGTAAGTTCAAATCTTATCAAACGAAACATGATTCTAAAAGCAGTTTCATGTAAATACCTAGAATCAAGTATGAACTTGTAACTAAATGTTGCTTTGACGTAAGTCAGCAGCCGTTTAGATTCAAGACAGGGTTGTTGTCATCCGAATGGATATTCATATATTGGGCTTACTCTTAGAGTATCAAGACAATGAGAAGATTGCGAAAGGGGAGATTATTGTCCTATACATTCTGCAGATTTTCAATACTTAAAGGTTACCATGAAGAGGTTTAAAAGGCAGGAATAATGTGACTCAAGACATGTCTCAAAAGTACGTGATTTGTTGTCTACAAAAAGGACAGCTACCTTTAATCCTTTATAGAGCATATACTAATATAGACGAAGTTATAGTAAATTATTTCATGGCCAAATATACGGACACCCATTCCTGACTATATTAAAAAAAATTTGAATTTCTCGTCATTTGTGAACCATTTTTATGTACGAGTATCTTAACTATTCTGCATGATTTTGTCATAATAGTCGGCACATATCACATTTGAGCACTGGCAATCGTGACTGATAGCTAAATATTTAATCACCAACCTATAAAGGTTAAACAAAAGTAAAAAACTGACATTCTTAGAAAAAAAAAAGTATTTTTTAAGGCATGTATAAAAAGTAAAGCTATTATTTGAAGAAGTATAATATTATAATTTCCATAAAAGATAAACATCTTTACTAGATAATATTATGCAATAACTCTCTCGATAATCTAGATTTTTCATTATCCGGACCACTTTCATCCCCATTCAGTCTGGATAACCGAGGTTCCACTATATATTGACCAAACTTCTTAACCAATAAATATTTCAGTATCGTTGAGTTTTAAATTGAGTACAGTAATCCCTCGTCAACTATGGTTCTAACATAATGTTATTTTGTTGAGTTTTTTTTAATATTTGCGAGAGGGAGTGCGCATCCAGGATCGGTCTGTTTTCTCAAAGAAGATCACATGATCGACATGGAAGAACGCTTCAAGATTGACGTTGGAGTGGCGAGGGTATCCTCGATTACGAGGCACTGCAACGACGACGATTTTTGGCTAGCTTAAATGAGTGTTTTGCGAAGAATGTCTGGTATAACAATGGTGATAGAATAAGCAATGGCCGGATAAGAGACATTGTTAGAGTAGAATTGTATAAGCAGAATTAAAAAGGAATGTTGAGATGGTTTGTACGTATCAAGAAAATGAGCTCTAAAAGACTTACAAAACAGATGTAAGCGTTTGGAATTAATGGCGTGCGAGAAAGAGGTATACCAAGTATAAATTTGAAAAAAATATAATAGTTATATGTTGCATGAGAGATATTTTAACTGAGGAAAAGATGACAAGCGCAAGAAACAGAAGAAAATGTATGAGTGTGGATGATGCAAAAGATGTTTGTTTGGATACGATGTGGGATCTATCCTTTCTGCCTACCCCTAAATTGATATAACGTTATGGTATTTATGTTTATTTTTTCCACCTATCTATTCTTCTCTTTCTTTTAAGCGAGTAAGCCGTTACACACATAAGAGAGACGATCGCAGCACACCGACATGTTTTTTTTAATAATTTATACGAGTATGACCAAAGTCATAGATATTCTTATACCCCGAATACTTGGCAGAAGAAATGTCTGTGTCATTCAAGGGCAGTAGCACAGCGCAGGGTCCGAACCAGCGACCTTCCGAACGAAAGTTCAGTGCGTTATCACGCAGCCATACACCTCAAATTACACTTTCGTTTTATATAATAAAACCAGATGGGTTTATTGCCACGTGGCAATCTCTAAGCGACTACAAACTAGGTCACGGAGGTCTTCATCTTTTTATACGCTTCATTAAATACAGGGATACCACAATACGACTCCACCAGGGTCGATCCACAGCCCGGTACTCCACGTATAATAAGTAAATAAAACAAGAGTGAACCGGCCATGCCACCAACGATTATGATAAAAGGATGTCAATTTTATTGTGATCGCCTTCTACTCATATTTGCACAATATATCTGTTTTGTTAGTCCGTCGTCATTCATTCGTTCCACATGCTCAAACCATCTCCGCGTGTTCTTCTTCAACTTATTTAACACACCAGTCTTAAGTTCACATTCATTTCTTATCACTTTATTCCATATTCTGTCATACATTGTCCCTCCGTGTATTCTTCTCAATGCACGCATTTCCAAAGCATTTGTTCGGTTCCACCAAATTTTTTTTCACGTCTACGTTTCGTTTTAATACATCAAAGTTGTCTCCAAAATACTATTGTGGACTATCTTAGCAAATGTTGATACTGTCCGGTTCAATAAATTAATCCGCCTTGTGGTAACGCGACTTAAGGATAAAGCAAATTTTTGAACTCACTTAACGCAAGTCACAGAAAAAGTCGTCATCCTTGATTTTTATGAATGTTTTGTAATTACCTATTTAACGTGTTAATACGACATAGATTCCGGCTTTTTAAATAAAAACATGTTTGGGTATCCAGAAAGCGTCAATAGGTGGATTATTGAGTAAGAGTACATGTAGTCTTTGATTTACGTACAGTCGATTTTCAAACAAGTTTCTATTGCGTGTACATAGATTGACTTTTTAAATAAAAAACAGATGCGTGAGACTCTCGCGCCGTAGAAATGAAACTTCTTAGCTCCTAGGAAAAGTTTATTTTATGCATTGCTTTTTTTCCATTTTGAATGTTTTTGTTTTTTCTTATGATTAGGAAATGGTTATATTAATTAATTAATTAATATAAATAAATTTTATTAAAATTAATTAATTTAAAATTATTTATTATTAATTATTAATGAATTATTATATTAATTAATAATTATAAATTAATAATTATAATTAATAATAACAATAATTAAGTAACTAATAATTAATAAATTTTTATAATTATTATCAATTATCGAATAATTCTTAATATTAATTATCGAATAATTATTAAAATTAATTATAATTAATTAAAAGTCATAATTAATTATAATATTACTTAATTAATTATTATTATAATTAATTAATTAATATTAATATAAATAAATTAATTATGTTAATAATAATTAATATTAACCTTAATATTATTATTAATATTAATAATATCAATATTATTATTAATAACCATTATTATTCTTAATAATAATTTTTAATAAGAATAATATAATAATAATTATTATTATTTATTAATTATAATATATTTATTAATTATAATTAATTAATTATTATAAATTAACTATTGTTTAATTAATTAAATTAAATATTAATTATTATAATGCAATATTTAATATTTAATTATGTATTTAATAAATAAATAAATTTATTTATTTATCGTTCATTTATCAAATTATTTATTTATATTATAAATTTATATTTAATATTTATTAAATTTATTTATTTATTTATATTAATATAAATAAATATTAAAGATCATTAGAAATATTACAATTAAAGTAGGAGAAGGGAAAGCATTTCACTTTTCGTAACGTTCAGGCCATTTTACCCTACCGCGCCTATATAAGTTTCACTTCAAAAACATGTTTGATTATGTGGAAAACGTAAATAGGGACATTATTAATTAAGGATACAGGCAGTTCTCGACTTTCGGACAATTTCCTATTACGTGTATATTTCATACGTGTACATAACACATACTGGTGATTAATTGAATTTTATAAATTACATATGTAGATACTTCTAACAGTCGACGAGAGAGGTTTTCAATCTTTGTCTAATGGAACCTTAAACAAAATAATATACATGTTATTTGCAGTACACCTCCTACCTTTTACCTTTTCCTATTCAGTACATATATATATATTTACAATAAAACGAACACAAAGATATCAAGAAACTTTATTATAGGAACTTTTTTGTTAAGTAACAATATAGGAAAATAATATTATAAAAATCAACCTAAAAATGAATGAGATTTATGGGATTTTGGTTGAGTTCACAGTTAAGACTGTAATTCACGACACCCTCGAATTGTAGTATAGTTGCAGCACCAAGATTGAAAACCACTGATTTACGATATCTGGATAATTAAGTTATATAAGATACAAACCGAAATAAGAAACTTATACTGAAGAAACCATTGTTGAGATTTTGACAGTCAAGAATATGAATAAAGCCTTCATACAATTTGACTTTTTTTTTAATATGTACGAGTTTGAATAATGCGATCCCAATAGAAAGCGTTTATCACAAATACTTAGAGGAATTAATATAAACTATATATCAAAACATAAAACGAAGGGAATAGTCAACGACCACTTGACAATTTTACTATTTTTTGTAGCATTTTATTTTATTTCAATGGTCAAATGAGTATTTTGATACAAATATATGAAAAAAAAACAACAAAAAGAAGTTAACATTGACAAGTAAATAGTGTTATGCAATATGAAGAAAAAAACAGTGTAAGTCAAACAACACAACAAAGAAATTCATACAATGTCCATATTGATTACCCAATTTAAGGGTACCTATGACTTTGATACTAACATATCTATCATTTAAAAAAAAAGAAGGAAAAAAGACATGCCGGTATGCTCCGATCGTCTCACTTCGGTATAACTTTAGATCCAGTATAGCAGTATGATCGGGGAGTTTGCTTGTATGCAAAGGTTCACTCATTTAAAAATAATATAGAAACAAAACTCCAGGCGACGATGTCGATATTCAACTGAATTGACGTTGGAATTGTGAGAAGACCCTCGACTACGAGACCCAGCAACGACGACAACCCTATCTACTATTATGTAGTCTTTTTACTCAAGAATTGTACAAATAATTAGTTGCAGCCACAAAAAATACGAGTATAAAGAAAATACCTGATAGTAACACTAATAAGTCTATTGAACTTTATAAATAACACGTATCAGGGAATATTGTGTTTTTGTTTTCATGAATACTGTGTCATCGTTTCCATTGTAAAGAATATATCACAATTGAAATAAATACTTTAAATGGAAATATCTTACCATGCAACTTTCATACAATTCAACTTTCGCAACCATTTACAGGAAAAAATATGTACTAAAGTCAAGAAGTGCCTGTAGTTGTTATTTTGTTTGCATCGTAAGTTCGTTTTGCGAGTTGCAACAATCAAATGGCATCGACCACTAAAAAAGTATGTTATTTATGTTTCTAGGATTTCCCAGTAGATAAGAAATAAATTTTGTCGAAATTCATCCAAATTAGTATATGATAAAATTATAGCACCACACCTGAATCATTAAGCAATTGTTTTCTTTCTGATCTTCTTCGTTTTCTTAAAGTTCCTCCTCACGTTGGAGATTGGCAATCATCGTCACTATTTAAACTTTATCTACCGCTGCTCTGAACAATGTCTTCGTGCTTTTTTTTTCTCAAAACAGGCTTAGCCCAATTACTTCGAAAAATACAAGACATATTAAAAATAAAGAAAAAATACATAGAATTTTTTTTTATATAAAATAAAAAATAATGTATATGCATACATATATACACACAAACATATGATACACATATATTCACAGTCACTTAAGTACGTTGATGAGTGATTTCTAACGCACTTAATCTTAGAAGAAAATTTACTTTTGCTTTTGGTAATGTGATATGAAATATGTCAATATTCGAAGCAGTCCCGTTCAAAAGAGTTAAGGCCCTTCCAACAGCCATAGCGGCTGGAAGACCCGTTCTTGCGTATGTTATTGAGAACAGTTCTTGCCGGCGCAGTCTTGTGTAATTGTTAGGAACATTTAACGCTAATCTTTGTAGTAATGCTGGTCAGCTCACAACTCCTCGAATGAGTTTGACAACGTATACCAGGAGACACAGATCTCTTCTTACGCTCAAGGAGTTATACCCGAGCATGCCCAACAGAAACTGAGTAGGATAAAGTATAGTGGAACCACTCTCTTAGGTTTTTCAAACAAGATTTTTTTTAATCTTCCTATATTTCGTT
The DNA here is from genome assembly GCA_949825065.1 of Odontocerum albicorne. Lineage (NCBI taxonomy): Eukaryota > Metazoa > Arthropoda > Insecta > Trichoptera > Odontoceridae > Odontocerum > Odontocerum albicorne. The sequence goes on from OX463843.1 coordinate 9,109,680, forward strand.
TTCCTTGTATCTCCCCTTTCCAATATGACTCGGATGATTTCATATTTGTTTCCTCATCATTAATGCAAGTGAGTATTTCATTGTCTTTTTTTAGGCGGATCTGTTTATTGCCCACTTTGACAACCCAGAAAATCTTAATCATTCTTCTGTAACACCACATTTCAAATATCTCTGTTCGTTTCGTGGTAACTTGGATGAGTACGAGTATTTAAGTCTCCATGCCATAAATAAGTGCTGAAAAAAATTAACAATGCACAATGTGCATTATTAATTTGAGATTAAAGGCTCTATTAAGACAATATTTTTCGTTTTGAAGAAACAGTTCCAGGTTCTGACTTCCCGCGCATGATTTCACTGATCATTAAACCAGCATCCAAAATGCACTATTTTAGTGCATGTATTTTTATGCGCAATTTAATTTAATTGAGGAAAATAAAAATTCAAATTAAGAAAATAAAGTATACCTCAGAATATATAATGTTTATGAACACTGGGTATGCGAATATTTATCGTTCAAGTACATCCGAAAATGTGTGATGTACAAATATGGAAGTACATAATTAGAAGTGCATCGTGCTAAAGGTCGCTGGTTCAAACCCCACGCTGGGCTACTCCCCTCGAATGACACAAGCATTTTTTCCGCCTAGTATTCTGGGATATAAGGATACCTATGGCTTCGGTCATATATACATTCTTTAAAAATAGGGGGTGGGGGAAATACCGGTGGGCACTGATCGTCTCACTTCAGGTGTGTCATCGGATCCAGTACACCGGTGGGGCCGGTGAGTTTGCTGGTATGCAACAGTCCACTCACTTAAAGAGGAGAAACAAAAATAAAGAAACGAATACTTCACGACAAAGCTTCGCTTTCTAACTGATTTGACGTTGAAATGACGAGGGCAACTACGACTACGTGGCTCGGTAACGACGATATACTCGTAATTACCCCACGAAAAGTCGCGAGGTAATTATGGGCCAAAAACTAAAAGAATAAAATGTTAAAATAATCCAAATTTTTTAACGAGATGTCAATAAATTATAGAAGCCAAAAACGTCCGAACGTTTTGTTGTCTATGTATTTTATAAGCTGATAAAATTTACGTATTATTGAAATAAAAAAAAAAAGTGCATATGATAGACGTGAGAGTTAAATTAGTACTCGTACATATATATTTATTTTCTTATCAAAATAAACAAAAAATAAAATATTTATCTAGAAAAATAATACAAAGATGTCTACTCTTAAATGATATTCAACGTTGGGGGGACCTGACAACGGCAACGGACAGGAATCCATCATGCGGAAAGATGACGCGAGTTCATCTATGGAGCATAAATGTACTCGTAGTTATTTTATTAAAATTTCATGACAATAAAAACTTGATATTTTTTACATAGGCAAAACACAGTGTTTTGTAATATGAATGTTTTTTTTTTGTTTTGTTGATGTTCTCTTGTTTCTTTATCATTGACGACCTCCATGGCCTGGCCTGGTTGGTAAAGCAAGCGCTTACTTCCAGCCCGGAGGTTACGAGTTTTATTCTGATCGGAACTCATTTTATTTAAAAAGGATTCCAGTCTAATTTTTACTTGAGACCTCTTGAGTAACTTTCTGGGCCATTGGAAGAGATATCACATGATAACAAACCCGCCAGGTCATACTTTATACAACGAAAGTGTCATGAAACACAATACAATTATGTACTTGGGAAGTTATGCGTTTGGGAAGAGTACCACATAGAACGGGGCACCTTTGGTCTTCATCCTGAAAACCTGGAGGGGCTTGTAACCTTGGCGACCAGAGTCGAATTTACAATCTTGTTTTTTTTTTTAATTAATATTATCATAGGACGAATTAATATTATCATAGGACGCCGAGAGTACCTGGAGGACCTGTTGGTGGACGTGCGCTGCTCAACATATACAGACTTAAAGAGAGCCGCACAGGACAGGGGGGAATGGAGGAGAAGAGTTCAAATTGCTGCAAACCAGTCTTAGGACTGTAACCACGGAAGGAAGGACGAATAAGGGTTTTAAAGAGGAGGAACTTATTTTTGCGTGAAAGGAAGCTACGTCGATGATATATCGAACTGATAGCACCTATGCCCTTGTGACCCTTCTGTCTGATGGTACTCACATGGGTTTTCTACGTCAGTCACCGGTCGAGGTGCAGGCCGAGATATTTAACCCCGTCCCGCCACTCAACCAGGCAACCACCGATTAATACGGGTATCGATGGCACTCATTGCTTGACTTTGCAGGAGAACATGATAGCCTCAGTTTAGGCGAAATTGATTTTGAGCTTCCAGTCCTGGTAGTATTTTTCAAGGATCTCAAGAGCAACCAGCTCGATCTACCTTGAGTGAGGATGCGTAGCATGCCGCATCGTCAGCAAAGAGTGTGAGCTTGCAGTTTGGGGGAGAAGGTATGTCGTGTGTTTAGATGTTAAATAGACAGGGTCCAAGTATGATTATACTGCCTTGGGGGACACCCATAGGGATGGGCCTGGCGGATGACGTAGAATGATGAGTGGTGACTGTGAAACTTCTATTGGAAAGGTAGGATTGAAGTAGTTTCACAAGATAGAGTGGAGTGCCAGTAAGGAGAAATTTGTGTAGAAGGTCATCATGCCAAACAGTATCAAAAGCTTTCTCGAGGTCCAGCAGTACCATGCCAGTACTTATGTTCCTATTGAAGCCCATCGACACGTCTTCCACGACACGGGTAAGTTGCTGGACCGTGTTGTGGCATGACGTAAATCCAAATTGCTCATGAGGGAATGTATTATTCCTTCCATCCGAAGGGCCTCGATGTTTGTGGCGTTTGGGAAGAGTACCACATAGAGCGGGGCACCTTTGGTCTTCATCTTGAAAACCTGGAGGGGCTTGTAACCTTGGGCGACCAGAGTCGAATTTACTCAAGATTGCTTTAACTCGGAATTCAACACAGTATTATTGACAATTTAAGAATATTTAAAAAAAAAACAAGTTTATTGTAAGCATAGGAAGGTGGTGGCTGCGACCACAAGATTAGGAACTTCCCTGCACAAGAATTCCAACTGCTAAGAATTCCACAGAAAACATACCAAAAGAAGATCAACTACATGTTTATAATGATAGTAAAACATTTGGCTTTAGGTTTAGTGCAGAATATTATGTAGTGTTCATATATTATCATAAATTTCAATAAAACCTCCTAAAAAGGGTTGTCTTTAAAGTATTTTCTAAAGCTGCACACGCCACCCATATCTCTAACACTTCGAGACTTGATCCAATTTAAATATTACTTGAGAAAGCGACTATACAGCGATATTGTCAAGTATCATATTTTGAAAGATATAACGTACACATACGAGTATCCTGAATGTTCGAATTTATTTTTGGAAGATGTTGATGCGATATACATTTTATTTTATAATTGTTTCTGTAATATGTAAATTACACGTGTTGTTTATTTTATCAATAAATAAATATGACCTTCATTTTACTAAAGACGCCCCTGGCAATACCCGCATTATGTGCAGCTCATTCCTGATACCCCATCCCTAGCGACCGCTGCAACTAGATAATTAAATGAATCCATAATGTTGAAAGCGGTGGCATTCATGCACACGGAGATGCCCTTATCGGAGCATAAAGCCCTACACATCAGTCATCTTTTGCGTAATTTTATTTTACTGAAAGTTTTTGAAATAGTTTTATTGTAGCATATAAGCTTGAAAAACGGAGTATTGAAAAAAATGTGAATATGTTTAAATCAAAACAGGCCATAGACTTTCTTAAAAATGTGAATATGTTTCAATCAAAACCGGCCATACACTTTCTCTTAAAAATGTGAATATGTTTAAATCAAAACAGGCCATAGACTTTCTTAAAAATGTGAACATGTTTAAATCAAAACACGCCATAGACTTTCTTAAAAATGTGAATATGTTTAAATCAAAACACGCCATAGACTTTCTTAAAAATGTGAATATGTTTTAATCAAAACACGCCATAGACTTTCTTAAAAATGTGAATATGTTTAAATCAAAACACGCCATAGACTTTCTTAAAAATGTGAACATGTTTAAATCAAAACACGCCATAGACTTTCTTAAAAATGTGAATATGTTTAAATCAAAACACGCCATAGACTTTCTTAAAAATGTGAACATGTTTAAATCAAAACACGCCATAGACTTTCTTAAAAATGTGAATATGTTTAAATCAAAACACGCCATAGACTTTCTTAAAAATGTGAACATGTTTAAATCATACCACGCCATAGACTTTCTTAAAAATGTGAATATGTTTAAATCAAAACACGCCATAGACTTTCTTAAAAATGTGAACATGTTTAAATCAAACCACGCCACAGACTTTCTTAAAAATGTGAACATGTTTAAATCAAAACACGCCATAGACTTTCTTAAAAATGTGAATATGTTTAAATCAAAACACGCCATAGACTTTCTTAAAAATGTGAATATGTTTTAATCAAAACACGCCATAGACTTTCTTAAAAATGTGAATATGTTTAAATCAAAACACGCCATAGACTTTCTTAAAAATGTGAATATGTTTAAATCAAAACACGCCATAGACTTTCTTAAAAATGTGAATATGTTTAAATCAAAACATTCCATAGACTTTCTTAAAAGTGTGAATATGTTTAAGAAGTCAAAACAGGCTATACACTTTCTTGTAAGTGAATCGCATGACTTGCTCGATGGGTACGTTATCGATGATCGGTTTGCATCTGAGTGACTCTTTTGATATTGTTAAGCGTATAAAATAAATGTACATATAATATTTATTCATTTCTCAACTTGGTTGAAAATCATTTATTTAAACACGACCTACTATTAATCTATTTATTCAACACTTTTATTGCTAATACAATCTAGGGGCGTATTCCCAGGAGGCAATCTCTCCTAACCAACCAGACAAAAGTAAATGAAGCAAGTTACGTGGTCGCAAAAAAAAACATTCAAATTCCTATGTATCGCCACGAAATTCATCACTTTCATATAAAGTGAGATATCATCAATAAAAGGAAAAGGAAGGGATGGTGGAGAGGAATGAAAAAAATCAGGAATGAAACACGTTATATTACTGACTAGAAATTAAGAGTTTTTTCAGTCGCTTTTTAAAACACGCCAAAGATGGAGCGAATCTAACATTAGTTTGTAACTAGTTCCAGAGTCGAAGATATCAGAAAATGTATTCAACAAAGTAATTCCTTGTGTGAGTAACGATGCTCTCATGAGCTCAGTTCGTAAATACGGGACCGAATTAACCTTAATTCACGATTACGTAAATAATTATAAGGTACACTAAAAAACAGTCTGAATCAACAAAGGGTTTGCATTTTTTTCCGTTAGCAATTTGAAATGCATAAATATGTGCGAAGATCTCTTCTAACGTTTAAAAAGTAATATTAATTATCATTTGAATGTAACGACCATGTAACTTCCTTTAAATACTTTAGTCTGGTTATTTGGAAGAGATTGCCACCTGGCAATAAGTCCGCTAGATTGTTTTTACAATAAAATATTAAATAAATAAATAAATCTTCCACATCTCGGTGGATAAATTGAGAAATAAATTCCTGAATAACCTTTGTAGGTTTAACTAAGCCACTTCACGGGTAAGCATGAGTAATATTGTTCATGTTGTCATAATGCTATATTTATACTTAATAATATAATTTTCTTTTTGTTATTTGATATAATTAGGTTAAACTTGTTATCAATTTAAAATAAAATAAAAAAATTCAAAACATAAACGTTAATATCGTAGAAATTCAGAGAACATGTACTAAAAACAATCGAAACCTTTACAATTCAGAGAACATGTACTGAAAACAAACGAAACCTTTACAATTCAAATGTGTCGATAGAAATTTGCTTACGGTAATTGCACGTTGAAGTTCATCTATCGTTAAAATGCAAAAATTAAGAACTCCACGTCTGGTTATTTTTAATGTTTTTTTTTCTTTTATTTTTGTATACCTTTTCGATACAAAAGGTTAAAAAAATAACAACAAATCAAATTAAAAATAAAACTAGTACAAACGAACCCAACATAATAACAAAGCAAACACATACATTTTAATCAATTAATCCAGGCAAGAATAACTTCGTCACTTCACTCCTGCAAGTAGTCAAAGTCGCATGAAGTTCCATACTACGCTCATATCGACTGCCAAATCTGTAGTATTGTCATGCAACATTTTTTTTACAAAATAATTAGTTGCAACCACTTCACCATGGAGCAAAAAAATCCGGAAGAGGCATAAAATGAATTTTCCGGAAGAGTCATACATTTTCCGGAAGAGGCATAAAACATGACAAGCTAATTAAATTTCAGATTTAAAATACGAGCTGACAGTTTCATTAAATGTTATTCTTCTTCTGACAAAGTAAGATGTTAGAAAAGTCCTTCTATGGCATTCCGTCAACCTTATTGTATTGTACTACAATTTCATTATAAACAGTACAACCTGGCGGGATTATCGTCATGTGACCTTCTCTTTCAACCAACCATCAATATGTTAAAGAGGCATTAAGTGAAAACCAGACTAGAATACTTTTTAAAAAATCTGGGTTCCAGCGAGATTTGAGCCCGCAACCTCCGGGTCGGGAAACAGGCGTCTTACCAACAGGGCTATAGAGGTCGTCTTATGTCTTTTTACGAATTTAATATATGTATATGGGCTGAAAAACATTTGATGTCCTCGCAGCCAAACACACCTGTTGGTGGGGGTGTACGAGTATCTCGACTGGGGGGCGGGGATGTTATGAGATGAGCTCAGACCTTTTGATAACTTAAATGTATTTTGTTTAGCATTGCCTTTAAATATGTGTTTATTTTTAGGATACACATGTACATACTATGTTATGTTGATATCAATAAACCTTTTTTTATGTCTATATATTTACCATAAAATTAGACAACCAATTAAAGCAAATTAATAGAAAAAGAAATTAAAACCCTTGAAATAAAAGATAAGCTTAAAGTTCTATAGTACGAACAATTGCCTTTCAAATAATAAACTCAGATAAAACCCGCAAGCACGAACCCTAACAATTGACTTAAATAAACAATTGGAATACGTGCTATAATTGAGGTTTATTTTACACGTGTAGAAGCATCGTTATTGTTGCGGGTGTATTGACACGTGCATCGCAAAGGAATTGAATGGCGTTTTGGTAAAGAGGTATATGTCATCGATTGCTTGTTTGTCGGGAGAGCCAAATGAGGTTTGCAACACTTGTATTCCTGAAGTGCGGACCTCAGAAAAATTTTAAAGGTGAGCTTTGAATACATAAATTATTTATGTATTCAAAGTTTACCTTTAAAATTTACTTGTGGTCTGTATTTCGGGAATATAAGCGTTACAAAGCTTCATTTGGTTCTCCTGACAAATAAGTGATTGATGACATATACCTCTTTACCAAAACGCCATTCATATTTTCCCCGCAACATTGCGCAAAAAAATGCATAGCAAGTAACAACGTAAGTATTGGAAATTGCTGTCACGAAGTAAATTTACTAAACTGGTAATTGAAAACAAGTGTAGCGTCAATTTGTATCAACACTTAAATATATTACTTTTACAACGCTGTTGCGTAAAGCAAACAATCACTTCAAGGATGTTGTTATTGACTTTATTGTTCTTGATACATGTCAATCAGTTCAAAGCACAAAAATCAGAAAACTAGGATACATATTCCGTACGATTCGAAATGTGCTCAGAGAAAATATTCTTAAAAGTATATACTTCGCTTTATGCCATGTTTACACCAGCTTTGAACGTGCCATTAGTACTTATCGGTTGTACTAAGCTGCTTATTGACAACAAGCATATTAGTACTAAGATTTATTAATTTTTAGTACTAATATGCTTGTTAACACGTGGATACAAGTGCGAGTGAGAAGTACAAATGACAAGTACTAAGATCGTGTAAACGTGGCATTATGTCAGTCAGTACTTTCTTACGGCCTATCAGTTTGGGGGGGATGCACCTTAACACAAAAACACACATTGCAGGTTTCCCAAAAATTGCTTATAAAAATAATTAATAAACTTCGTACCCGGTATCCCACAGCGGAGCTTTTCAGGGAGTATCGGGTCCTGAATATAGTCAATTTACATTTCAAATCCATTCTCTGGCACTATCATCAAGAGGAGGGGAAGATGCAGACTCAGCAGAGACACATGACACGCATGGCAACTGATCAAATGTTCACCATCCCTAGAGTTAAAACATCTTTTGTCCAAAGGCAATTTGCCTATTTAGCTCCCATGACATACTCGTACAATGGGGTGCCGAATTCTCTAAAGGCAAAAAGAGGAAAACAGTTTAGGCAGTCGATCGGAGCGTGGTTGTTATTGCGACAGGAGTTTAAATACCTACTTGGGTTTGCAAAGGGAATGACTGGTAGCAAAGGTTTATGTGACCTTTTGAGTGTGGTATTTTTTTTATTTTATGAAATTATGATATTGTGGGATGAACGTTTTGGTCTGTCTGGAATGATGAAGTGTGAGGGATTTGATTTCGCATGATGTATACTGTCACTGTTTGTCAGGTTGATGAGAATGTGCAACGGGGTTTTATATAATATAAGATGTATCGATTTATTTTTTCACGCTATATGTCCTCAGTGAGATACAAGAAAAAGCCTAGTTTACTGGGATACGATAAATGAAAGGTAACAAACCCAGATCCATTAAGTGTGTCTCCAAATTAAATTGCCCGTTCTTTTTTCGCAAAGTATGTATATTTCTTGTCATGTGTAAAAATAAATAAACAAAAGGATTTCAAGCCTTTTAAAAACTTGAAAATTTCATACAAATGTATAAAAAATAAACTAAAATACAAATGAAAACATGTCACGTAAAAAATCATATTCAATTGAATGACGTGAACGATGTGGCAACCTACTATATGTTGCTTTCTTATGAAAACAAATGAAATAATTAACAATTGATGGTCGAGACATGGAAACAATGTGAAATTTAGCAAGAAAAACATCAAAACTTGAACAAATAAAATCAAAACGGAAATCATTTTTTACAAAATAGCTGAAAAGGGGAAACAAAAAGTATCAAGGTTATTACGACATAATAATGACGCAGGAAGTTAAGTACAACGGGACTGGTTAAAAAAAACAACCCCGTGGTAATTTCAAAAGACCGCCAACTTTGATTCACTTGTTTGCCGGTTAATTAATTTGATTTGAAAAATGATTATATAAACCCCTTATTTCCATCTTATAACTTACATGTATCAATTTACACCTGAAAACTAACATTTACATCATGTTTTTACTTCAACAATACTTAATTATTTTATTTATTTACAGGGGTACCTCGGGTTACGAACTTAATTCGTTCTTTGATTCCGTTTGCGAGCTGAAATGTTCGCAAACCGAAATTCATTTTCTTAGGAGCCAAATGAGGGTTAATTTGATGCAAAATATATTTTATATATACTGTATATTATATATACGAGACGTATCCAGAAAGTAAGTGTACTGAGGCTCTCACGACCGGATGGATTTTATTTTCGACATGTTGGCTACACTTCCGTGTAGCCTGACCCTTCCCCTCCGCAACGAGACCGGTTCGAGGTCAGTACGTTGAGAAGTGTCGACGCGACAACACGTTTCGTGAAAAATGTCAACCCACTCTCCCGCCAAGTTGAATCGAGTGGAGGCCGGGCAAGAGTTTTTGAGGCGCTGCAAACTCCATGGAGATGAATTTCTCCGCTCCATCGTTACTGGAGATGAAACTTGGGTTGCACACTACACGCCTGAAACCAAAAGGCAGTCTCAACAGTGGCGTCACACCTCTTCACCCTCCGCCAAAAAGTTCAAAACCACAATTTCAGCCAAGAAAATCATGGCATCCGTGTTTTGGGACTGTCAAGGCATAATTTTAATTGAATATATGCCTCAAGGGGAGACCATCAACTCTGCAAGATACTGTGAGACCCTAAAAAATTGCGGAGGGCGATTCAGAACAAGAGGAGAGGCATGCTGACAAAGGGAGTCTGCCTTCTGCACGACAATGCCAGACGGAACTGCTCGACTCGTTTAAATGGGATGTCCTGAACCATCCCGCGCATTCCCCTGACCTAGCACCTTCAAATTACTATCTCTTTACCTCCCTGAAGCTGCACATGGGTGGAAAAAGGTTTTCAACCGACGAGGATCTAAAGGAGGAGGTGGAGAAGTGGACGGAGGGGTTGGCGGGAAACTACTTCGAGGAAGGCATCAAAAAGTTGATACCCCGCTTCACCACCTGCATTGAGAGGAATGGCGACTATGTCGAAAAATAGCTAACATATGTACTCGTACTACGGTAACCACGTGATTTTTTTGTTTAAATAAAAAAAATTGTAAACTACAAAAATTCAGTACACTTAGTTTCTGGATATGCCACGTACATAAAAAGCAAAAAATGTATCAAAAACAAGGAACGCAACGACAAACAATGTTCACAACGCGCGCACCTGAGAACAACTAATTCGTGAGCCGAGGCATGGTAGCAGGTCGAGTCAAAATTTGTTCGGAAATTATGTTCGTAAGCCGATTTGTTCGTGACTAGAGGCGTTCGTGACCCGAGGTTTGACTGTACTTACGTTCCAGTATTACCAAAAATGGAAGATGCGAGGCTGAGGTGAAAAGAAGAACTGGAATGGCAAAAATACGATTTCAAAGCTGGAAAATAATGGAGTGGTAAGCGTGGTAGAGAAAAATCAAGGCAAGTATGGTTGGATAAAGTGAACGATATTTTGTAAGAAAATGTAAGTAAGACAAATCGTAGTTGTATGAAAAGGTGTATGGATGTGGAAAATGGGAAATATGTGTATGAAGATAGAAAAGTCTGGCGCTTTGTCCTCTTGGCATACTCCGACAGACAAACACCGTGATGGTTTGTATGTACAGTACAACCTGGCGACTTTATTGCCGTATGACGATCTCTGCCAGCCCCCCGATTGGAAGACAGGCGTCTTACCAACTAAATCAAGCAAGTCGTCATCGTTGCTAAGGTTTGTTGTGCACAAGATAGCTAAGCCATTTTTTTGCTAAGCCCTCACGTGAACAATACTTCTTCAACTTTTCGTAGACTCAAGAGTCTGTTACAACAGGATTGTCCTCCTGTGATGCTGAGCTCCAGCTGTCTCTCTATCGTTTCGGGGGTCTCCCTGGTGGACGCCGTCTATCCGGTACCCCATGCAGAGCTATATGGAATTCTTCTGGAATTCATTCTCTGTACATGTTGGTACCAGTATCGTCGAAGCTGTCGTCCCCACCTGACCACATATTGGACCTCACAGACCTCTCGGATTGTGTTGTTCCTTACGCAATCACGCAAAGTCTTCCCAGCAATAGCACGTAGACAATACTTTTTTTTCTGGGTTACAATCCTAGAATTGGTCTGCACCAAGCACTCGATCTCTCCACTCATCTCTGTCATCCACCAGTCTCTTCATCTCCTGGTAGCTTCCACAGTGCACATCCCGGATCACCCGGTCCATGTAGCTATATCTAGGGCGGCCTCTATGGGTTATTGCCCTCAATCATTCCCTCGACGATGGTAAGGAGCAGGCCTGGGTGCCTGATGTTATGACCTATTCAACTGGATCGTTGTTGGGCAACTCAATTTAGGAGTTGACTTGTTTCTCTAACCCCGCTCAATATCTCGTTGTTTCGTATGTGATCTGACCAATGGACCCTGGCCTTGCGCCTGTAGCACCACATCTCAAAGGCAGCCAGACGTCCGGATTCGCTTTGGCTGATGGTCCACGTTTCGCAGCTATACAACAGCACACTCCAGACGAGAGTTTTCACTAAATTCTTCCTAACATTGATATAAATGTTAGGAGATTCAAATATCTTGGATTTCTTGTTAAAATCAACTCTTGTCTGTTGGACCCTACTTATTATTTCTGCCTTTGATCGGCCATCTTGGGATACTCTGTTGCCTAAGTAAACAGACAATACTATGCAGACTAAAAGAGCGCCTTCTAGGTACTGTGCAGATTCGAAAACAGTTTGCGAAAGTGGCCGTTGGAGATAAATGGTGATAAATCATCAAAAGCGAAAGATACATCGAGGAGATCAAGGAGGCTAAATACTATTAGACTTGAGATAAGATCATGAAGCTTACTATCAGACTAAATAAGTTTCGTGGTTTATTAAAATAACATTCGGCAGACCAAAAGAGCACCTTCCTGGTAATGTGCAGATCTGGAAAGAGTTTGCGAGAGTGACCGTTGGAAAGGAAATGTGACAAATTATCAAAAGCAAAAGATACATCGCGAATGCTACATAACATACCATTAGACTTGATATAAGAAGTTTATTAAGTCTCAGAGTTTCGACAAATTTAAAGATAATTTAAATAATAATGTCTAAGAGTATAAATTTCTCACCTGGAGATGGAATTTCGATATTTTAACAAAAAAAATAAGGAAATTTAATTCTGCTCTGATTCCATTTGGATCAACTTCAATACAAGTAGAAATTTAATTTATTTCCCACTTGCGAGTCTTATTTCGTTATATTTGAATTCAAAAAGCCAAAAATGCTTTGAAGAGGAGACAAAAGCGTTCTTAACGGACTTTTAACGAAACTATATCTTTTGACGCCTCATCTCGTTTCAACAGAGTACTCCGAATCCATATATTGGGGCATCCGTAGCCTCGTTGTTAAGATCATCCACCCGGGGGTTTCAGGTTCGATTCCCGATGATACCAATATAAACATAATAAAAAAAAGAACAAGTCTGGTTAGTGTTCGTCTGGTGACATTACATTGGTGCGAGTATTATTACTTGTTATGTGCAATAGTATTTCCAACATGATACTTGCCTATTCCGGCGGATCTTTATTTGTTTATATTTAAAAGGACATTTACAGGAAATTAGTTATGATTTTCACATAATTTTTTTTTATTTATAAATAATACCAAGGATTAAAATCCTTGGTATTATTTATAAATAAAAATATTACAACATTTGAAGGAGTGTCGTGTCATTCATTATAAAAATCCCTGCATTAAAATTTTTGCTGTAAAAAACTTCATGTTATAGAGCGCCATACTTTCCTCTCTCGACACAAATCCTTAGCCTCCATACACCCTATCATAGAACTTGGGAAAATAGTATCTCCTTGGCGAACACCCTTACCAATTTGGAAGGTTTCCGAGGATTTGTGAAGGTGTATTTTTGCGGTTGCATCCTTATAGATGTTATTGAACAACTGAATGTATGATATATGCTATATGTGCCTTGTGTCTTTAGAGCTTCTAGTATGGCCACTTTCTTGACTGAGTCAAATGCCTTTTCGTAGTCCACAAAGGCTAGGTACAGAGGGAGTTCGTATTCCTCATATTCTACGATATCCATAAAAATCCTACGATATCCATAAAAATCCTACGATATCCATAAAAATCCTACGATATCCATAAAAATCCTACGAATAATCCTACGATATCCATAAAAAAATATCTAAGATATCTCTATATGAGAGAGTTCGGTGTGTATCCATGGCTTTATCCTACTCAGTTCCTGCTGGGGATGCTCGGGTATAACTCCTTGACCATAAGAAGAGATCTGCGTCTCCTGATATACGTTGTCAGACTCGTTCGAGGAGTTGTGAGCTGTCCAGCATTACTACAAAGATTAGCGTTAAATGTTCCTAACAATTACACTAGACTGCGCCGGAGAGAACTGTTCTCAATAACATACGCAAGAACGGGTCTTCCAGCCGCTATACCTGTTGGAAGGGCCTTAACTCTTCTGAACGGGACTGCTTCGGATATTAACATATTTCATATCATACTACCAAAAACAAAAGTAAATTTTTTTCTAAGATTGAGCGCGTTAGAAAGCACTCATCAACGTATTTAAGTGACTTTGAATATATGTGTATGTTTGTGTCAATATATGTATGCATATACGAGTACATTATCTTTTATTTTATATAATTTTTTATTCTAACATATGTATTTTTCCTTTTGTCTTGTATTTTTCAAAGTAATTGGGCTAAGCTTGTTTTAAGAAAATAAATAAATAAATAAAATGTTTTATTTTATTTAATAATTATTTTTTTTATTCTAACATATCATATGTAATTTTTCTTTATTTTTAATATGTCTTGTATTTTTCAAAGTAATTGGGCTAAGCCTGTTTTGAGAAAATAAATAAAATGTTTTATTTTATCTAATTATTTTTTTATTCTAACATAACATATGTAATTTTTCTTTATTTTTAATGTCTTGTATTTTTCCAATTGGGCTAAGCCTGTTTTGAGAAAATAAATAAATAAAATGTTTTGTTTTGTATCATTTTTTTTCTAACATAACATATGTAATTTTTCTTTATTTTTAATGTGTCTTGTATTTTTCAAAGTAATTGGGCTAAGCCTGTTTTGGGAAAATTAATAAATAAATAAAATGTTTTATTTTATATAATTTTTTTTTATTCTAATATAACATATGTAACTTTTCTTTATTTTTAATATGTCTTGTATTTTTCAAAGTAATTTGGCTAAGCCTGTTTTGATAAAATAAATAAATAAATAAAATGTTTTATTTTATAATGTATAGTTTTTTTTATTCTAACATGACATATGTAATTTTTCTTTATTTTTAATATCTTGTATTTTTCAAAATAATTGGGCTAAGCCTGTTTTGAGAAAATAAAGAAATAAATAAAATGTGTTATTTTATATAATTATTTTTTATTCTAACATAACATATCGCTATCCTAATTTGTAAATTTGCTAACTCCACTTTTGTCGAAAAATGACAACAATTGCATTTTGTTCTCGACATTCAAATACACATCCTATAAAAATTTTACATGTCCACAATTATTGAAAGTGCCTTAAAAAACGCCTCAAGAAAAATTAATAACTCCAATGCTACCAATTCCAACACTGCAAAATATGTAACTGCACCATTTTGTATGTGAATCCATTAGAATCAAGTAGCATTGTGGTAGCGGTCAAAATATTTAATTTAAAAGGTGAATTTTGTTACGATATTTTGAAAAAAAAAACTTTATTTCCTATTAATATAAGTATAAGCACTATTTTGTTGAGATAATTTGAAGTTTTTTCCCCTTATTTATGACTCAATATCTCATTTTATTCAACTAAGGGAGTTAGCAATTTTTCAACACATTTAAAACATTGTGTTGCATTAAGACTCGGCAGGAGTCATCAACTTTGCATTTTAATTATTACTGGGTGGGTTTAAACAAAATTGGGTTTATTTAAATTAATATGAATATTTGAGTCATTAAAATACTTTTATTAGTATTGTCTATTTTAAAAATTATGGTTGGATTAGTGACAGAAAATCGTAGGAGTAATCAAGAAAATCGTAAAAGTAATGAAGAAAATCGTATGAGTGATGGTTTTCAAGAAAGTCCAAATTTATTCATGGAATGGCCAATTTTAGTCGTTGATAGTGATAATGCAGAAATCACATAATATTATGTAAATACGGATACAACTCAGAAGATTTGTCAAAAGGAATTATAGAAACACTACCTGACACGGTTTACAACAATATTATAATTATGGAAAGTTCTGATAATATAGATATTGTACAAAATTCGACTGAACTTATAACACAATCCGAGATGGTATTTAACACCATTGATGACATTGCAAGTGATGATGAAAGCCAAGGAGTCAAAATTTCATTAGTGCCGTATTCACATAATTTAGATTCAAATTATTCTAATGGACCACTTCAACCTACTAAAAAAGTAAGAAAGAAAAGGTGTGACGTAGATAGTTCTTCTTAGTTCTTTACTAAGAATAAGGCAAGCAGGGAGAAAGGAAAAAGATATTTAGGCAGCAAAAAGGAAAACAATGGATCATGGAATAATAAAATACCGAAGAATGATAAAACACTTAACAAAAGGTGTAAATGTCATGTTTCTGAAAAAAGTGTCTTGAAGTGTTATTCTATATCGGATAAGGGCAGAATGAACATTTTAAACCCCTTTTGGAACTTGAATTGGAAAGAACAACGAATTTATGTAAATGGGCTAATAAAAGTCTTACCGGTAAAAAGATCGAGGGGTTGAACAGATCCGGAGAAATCCAGTCAAGTGTCGTCTACAACATATTTTCTAAGAAAGAATGATTCTGACATACGGCTATGCAAAACGATGTTTTTGCATACATTAGATTTAAATAGGATGACAGTATTAAACTGGAAGAAGAAAAGCGGTAGTTAAGAATTACAAATGGCAATTATTTTTTAAAAAAGCAACAAGAATCGATTTGTGGAAGCTTATGAGAATTTTACAAACTTTTTTAATTAGTTGCCAAAAATGGAGTCCCATTTCTGCCGAAAAAGAACTTCCAAAAATTACTTGTTGCCCGAATGGAGGTCAAAATCAGAACTTTATATTTTTATAAAACCGAATGGTGCACAACAAGAGATATTACAACATCTCTCTCGTCTATTTCATTACACAAACATTTTGAAAGGGCTAATTTAGGGGGTTTACAACCTAAAAAAGATGCTTGTGACAAATGTACTACTTATGAACAAAATCCTTTTTCGGCCACTGAGTACGAACTACACCAACGGAAGAAAGAAGAAGCCAGAAACGAAAAAAACAAAGACAAAGAAGAACAAACTTATGTGTTCACCATGGATCTCTAATAATAAGCTGTCCTTCTGGCACCAAAATCTAATGTTTCAACATTTTATTATAAAACAAAATTGTGCATACATAACCTTTGTTTTTATAATTTATATTTTTATAACTTGTCTTGCATTGTTTATATCCAAATAAAATACTTAAAATTATTTGTTTTTCAATATTAGGAGACCTCCACAGTAAAAAATAATATTAAAATGCAATTTTGCTAACTCCTACAATAATTTTTAAATATTCACAATCGCAAAATTGCTAACTCCAATAATTATCGACAAAATCATGATGATATAATGATATTTACCGTTTTTTTACTCGGAGTGTATCTCTTGGTCGTCTTGATATTTAAGTACAAAAAAAATACCAATAAGATTTAATTTAGAATAGTTATGCAGTTTTATTGCCGCCCTGTAAAGTTTGTATTTATGGAGTTAGCAAATTTACAAATTAGGGTAGCGATATGTAATGAAAATAAATAAATAAATAAAAGGTTTTATTTTATATAATTTTTTTTTTATTCTAACATAACATACTATAAGTAATTTTTCTTTATCTTTAATATGTCTTGTATTTTTCAAAGTAATTGGGCTAAGCCTGTTTTGAGAAAATAAATAAATAAATATCGTTCTATTATTTCCCGCAGCACTTGAATATGATCCATGGTACTGAAACACTTCCTGAATCCAGCTTGTTCTCGTGGTTGGTTGGTGTCAAAAGTACCTCGAGAGTCGGTTATTTAAGATCTTAGTAAAAAAAATTGTATAGGGTAGGTATGTTACCTACTGATCATGCTAATCGGACGGTAGTTCTTAAGATCCTCTTGATCACCTTTCTTATGGAGAAGTATTACTGTTGCAGATTTTCAATCTTCTGGAATGTCTTTTTCTACGTCTTCCGGAGGGTGTATTTATGTTTTGGTTTTCAATCATCATTAGGGTTTTTTTGGACAGGGAGTACTTTTGTCTCCCCTTATACCGCGCTGCCCAAACGTATTTGTTGAGGTTTTATTTCGGGGTTTCCATCTCTATGACACTTTTCAGAGTGGTGGAAGTTTTCTTACGATCTTCCAGTAGAAGGGATTATTAAGGAAAGGGACAATGTAGAAGAAGGCATAAATAAAGTAGATCCTTATTTATTTACTTATTTATTTTAACTTACACACGTACGAATAACTTTTTTACCAGAATTTTAGGACATACCGTTGAGAATTGCATCCGCGTGGAAGTTAAACGTTATTCTCTACAACTACAAACTGTAAACCGAAAATCAAAACGGAATAAGGTGGAAAGTGGGTATCGAGTTGACGTGGAACAATAATTACTCCTATAGTTAGTTGTAGAAATGTAGTTGTAGAACTGTCGGCAGGATATTTGTACTATACTACGTATTGTAGACTTAATTAATAATCTCTCATAGCACTGACTTAATAACTATTGTATATTATATCGTAACAAACCGTATTTAAAAAAAAGTCCATTTTTTTGAGCAAACTTCTTCAATAACGGAAGCACTTCCCGTATCTTAATCGTCATAAAATACGGTTCCTTAACGTATTGATTAAACAATTTCTACGATAAAATGTAATTGTAGACGTCAAATACTCGTGATTATAACAATAGTAACAAAAGTCTTTTGTGTTAGAACCGATCACAGAAGACTCGGGTCGATTGTACGAATCGACGTGCGTCGAAATCTCATGCTAGACTTTTGTTGCGTCCTTAACGGCTTCCTCACTGGCAGCCAAGTCCTTCGCTCGCTTCCTTTTCTGCAAGAACGGCATCAGGATCCAGATGCTGGCACCGCCCACAGTTACTAAACCGAGGGTCGAGAATATCGTCGAATATGAGCCGGTCGACTCGAACCACAATCCGCACAGAGGTGGTCCGATCAATTGAAATATTCCATTAACGAATAGACTTATACCGTATGTGGAAGTCAAAAGTTCCATTCCGAGTAATTCTGCCATTATTATCGTAGTGACTCCTACGTATGTACCTGATGCTAGACCGAATACAGCGCAAAAGAAGCTGACAGCGCCGTATGTAGTGCCAAGAGGTAGAGAAGCGAGGGACGCACCAGATACGAACAGCCCTCCTACGAAATACCAAGTCTTCGGTATAAATCCCATGTCTGATAAGGCAGATCCGCCGATACGTCCGACCAAATCAAACGCAGACACTATAGATAGAAGATACGCAGCTTTGTCCTTGTCGAAATGCATGTTGATGGCGTACGAAGGAAGGAGAATGATGAAATTGGTATACGAAATGGCGTTGGTGATATTTGAGATCAATATGACGAGATATATGGGATCTTTAAGTAGACTGAGGTCAAATAACTTGTTAGGCTTTTTGGGTTTATCTAGCGAATTTGGATCCCTTTTTCTTTTACGTAGTCCACAGCATGTGGATATATGACTGAATGATTCCTTAATAGAATGCAGTGTCAACTGTGACGCAACCTCTTCCGGTTGATTGAAAGCACTTAAGGTTGAACCGTGGAACGGTGTCGACATGTACTGGAAGCTAGACGTGCTCGGACTTCCTTGATGTGACCGCACCGATACTGTGCGTCTACGGGTGAATAGTTCCTCGGAACCGAGATGATACTTCCCTTCCGGTACAGAATGCAATGCTAGCGATTGAGTGCTTTTAAAATTTGAATTCGACAATCCGGATCTGCTACTGTTTGTCGTGACATTCCTTCCTGTGGGCATAGACAATTTACGTATCCTATCCGATTTGGATATTTGTACATTTTGAACAACAGCAGCCGAGACAGATCGTCCGAAACCTCCGTTGGGCTGTGCGTTGTTAATCTTTAATTGCAAATCTATCGCGCTTCCGTTATTTCTCGATGAACCATTGGAAAAACCAGACGGCGTTGATTCTCCGGACGTCACGGTGACTTGTGGTTTGACGAAGTTATCGTTAATCGGAGAACTGTTATCATCGAAGCTCTCCTCTTTCGCAAGCTTTTGAAGGTTTATATTTGACTTTTCGTTCTTCGGTGTGACGATCTTCGGTGACGCCTTGTCGACCACTGGAGATGTTTTGCTCGCAAACGGAGGTGTTGTCATCTTTTCTGGTTCGGGCGAATTTTTCGAGAAGTTTTCATATGTTTCACAGGTGAGGTCTTCGTCGCAGTGGATCTGGTTTTCGCCCTCGTCGGCGTCCTGGATCGGCACACGTTTCATATGCATCTCTACAGGTTGGAAGAATATGGCGGCCACCCACACGTTGAGAGTAATTCCTCCCATGATTAGAACTGCCCATCTGTATCCATAGGCCTGCAGCAGGAAGCGCAGGAAAGGCGGCAGCACGATGCTGCCCAGAGCACTGCCGGACATGCACAGCCCGTTGGCCAGGCCTCGCCGCTGGATGAAGTAGCTGGTCACGATGTAGACTGTCGGGGGGAACGAAAGTCCAGCTCCCGTGCCCACCAGGACTCCGTAACTGAAGTAGAGGTAGGAGACGGAGGACGCCCAGAAACTGATGATCATTCCCGCGGCCGCGAAACTGCCCCCGATGATGGTCACAGTCTTGTAGGAGTACTTCACCGAGAGAACCGAAGACAGGGGACCGAGACTGCTGTAGAGGAAGTAACAGAGTGCCGGGATCCAGGCAGCGGCAGCCGGACCCGCCTCAAACACTTCCAGGAACTCCACGAACAGGACTCCGAAAGACTTGACAGTGCCGGGAACCAGGATGTTGACCAGCATGGCACCAGCCAGGACAAGCCAGCCCCAGCCTCCATCGGGGGGCACCAGCTCCCACTTCTCCTTGGGCGGCTCTCCCACCGTGAAGACCACGGACTCTAGACCCAGGCGAACTTTCTTCTGTCTGATGTCGTCGGGCAGCGGTGGCAGTGGTGGCATCATGGCATTCTCTGTGGTCTTGTCCTCGGAGTTGGGGCGAGGCGCATCCCCCTTGCCTCCACCCCCGGCCTCATTGCCGGGGGTCTTCATGTCGTCCGGAGACACCTGATGTAAAGGCATGGCGTTAGAATGCGAAGAAGCCGAATGCTGCACCATAGATGATCACTGAACACTGAGCACTGATTACTTAGCGATAGATACACCACATACAGTAGAGCACATGTGTGTATATGGTATATACCACTGGCAACAATTAACAATTGGACCTAAATATCACTCAATATCACAACGGCCCTTATTAATGGACCAATTTAACTTGCACAACATACGAGTTTTACTTGAAACACGGTGAAGAACGACAAATCATACAATGTGAATTAAACTTGAATAGTAAAACAATTTAAAAAACTCGCGATTATTTTCAAATTTATAAAAGTAAATTATCTACGAGTATAACAATATAATTATAATGAAATAACAATAATAACAACACACAATCAATGTTTTTTTTTTCGTTTAAAACAATAACTCAATAACACGCTCGACGGAGGTATGATACACGACTGTTTTCTATCAAAGATTTGAGTGGATTTATAATTTTTATCACACGCGAGCACGTTTACCGGCAGCTACCACACTACTGAAATTGGAAATTGGAACCGCTTTGCGAAACTTACCAATTTCCAAGTAAACGACACACATGTCCCAGCAATGCCCGCGGTGTGTTCTATGAATGTCAGCAAATAATTATTTAAAATGAGTGAATCTATGAATTGATTTTAAATTATTATTTGTTGCAATGGACTATGAACTCGTGGCTATGAACTCATTAAAAATAATTATTTTCTGCCATTCATATGTTAGAACAACACCTTTTGGAGACAGACAGGTGTATTTTCCAAGACGACTCTGCTCCCTGCCATCGCGACAGAAGGGTATTTTTTTAAATTTAAATATTCATTGATATATCTGTAGTCTAATTAAATGTAAATTAATCCTTTCTTTACTTTGTGTAAATTAATCCTTTTTTTACTTTTTTTGACAACTAATTTTAAAGAAGAAATGGGAATTTTGTCGTTGCCGTTGCCTGGGATAGCCCTGATTTAAAAATCCAATCGAAAACTTGTTGGCAATACTTGGGGATAAAATACAAAGATTGAACACATCAGTGTGAAAAGAAGAGTAGTGACGATGGACTTAAGGCTTAAAGCCTGGAGTTCTAATAGCCCAGCAAGTTGCTATTACTTTCGCAGAAAATTTCAAATACCACAAAACTATCCTTTAACGCCACTAGATAGAAGCCAATCGATCCGAAGATGAACCGATGTAAGACTAAGTGGAAATAACTGACTTCGTTGTCATCACTGTACCACAGAATGTGCTCTGCGGATTGATCCAGATGCCCGCAAAAATTGTAACACGGTGAAGGGACGACAAGATTAAAGCTAATTACTTTGCCGTTAAAGCTTCTATGGCCAGAGAGAAATTGGGTAGTCCAATCGTTTGGGCGAACTCACGAGGAGCCGAGGCACGTCCTGGTACAAGGAAATAATTCAAATGTCCTCGGAGGATGTCGACCAACAATGTTACCAAGTCCATATACAAGTGATATGGGTCGTTATTGTCGTTGCTGGGCCTCGTAGTCGAGGATCCCCGCGCCATTCCAATATCAATTTGGTTATAAAGCGAAGCTGTGCCGTGGTAGTTTTTTTCAAGTGAGTGACTCATCAGTCACACCGCTGTACTGGATCTGATGGCACACTGAAGTGAGACGATCGGAGCACATCAGCATGTTTTTTTTTCCTTTTTTTATGGAAGAATAGATATGACCAAAATCATAGGTATTCCCTTATACCCTCGAATACTAGGCGAATAGATATAGACTTCTTTGCAAACCAACATTTTACGTTACTTCATTTTCAGTTCACTCGGCGCGACTGTGGAACGAACTTCCAAGATTTATCAGATGTGCAAAATCTTTATTTACGTTTAAGATATTGTCGAAAAAATATTTCAATACTCAGAATATCCTTTCATCCTAATTATATTTCCTAATTACATTGTACCCCATGTATTTTTCTAAACGCACGCATTTCTACAGTATTTATTCGGTCTTTTTCAGTATTTTTTCACTCCCAAACATCAAATTCGGTACTACAATACTGTTGTTGACTATCTGTCAGATTTGGTATAGAAAAAAAGTTGATCAAAATCTGATTCACTTGAAAATTAAACCGCTGATGATTTTTCATCCCTTCGCACGGATATCTTCATCCCTTCGCTTGGATATTGCAGTCTACAAAAAATTAAAGCCATCTCGTTATAAATGGGGAGATCGGTTCATAAGGGGTCTAATCTCGGACCTACCTTATTCACATTTTTATTAATGATATAGGTAGAGTAATAACAATTCCATGTTTCTTCTCTTTGCTGATGACCGGAAAATCTTTAAGAAAATTCATTCATATGCTGACTTTAGATAGATCATCCAGTCAATCTTCAGTCAGATCTCAAGAACGTTTGTGGAGTTACAATAATAAATTATATTTCATCACATCAAAGTACAAAATTATGTCATATTATCGCTCGAATGTGTCGAATTTTTATAGATATACACTAAAATTCATGCCCACATCCTGCACAGGCAACATAAAAGATATGGGTGTCTTGTTTTACAGCTATCTCGCGTTTGGTCCTCACATAGAACTTATGTGCAATCCAGTTTATGAAACTCGAGGATTTGAGATGAGAATCACAAGGCATTTGAAAGCCAAAGGTTGCTCAAAATGTTGTTTAATTAATTGGTTCGTAGCAAACTAGAAAACAACGGGGCGTTAGAAAGCACACATCGACTAATTTAAATGACTTTTGAATATGTCATTATTTTTGTAACTATTTTTAAAACTGAAAATTTAAAATTTATTAACACGTTCACGTTCACGAAAATTCGCGAATTTTTGAAAACCCATAACTTTGTTAAAAATCAAATTCTACTTTCTATTGAAACATCATATACAAGTGTATTCCTTCGTGTCTTCAAAACACATGAAACCGGCGACGAATACTTATCGGGAGACGTTTATGAGTGCACTCAACATTCAAGGATATTTTGTATGGACACGGGAGCCGTGTTCGACGCAGTTAACGTGTTAAGCTAAGCCTGTATTGTTAATTAAAACAAATAAATAAAACAATAGCTCGGACGACTTGGTGTCCAGTTTGTACCCCTCGCATGAATTACCAATGAAAATGTCGATTGTCAAGTCGATGTCGGAAGGACAAAAATGCATAAATATTGAACTGATTCACCAACCATTTTTTGTGACTAGAGTTGTACTGCAAGTTATGAGTCACTAGCGGCGAATAATGATACTATAGTTCGGAAATTCTAGGATGAGTCCTGTGATAGCTCACAAATTTGCCCCAATACAAACTTGTAACGATGTTCAGTAATTTCAATTATTTTATTAACTTTAATATAAGCCTCAATTCTAATAAATAGCAAGTTATTTAGGTAAATACATTACATAAGGTTGTATTGGGGCAAATTTGTGAGCTGTCACAGGACTCATCCTATAATTTCCGAACTATACATATATGCGGCTTGGAGCGGGACGCGGTCTGGCGCCTGTATACTCGTAGAAGGCAAAATACACATCACGACATTTCCCTGTGAAAATGTTGCATCAGATTTTCTTATCTAGACAAACATCCTTCGCCTTTTACATTTCCTTTTTTCAAAATATAGTTCACTTAATCCAACAACACATTTTCGTAGGTCTTCCTCTGCTACACTTTCCTCTCACATTTACACTTTATATTTGTTTTCTAAATATTTTTCTTTTTTTTTCGTTCCCTATGCCTAAACCATCTTAGCGTGGTCAACACATCAGTCTAAGTTCACATTCATTCCTAGTCACTTGAATCTGTATTCTGCCATACATTGTAAATCCGTATATTCTTCTCAATGCACGCATATCTACAACATTCCTATCAGTCATTTTCCAAGTCCAAGTTTCACTCCCATACATCAAAATCGGTACCAAAATACTATTATGGACTAATATCTTAATAGGTCTTGATACTGTCCTGTTCGATTATATATTTCTTAAATCCCATTAGTTTTGTTTCCTAACATTGCACACCGTTCGATATTCCTCTTAACTCATCCATCAATAAAAGTAAAAAATTGTATAAAATCAATAATCATATCTGAATCGTTTACGCGTAAAAAAGAAATATAAAAATTTTAATTTACAAAAAAGTTATTGGTTATACAGGATCCTTCAATAAGGACGCTCGATTTTTAAATAAAAATAAAACAAGTTGTGTGTGAGATTTTTCCACTCAATTTTTTTTTATTTGAATGAATATTTTAAGGCATTAAGTATGAAATATAACGTCGTTCAAATGTCCGCCGCGGCTTTGCTTGGTGGTACGTATTCGGGAGGTCCAATTTTCGATGACTTTGTCGCATAAATCTGGCTGAATTTGCTGGATGGCGTTCGTTATGTTGACTTTGAGGGCATAAATTGTTTGCGGTTTATACGCATAGACCTGCGATTTAAGATAGCCCCAAAGGAAGAAGTCTAAAGGCGTTAAATCGCACGATCTCGGTGGCCAGTTCACGTCACCGCCGCGCGAGATAACGATGCCCTCAAATCGCTCGTGCAGAATGTCCATCGTGGCATGCGCTGTGTGGCACGTAGCACCGTCCTGTTAGAACCACATGTCGTCGGTATCCATGTCATCCAGTTTAGGCCACAAGAAGTTGCTTATCATCGATCTGTAGCGCTCGCCGTTGACGGTTATGGCAATGCCAGATTCGTTTTGGAAGAAGTACGGACCGATGATTCCGACAGACCAAAATCCGCACCAAACAGTGACTTTCTCGGGATGCATTTGGTGCTGGTGTATCTCGTGTGGATTGGTATCGTCCCAAATCCGACAATTTTGCTTGTTCACACTTCCATTCATCCAAAAATGGGCCTCGTCACTAAAGATGATTTTTTTGGCGAGATTTGGGTCAACTTCCAACTGCTCCAGAGCCCAATCAGCGAACACACGGCGTTATCTATGGTCGTTTGTCTTGGGCCAGTTGGATTTTATACGGGTGCAGACCCAAGTCCCGACGCAAAATTCGCAAAGTTGAAGTCGCAGAAAGGCCAAGTTCTTGTGAACGACGAGGAATTGACTGTCTCGGGTTTTCCCGTACACTCTCGCGCACAGCAGCGATGTTTTCATCAGACCTTGCGTTTCGGTGACGTACGGGTATTGGCTAATTATGTATCGAACCGGTTGACTCGAATTTGGCCACCAAACGTCGAAAGTACGACTCGGCAGGACGGTTGTGGCGAGGATAAAAATCACGTAATGCGCGAAACGTTTCTCGAACGGAGTACTGATTTTGAAAATAAAATTTGATGATTTGCACACGTTGTTCAACGCTATAACCATGGTGATTTATGATTTGCCATACACTACTGAACAATTCACAATAAATTTGACAGATGTTGCTTTAATAACATGGCCGCTATAACCTAACAAATTTCGACCGTCCCTATTGAAATACCCTGTATATATATGTTAAATGTATAATCGTTCCGTATTGTCCCATTTTGAACTTCGGAATTTGAATTTGGCGCCTTTTTTTAACCGTCAAACCCAAGAGTTCCCAAAGTGATCGATATCGACCCCCTGGGGTCGATTTGATTTTTCTATGGGTCGATAATTTCAATAAAAAAATTTGGGTGCCGACGACAGCAAAAGTAGACCCCCTTACTACTGTTATTTGTTTGTTACTTCAAAATATCTATGGTTCCAATAGGTACCTAATTAAGAGTATTTGTCAATATTTGTACTTATTTTGAATTTACATATTTATTTCATAAATGTCAAAAATTTTAAAAAACTTTGTACGTATTTTTTCTGCTTTAATTTTCGTCAGCGCAGATTTCAATATTAAATGTTGCACAAGATAATGTCATAATCCGTAGTCCTTTTATATTTTTCAATCCTTAATTACAAGTGATTAAAATGAAAACTTTGATATCTAGTGAAATATTTAATATCGAGTAATGTACAAACTTATTAATTTGATTAAGTAAAGTAAATGATTAGGGGGTCGACGGTTTTAAACGTTTTTGGTAAAGGGGTCTGCGGCCGAAAAAAGTTCGGGAACTCTTGGTCTAACTTAAAATTGTTTTATTTGACATGTAGGTAATTTAGGGACCGAGCAAATTCGTCATAAGACGTTTCAAAATAGAAGAACGGATAAAAATCTCGCAAACATGTTACGAAAATTCGCATTATGTTGTCAATACGATTCGCACATTTCGTGTTACTTTTTGTCGTAATCATACGCCAAATGACACCGTAATTCGCAACCCAATTAGTAATTTAGAGGCGTATAGTTCGGTTCTCGGTGTATAGTCGTATTGTTCTTCCAAACAAAAATATCGCTCGAGTGAATGAAAGTATAAAAGAATCTTAGTTCGTCATCGTTAGTAGCAATCGGGCATTTACAGAACCTCTATGCAAAAAATCTTGGTGTATTCGAAAATAAAATTCAGTTGATTTGTGAATTTAATTCTGCACATTATAGCACAACTGTATGTAATATTGTATTTTGTAACAAAACCATCTTCAGCGACGAAAAATATTTTCACTTCAGCGAATATGTCAATGAGAAAAATTGTCGACTTTATACTCGTAGAAGTGAAAATCCTGGAGTGTGTGAAGAATAACCAATAAATATATCTGCTTCGAGTTCTATCGTTCTATAATAGTATTTATTTATTTCATTTACGGCACAGCAGTGTCTTTTAAATACTAATACACAGACAAGTTAATAAAAGTACTTTTTGTTAAACTAACACGTAGATACAAAAAGTAACTTTATCTTAAACTAACACGTAGATACAAAAAGTAACTTTATCTTAAACTAACACGTAGATACAAAAATGAACTTTATCTTAAACTAACACGTAGATACAAAAAGTTACATTATCTTAAACTAACACGTAGATAGATAAAGTAACTTTATCTTAAACTAACACGTAGATACAAAAAAAGCAGTAGTAATAATAACAGTCATCGTTTAAAATTATTGAATATATTTTGTGATATATGTTATACCATATATCGTCGTTGTTAAGGAAAAAGTCATTAATTGCATTAAGACTTTATGGAGCTCATCAGTAATATAATGACTTTTTCCATACAAACAAGCAATCAATTTTTACAGTTAATGATTTTTTTAGTGGCCTAACTTCGCTATTGGCTTAAATAACATAATGTCGTTTTTTACTTTTAGAATGATACAGATTTGTGTTTTAAATTCAAATAATGAAAAATCTCATTTTGAGCAAACATGGTAATTAATGACATTTTTCCTTAACAACGACGATATGTTATGTTACATGTAAAATTATTTTACGATATGTATATCACAAAATATTGTCAAATTTAGTCAAGTAGAGTTACGTAATTGTGGAACACATATTTTGCATAAAATGTGCGAAAAATCGAAATCGCGAAAATTTTATTTATTTATTTTTTATATCAGTTAATATTTAGTTTTAAAACCTAATTTTTTTGTGGAGACCTCCCTGTAGAGTGTCAAATAATAATTAATATTCATATTTCATAAAAATAAAAAAATATTTTTTATTCAACATACTCGTAAAAACTTGTATGAAAACTTTGAGGCCGATGATCAGCCCCGTGGGATTTTTCGCATTTACCAGTTGGGGCCGATAATCGGCCCCGTGGGACTAAAATGGTTAATAGTGGTAAATATCTACGTGTAGATTTGTTATTAGTGCAACAACGCTTACATAGAACAATAAGAATTGTATTTTTCTAGGATTTTGTGGATAGATCTTGTGATTTAAAAAACACACTGGCCTCACTTGTAGCACGAGATGCGAGTTGCTTTGCAGAATCGAAACATACCACGTGTTGATGCAGGGTTACTCAACTCCAGAGGCAAAGTATTGTCCTTAATGTTTAATTTTTACTAGGTTATTTATATTTATGAATAATGCACAAAGTTTGTAGTTATTTCTTAATATTATTGCGATATTCTGGCGAATATTATATATACTTGTATTAAAAATATCTAAAATGTTGCAAAACTCATTTCCAAGTCTTTGCGTACGAATTATAGAGTTAATTTTATAATTAATGTAGCAATGTCGGTATAAAAGGGATCCTGCTGTATTGTGGATCTAGCGGGAATACGGAATGAAATGCTGTGGTTTTTGAGCTGGAAGTAGGATGACCAGCTCTTAGGGTTTCAACCGGAGTCTATGTCAACACCGTTTCTCTGGACTCCAGGTTTTGTTATAATTTATCCGGGTTACGCTAATGTTGTAATAATGTATCAAATTAACTCAACAGTTAGTTAGTCGGTTAAAGCAATGAAAATAAAATAATTTTCACATAATCGCCGCGAATTTCGCGCGCGACGCTAACGTAATATATGATACATACGGCCATAGTGCCATACTAATATGAAACATAATTTTTATTTTCGGTAAAAACCCCAGTTCCCCAGCATCTATTTTTTTCCTCTATTTTATAGAAAAATGTTAGTTACCATAACTATTTTGAATCATAATATGTATTGTTCCTATATTACTTTATTAAAAAAAAAATCAGCGTCTATCCGATCATGGACATGCGCTACGTTCAAACAGAGATTGTTTATTGGTCTTTCCGGTTCACCGCTCTTCTTTTTTACGTCGTTCTTTACTGTCCATGCAGTGAGACTCTGGAACCAGTTACAAACTAATTATATACTCATTCCGTCCTTGGCATGCTTTAAGAAGCGACTGAAAAACTCAAAATTTCTAGTCAATAATATAACGTGTTTCATTCCCGATTTTTCTTTTCCTTTCCTCTCCACCATCCCTTCCTTTTCTTTTGATTGATGATATTTCACTTTATATGAAAAATAATGTTCGGGTGATTGTTCGTCTTTGTGGGGTTTATGAGCGTATGCTCACTTCGTGGAGTAGGTATATGTTCGTGAATTTCGTGGAGATGGGTAATCACATGAATGTTTTTTTGCGACCATGCTTTACGTACTTTTGTCTGGTTGGAAGAGATTGTCACTTGGCAATAAACCCTCCAGATTGTTTTTGCAATGAAGTGTTAAATTAAAGGAAAGTACATTTGTTTAAATATTAACCGAAAATAATCATTTTGTTTGTTTTTTTATTTGCCTGTGTTTTGATTTCTATATAATGGCATCTTGTATTTCCCATTGATGATTTTTTTAAATTTTACCCATGAAATATCTCATGGTTTCTATAAACTGAAATCTGTTCACTCTAGCTGGAAGTGTCATTGGATGTTATTTTTCAAAACGAGGATGACAAAATGGCTAATGTTATCGTAACATGCTGACAAACATTTTTATGTCACCAATTGGAGGGCATAGATGTCGAGGAATAAGCAAGATGGCACCATGTACCACCCAGCAAGAGAAACAATGGTTTTATTGAAAACAAATTTTCCTGGCCGTGTCATTTCCCGACATATAATATGTTAATGACATCAGTTGGACGGCGAGAGCATGCGATTTAACGAGCGAATGCGAGCACACCTTTAGATTTTTATATTTTGGGATTTTGTAAAGGACACTGTCTACGCTAACGATACGGAGTCAATCGACGATTTTGAGAACAACATTCGTCGAATTATTAATGTAATTGGACGACAATCGTGTGACAACGAAATTAAAATTTCGCCAAAAGACAACCTATTTTGGGAAGTTTTATCAAAATTTATGTTTATATATAAACATTGCACACATACACAACACTCAATCTACAGCCGAATGTGTTAATATCACATATCGAGAGATTTATAAAGGAGTCTTAGTAGGTCTTCTTTTATTAGCGGTTTTCTTACCAATTATGTTTTTATAAACATATTCAGATGCGGAAAAGTTCCTTATCTAAATACTACAGCTACACCTTCTTATCTTTACTCTCAACTTGTTTTTCTTTAATCTTTCAATAATAGTGAGTTCGAATTCCGAGAAAGCGCTCCCTTTAGGACAGTCTGCTATCTAAACGGCGCTATATAAATTGTCAATTTATGATTATCATTACTTTTTGCAAAGGAGGGTTTTTGTCACTCTAAAAATCGCTCTAAAAAAGGGATGAGGTTAGATGTATTTAGTTTGAATCCAATATTTGAGAACCTATGAGGGGAAAAACTAGCTTACCCATCTCACTCTAGTTCGGAAATTATAGGATGAGTCCTGTGACAGCTCACAAATTGGGTCCAATACAACTTTATGTAATGTATTTACCTAAATAACTTGCTATAGTATTTATGAGAATTGAGGCTTATATTCAAGTTGATAAAATAATTAAAATTACTGAACATCGTTAAAAGGTTGTATTGGGGCAAATTTGTGAGCTGTCACAGGACTCATCCTAGAATTTCCGAACTATAATAGGTAAGTTTTAAGGGCACCGTGAAATAATGTGTATACACTAGGACACAGTGAAACGAAAAAGTTTAAAAACCATTAGCTGCAAGTATTTATATATAACCTATTTCTTCGATTGGATTCAATATTTTACAGAGCAAAGGAATTATGACGTGTTTCTGAATATCACACGATTAAATCCAATTTATTGTAGTTGTAATTTTCGGATCCTGTCTAGCGTGCACTGTCGAGTATTAAATATTGTATTGAAAAAATCAATGATAAACATGATTTGACAAAACCATTACGAATCTTACAGTAAACCTTTCAAAATAAAGATGACACCTTTGTTTAAAACACTCCAGATAATTTTAACAATTGATTAAAATAAATAAAAATGCATTTCATTTCAGCCTTGATAAATTCAAAGGTGGAGGATCCATCACAAGTATAACGTGATAACGAAGCGCGACATCGCTCATAGTAATGGACAATCTAAAGAGTGTATTAAATGTGTTTATTTAATCGATAGGGTAAATTTTCACAAATTTAATGTAATGCATAAAAATTGCTGCATAAAACTTATACAATTATAATGTTTAATTATAGCCTTATTATTTGATTTATGTTTTTTAAATAGGAATACGAATTATTAGAATAAATAAAGGAAAATCCTTCTTATGTTATATGACTAACATTAATTAGTCGAGTTGTTGAAATTCAGAATTGATAGAAATATTCAATAATTTGTTTTGACTTTTGTATATGAAATTAGTGGCAATACGACCAAAAAAGATTTCTTGAATATCTGTAGTTATCACTCAATTAAAATTAAGATTTACAACATAAATAATTTATTTTTATATTTCAAAACCATATTTGAAATACAATGTTATAATATGAGTAATGGGTTTGAATTTCAATCTAAATATCAAGTGATAAAAATCGTTGACTTTATGTTTCATCTACTGGGAAACTAGTGTAGGTTTCATTTAATGCCTCTTACGCATATTTCTAGTCGGTAAGAGATTCCTCTGATACCAATATAATAAAAAATAATAACGTTTTTATAAGAGGAATAAATATAGTCAAGGATAATTTACTATGATAAATATTTGTTTGGCGATATTTACGAAATATGGTCCATATCATAGTTTAATGTTATTTTCGAATTGACACTCCAATGAAATAAGGTTAATTTGTAGATATTATACAACCTCCGTGGGTTAGCTGGTAAGTCGCCTATCATCCAGCCCGAAGGTTAAGGGTTCGAATCACGTTGGAACCCTGATTAAAAAAAGTTCTAGCCGGGTTTGAAGAGAGATTGCCGCATGACAATAAGCCCGTCAGGTTTATTTATTTATTTAATTATTCATTATACATAAAATTGGCGAGTTTAATGCTAGATTGCAATCTCTTCTAACCAAGCAGACAAAAGTAAATAAAGGTCTATTACACGGCCGCAAAAATTATTCAAATCATTGTTTATTTGTATAAAATTAATGAACAATAGCCATAATGAAAAGAAAATTGTGATATCATCAATCAAAGGAAAAAGGAAGGGATAATGGAGAGGAAAGGAAAATCGGGGGGAAAGGTTGTACTACAATATATACAATGAAAATGTAATGCGATGGTTATTTAACATTTTCATGTCATCGTACTATATACGTTGTGGATTTTTTTTAAATAATATAACATTTCAAAAAAAAAATGCAAATAAACTAGTCAAGATCAATTAAAATTAATTTTTTTTTTCGTAGGTCGCAATCTATCTCATGTAGATCTCATATTGCTTCTAAAAATATTTTTTTAAATAGGGCCAATATTTAGTATAATTGAAATAAAATTGTTATTTAAACAGAAAATCAAAAAAAGAACTAAGAAAGAAAATTGTATTATTTACTTTTTGAAATAGTCAAATAATGTTTGTTAATAATTTTCAAGTGAGAATCACAATATTTTTCGGAAAAAATCCATTTATAGCCTTCTAAGAGCTATACGATGCAATTTAAAAGCCCCACCAATAGATTCGATAGACACGCCGCCTCAGACGCATAGATACAAAACTGAATCGAGAATGTATGCATGTATGTACACATAGCAGGGAAGGCGATAGAAAAGGTGAATGACCCCTGAATATTTTATGTATATAATCACTGAGCGATTAATTAAAAACACATACAGTTAATAAGCAGAGATTAAAAAAAAATAATTTCAAACTTACATCGCTAGTTAATGTGCAGTAAATCGATGTGTAAATTCACCAGACATGGTTTGTCGAAACCCAAACAAAACAATTACAACCCCGAATTATCACATGAATTTCAGTTCTGACACTTTAAAAATATGTAATAAGCTTCTGATACACTTAAAGAACGTTTTTTAATTCACTTCAATTGAAAAATATCGGTATTTTACACTTTTTGACCGATTTAACACGAAACTTTCGCGGTGCATCGAAACAAAAACACTCATGATTGGACACTGCCATTTTACTATTGAATTCTGTTTTATTTTGGTTGCTTGACATCTGTCGAAGAAGCTTCACACTTTTTCTACTTGCACTATTTTAAACAGAATAAACAATGCAAATGTTTTTTTTTTTCAATTAAATAAATTATGGTACGTTTTTGTTTATTTAGCAGAAAATTTCTTAAATTATTTGAATGAATGATAAAAAAAAAGAAAAAGAACGTATTCTTTGGACATCTGTCGAACAAGCTTCAAACTTTTTTAATATACATTTTTGACGCATTGCGACATTTCAAAACTTTTTTTTTAAATATCCTTTAATATCAAGTGAAAAGGAGTTAGTCTGATTATTTAATCATATTTATAACATACGGATTTTTTTTTCTTAAATATGTGTTCGTTGTAAATTAGCAAACTGATTTTTTTATACTGACATCTATTGAAAATACTGTAAACGTTTTACGTATACAATTTTATTTTTTATAGTGAATTTGTTTCTATGATTCTTTATTGCTGGAAACTGAATATATTTTTTTTCATTTTGATGTCAGAATTATAACATTTTACTCATATTAAAACCATTATTTTAAAATTATTTTTGTATCGGTTTATCTATTAAATTGTTTCAATAGGCCGATCCCCACACTAAGGTGGCGAGAGAGCTTCAAAGTGCGTTCTCGAACTTATCTCTGTCGCGCGCGTACAATTTGAAAAGAGAGAAAGAGATAACACCTTTGGCGCAGGACGTAGGGACTATTTAACAATTGGTTTGAGTCTTTACTGGTCTCACTTTTTTAACAAAAGGTAACAGTTTAGTAGTGTGTTCACGTTTTTTTTGTCTGATAGCTTCCTCTCTTTTTCATGGGTATTTTTGAAAGAGAAAAAAAATGTGAATAACCCATCAATGGAATAATTAGTCGAACACGCATATTAACCGTAGGCCGGTTTCCTGCAATTAGATCGAAAAAAAACCATACAAGTGACAATAGAGAAACCCCATCAACAGTATTAACAAGATTTTTTCTCGTTTTTACGATTCGAAATAATTTAAATTCACTTTATCATACTCGAACAATAATTTTTATGCAGGAGTTTTTGAATGCCAAATTTTTGCCAGTTTTTTTTTACAAAAACGTGTTAGTATCGGCATTGGCGTATTAGAGTGAAACATGGATTTGGAAACTTACTTTTAATTACCTTTGATCTTCAAGTGAGACAATATTCTGTATAAATTATGTTGTTTGTTTATTTCTTTATTTAAAAGACATGCGACATTTAGGTGTCTCGTTTACTAAAAAAACAAAATACACATATACGAGTACATCATCATATCATCACGTCGTGTCCATTGCGGGGTAGACAAAGATATTAGATCTCCAAACTTTTCTATTCAAGCACACACCGTTGGCATCCCCCACATCTCATCATGCGCAATATTTTACTATCCATACTTCTCATTTCACGTTTTGTTCTAAATCTGGTCCATTTGGTCCAGTCATGTTTTTCTCGATCTACCGCCTCCACGCACACCTTGCACTTATGATTGTATATTCGCTTAGTCATTATTTTATCATTCATTCTCTCCACATATCCAAACCATCTTAAAGTCCTTTTCTTCATCTTACTTAAAACATATATTGTATCCATGCATTTATTTCTGATGTCTTCATTCTACCTTTTTTTAAACATTGACAATCCAGTTATTTTCCTTAGTGCACGTATCTCTACAGCATTAATCTTAATGTTATACTTCTGTCAAGTCTAAGTTTCACTTCCATACTTCTCTTAAACTTAGGTCTTGACCAGTCTCCTAGTCAAGACCTAAATTTAAGAAAATGTCCGAGAATGATCCCCCTGGACTCAACAACAGACATGATAATATTTCAAAGTTTCTGCCTTAACAAGTCAGATCCTGTACGGACAGATACCACGCCGTCTAACTAGCAGATGGTCAGGCGATGATACCAGGGCTGTGGAGTCGAAGAAAAAAAAACACGACTCCGACTCCGATTCCTATATTTACCAACAACACGACTCCGACTCCACAACTCCGACTCCACGACTCCGACTCCACAACTCCGACTCCACAACTCCGACTCAAAAAAGCTCAATTTTATCAGGTTGTTTCCTACCTTTGCATATAGCCATTTTTTTCATGTTATACGGATAAAAATAAAACAAGATCAAACTTTAATAATTATTTATTAGAATTTATTCTTAAAAACAACATTGCTTCTATTAAATCTGTATTCGTAGAGGCTCTCAAATCAGAATTGAGAATTTTAAGAGCGGAAAATAATCGCTCTACGGATACTTGGGTTAGCGGTAATGCTGTAACGATCAATGCTGAATCTTTTACGATTTCTAGATACCGCTGTATTGCCATTTCAACATTTAACTTATAAGTTCGGTCAATTTTTTCCATTATTTTCAATGCATCATAAAATTCAATTTTAAATTTTGAAATAGAGTCTCCTTCATCTATATCGGGACTGTGATTCAAACGAGGACGTTTTAGTTTATCTTGTTCATTGAGATATTTTTCAAAATCGTCTTCAGATTCAGCGGTGTCGGATGAAGATGATGATACTTCGTGTACGCTGCCTGCTGTCGTCTCTTTTTCTAGTCGAAGGCCTTTCATACGAACGGTTAATTCAAATATAGCGTTTTTCGCTCTATTTATTTGTTCTTCCGTCAATATGGATCGAACCATGGGGTTGACATAGATCCCAGCCAGCAGAATTTTCTTTAGACGTGAGAAAGAAGGAGACAAACACATTTTCGTAGACTTTATGCATTAAATGGATCTCGGTGATTCACCATATCGGCGCCACTTGCGCGTGTAAGTTTAATATTCGTGCACAATACACATTCATTATAATAATTAAAAAAAAATGTATTTTAAATTTTAACGAAAAAGTAGTCGGAGTCGCTCGTTTTTTACGACTCCTACTCCGACTCCGGCCCAAACACCGCGACTCCGCGACTCCGACTCCAACTCCGACTCCGACTCCACAGCCCTGGATGATACCGTTAAACATTATGATACCTTTACCCCCAGAAGTATATCAACTAGAGTCCATAGAAGACGTGTTGTTTCCTCATATTCCAAAATACTTAAAATTAAATATCTTCAACTTAGCTTTGTAAACAAGAGGAGAGCCTGGCAGAAATACAATTATGTTTTGATACTGTGTACGAAGAATCTTTGTCGTCATATTCCACAGTGAATGATTGGGCTTAACAGTTTCGCTTTAGCAGACAATCTATTAAAGATGGCCTTCATTAAAGCAAACCAGCAGAAGCAGTCGATCCAGAAAGTTCACAATATTTTTGAACTGAAATTAAAAAATTTATTTAAATTTCAAAAAATATTTAAATACATAGTGACTACATTAAATGAACTTTTATTATATCACTTTTTTGGAAACTTTTGGATCTTACTACGTTTGTATGTACCATTTATCCCCTTGAGAGATAAATTTGTATGTACCATATATCCCCTTGAGAGATAAATTTGTATGTACCATATATCCCCTTGAGAGATATTTTTTTTAATCTTATATCTTAGTCTTTTTTTACTTAACATTGATATGTTTATGTTTTATATTGTATTGCACTTTCGTTGTGTACAGTAAAACCTGGCGGGCATAATGCCTTGTGACAATATCATCCAACTAACTACAAAGAAGTTAAAGAGGCCTAAAGTGAAAACCAGACGAATCCTGTTAAAAAATATCTGAGTTTTTACGCAAATCTAACCTCCGGGCTGGGAAATAAGCGTGTTACCAAATGGGCCACGGAAGTTGCCACGAAATGTAACACATTTTGAAAGACATATCCAAAATTGTAAGTTTTATACAACATATTAAACCATTATCTTTTAATTGTTTAAATCATTATTGTGTCATGGAAAGGAAGTATATGAGTCAATGTCGTTTATAAATAAACATCTGCAAAACAAACCAGACATGGAGGTTTGCATCCACACGATTGATGAATTACAACGTGCAATCGTCCATCCTGCCATGACTGAGCATCGTGACTCTCATGATAGCCTCCGACGACTCATCTCCATTCATCCCTGTACTCCACGGAGCGAAGGGCAGTTGTTAAGGGTAGTCGAGTTGCATCTCTCAATTGGTTAATCCAACGCATTGGGATTTATCCTCTTGTGTATCGTCCATCCACACCTCCAGTAATAACAAACCTCTCCAAACTGTCTCTTTGGCCACCATCAATGTGTCCAAATCGGAGTACTATGCTTCAGAAAGTCTAGGATGAACCGTGCGACATTTAAAACGTCATGTCACAAAGGGATGGGGTAAAATCGTTTTTTACAAATCGAATAGTTTTTTTATAAATCGAACAATTGTTTTTCTCTAAACTGACGTTTTCATTCCTAATTTTCATCATACTGACTTTCTAATATATTGTATGATTTGTATGTATTTTTAAATAGGCCAAATATCTTTAAATAATATTAATCCACTATGGATTAATACTAATTACGATTTATGTATAAAAAAAATCGAAAATTCAAGTATCGAATACCCCATCCCTAGCCAATGCAGACTAACGTAGTGACTTTTGACAAACGTCACCAAATATAATTTGATTTTAACAAACTGCCACTATAGTTGAAGGCATATTGTCGACAATCTGTTGTTAGTTAGCTTGCTGTCCATGGAATTCGCATCAATCTTCAGCATAACGTGCAAAACTCGTTAGCAAACTGCTTTTGATACATGACGGCCTCTGTCGCATTATGATAAAACGTATTGCTTCCAGCTGGGGGGCTCGTATTCGCTTCCCGGTGGTACCCAAAAATAAGGACCGCAGTCTGGCAGTTGTAACAGTTCGTTTGATAGCAATACTTGCACGCGCTAGACGTACGCGAGTGTTGTTGCGTTTTTAAATTTAAAGGATGCAATACGAATGAATGAATTAACATATTTGAATGGTAAAATTAATGAATTGACAATATTATTTGTAAAAATGGTAAACCGTATCTTTCTAGCAGGAGTGTAAAAATTAATTTGATCCAATATACTCGTATTGGGGCTATCAACGATATTATGAACAATCTTAACAAGAAACTCAAATCCAATATAACCTTTCTTTCAGAGTTTAACCTGTTCACCGCGTTAAAAATCAAATTCCACGAATCCTGTGCGCGGCACAATTTCAGCGTTTTTTAATTTCTAAGTTTAAACACATATTTTGTTTAGAACCACTGATATTTGACTACAACACCAAGTAAATATGAGACTTAAGTAATTTTCTGATAATAAATAATAGTCATTACTCTTAAGGAGACTCATTAAATAAAGGAGATAAACTTAAAATTACGTAAAATAAACAAAGGAATGCTACGATCAAATCAATGCTTAATGACACTCACCCAATCAAATGCATATAGCACTAGTAATGTTTATTTACGTAAGAGAGACTTAGTAATGTTTATTTACGTAAGAGAGACTCATCGCAGGACTCGATCCGCGCGACAGGTCGTTAATGCTGGAAATATTGAGAAACCAAAAAAATTCGGCGCTCTGTTTATTCAACAATATCTCATAAACTAATATATTATTTGACAAGGTTTTCAGAGATGTCGCTAGAATAAAGATTATTTTAAATTTTAGTTCAATTTTTATTCCGGTTTTGTGTCATTTTTTTTAAGTATTTGTGATTTGAAACTTGGATTGTCGTCAGATCACAGGCGTTTGTGCTCCCCGCGGGGAACACGTTAAGTAGGCGAACATAATCCAATAATAGACCGTTATCAAGATTGTCAGGTAGGATGTAGAAAACACTATACGAGTAATACGTCTCTCAAACATATATCTTGGATCATTTCAATTATATGGGAGTGGACAAGAGACATTGTTAAGTGACACAATAGCAAAACAATATTCCAATTACTACTTATACTAATAAAATCAAATTTGACAGTGACCTTCGTTGCACAGTTGTTAAATGCTTGACGTTCAACTAGATGGGTTATGGTTTTAGAAATCATCTCGTAATAATAAAAATCAGTTGTGTCACCTACGCCACGGAGGTCGTCAATGTTCAATTAAAATAAAAAAACCGCTAACAGATGCCGCGGCTGATAAATGCTGCGTGAATCCCTTTTTCTTCTTAGAATGAAAAATACTTTTAAAAAGTTTTACATTGATTAAAAGTATTTTAATAGATATTTTGTCTTTTTCTTTATCGTGTGCTCATGTTGAGCGTCGTGGACCTTAGGTATCCACCCTTCCGGTTAAATCAGGACGGCTTAAAGAGTCACAGAGTCTGGGTTTCTGCGGATCTGAGTTTGAAGGAAAGGAGGTCGACATCGGTTGCCTCAAGGTGGTATATTGGATCCATTGTTCTGGATCTTCCTTATGGTCCCCTTATTTAACAGTTTTTATTCTCTGAGGTTGTGTGATCCAGGATTACGCAGATTACTATGTATTAGGTGTTAACATAAGTTGTGTCCGTTTTTTTTTTCAAATATAAAAATGAGCACCAAAAGTAAAACAATATGGTAAATGTTATACGTCATTCGAAACAAAATTTTCTGATTTACAAGATATTGTGTTTGCTTTTACGTTACATATATTATTTTATTCGATTACAAGTCTTTAAAATGGAATGTCAAGTAGGCGAAAGTGAGCATTTTCGACACCTCCTTCTGTTCGCGTTCAATCGAAGGAATAAAGCTGCCAAAGCTGCTCGCGATATTTGCGAAGTGAACGGTGAAGATGCTATGAATGCAAGGACAGCTCGTCGATGGTGTTTGCGTTTCAAAGACGGTAATTTCGACCTGAAAGACATGGAGCGTTCCAGACGACCAGTGGACTTCGATGAAGACCGCTTAAACCATATTATTCATGAGGGTTTTGTAAACTGCTTTATTTGATCTGCCCATCTTGTAGGACACTTTCCTCTTGGTGGCTTTCTCCTAACTGTCGATTTTTGACAGTACATACATGACAAAATAAAATTTGACCGAATATAGGAAAAAGAGTCTGCAAGATAACGACTTTTGAAAGTACATGACAATTTAAAATTTGACCGAATATAGGAAAAAGAGTCTACAAGATAAAGATTTTTGAAAGTATATGACAATATAACATTTTACTGAATATAGAAAAAAGAGTCTGCAAGATAACGATTTTTGAAAGTTCATGACAATATAAAATTTGACCGAATGTAGGAGAAAGAGTCTGCAAGATAACGATTTTGGAAAGTACATGACAATATAAAATTTGACCGAATGTAGGAAAAAGAGTCTGTAAGAAGACGATTTTTGAAAGTACATGACAATATAACATTTGACCGAATGCAGGAAAAAGAGTCTGCAAGATAACAATTTTTGAAAGCTCATGACAATATAAAATTTGACCGAATATAGGAAAAAGAGTTTGCAAGATAACGATTTTTGAAAGTTTATGACAATATAAAATTTGACCGAATATAGGAAAAAGAGTTTGCAAGATAACGATTTTTCAATTGAATATGCAAATAATAAAAATGGACAAATTTAGCAGATACTCTTATTTAAAAAATCAATGACGAAAGACAATTTATAAAATGATTAACGTCAACGAATACTGACTAATAATTAAGTCGGTTGAGTTCCGCCTTTGGGTTTCGAGTTTGATACTTGATAGTACCCAAAAACGGATTCTGATCCGATTAAATAGTTCGTTTAGTAATAAACTCATACGATAACAGTGCCACATTTTTAAAGAAATTTGAACAACACGATTGAAATTAACATCAAATGGAATTTATTAACTTTACTACGCCATGTCACTATTTGAGTAGGTAGAGAGAAAAGATCTCCACATCATTCTATCCTGACATATGTATATTTCCCTCCTTCCACATCCATGCACCTGTCCATGCTAACTCTTCTATTTTAAAGGATTTTTTCTCATGTTACAATATAATTTGTAATCACGATAAATAAGAATTTAAATTTGAAATTATTTGAATGGGAAAACAAAGCCATTATCATCACAATCACGTCAAGTCAATTTTGAAGTAGGCAGAGAAAACAGATATCTACTTCATTATATCCTGGCATACATATTTCGCATCTGCCACGTCAAAACACCTTGTCATACAAACTTTCCTATTATAAAGGCTTTTAGTATTCCTTCCATTTGATTAATTTGGTCGTGCCATGTTTTTTTAGATCTTTCAAAACTATTCGTACTTTCTTTATTCGAATAGATTATTTTTATAAATATTTCATAATTAATTTTTTTATGTGACTGAACCATCTCAACGTTTCCGTATTCATATTAAGCATTGCATCTTCTTTTTTTTCTCCATCATACGCAGCGTTTTCATTTCTATTGCGTTTATATTACTTTCATCACGTTTTTACGTTCAAGGTTCGCTTGCGTGTCCTAATAAGAATTAAATGATAATTTATACATCGGCGTTTAAGAGCTAACCTCCTCAAGGGCGCGTTAATTCAGGATTCAAACCCATTCATAAATTTTGATAAGACCTCCCAAAAAGGATAGTCCGTAAGTTCTTCCTAAAGTTTCACACGCGATCCATATATCTGACACTAGGAGGTAGAGCATTCTACGCCACATGACCAGCAACGGCAAAAGCTTTATCTTATTACTCCACCTTATTAGAATGATTTACGAGTAAAACAACCAATTTATTAGATGAAAAAGATATCGACCTTAAAGTTATACTATCCTTCGAAGGAACATCCCTCAGACACTGATTAGAAAGATACGATGAAGACATCCCTTTAAGGGACTTGAATATAAAGAGGAAATGTTTGAAATCAATCCATTCGCATTACTTGAGATTATGTAGACTTTTTAGAAGCGAAATAATGGGTCGAATATTCCATTAGGAGCATCCAGCTCGGTTAACAAATTATATAACCTACTATTCACTCTATTGTCTGCTGATGTAAACATGCTTTCAAGATACAAAATTCCCTCACCTAGCTCTAATGTTTTTTTTTTATATTTCCCACTTTTTATTATTTAAAAAAATCATTACTTTCGATTTTCTAATGTTCATACTCTGCCTATTTGAAAAATATTTTCATAAACCTTAACAAAGTTTTATTAAATCTCTTCGCTTTATGCTAGTTCGCTTAACTGTCATATCACCTGCATAAAGCATCATAAAGTGGTTCTAAATTCAAACATTTTGGTTTTTTTTTGTATTTTTAATAAACTAATTATTTATTTTAAATCAACAAAAAAATACATTTCATAGATAAAATCTCGTATTGAAATAGTTTTGTTTAAAATATGATTATTGAGAACGCTAATTGCAACCACGTCTCCAGTTATTTGCAAAATGTTAAGAAAGTTTTTAAGAGTAGTTACTAATGAATTGAAAATATAAAATTTATATTCTTATTTGATAAACGAGGTATTTTTAAAAAATAAATAATGGTGAGAGATTACTGGGATTGTGTTTCCAGTAGATATTCTGTATTCGTAATAAACGTTATCAAGTTACCATTGTTCACTAACTGGAAACACACATAAAAGGGATTGACGGTTTTTTAAACCGGTTTTTCAAATTAATAAGTATATTTAAAAACCCGTTTCTTAAATAAACAACTTAGATATATAAAAAAAATTATGAATTATTTAACTTATAAAATCTTACTTGACGAAACGTTGATTAGTTTTACAGTTTGTATAAATTTTAGTTATTTTACTATATTAAGTTTTGTAAACGTTTAGTTTATGTTGTTATATTTTTGTAGTTACTTAAATATTATATAAACTGT
Organism: Odontocerum albicorne; assembly: GCA_949825065.1. Classification (NCBI taxonomy): domain Eukaryota; kingdom Metazoa; phylum Arthropoda; class Insecta; order Trichoptera; family Odontoceridae; genus Odontocerum; species Odontocerum albicorne. Next base: position 9,152,946 of record OX463843.1, read on the forward strand.
AAAACTTTACAATAGGCACAAATATTTTTTTAAGATTAAATCATACATCAGTGTTTTTTTTAATACTTACTGGTATTTGAAAACCAGTTTTTCCAAAAATTGGAAAACCGTCAAACCGCATTAAGTCATAAAAAATTAAATGTTTTCATTGAACGGTAATATTTAAAGGAGTTTAAAGTATTATTGAAAAATGAAAGTCATTAAACTAACAAATTTTTTATTCACATATTGTTACAGATTCAATTTCCAAGCATCAATCCAAGATAACGTTTGTTTTCAATGCTCGCTGTATTATTTATATTACAATCCAACAAAATATTTTTTATTTATATGACAAAATAAATACTGAATATTGATCCATCATTCTATGTATATGTCCTCAACTGGATATGCAGTCTCGATGAATTTCTGGTAGAATCTTTGGAAAGCCCTCCTGTAAAAGGAAAAATATATTATTTTACATTGAGTATAAAACATTACCAAAAGATGCCACAGTATCGAGTTCCTCCCCATTAAACTATGTAATCTCTACCCAGGACATCACATCGCAGGCAAAAAAAACGTTTACTCATCAGTTGGTCAACAGTCTGGTAGTTAGTCAACAGTCTGGAGCTGTCTAGTAGAAGAAAGGTTCTGTCCACAGGAATATTCAGGTTAAAATACCCACTAAATCTTGGTACCACTTAAGAAACCTGTCCATACGAATTGTGTATGTCATATGCAAAATAAGAATACGTCACTGTCTGATAGGAAGCCACCCTTGTATAATCCAAATAAAAGAAATTCGATATTTCTCCCTCGATCATGTTTTTTCCGAGTGTCCTCTGCGCACCGCGTACAATCTTTGTTCAATTGTAAATGTCCCTCGTCCGTTCAAAATATCCACCTACTCGCATTCAATTCTTCATTACTTTATAGCTAAATAATATATCTGAATTTATTGTCCTAAATTCTTAAAATATTTAGAACTACGGTAATGTTGACTCGTTTATATTCTCATACTGCCTAATTTCCTTAAAAAAAATATTGGCACAAATCTTTCTCTTTATTGGATGAAATGCTTAATTAACAAATATTAGTAAAACATTGATATGAGCTGTGCTAACATTAGCTACGTCGATCTAGTGGCGTCAAATGACAGTTTTGCTGCATTTTAAGTTTTCTGCGAAAGTAATCACAACTTGCTAAACTATTTGAACTCCAAGCCTTGAGTCGCTTTATAAGTATATTTATTACGCTGCAAGTTATCTTCCTTTCTCCCGTGACATCAGAACTAAAATTCGCTGTCGTTAATATTCTTTTCACACTCAGGTGTGTCCCAGTGCGCCAGCGGTCACATTTACTACGAATTTTAACATTGAATGTGACCTATACGGCGCCCCTGAATATAATGCACACAAAAACTTCCAAAATTTTGTTTGAAAATGCAATTATTTTTAATAAACCTCCAGTTGTACATGAGCAAGCTATTACAGTTAATTTTTTTCAAGGATAAACTAGCCTCTACAATTAGGATAGGGGGTATAGAAGAGATTCCAGGGATAACATAATGAACGGGACCATCCATTTGTCACACTCTGAAAATTTATGAGGGTGCATTGTCTATGCAACATTGTGACCCTTTTTTTTGGAGCTATTGTCTCAGTAATCATAAGAGATTATTATGTTATGGCGTAACACTATAGCATATTACATAAATAAATAAAAAATATTATAAGTAATAAATTAGGCATACTACAATTTGTTTCGACTACAAAAGTTTATGTTGTATATACATATATTACCGTACGACGCCGCGTAAGTCACCGGTGACCTACGCTCACAATATCACCTAAAATCAGTTTATTTTTTAAAATAAATAATTATTTATGAAGCCTATATATGTATACATAATATAAACTATAATTTGTTTAGTGGCGCAGGTACTTATTTTCTCAAAATGTACTGCGGCACGGAACGTGTTAAGCCGCTGCAGGAAAAGTCCCTTTGGATAGTTCCTTATTCATCACTAAGTAACGCCGCGCTCATAATAAATAAAAATATTTGATTCTTCAAGCACTGGATGGGTTCTTATTTTGCCACCCCTTACAGCTAGGGTGGTGATGGAATTTATTTATATATAACATTATATTTAATTAACGACACAAGAGTGTCTTTATATACAAATGAACATGTGACAGGTTATAAAGTACTTAAAATTGTTGACAAATAATACAAAACTTTATCTTAAACTAACATGAAGATACAAAAAGCAGTAGTAATAATGAATTACAGTCATTGTTTTAAAATTATTTGATAATCTTTGAGAATTTTGTGGGAATTTTATGGATAGATATTGAGATATAGAAAACACATGGCCTCATTAGTAGAACGAGATGCAAGTTGCTTTGCAGAATTAAAAGCTTCATACATTTTGATGCAGGGTTACTCAACTCCAGAGGCAAATGTTTTCTTTATATTACATTATTTATATTAATAAAGGAGAGCACAAAGGGAATTGAACTGAAGCTTCCCTATCTGTTGGGATGTGAACTGTCAGACGTCACTTTGACGGTTTACCTAATTTTATTTATCTGTGATAACTAACGGAGACTAATCGGGGAATCAAGAATTTATCCATTTTTTAACGTTATCCAATCTTGTCAGTCATCCCCACCTTACGGTGTCTACGGTTTTACACATCCTTTGTATTTTTGAATTTATTATTCTTTCTTTGAGTGATTTACTAGCTAAACGGCTTATCGATCGTACCTTATTAGATGCTCAGAGGAAGACATGTCGAAAGATAGCCCCAAAGCCATCAGAATTGCATTTTTCTGGGCTGATACTGTATAGATCTGGTGTTGTGGATACGATCGGAATGGAATATATCCTCACTATACCTTCTGTAGTTATGTACTTATTTTTCCATACACTATATTTAAGCCATCAAGATATTGCAAGGGCTATGTTCACCTGTCCATCATTATACAAATCTTTGTGGTTAGGATACGACCAGGACCAAATATATTTTTAAAGGTTATTTAGTCAATTTCACGGTAGCACTTGGCAGTTAAGAATATGGGATGTAAATAATTCCTTTGCAAAACTCTTTCTTAAGTTCCGGACAATGTCTTATCTTAGAAGGTTTTCAAGAGATCTGGGCTCTCCAGCTTGTTGAGTGTTATATAAAGAAATCAATTTTGGAGATTTTAAAGGCAAACTTCTCACAGGGTGTATGCTTCCCCACGGGATATTTTTTATCAACCGTTTTGCAATTAGAGTATTTTTTTTTGTTAATAACGCTAACTGCTTTTGCTTATCTTTTTTTTAAATATCTTCAGGTATTTATGCCTGAAGTCTTTTACCTATTTTTCTTGCTGTTTCTATTTGAAATTTTCAACGAAGAACTACTTTATCTCTCTGCGAGTATTACCGGGTCGTCTATAAGACGTTCTAACGTTGCCTGCCTAATTCCACCTGAGACAGTTATGTTATTATTTTATCATCGAAACCTCTCTCAATATAATTTATTCTCGTCTCCTTGCAAGACTTATCAAGATGACCACTGGTTATTTGGGCAATGATGGAGGTCATATTTTTTTTGGGCAGACATATATTTAAATTGGTGGGTGCGCCGCGGATGTTGACCATAGAATAAGTATGGGATGGATGAAATGCAGATTGGTAACAGGAGTCTTGTGTGACCCAAAAATGCCTATAAAACTGAAAGGAAAGGTATACCAGACTATCGTTAGACCCGCAATTATGTATGCCTCAGAATGCTGGACTATGTACAGCTCCTACTCTAGGCAACTTGAAACAACATAAATGCGAATGCTTAGGTGGTCGGCAGCAGTATCACTAAAATATAAAATTAAGAGCTCATGCATTCGTGGTAGCCTGGGGGTCACTGACATAAATAGTATGCGGGAAGAGTGACAGCTGAGATGGTACGGGCACATAAGACGAAGACAACCAGACCATACTGTGAATCAGCCAATGTCTGTGGATCCAGAGGAAGACCAAAGAATTCCTGGATGACTCAATGCTCCAAAATCCTGCAGAGAAACGGCCTAGATGAAAGTAACACCCAGAACCGAAGAATATACAGCTTGAGAACGAGAAGAGCCGACCCCAACAGCCTACCTAGGCAATGAGTTGGGACAGTGCTAGGAAAAAGAAAAAGAGAGATATTTAAATTATTTTGTTGCTGATGCATGCTGGGCGTTTCTTGGATATCCATGGGTGTACGCAAACTATTTGACTACTCAATTTTCTTTTAGCGACTGAAGCAAACATTTCAGCATCAATATTAAACCTTAATCCTGTTGCCGTTTTGTGACCATTTAGACCATTTTCTCAAGTACTGGAATAAGAATTGAGTTAATAATTTGTAAAAGAATTTCCATACCTTATTATACTTTTATAATGTTAAATCGTTTTGCTGTATTCGACCTTAAGCAGCTAATGTAATACATACAATGTGCTACAAACAATTTATTTCCTTTTGTGCCGTAGGATCTTCGTAGTCGCTGATATATTTTTCGTTATTTGGTGTGTCACTACGGGAAGACTCCCTTAAGATTAGTTTAATATTCGTATCTACGAGTACATGATGTCACGCTCGGAGAAAAAATATGAATTTATATACTTCTTGTGGATCAGTGGTTTCCAAACTATATATTACTACGCCTCCCTTTAAAAATAATCTTATCGTGGCACCTCCCCTCCCCCCTTTATTTTATGAAATAATACAGACACATTTTTAATTGGTAAAAAATGTATTAATACAAAAAATAAAAACGTTATTGCCAGAATAATAAGGTTTTACTACGTACGAGTATATATATTCACTTTTAAATTTATTTGTTTTTAATGCGACGGATGTGCTTGTTTACTAGCACAAAGTTTATCAAATCTAGATGTTATTGAGAAGAATACTCTTTTTCTACCACTAAACGGACTCGATATTTGGATTTCATTGCAATTTTTTTTTAAAATAAATTTCTGTCAAACTTTCTACGTCTCTCCGAAGAGGCGCGCCTTCCAGTTTGGAGAACACTGTTGTAGATGGTACTGAGTAGAGAATTAGTATTGTTCCCTTATAAAGTGAAGGTAACGGTGGTGTCAAACGGAAATTAACTGTATTCTTTAAAACTAACTTAATAAAAATATAACGTACCCGACAGCTTCTGCCACTGGCCTTGTAGACTCGTGTCCTCTGAAAACATGGCACGCAAACCTCTGAAGAGTTGGGTGCTTGGTGATGAAGCCAAGATAGCGATGGTCTCTGGGGTGAAATGCGCAGAAAGAAACATTCTTCAAAGAATAAAAGTAATCGATGCAAGGGGTGTTGTCTCGTCGCTGAAACAGAATTATAACAATTCAATATTATTTTTTATCCAAACCTCACATTTTCCATTCTAATTTTACTGTTTATTTTTGTAAATCTTTCTTCGTACAATCTTTCTTCATGATGTTTTCTTTATTCTGTCATATATTGATTTTTTACACATCGTACACAGCGCTCTCATTTCTACTGTACAAGTATTTATCAACTTTCATAACTTTTTAATCCCTACTTTTTAATCACGTTCAAGTTCCGTTTGCATGTCCTAATATTTGGAATAAAATTCCATTATGAGCAATCTTGAAAAGTTTCAGTCGGTAAAAATTGTACTCGTATAACCCACATTTCACTATATTGTCAACTGTTATTCTTTCAATGAGCACTTCACGCAGACATCAGATGTTAACATGCTTCTTAGATACAAAATAATATCAACTTCAAATACATATTTTACAGGATATTTAGCCAATATCACGGTAGCACTTGGCAGTTAAGAATATGGAATGTAAATAACTCTTTTACAAAACTCTTTCTTAAGTTCCGAACTAAGTCCCATCTTAGAAGGTTTTCAAGAAATCTGGGCTCTCCAGCTTGTTGAGTTTTATAGAAGGAAATGAATTTTTGAGATTCTAAAGGGAAACTTCCCATAGGGTGTATGCTTCCCCACGTAATTTTATATTTTTTACAGTCGTTTAGAAATTAGTTATTTTTTGTAATTAACGCTGACTGCTTTTGTTTCTCTCATTTTTTTTAATATCATAAGGTATTTATGCCTGAAGCCTATTTTTCTTTTCTTTCATGCAGACATCAGATGTTAACGTGCTTCTTAGATACAAAATAACATCAAATTAATCTAATGTTTCGTTTTCAACTTTTATTTCACAAAATTACTCTTACTTCTTTTTTCAATAACCACGACTTTCTACTATTTATAATCAGCAATTTTTGTTTACACTTTCCTAACAAGAGTGCATAAACTTTCTTCACGTTGTACTATTATTATAATTTATACATTACATATAATCATAACATATATATTTGAACCTGACATTTTTATTTCACCTTTAAATACATTTCCATAAATGTGTGTGTGTGTGTATATTTAATAACCATGGTATCATTGTGCATTCTTGTTTGACGCCTCTAGAGATTTTGAACTAATTAGTTAAAACTTGATTAATTCTAATATTAACACTCCTGTGAAAATGATATATTGTATGATATAAATGTTTTAAAATGATATGACACAAATCTTTGCTCACTTCATGCTCTAAACTAAGAGTTCCCAAGCTTTTTTCGGCTGCAGACCCCTTTACCAAAAACTTTTAAAACCGTCGACCCCCTAGTCATTTACTTTACTTACTCAAATTACTAAGTTTGTACAGTACTCGATATTAAATATTTCACTAGATATCAAACTTTTCAATTAAATCACTTGTAATTAAGAATTGAAAAATATAAAAGGACTACGGATTATGGCATTATCTTGTGCAACGTTTAATATTGAAATCTGCGCTGACGAAAATTAAAGTAAAAAATACGAGCAGTTTTTTTTTAAATTTCTGACATGTATGAAATAAATATGTAAATTCAAAATCAATACAAATATTATTAATTAGATACCTGTTGGAATGATAGATATTTTGAAGTAACAAACAAACAGCAGTAGTAAGGGGATCTATTTTGTGCTGTCGTCGACCCTCAAAATTTTTTATTGAAACTATCAACCCCTAGAAAAATCAAATCAACCCCAGGGGGTCAATTTCGACCACTTTGGGAACTCTTGCTCTAAACAGTTTATTCCGTATCTTATTACTCAATTATCAAGTAAGTCATAAGGAAGTAATTTGTTTAGTCAAACACTGTTTATTTTACTTTATATAACGTTATAACCTTACCGGTCTCAAGGTGTTCACATCATCATCAGGGAGCACAAACAAGACTTAATTATATTAGAACTGGTATCGACATCCACGCTTCTTATGGTAAAATCTCGGGTTGGGGATGGTGGGTGAAGGGAGGCAGGATACAACTTCAGCAAGTAGCGGATTGTCTCCTGCCTCCCTTCACCCATAATCCACAGCTCGATGTTTTGCCGTTGTCGGTTACTGTTCAAACATACTTCAATCTTGTTTATGTTCCCCCGATGATGAGGTGAAAACCTGGAAACCGGTAGGGTTGTACGAGTACTATTATATAGAATTAAATAAACAGTGTTTTAATAAATTAATTACAATGTTTGTAAACGTCTACAGTGTTAATGCCTTAACCATAAATAATATTGTATAAACGTTTTTACACTCTCTTTTTATCCAAATCAATCAGTTTTATGTCGAAAAGATGTTACTATCATCGTTATTAGAAAAAAAATAATAATCCATCAATATCGTGGCCTGAATCGATTTAATATGTACATATTAAAAAAACGAAATACGAATAAATAAACAAAAGCCAACAATATGCAATAATTAAAAAATCTCTAGTATTCTCCATAAAACTGTATTGAGTTGAAATATGGACAATAAGAAAGAAGAAAGGAATTTTAATATGTTATTATATATGCCTTTGCGATAGATGCAAACGGATTGAATACGGACGCTCCAATAACATGGACCACAAGGTGCATCTACGAGTACATCTTAATCATCCAAGAATTGAAGATTATAATGACTTTCAACAACGTGCAGAAAAAGTGTCTTAATATAGGAGTACTGGAAAAGCTGTTGAGGGAAGGCGTGGAAAAGGTAACGGTTCCATGACATGGACATATCAAATGAAGGAGTTAACAGAATCATCTTTAGGCGCTGCATTTAATAGGGCCTCAGGTTGGGAGGGATGATGACAGGTGGTGAGTTGAACTTCAGATATAGCAAAGAGTTACTTCGTCTATCGTATTGAGCACGCGATGAAGAAGATACAAAAGAAATAAAACAACAAATAAAATAAATAAAATTAGATATATTACTTATAGTTAAGGCATTAACATTGTGGAAGTTTAAAGACATTGTAATTTGTTTTATTAAACACTGTTTATTCCACTTTTTTGTAACGGTATAACCCTACCGGTTTCAAGACTTTACTTTACAAATCCGCCTTAACAAATCGTTTAATTTATTCTGAAATGGGTAATCATTGTCACCGTGAAAACCACACATTTTCCATCGATTATGCCAAATTCTTACATATCAGTAGTAACGGAAATAAATTGGACAGATTATAGTTCAAAAAATCTAGGATGGGTCGTGTAGCGTTTTAAACGTCATGTCTCAAAGGGATGGGGTAAAACCTTTTTTTACATATCAAATAGTTTTTTATAAATCGAAAAATTGTTTTTCTCTAAACTGACGTTTTGATTCCCAATTTTCATTATACTGACTTTCTAATGTATTGTATGATTTGTATGTATCTTTAAATAGGCCAAGATCCACAATGAATTAATACTAATTACGAAAATTTCATTTTAGGTATAAAAAAATCGAAAATCCAATTTTTGAATACCCCATCCCTAGCCAATGCAGACTAACGTAGTGACTTTTGACAAACGTCACCAAATATTATTTGATTTTAACAAACTGCCACATTTTTGCTAATTTGTAACAAGATGTATTCATTTATCATTATTGTTAGTTTTATATAATGTATTTACCTAAATAACTTGCTATTTATTAGAATCGAGGCTTATATTAAAGTTGATAAAATAATTAAAATTACTGAACGTCGTTACAAGGTTGTATTGGGGCAAATTTGGCAACTGTCAAAGGACCCATCCTAGAATTTCCGAAGTATAGAGACCCTAGAAATTTCTAAGTCAGTGCATCGAGGTGAACATCTGGCAAACACATATGTCCCAAGAATCTCTCCGTTGCTGGCCAAGATTGTCTCATCCCTCCCTTCCCCCCCCCCAGTCCTCAACCCGAATGTTAACCGTTCGAAGCGTGTATCTCGGTACCAGTTCGAACATAATTCAGTCTTCTTTGTGCTCTCAATATATGTGTGTGCTCACAAAAGAAAGTATGTTTCACTTACCCCTGGTTTTGACCTATCGACCATCCTCAGACCCTGGTCAGACACCTCTAGGATGCATGCTTGAGACCTAGGCTCAATTTCCGGATCACCTACTATTTTTTTCACAGCCTGACAGACGACTCCCGTCCCCTTGTGTGCCAACGTTTCTACAGAACCTAAATACCTGAAAATTAAATACATATTAGATTAATTAAAAATTAAGATATTCAACAAAGTCAATGGGGGATTACAACATACGAGTACACATATCATATGTACTTGAACCAATGGGGGATAACAACATACGAGTACACATATCATATGAACTCGAACCAATGAGGGATTACAACATACGAGTACACATATCATATGTATTCGAACCAAACAGTATCAAAATCTGTTAAAGTGATAATCCATAACAGTATTTAGTACCAACTTTGATGTATGCGAGTGAAACGTAGACGTGAAAAAATATTGAAAACAGCTGAATAATTAAATGCTGTAGATTTGGGTGAACTGAGAATAATACACGGGGTGACAATGTATGATATAATAAGGAATGAACTGATTACTGACGACAGTGTTGAGTAAAATGAAGAAGAGCACTCTGAGAAGATGGTTTGGGCATGTAGAACGAATGGAGGAAGAAAGATTAACCAAAAAATATAGTTCAAGTGTGGATTGAAGACGTGGTAGAAAGTCTAAGGACAGTAAAGTTGGATCAAGAGAACGATATTAAGAACCATAGAAAGTCAGAGAAATCGTAGGGAGTTGTATGAAAAGGTGTACCATATGGATGTAAAAGGCGATTGTTGTGTGTTGAGATACGAAATGTTGGTGCTCTGTCCACTATGTCCACTCCAACAGGGAAATGACGTGATAGTATTTATGTATTTGCGTGCGTATTTGTTTACTTATATACTCGTAAGTGCGATGAGAAAAGAAGGATCTGAGAATAAATGTTGTGAAATCCAAAATCACCGCGTGATGGTATAATCGTCATCATCATTGTCAATCTGGGTAGATCCCATACTAGATGAAGGTCTCCCTAATTCGACTATAAATAATTGGGTGTGACTACAAATAATTCCTGATTTCATCCATCCAGCGTACCTTTTGTATTTTTCTAGGCCTCTTTATGCCTTTCGTGTACCATTGGATTATTTCAGATGTCCATTGGGAATCTGCAATTCTGACTACATGATCTGCCCATAGTCACTTCATGTAACTGTACACCTTTATTACATATATCTTTGTTATGTGTACGGACTATTTTAGTACATATATCTCAGCATACATCCCTCCATACTCCTTTGTGCGGTGTAAAGCTTTTGTGTATCTTTTTGCTGTAAGCGACCATGCTTCACAGTAAGTACTGGAAGAATACACTGGCTGAAGACATTTCGCTTCAAACAATTTGGGCAATCACTTTTAAAGATGTTATTCAAACGTTTAAATGAGCTCTATGCTAGTTTTTTCCCTTCGTGCTATTTCCTCCGATATGCCAACTACAAAGGAAACAAGTTGATCCAAATACACATATTCCTGGACAAGTTCCTGTTGCTTTCAATCTATATATTGTACAATTATTAGTTATGGGGTAGCAAAGCTGTTCGTGTGCGATGATATACATGTGTGTATTTAAGCCGAGCTACTGTACGACATTTAACCCTAAATTTTCGTATCATGTCCTGAATACTTTTATAAGATATTTTTTCTTCTCACCGTGCCTTTTTCCGTCAGATGCCAACCATCTTCATTGTTATCTCTATTTTGATTACAACTTAGTGGAACCTCATCCAAATAATTTGCATGGTTAGGTAAATCTGGCGAGCTTATTGCTATATAGAAATTTCTTATAACCAAATAGCTCATCTTGGATACATTAAACTGTTTTAATCTTTAACCGGTTTTATAAAAAAATAGCGTTTAATTTCAAGAAAAAAACAGTCACTAATCGCTATAAATTATTATAGAACTAGAGGATATAATTGCGTTTAAGGATAAGGAAGGTAATCAATCGCCAAATTATGATAAAAGGATATCATTGTAATGTTTGTTATTTATTTCCAATTCTCTATTAAAAATGTATAAGGATTGTGCGCGTCTAGTAAATCTTAAATGTTCGTTCCACAGTAAACCCGAATTAACCGCATAAATATAATTATCCAGTACTACACGAATAAATAAAAAAATACTTCCATACAATACGCCATTTCCCTCCTGAGTTAGACGGAGATAACAGAGCGCTAGACTTTTCTATCTCGACTAGTCAATTTCACCTTTTCCACATCTACATAACATATACCTTCTCATATAGCTCCAACGGTTTCTTTTATTTCTTACGTTTCCTTCTTTTAAAATATTCACTTGATACAACAATACTTGGTATTCCTCTATCACACATTCTACTCACATTTGCACTGTATTTTTATTTTGTAATAATTTCTATAATACATTCATTCGTTTCTTATACTCAAACAATCTCAGAGTATTCTTCTTCATCTTACTCAACACATCAGTCTAACATTTACATTTATTCTTAATCACTTCATTCCGTCTTCTATTATACATTATAACTCATGTATTCTTCTAAGTGCACACATTTCTACACGTATAAATGGTCACGTTTTTTTCAATTCATAATTGACATATATTATTTATAGTTAAGGAATTAACCTTGCGGAGGATTAAAGACATTGTAATTAGCATTATCAACTCCGCCTCCGTACGTAGATGAATGCCCTTTATCGAATGACTGAGCCGGTCCCAAGCCCGGATAAAGGAGGAGGGACTTCTTTCCTAATTTCCTTCCCCTACCTGTAAATATACCCCCCACCTTCAATCATCTGTTTGCTCATTTTATTTTTGCCCCATCCCTATCCATAATGGTACCCAACATGCCGGTGTGCTCCGATCGTCTCACCTCGGTGTGCCATCGGATCCAGTACAGCGGTGTGGCTGGTGTGTTTGCTGGTGTGCAACGGCTCATTCATTTAAAACAAGCTCCATAGGGCAGCTTCGCTTTCAAACAGAGCGAGAAAACCTAAACGCAAAAAACCTCACAGCGATGAGACTGCCGGCGGTGGAGGCAGGCCTGGCAGATTGGAAGTCTTTATTCGGCGTCTTTCATGTTGAGTGACCTGTGTTCGATGGGTCTCTCCCCGGGGGATTGAGGTGCAGCGCTGGGATACAGCAGCAGCACAGGTGACGGAGAAATCCTATTCAGGAACCGTTTTACTCCCCCTCTAACGAGTGAAGGGGCTAGAAAAGATGGCCTAAAACTAACCTGCCCTCTTTTTTATCTGCCTGGGTGAACACGCCAAGGGGATTGCCTACACTAATGGCTGCAAAAACCAATTTAACAATGGGTCAAATATTCGAGAACTTAGGCTTACAAAATGGAATGTGAGGACACTGATGGTCCGCGAAGCAAGTGACCGACCTGAGCGCAGAACCGCTCTTGTTGCGAATAAGCTAGCGAGATACAATTTCGACATTGCTGCATTGCTGGAGAGGGGCAGATTGTGCAAACAGCTAGTGAGTACACTTTCTTTTGGAAGGGTAAACACCTAGGAGAGCCGCGTATACATGGAGTTGGCTTTGCGGTAAAAACTAGAATGGCTCGAGAACTTACCCAACTACCCGTGGGTCATTCTGAACGTCTAATAATAACCCTGATAATGCCGATATTCTAAGTCAGAAACCTGGTTTTGGTCAGCGCATATGCTCCAACCCTGATTGAATCGGGTTCTATCATCAATAAGGAAAACTGATCATACTGGGTGACTTTAATGCGCGTGTTGGCACCGACTACGGAATTTGGAGTGGGGTACTTGGTAGACATGGTGTAGGAAAGGCCAACTCTAATGGAGTTATGTTGCTCACAAAATGTGCTGAGAATGAAATTGTGATTAGAAATACGCTATACCAACTAAAAGATAAGTAGAAAACTAATTGGCAGCATCCACGCTCCAAACATTGGCACTTGATCGATTTTGTGATAACTCGGCAATGCGACTGCGGGGATATCAGTGTGACTAGAGTAAGACGAGGTGCTGACTGTTGGACTAATCATAGAATGGTAGTCACAAATGTAGCCTTGGCCATCAGGTTCAGGAGGCACATGTTCCAGTCCAATATCAGGAAACTCAACACGGCTGGTCTGAAGGATGACCCAGTTTGAGAACGGCTTTGTGCGGTTGTTTCTGAGCGTATTGATGTCGGGTTGAATCGTAGTACTACGATTTCTCGGCCTGACAGTCTCAACCGAATTCTGTATCGGTCGTCTGTGACACGGTCACTAGAATATAGCCGGACTGGTTCCAGGACAACAATGAGGAGATATCTTTGCTGATTGATGAGGAAAAGGAAAGCATTTGTTCGTTACCTGCAGAATCCTAATCCCAGGACTACAAGGAAACATATCGAGTCAAGGAGGCAGCTGTACAGAAACGCACACGGGAATGAAGGCGAGGGAATGCTGGTGGCGAATGAAGGCGAGGGAAATACAGTCACCTGCAGATATAAATGACCAAAGAGGTTTTGTTTAGCCTCTGAAGAGAGTGGGGTCCTAAGAACTGTGCAGTCTTGCCTATAAAGAGTAAAGATGGGAATATTATGACTGGCGAAGAAGAAACAAGAAACCGCTGGAAGGAATATTACGCTGACCTGCTAAACCCGTTGCCCAATAGATCTGCGGGTACTTGATGAGATTCCTCAGTGCAGCCCATGCCTTAATCTTGATGAGAATCCAAGCTTTGCTGAGGTTTAGAACGGCAATTTAATGTCTGAAAAACTACAAAGCAGCAGGTACGGATGGGGAGGGATGGAGAGCCGTATATTCTCAAGCTGATGGCGTCTCAGCGGCTAGACGTGCTATAAACAGTCAGCGCGCTGCGAACAGGCGTCATCATGGTCGGGCGGCTCAGCGGGGTCAACATGTCTGTGACATTTGCTTTGCGGAAGTGCGCATCTAGGATCAGGTTGTTTTCACAGAAGATCACATGATTGACGTGGAAGAACGGTTCAAGATTGACGTTGGATTGGCTAGGGGATCCTTGGCTACGAGGCTCGACAACGACGATGACGACTTTGTTTTTATCAAACACTATTTATTCCACTTTATGTAACAATGTAACCCTACCGGTTTCAATGTTTTCACCTTATCATCAGAGGAGCACAAAAAATAAGTATTATTTGTGCTCTCCTGATGATGAGGGGAAAACTTTGAAACCGGTAGAGTTATACCATTATACAAAGTGGAATAAACAGTGTTTGATAAAACAAATTATAGTATCCGGCGGTAAGTAATACACATCGGGCTTAATAAAGAGAGCGTCGCTTTGTAGAGCGTCGTCTCTGTCGCACGATGCGCTAATAGTCCGTGCGACAGAGACGATGCTCTACAAAGCAACAGTCTCTTTCTTAAGTCCGATGTGTATTACTTACCGCCGGGTACTGTACTATCAGAATTAACATTTAAAAGTCAAAGAATTTTAATATGCCAACATTTTATTGGTTTAGGCATCTCGTCATTATTAACGATGTTATTTAATTTTTGTATTTTTTATTTCATAAATTGTAACCATGAGCTATTGTGTTGTCAAAAACAATAAACAATCGTTCTTAAACGGGTAATATTTCGTGCCCTCAATAAAATGCATTGTTCATTTCACAAGGGAAAACTTTCAAAGCGTTTAATTAAGGTTTATTCAGTTATATATTGTTAACACTTGTTCTCTTTATACGAATAAGGCTATGTCGAGATAAATTAATTATTTCCACTTTGTTGTACTATGCATTCAAACTATGGCGTAATGAATTTGAAATGTCGTTTTAAGTTTAATTTAATGTAAAGTAAAAATTGTTATTTTGATTGTGTTGGTATTGTGATGACGAAGCATTTTAAAATAATCAAAGCTGACTGTTCATAATGGAATCTCAGTTGTAACGTTAGGATATGTAAGCAAAACTTTAAAGTAATAAAACAGTAATAAACGTAAATCGATACATCTTTCCGATTTATAACTGAAGAGTATGCAGGGCGAGGTGTATGGATGCGATAGAAGCCAAATATGATTGCCAGGGTAGAATGAAGTGGTTGTGTCTTTCTATGGCGTGATGGTGATGATGATATTGATATAGCCTAATTCGTTAGAGCCGTTTAATAAACGTAGAGCCACCCTAAGGACGCATTGATGACTCCTAGTAAAGAGAACAAATCTATTCTCAAAACTTCTATATTTCCTTCAAACCCACAGCTATTCTAACATATATCATAGAACAAGTTTATAAATACAAAGATATTTATCGAAAATTAAAAGTTGTGTGTCTTTGATTTGTGGATTAAAATGTTGATCAATATTGATAAGTCGTTATCAATATTGATCAAAATTGATTGATTTATATATTATTTATAGTTAAGGCATTAATATTGTGGAGGTTTAAAGACATTATAATTTATTTTATCAAACACTGTTAATTCCACTTATTGTAACGGCATAACCCTACCGGTTTCAAATAAGAAATAAATTGGACAGACTAGAGGCCCTACAAATTTGTAAGTCAGTGCATCGAGGTGAACATCTGGCGAACACATATGGTATATACCAAGAATCTCTCCACTGCTCGCCGAGATCGTCTCATTGCCTCCCCCATCCCCCAGTCTCCAACCCGAATATTTGCCGTTAGATGCGTGTATCTCGGTACCAGTTCGAACAGAATTCAGTCTTGTTTGGGCTCCCCTGATGATGAGGTGAAAGCCTTGAAACCGGTAGGATAACACCGATACAAAAAGTAGAATAAACAATGTTTGATAAAATAAATTACAATTATTTATTTATTTTATTTAAATGTCATAAGTATAACCAAGAAAGAAATCTTGAGAGGTAAAACGTAGACACGAAGAAAGTACTGAAGAAATGCGTTCATTGAGAAGAATACATGGGTTGAGAATATATGATAGGATATAGAATGAAGTTATTAGAGATGAACTGAAGGCTTGATGTGTTGAGTAAGATGAAAAAGAGAACTGTGAGATGATTTGAGCACGAGAAACGAATGAAAAAATAATTACAAAATAAATAGCTCTGAGATGGTTTGTGCACGTAATGCAAACGTAAGGGGAAGACGTGACAGCGATGACCAAGGATAGTATGGTTGGATTATAATAATGATATTTTGAAGAAAGGAAACTATGAAAGGCAGAGAAGTCTTGGGAGGGATATGAAAAGGTGTATGAATGTAGAAAAGGCGAAGGATGTATGCCGAGGTAGAAAAGTCTGGTGCTCTGTTGTTTTTGGTTGATGGTACATACGAGTATGTATCTAATCTTGAGAGTATTGAGGGATATCGAAAGAATGAGTTCTGAAAGACTTACAAAAAAAATGCATGTATGTTTGAAGGAATGGTTCATGTAGACCGAGAAAAGAATGAAATAATGAAGTGGAGGAAATTATGACTAAGGGAAAGAAAGTTTGAGAAATAGAGTATACGAATATGTGACGAAATATACAGTATACGTATGAACGAAGAGAAAGCTGTGTGTGGTTAGGGAGATGTAGAAAGTTTGATCTTTATGTACAAAGAATTTGTAGATATCATTTAATACTCATTTAGAACGTTGTAATTTATTTTGATCAAACACTGTTTATTCCACTTTTTTGTAACGGTATAACCCTACCGGTTTCAAGGTTTTCACCTCATCTTCAGGGGAGCACAAACAAGTCTTGTGTGTGCTCCCCTGAAGATGAGGTGAAAGCCTTCAAACCGGTAGGGTTATACCGTTACAAAAAAGTGGAATAAACAGTGTTTGATAAAAATAAATTACAATAAATTACAATGTCTTTAAACCTCCATAACGTTAATGCCTTAACTATAAACAACATCATTTAGAACGTGTTAGTTTAATTTGTTGTAGATCTTTGTGACAATCTGAATCGTCAAGAAGATTAAATTATAATATACTCGTAAAAGTCATGCGACGGTACATATTCAAAGAGTTGGACTCCAATTTAGTGGCGTCAAAGGATAGTCTTCCGCTGTTTTTTTTTAATTACCGACCTGAAGGATCTTTCTTAGTTTATTCATAGCGCTTTGAGTCATTTCCATTCTTTTGTGAACTTGAAGCCCGTCAACACTTATATTCTTTTCACACTGAGGTGTGTCTTGACAAAGAAATTTCTCTCTCGCAGCAGTTCTTTCTTCGTTGCAGCGTAATGCCATGCTTTAAATAGAAGTTGATTTTTATCATCTTTTTCACTGAATATGAACTTATTTTTCTACCTCTATTGTTGATTGTCCTTTTCATTTTATGATGACACTTGACGTAATATTTATGCGTCATTTATTATTATTATCTTCATAATTTAACAAAAACTTTAATAATAGTTGCTTTCTTATCAGTTCAATTGTGAATGACTAACTTTTAAATTAAGATCTACGCAAAATTTTAATATAAAGAAGCACACATAATTTTATTTTTCAACATTTAATAAAAAAATATTACATATAAATTTTCCGCTTATAGATCCATTGTTAATTTTTTTAAACTGAATCAGTTAAAATTTTGGTTTATCTAAAATTGTATTTTTTTTAAATTGGTGATATTATATAGTATTGGCTCATATAATTGCGTAATGTCTTTAATTTGGTGGCACAAATCATCCTTGTTTGGATGGATTGCCTATTTAAAAAAAAAGAAATATGAGCTTTTTTACGAAACAAGCAATAAATTTATAACACATGGATTTGAAATCTTAATAAGAAATTCCTTCTTTCACACAAATTCTTTGTTACTTTTTGATACAGTATTTTTTTCTAAAGTAGCTTATTAGTACTTTATAAAGATATGTTGAGAATATCCAATCTCACTTAACACAAGGAATAAAAACTGGTGAATTTTTACTGAAATTACAAATTGCTCACTCAGAAATCATGAGCAGTACTGAAAAATCCAATCATCTGTATAACCCTGGGCACCCTTTGTATAACCACCAGCTTACAACCCTTTGGTTAAAAATCAAGAGCAGTATGCCTCTGGAACAACTACCTGCTGTTAGTAAGATGAACGAAAAGAACAACGAATTTCAGGGAGTGCATTTTTCCTGTTAAGTCATTACAACCTAGCTTTGAACTGTTCAGGAGTGTCTAAAAATATCTCAATAGGCTGTGAACATGGACAACACAGCAAAATAGTGAATATTACATGATGGATCGACTAACATATGTATCTGCGGTGAGAAGCAATTCATGCGACACTAGCTGCAGTGCCCCAGGAGCTCGATGTCTTGCATCGAAAATCACATGATTCGTGGAACGTGCAACGCTGCCGAAGTGTCAGAATTCTGAACGGAAAAAAAATGTGCTTTTACACGATAAAAATAAGACCACTGTCGTATCGTGCTTTTACACGATAAAAACTGACTACGAATGCCATGAAATTTTCTTACAAACCTCAATCGTTAAATAAAAAAATAAGCTGTATAATTAACAATTAAAAGAAAATATATGTACTTACCCTAATAAATATCGCTCTCTTTTCACTTGTACATTTGCAGGATCAAAATCGTTATAGTCCATGTCTACCGCATAAGCAGATGGAAATATCCCTTGTCTTCCGGTCCTTAAATTGACTCCTGAAAAAAAAAAACATT
Organism: Odontocerum albicorne; assembly: GCA_949825065.1. Taxonomy (NCBI): domain Eukaryota; kingdom Metazoa; phylum Arthropoda; class Insecta; order Trichoptera; family Odontoceridae; genus Odontocerum; species Odontocerum albicorne. The sequence continues at coordinate 9,171,939 of OX463843.1, forward strand.
TTTTGACAACAATCCTTTCAGATATTGGTGAGAGAGAAACTAATCGGAAATAAATATATAAACCACAAAATATATACTTTCAATTTGTGTTTACATATAAATATTTACATTCTCAAAAACTTTGACGTCCTTTGTAGCCTGGTAAGTTAAATCCGGGGTATTCGGTTTCAATTCACGATGTTAAACAAAAAAGAAATAAGAAAAAGGTCCAAATCTTGTTAAAGGGGTTGTCTAGTAATAATACACGTTAGACGTGCACATGTAGTGTTGATTGTCCACATAGGACTGCAATTCCAACGCATAAGATGGCGAACTGTGAGTTACTCCCCACATCCAGTGGTTCTTAACCCGAAGGCTTGATTTCTGTGCATGAATACAATATTTTTTAACGGTCACGTTTTTCAGCATATTTGCATCATAAATTCAAATACATTGTGAAGGGTACCGTACGAATGACAGAATTTGAGTTTTTGAACATCAAATATTACATTACTTATACGATATTTCGTTGCAACACAGTATAATTTTATCTCCATTGTTTATGCTTTCTATATTTGCAGAAATTTTTTTTAACTATTTATTTTATACTGATTGAAAAGCTCCCATCCAGGGATGTGCGGAAATAATTACTTATACTTGTTAATTGTTACACCTACTTACATTCTATCCCATGAAATCATATTCCTGGTGGGCAGAGATAATCGAACGCCACACATTCCGGTTCTTAAAGACATCCATCTCCTCTACCACATCCATAGTTCGTTCCATAAAACTACTCTTCATATTGTTCACAGTATCCTCTTTCAGCATGCAACTTTCGAACAGCCTCTTTTCTTTGCTCATCTTCGTTTAGCCATATATATTTTCTTAGTCATTTTATTCTCGCTCGTCTCTCTCACATCCACTTCATTTCCTTACTGCAACATTTCAAATATTATCTATCAATATTTTCCTACACATACTTCTCAATGATCGCATATCAACTGCAATATGAATTTCTTTTAATATACTCTTATTTCACTATCTTATTTTTTTCGTAACAAAATTTTCATTAAGTACAGGATATTTTGAAAATATTTTTAGATACAAAATATTTCTTATTAATACAGAGTATGATTCAAATATAAAGTTGCCTGGTTAAGGACCTTTTAAAATTTTAACTCTTGATGGAAGACTGTCGCACTCTTGATAATGCCAAATATAATTGGCCATCGCCAGCGGCGGCCGGTCCCGAGGTGCGCTGACCACCAACGCACCTCGAGACGCTGAGCGAATATGAAATATCGCTATCTCACGGTTAACTGTATGTCTTTGTCTGCCCTATATGAATTTGCGTTTCCGTCCGGTGCGTGCTGGAGATCGCTCCGGTAGTATTGGCAAACTTGGCCGGTCAATTTGAAAGGAATATTTTATTAATTTTTTTTAATATTTTCACTTAAATAAAAATCCTCGTACTATTTGTTAGTATTCTTATACATATTTAATCTATACAAATATTTAACATTTTTGTAAGTCATGTTTGCGAATATGTAATTTCATTATTGCGAATTATTTCTCCGGTTCAGCGCATCAACGCACCTCTAGACCGGCCGCCGCTGTATGGCCGTGTATTATGGCCGTGTAATATGGCCGTGTATTATGGTTAGAATAATTATTCCTTTTCCAGTATTTGTCCCTGCGACTTGTTAATAGTCATATCAAACGTGAGTTTAATCGGAAATTGCCTTCTTCGGAGAATAAAAGACAAATTTGGATTAACCGGTGCCAAATCTATCTTTGGGAAATAACTTTATCGTTTTCTTCTCTTCCCGTTAGCACTTTGGTTACAAAAAAACAATTAACTTTTTTTCACCGTAACACATGTGTTACGAAAAAAATTATTTAATAATGGATAATTGCACAATGTGTCATATTAATAAAAGACAATGAAAATACAACATTGTGGCCAGAAGGCTATGAACCCACAACTCTGTGCGCTAACAACTTACGCCACCGCGAACGAATCTATATTTTCTTTTCTTATAAAAATATATTTTCGATTTTTAGAAAACATATGGATTTATTTATGACTTGAAAATGCTTCAAGCGAAGAAATGCAGACTACTTATGATAGAATATTAGTCCCGACATTAAGATATGTAAGCGAAACTAGGACGTGAGTATAATGTGATGAAATTATGATAAATATGATAGAAATGAAAGCCTTGCGTAGAATATGTGGAAAAACAATTTATGAGAGAATAAAAAGAAATATATTAGTAATAAATATGAACTGAAAGAAGATGAATGAATGATAAACGATTTTCATAAATAATTTACTGAAGTAGTATAAAAGGGACGAGAAATTTGGAAAGCTCTAGCAAAACGTGATCAGTTTCTGAAAGAGGGAAGAATTTCAAGTCAGTATAATAAAAAAAAAGTATGCATGTGTTACACCTTGTATTAACCTTGTCACAGAGGTGAAAGATGTGTGTAAAGATTTAATGAAAACCCTTTCTCTCTACCTACCCCAAAAGGGACATGGAGTGATGGTGATGTTAATGAGGATGCTTACAAAGCAGAAATAATAAAATTATGAAATAAATTTTCCTTTCCTTCTTTTATTGGAAACCGCTAATTAAATTGTGAAAATTGGATAGAAACCGCTAATTAAATTGTGAAAATTGAAATAAGTTGTATTCGAACTGAATTTAATTTTTCCCGATATTGACCGCATTTCCGTCTTATACCCATCACAATATTTCCATAAATAACCGTTTTGCTTACAGAGAGCTGTTATTCTTAAATTTATTACAGGACAAATAACCTTACTTGTCCTGTAATAAACTTAAGAATAACTGGTTTGTTTTTACAAAATAAATACTCGTATATGGGAATAGTTGAACATTAAGTAAAAGCTTCTTCTTAATCGTGTTATTGGCACGACCAAATGTACATTTAGCTTAGAGTAACGCTATCTCGCCAGATTGGGTACGATAATGGATAATTGGCAACATCAATGAATAACTGGTGACAGTAATGGATAACTGGCGTCAGCACTGGATAACAGGCGACAGCAATGAATAACTGGCGACAGCAAAGGACTAAGTCATCAGTTGGAAACCTCCACCTAATGAGGGATTCTAACATAATCGGCGACATCAGTGAATAATCAGCAACAGTCATGGACAACTGGCACGACCCAAATGCACATTTGGCGGACAGCAATGTCATTTAACAAATTGGCGACAGCAATGGATATTTGGCGACAGCAGTGAATAATTAGCGAAAACAATGGATGGTTGGTGACAGCAATGGATAACTGGCGACAGCAATAAATAACGGGTGACAGCAATTGATAAATGGCGACAACAATGAATAATTGACGACAACAATGAATAACAGGTTACAGCAATGGGAGGAGTCTTCAGTCGGAAATATTCACCTAATGAGGGATTCTAACATAACTGGTGACAGCAGTGGATTACCGGTCACATTCATTGATAACTGATTACAGCAGTAGATAACCGACGACGGTACTCAATTACCGGCGACAACAATCAATGGCTGGCGACAAAAATTAATAACAGGTGACAGCAATGGAATGACTATTTAGTCGGAAATCTTCACCTGGTGAATAATTCTAACATACTTCTTAAAATATTAGACCTGTCACGAAGATTGTGTTGTACTCGGAATCGTTTAGGCCTGACCACGGTTCATACATTTTGCTTAGGTAGGGGGTTTATTGATTCCCCGTTGAACTCATGTGGAATTCCAAAGTCGGTCGGTCACTTGGTAACGGAGTGTCTAATATATTGGATGTTAACATAAGTTGTGTCCGTTTTTTTTTTCAATTTAAAAATGAGCACCAAAAGTAAAGGTTATACGTCATTCCAAAGAAAATGTTCTGCTCTACAATATATTGTATTTGCTTTTATGTTACATATATTATTTTATTTGATTACAAGCCTTCAAAATGGAATGTCAAGTAGACGAAAGTGAGCATTTAAAAGTGAGCACTAGAAAAGTCTGCCACTCTTTTCTCTTTGCCTACCTCGGCAAAATACGGCGTGAAGGTATGTATGTATGCATGAATGTATAACCAAAGGTGAAAAAAGCATCTCTCATATTGTTTAAAACGTGATAAATTTTCGTTTATGTCACACTGAGATAAAAGTTATAGAGAAAAGTAGATACACACAAAGTTTTGACTAAATGTGTCCGTGAAACTATGTAAGGTATCTTGGGGGTCGCAAACAATCTCCAAATGGATTTTATAACACGCAAAGGAATAGGGGTTGCTCGGGATCCAAACAAATTCACATAAATACACACCACGCTCCTTCAATTATTCATGAAGCTGGATCCATACTCTAGCCACCTTAATGGGGATTGGACAGGAGTTGGAGGCTGTTGCGCAATTCGATAACATCTCTTCCTCTTATTTCTGGATAAACAAGTTTTGTTTTTTCCTCTGAGAAGTTGTTTTTTTGCAATATGCAACTTTAATATTGTAGTTTAAGTTGTTGGATGACATTGTTCAGAATGTTTAGTTATTTAATACTTCATTGAAAAACAATCGGAATGGCTTTATTGCCCTCTTCCAATCAACTAGACAAAAGTAAATAAAGCAAGTTACATTGGCCGCAAAAAACATTCAAATGATTATTCTCTTTATGAAATTTTGGTCATATACTCGTACATATTAAAGTAATGTGAGCTTTCATCAATCAAAGGAAAACGAAGGGATGACGGAGAGAAAAGATATATCAGGAATGGAACACGTTATATTACTGAATAAAAATTGAGAGTTTTTTCAGTCGCTTCTTAATGCATTCCAATGTTTCATATTTATGATAAACTTCATACTTAAAAATCTCATTTCGAGTATGTTAAAATAATTCATTCTATTATTCTCGTTGACTTATAACATTGATATCTGTTGAATCCTAATCTTAATAATATGGACAGAAAATGGGAGAATGGGAATCATGATTGATGAAGAAATTTAAGTATGATCTATGAGCAAGGTTTTTACAGTATTTATCAAAAATTATTCCTTACCAGACAACATTATACTATGCGTATCCAGAAAATAAGTCTACTGAGGCTCTCACGACCGGATGGATTTTATTTTCGACATGTTGGCTACACTTCTTTAAACTTTAAATAAAAAAAAATTGTAACCTATAAAAATTCAGTACACTTACTTTCTGGATATGCCTCGTATAATCAACTTCCTTCCATATTTTCCTTGAGAATCTTTCTAGTTAGGAAACTTTCTAGTTGCTAAAGACATTTTTTTTCACTCTGCTTAAAACACGGTAATCGATACCGAAAACTATATATGTTACTATGAAATAAATATGTTTTTTTTTTTAATAAATTGCTACAAAGCAATTTATTTGCTAGATGCACTTCCATTATTGTTCACGTATAGCGATAGGAAATAAATTCAAAGGGGTATTAAAAATATATACTCGAATCGGACAAAATCAAAATCTGCTGAGATGACAGCCCACAACAGTATTTTAGTATTAAGAGTATCGGAGAGAAACGTTATTGTAGAAAAATACTGAAAAGAACCGAATAAATGCTGTAAAAAATACGTGCACTCAGACAAACTCTCATAGGACAATGTATAACAGAGTATAAAATAAGTTTTTAGGGATGAATGTTAACTTAGGGATGAATGTAAACTTAGGGACGAATGTAAACTTAAGGTTAATTTGTTGAGTAAACGAAGAAGAACACTCTGAGATGGTTTGAGTACTAAAAATAAAGAAGGACTAACGAAATAAATATACAGTAGAAATGTGAATGCTTGGTAGAGGAAGATTCAGGAAAGTATAGTTGACGATGTTTTGAAAGAAGGAATTGGAAGAGTAATCGTACGAGTTGTATGAGAAAGTTTGAATGAATGGGAAAAAGACGAAACGTATGTATTGAGATAGGAAATGAAATGTGATATATGTGTGCATATTAACTAAAGTGGAATTAAATAATAAAGGAATAAGGTAATACGAAAAACTGGTTTCATGTTTTCTCAGCTAGAATAGAAAAGAAGATTAGTTCTACGTTTTCTTAGCCTAGCCTGATATAGATATTTTTTCTAGCATCTTGAAATTTAAATCCATGTCGATTTAAACTCTGTTGGTAAAAGTGTTGTTTTTTGGTTGCACGAATGCTGTTCGAATCGATTCCAAACAATCAAACCTTTTTGAAAATATATATTAAAATTATATCAAGACTGCGAAAATCAATGTGTCATAAATAGGTCACGTCGCTATTAAACAGGGGTTCATGCCAAGGCGATAAAATGTCGCTTAGTTTTTCACACTTTGTGTGGAGTGTATTAACAATGGGTGTGTCATTTTTGTGGCTGCAGGTTGAACAATTTATATAGGGAAATTATTGGCTTTAAAATGTATTTGTGTGTAACAAAAATTATGAACGAAAGCAAAATAACGGCTAGAGAAAACCCCGCAACTGTTGAGAGTATGACGATATATAGTTCACTCGGGACATTTGATCAGAATTAATAATAATAATAAAAGTACAATTTATATAGCGCCGTTTAGAGAGCAGAATCACCAAAGGGCACTCTAACTTGGGATTCAAAAGCACTATTATTGACACATTAAAGTGATTACGAAAAATAAAACAAGTTAAATAGAAGGATAGTGACTGCTGCCGTTAGAGTAAGAACTTTCCTGCAGTTTGGAAAAAAATATTTAGTAAGAAAACCGCAAAAAGCGATTGAAGACGAACTATTATACTATCGCAAAAAATATTCCAAACAGTATTCATTTGTATAAAATTCGTGAACAATATAATATATACACGTATACTTAAAATAAAAGTGATATTTCATCAATCATTGTAATAAGGAAGGATATTGGTGGATAGAAAAGAAAAGTCGGGAATGAAATACATTACGTTACTGATTTTATATAAAGCCTTTTTCAGGCGTTTTTAATGACAATGACGGAGCGAGTCTAACATTAGTTGGTAACTGGTTTCAAAGTCTCACTACTTGGACACTAAAGGCCTAATAAACAACCTCTACTTGAGCGAAGCGCAAGTCCATGATCGAAAAGCCACTGAATATTCTCAGCGAGATAATAGGGGACGACGGGTCAGATTAGGATATTATACAATAGTTACAGTATGTGAATTTCACGTTTATTCCTCACGTTCTAACAGTTCAGCTTCTTTTGGTAAAAAGGGATGTGGTCGTAATTTCTCAGATGAAATATAAATCTCAGACGCTGAAGACACTGTAATTTATCTTACTGTTCCTCAGTAATATTCAAATAAGTCTGTATTTATTTATTTATTTTATTATATTTATTTTCCACATGACAAGAAATATATAATATAACTTCCTTTAACACTTGCCACCCTGTGATGGATAGCGAGTGACCAAGACTTATATTTTATTTAATTATTCGACGTTTTAATACATATTACTCGTAAAATGATTTTTATAGCTAATTACAAAAAATAACCTAGCAGATTTGGCCTAATTTTAATTTAAAACATAGATTTTTCACTGGACGCTTAGTGTCCAGCACCGTGGCTGGCGGAATTATTTAGCACAGTAAGGCAAGTGTTAATTACTGTAGTCGGGTTGGTTAGAAAATATTGCCGCCGGGCAGTACACCCGTCAGATTGTTTTACAATAAAATTCTAACCTTTTTTTTTCTAACGATATCTATTCTTCGCTTATCTTTTATAATTCTCATCGAATTTCTTGACCACTCTTGGCATCAATATATTTTGTGTTCATATTGAGAATATGTGTTTATCTGTCAATTGTGTTTTGGGATTGTGATAAGAGTCTCTAGAGCATTTGATGGTGGCGCTGTTATGAGATCGATTTATTATTCATTGGTTCATAGAAGATTGGAGTGCGACTCAATCACATAAAACCCGAGAGGAATTCAGAACTCTCTAATAGTTGAGTGAGTTCGAAAGATTTCTCCGATGTCTTTATTGTAAATATAACGGATTTAATCCATAGCTCAATTCCATATGTTTAATGGGTATTCTTGGATATAACTCATTTAGTGTTAGACGTTTATACATATATAAATTGCTTACAACAAAAATAGCAATTTTTGATTGACAAATATTTACACAATCGTAAAAAAAAAACATAGTTTTTGATGTCATATTCAGACACCAAACTGATAAGAACATAACCACTCGCACACGGAACGACCTCGTTGAATACATTTTACTATGTCTTCTACATCTTGGTAAATACATTGAAGATTAAACTTCTTTATAAACATTGTAGGCATAATTGAGCCACTTCACAGGAAAGCATTAGTATCATTAGTCCTGTGGTCATTAAATTATATTAAGAATTTCATTAATACATTTTTTTTCTTGTTATTTGATATAATTGGATTAAAGCTGTAATAAATGTTAAATAAAATAAATAAATATACAAACAGTGTATCTTATTATTAATTTGGCGTCACAAACACAATGCCCATTTGATGGTAAAAGGAGTTTTATCTATAGTATTATGAAACATTTGATGGTAAGGAGTTTTATCTATTATGAAACATTTGATGGTAAGGAGTTTTATATTGTATATTATGAAACATTTGATGGTAACGAGTTTTATCTATTATGAAACATTTGATGGTAAGGAGTTTTATATTGTATATTATGAAACATTTGATGGTAAAGAGTTTTATCTATTATGAAACATTTGATGGTAAGGAGTTTTATCTACTAGGCGTATCCAGAAAGTAAGTGTACTGAGGCTTTCACGACCGGGTGGATTTTATTTTCGACATGTTGGCTACACTTCCGTGTAGCCTGACCCTTCCCCTCTACACGAGACCAGTTTGAGGTCAGTACGTTGAGAAGTGTCGACGCGACAACAAGTTTCGTGAAAAATGTCAATCCAATCTCCCGCCAAGTGCGAAATAAATAATGCCGGGTAAGAGTTTTTGAGGCGCTGCAAACTCCATGGAGATGAGTTTCTCCGCTCCATTGTTACTGGAGATGAAACTTGGGTTGCACACTACACGCCTGAAACCAAAAGGCAGTCTCAACAGGGGAGACCATCAACTCTGCAAAATACTGTGAGACCCTAAAAAAATTGCGGAGGGCGATTCAGAACAAGAGGAGAGGCATGCTGACAAAGGGAGTCTGCCTGTTGCACGACAATGCCAGACGGAACTGCTCGCCTCGTTTAAATGGGATGTCCTGAACCATCCCGTGCATTACCCTGACCTAGCACCTTCAGATTACTATCTCTTTACCTCCCTGAAGCTGCACATGGGTGGAAAAAGGTTTTCAACCGACGAGGAGGTAAAGGAGGAGGTGGAGAAATGGACGGAGGGGTTGGCGGGAAACTATAGTACTTCGAGAAAGACATCAAAAAGTTGATACCCCGCTTCACCGCCTGCATTGAGAGGAACGGCGACTATGTCGAAAAATAGCTTACATATGTACTACGGTAACCACGTAATTTTTTTGTTTAAATAAAAAAAATTGTAACCTACAAAAATTCAATACACTTACTTTCTGGATATGCCTCGTATTATGAAACATTGGATGGTAAGGAGTTTTATCTATTATGAAACATTTGATGGTAAGGAGTTTTATCTGTTATGAAACATTTGATCGTCTTCAGGAGAGAATTCCAATGCGAGTACAGTACGAAGTTCCAATAACACACAATATAATAATATTAAAATGAATATTTATAAAGACTTCTCAAAGGTGATTTCACTCGCGATTCAAACCCACTATTATTGAGAGATTGAAAATATTACGAAACAAATATACAAGTTTAGTATAAGAATTTTAATTAAGAAAAACATATTTAGTAAGAAAACGTCAGAAAACTTATCAAGGAAAAACGAATTATTACAATGAAATATTTGTAGATCTTCTGAGTATAACATATAACATGTTGTGTATAACATATGTATATTGTAGTGATCTAACGAGTATTTCAACATATTTAGACTTTCCAAAAAGGATTGTCTTTAAGGGATTTCTAAAGCTTCACACGCCACCTATTTCTCTAACACTATGAAAAATACAAAATGTTAAATAAAATTACATGACGACTTCTGGTGTTTTATGAACAATTAATTAATTAAAGAATTTTATTTAGGTTCTATGTGATATTTTACAACAATAAATAAACGATTCAATTGAAATATTACTCAAGAAAACAAACAATAACCCAAAATTAAAATTATAATTTCATTAAACATTACGCTACAATAATATTACTGTTGCAATAAAAAAAATATTATTTAAAAATTACGAAAAATGCAATATTATCGACTATATTCAATCTAGAAACGGACTATAAATAAAATGGAATATTGTGCAACACTCAAATAGCCGAAAACCTAATAAATTTGAAATTATTATTAAAATTCTAACAGAGAAGAACAGCCCACGTCTGACAGTTACATCAGTGCCTGGGAGAAACATGGCTATTTTTTAATTATATACTGTTGCTAAATTGTTAGGCAGGGATGATCCCTGCCTTAGCAATTGTTAAGCAATTGCTAAGGCAGGGATGCTCTCTGTCACCTGTTCTTTTTAACGCCTATATACAGAGCGCGATTGACGACTTGAGAGAGAGAATGAGTCACAGAGAAGGTGTAAAGATACACGGGCAAAAGGTGGATATGATAAGGTTCGCTGACGATATTGCTATGGTTGCTGAAAGTGAAGAGGAACTACAAGAGGCCTTAACAACTATGGAAAGCATTCTTCAAAATAACTACAGTATGAAGATAAATAAAGACAAAACAAAGCTGCTGACTGTAGGCCGAGCGCAACACCAGATGAGAATAGTGATGTCGGGTAAACCACTAAAGAACACCAAAGAGTTTGTCTACCTCGGGAGCAAAATAACATGGGACGGTCGGTCTAAGAGCGAGGTCGACAGCCGTATACATCAGGCCAGACTTGCATTTAATAAAAGGTCGAAAATAATAGAATCAAATAATATAGACCTAAAACTGAGAATACTCCTCATCAAGACCTATGTATGGAGTATCTTGATGTACGACTGCGAGACATGGTGCCTATCCGAAAGAGATAGACGGAGACTAGAGGCTTTTGAGATGTGGTCCTATAGAAGACTATTAGGAATTTCCTGGAGAGACCACATCACGAATGAAGAGGTTCTCCAACGAATCGAAGGAGGAAGGCACCTGCTCAGGATCTTGTCCGAAAGGCGTGCAAGATGGATCGGTCATATAATACGACAAGAGGGCCTTTTGCATGCCATAATGGAGGGTATGACCGAGGGGACAAACTCTAGGGGACGCCCACGCCGAGAGTACCTGGAGGACCTGTTGGTGGACGTGCGCTGCTCAACATATACAGATTTAAAAAGAGCCGCACAGGACAGGGAGGAATGGAGGAGAAGAGTTGAAATTGCTGCAAACCAGTCTTAGGACTGCAACCACAGAGAGAGAGAGAGAGAGAGAGCTAAATTGTTCATTTTAATTCATTCTGACCTCAGCGCGGCCACAGTTGATACTTGAAACAAGACAGTACTGATTGAAGCTTTTGATATCCTAACGAAGCCTTCCGCTACCAATAAAACGGTTCTATAAGCATACAATTCTAAGGCATTCGTATAGATTTTGATATAGCACTATTTCTGTCAGTATTGTGTTAAGTAATGACTAGTGTGTTCTAGCAGAGCTAGAACGAGATTTTTTTGGCGCCTGGGGTATCCATTTGTAACCGCGCCCCCTCAATATAAAATTTTGGGGAGCCGGGCCAATTTTTTTCTGAACACATTCGGGAACGGGTAAAACTCATGCTTTATTACCTTATTATTCTAAGAAATCACTCCTACCAGTCTTAAAAAAATGAAAACTATGGATTTAAAATTAAAAATATTAAGGGATATTCACCGAGACGCCAGAGTTATTTAATCAACTATTTTTTTAAGCTTTAAAAATCCTTTATTAAATCACTTAATAGCATCGTATCCGGTTTAAACACGTACGCTGAACTGCAGGAGGCACCCCCCATTGTGGGGTGAGGGAAGTTGCTGCAGCGATCTTTGTGTACGATTTGGTCGTGACACACGGTTTAAACCAGTGTGCACACTTTACGTGACTCATGTTCTTTATGCTTCTGTTCTTTGACCAACCTCGTGTGGATGTTTGGTTAGTATTATGGACGTCGCTTTGAGCATTATTTGAAAACAAACTTTGAAACCAGCAATAAAGTACACTTCGTAATTAGTCAAATACACTTTGTGATTGGTAAAACATAATTATGTTTACGTAATACTAAAGCCTTTGTCGTAGTCTGACTGGTTTACTAGATAAACAAACTAAAACGGGGATTGATGATAAGGGTGATTATAATAATACATACATATTGTATTGCATTACACTTTAGTTGTATATAGTACAATCTGCCGGACTTATTGTCATCTCTTCCAACCAACCAGAAATATATTAAAGAAGCTTTAAGTGAAAACCAGACTAGAATGATTTAAAACAAAATCTAAGTTCCAGCGAGATTTGAACCCGCAACCTCCGGGTTGGGAGACAGGTGTCTTACCAACAACCATTTTATCACATATTATCCTTTCTTCGTCATATGCTTCACATCTTCCACATCCTTCTTAAACAATTACGATTTATCTGACTGTCTACGTTACTTTCTTTCAAATGATCATTTACTTGATCTAACCATGCGTTCTTTGGTCTTCTTCGAACACACCTTCAACTCAAATTATAACTTAACTTTTTTTTTAGTCTCTCTTCATTCGTTTGACATGCCCTTACCATACCAGAGTTTTCTTACTTATCGTACTTAACACATCAGCCTTAACACATCACATTCATCCCTTATCACTTCATTCCGTATGTTCTTTATAAGATTCATATTCTGAAATAGTTTGGAAATGTGGAAGGAAAGTATCAGAAAATTTGTTCTATTGAGTTTATTTTACTTGTAATTTAGATCTAAGGTTTCATAAAGAAATAAACAAAGTCTTATTTATGCTCCCCTGATGATGAGGGGAAAACCTTGAAACCGGTAAGGTTAGAAGTGGAATAGATAGTGTTTGATAAAACAAATTACGATGTCTTTAAACTTCCACAATGTTTATGCCTTAACTATAAATAATATATGAAACAAACAAAATTGGAAGTCATTTTTTAAAACGCAAACAAAAAACTATCTTGAATAAAAGAAAGCTTTTTAAATTTTAAACGTATCGCTAATGTGTTTCAAAAAGGGAATTAAAAATATAACATATTTTCGTTTTTCCTGGTTTACCATCGTAATTTTTTCCAATCTCACTTTTCTTCTCCTGGCATCGACGACCTCGTTTAATTTATGTTTTTTTATTTTTTTATTATTATATTTTTTTCTTTCACGTCAATAATGTAAATCCTTTACCATTAACGAAAACTTTGTAAAACAACTGTGTGGTTATTAGGAGGAAATTGCCACTTGTCAATCAATTAGATCATTATATTGTTTTATATAAATAAATAACATATTTTGATCTATAAAATAGCATAAACCGAATTTACTCGTATCTGTTTTAGCTTACACTTATAAATTCACTTATTAATTATTTATTATAAAGAACAACAGCGTTCCAAGAATACCCATTATCTTTCATAATATAAATAAATAATTTCATAATTAAATTCAGTGGCATGTGTTCGAGTATAATTGACAGCACATCCTGTAGGTGCACTAAGGCTGTATCGATTTATATTTGTTGTTGCAATGTATCGTGCACAACCTTCTCTGACGTTACAACTGTTCTATAACAATCGGGATAAACTTATGAATTCTTATTTTGGTATTGTTATAGTACTCTGACTTAAACAGAGGTGAATACTAATGAATAAAAATATCTTCATCTGATGATTAAAAGTGTGGATGGATTGGGTTATTTATTGATTTTTTATCAACAGCACAATGAAGTTTATAATAATATTATAAAAAAAAAACAAGTAGTGAGTGAACATAAACCTTAAAAAATAAGTAGTGAGTGAACATAAACCTTAAAAAATAATAATGACAATTACAACATTACCAAATAAAAAGACATTATAAAACAATTCAAATAGTAAGTACATACGTATACTGAGTGGACTTGTTTTTGCTAAATAATCTAGTTATAAGTAGTATGTAGGTGTTAATTATTTCTAAGATCTCATATATTAAGATTGAATAAATAAAATAAAATGATATATAGGAAAATAAGATTAAATAAGTTCATAAATTATATTATATAATTAAGATTAGTTTAGTAATAAATTTGTATAAAGGTATAGCCTTGACAAATGTTTGTATAATAATTTACTTGTTTAATAAAAAATAAAAAAAAAGTATGCAAGTATACAAGTCAAAATTATTTAAAAATTTAACAATATGTTCTGTTGATTATACGAAACGGAACCGTCTTAAGACAGGCCACCCTCATATGACTATGTACACCTAGTATCAGCCTTGACGTTAATACGAAAAAAATGTACAGTGCAATTTTTTTTTTGAATTTCATTGTTTCTCATATTTAGCCTTACATCTCCCAAAATATTAAAAAAATATTAAGACTTCACGACCACCCTATAAAAACTATTTATCATGTTAATGTGTGGGCTCGTGATCATACAAATATTGTACTTGCACAAAAAATATTAGCTTTATTAAGTAAGGATATCTAATAAGGATTAGCATCACAAATAAGGCAGCTAAACAGTTTTAACTTGTCGCGAGTGTAATTCGAATTGCCTTGGTAGTAACGTGAAGACCGTAATGGCAAGCTAATTTGTTTCAATTTAAAAAAAAGGCGTTTTTCTTAGAAAATGTGGTATTTTCCTTTTGTATTTATAATTTATTTTTATTTTCGCAACCCCCTGATATTTCGGCGCAAGTTGAAAAACGACGGTCTACATGTGAACCACAAATAATATAATAATTTTAACCATAACCATCACATCATGTCCTTATAAGAGGTAGATAGAGAGAAAAATTCATTATATCCTAGCATATACGTATGTATACTATACTGTGAGGGTTAATTTTGGTTTTCCAAAATGTTGCCCTCACGTCATAAATGTATGAGCATTGTATTTGAATTAAGTATAGTTCCCGCCTAGCATTTGCTAGACGCGATGAAGCTTTCAGAATTGCCGCTTTAGTGTTATTATCGCGGAATAATCTGGAATTAAATATGTTCTCAACGTATCCACTTTAAACGCATCCGCGCTTGCTTTTTCCGGGACGCTCTTTCAAAAACGGAAACGAAGCTGGGGAGTCGCCCACCGATTAGCCAACGAGATAGACCGTGCTGCTAGCTGTCCCCAAAGTTGGAGGGAAATTGTGCGTCGTTCTGACCGTTATACTAATGCCCAGAATTGTGGTCAATCCTAGTCGGTATATGGGCGTGATGATATTTGAGGGTATCTCAGTATCATGGAAGTGGTTTCCATTCTTTGCTGTGCTGGCTGATCTCTGATACGCCAAAGACGCGTCATGGATAGCCGCCTAATTTCGAGCATTCGGTAACCGAGGAATTACTAACGTCACTGGCTACGGCGAGCCACCTTGGTTCTAATTCCTCGCTCAAACTCTACTTATGGAGTAAGCTCCAGGACCATGCCTTTCTACTAAGGCGCCGATCGGCCGTCGTTGTCCGGCTTCATCTGAGGATCCTGGCTCCTGAGATCCTGCCGGCCTGTAAAGGCCATCGCTGTTGCTGGTAGTCATGACGTCATGCGTTACGCAAGTAGAACATTAAGTGTTTAAATAATAATAAAGCTGTGTTCTGGATGTGAGCTGAGATTGACTCAACCATCAGGTAATCACATTGTAACCCCATTCTACCTGTGATATCTATGGTGATAATCGATGTGGTGAGCCTTCTTAGAACCCCTTTTGATGACTTTCCTTATGTAAGTTGTATTTGTTTTGTCACCATTTGGGTGTGCAAGACGGTCCTGGTGTCTCTAGCGTGTCTATGAGGACAGCCCTTTCATATTAAATATCAAGGGAAAGTCTCCCTTGTCTCCGTGAGACAAGGAGTAGAAGCATAACTGTCTTAACCTCATTGAAGCCCTCGGGATAAATCCAGAGGATGATTTAAATATAAAACTTAACAATCCATATGTGTTTCTTTATAAACCTTCCGATCTCCAAGCTTCATCATGAGTAACCAGGTTTCCAGAATCCTAACGATCTCCAGAGATGTATAGAGCATTGTTTAAACAATACCGCTGAGCTAGTAAAAGGGTAAAAGTCAATGCAATTTCTGTTGTTGGAATATAGCCTAGTATAAATAATTTTGTAGTTTTCTAAAATCAGTTACGTAATTTTCAAAGTTCCCAGATTGCCGCGCTTACGCGCGCAAGTGACCAGAGTACAACTAGCACCACTCTCGTCATAGAGAAAAGCAAATCGTAGCTGTCAGATTTTGACAGATATAAATCAAAACATAACCTCTAAAGTTGTCTACGTAATTAAGGATCGATATTTCATTGCCACTAACGTTGGAATAACTTATATTTAGTTAATGTTGGATGAAAGGCTATCCCACGAGAAACATGCCTGACAATACACCTCGTCATGTTAACTCTCATTTTTTAAGACTTTTCACTGATTCCTCTTTCAGAATTTTATTGATTTAGTGATGCCACATTTTTTTGTCTTCCCAAAAGTCAAAGAAACATTTATAGAGCATTCATAAAAAAAGTAAATCCCTTCCGGTACTGTCCGTAAGAATCAGATGGATTTTGTATGTATGTGAAAGGAAAGGTTATTTTTCGGTAATATCCAAGAAAGATAATAAAAAAAAACAAGTCCCAGTCTGGTAAAAGTATTCGTCTAGTAAAAAATACTCACACGCGCTAAAGGTATGCAAGAGTGTTTACCTTACCACGTATGGTAGTATTGAAAATACGTATGATTACGAACAACGAATTCCGTATATATTAGTATTCCAGTGATTCTACACCTGAAATGCATGGGACTGAAAACAATGGTGTCTTCCGGTCACGCTCTTCAATATTTCTGTGTCACTGATACAGATACGTTGAAGAGTTTCAGAAGTATAAATAAATCAATATCAGAGTTTACTAATTTATTTCTGTGTCCGGACAATCAATAAGGCCACGTGTTTCCAGTAAGAGGTAATAGAGATCGTCCTACCATTTGTATCAATCAGAGCAGAGCGTTTACTCCCGATTCTCGGACAAACTAGCATGGGTCGTGAGTTCTATATATTCACACAATCATATTCAGTATTACTTTCGTTCAAGAAATCCCATATTTGTATGTTCATCTTGCATCTAGCCACCCCTACCCAGAGTCTATTCAGTGATCTCAAATATGACCATGGTCAAGGTCTTATTTTATGAGCTTTACAAGTTGATCACATTTTTACCATCCATTTAAAAAACCAAGCTTTATCTGGAGGAATCGTCAATTTATGAGCTCTTTTTATGAAACTATTTCAGAATTTCAATATCGATATGGCTGGTTGGTCTTGGATATAGTTATCCCTACTCTGAGTCTATAACAATATTGGGGTGCAATGAGGAACCTTCCCCGAAGATTGTATTAAAAAAGAAATATGGCACAGGTATTATAAACAATATAAGCTCAGTTTTGAATGATATAATATATAAAATTCTACCTTAATCAAAAAGTTTTAGAACCATCCACCGTGTGGCGCTGTCAGTCCCCCGATAGGAATTCTTTTTTTTTTGTTAGGTTACTACATCTATCATTGAAACTTCTCTCTAAATTTCAGCATCATATCTTGACATTTGTAAAAGTTACGCTGTACTGAGTACATCTACCTTTGTGCGTGTTTTAGATTTTTTACAAGTTTGAAAATGGCATCAACTGTGCATCAATGAGTTTGCATTAAATTTTGTGTGAAAAACGGATTTAACGGTCCGCAGACCTTGGAAATGTTGAAAAAGTGTTTCGGCAACGATACTCTTTCGAGATCAAACGTTTTTCGGTGGCACGAACGCTTCAGAAGTGGTCGTGAGTCGGTTGAGGATGACGAATGCAGTGGCAGGCCGTCGACTTCGAAAACCGATGAAAACATCGATAAAATCAAAGAAATGTTGACCATCAGAGAGCTGGCAGAGGACTTGAACATCGCTTATGGATCCGCCCGCTCAAGACATTTTGGTTAGTGATTTAGGCCTCAGACGAGTCGCTGCAAAACTGGTGCCGAAACACCTCAATTTCATGCAAAAAAAGGACCACGTTGAAATCGCGAAAGACATGATTTCCTTGAGTTTTTTACCAAAAACAACACGACTTCTATCCAGCAGCCTTCGAATTCACCTGATCTGGCTCCCTGCGACTTTTTCCTGTTCAGCCGACTTAAAAAACTGCTTCGCGGAACGCGTTACGGCACCCGGGAGGATGTCATGAAAAAATCGAAGACGGCTCTGATGGACATACCGAAAATTGAGTACCAGCGGTGTTTCGAGGATTGAATCAAGCGCTGGCGTAAGTACTTTGAAGGGGACCATATCGATTTTGATGAATAAACTTGTATTTTCGATTTTATGAATAAAGTCCTAAAACTTTTTGATCAAGGTAGTATAATCTCAGTTTTTAACAAAACATCAAAATAAAAGACATCACAGTCCGGCTCTCCCTGGAAACTGCAGAAATTTTCTAATATCGTACTCTTCCGAATCCCAAACATCAAAACCAATTGTAAAACATCATTGTTGACATACTATACAATAAAGTTGTGAGGAATTATTTTTGTAAATGTTAATACGCTGATTGAATCCATTATATAGTCTGCGTTATGGGGTAAAGCCGAAAATGAAACAAAATATACTGCGACCGGGAAGTGAAAATGAAACACAAAACCAATATACAGAAGCTACTATGTAAGTATTCCAATTTTGAAAAAAAAACTTATTTGAGTTCTGGTTCAACTGACTATGCAAACATTGAGGATAAGCAGAACAATCCGATTCGAATAAAACCTCTTAATGAATCAACACCTTCAGGGATGCCGCTTTACAAGCTAAAATGAAATATTTTAAGCATCGTTATACGATTCTGAAATTTAAATGCCAAACTTTTCCTTTGTAATAGATCTCAGTTGGTTATTCAAGATCTGAAACTAAATTTAATGATTGCCGAAGTGCTGATGGGAATCCATTAATCAGATTGACTTTTTATTCTCTGAAAAAGACAATTCCCAATTAAACTGGCGTTTGCTATAACTATTAACAAGTCACAGTGGCAAACACTGGAAAATATAGTATGATTCTTACCAGAGCCAGTATTTGGTATTGTCTAATTGTTTGTGGCATTATCAAGAGTGCAACAGTCTTCCAAAGCCAAAATGATTTTTTTAAATAGTGCTTATCTAAGTCACTTAGAAGTCGGATCTAACACAGTGCTAACAACAGGGTATCATTTTCACTGTAAACATTTCTTTGAAGAAGAAATGTAGTGTATGGTATATATTGTATGATAAAGGGTCTTTCAAATTGAGCGGTTTTTTTAATAATTTTTTTTTTCATTCTGGAATATAACGCACAATTTACTTTGATTCCGAAAAATCTTTTTATTGGTCATTGGAAGTATAATATATGACATTTAAACACAAAAAAACAATATTCGTCAAATGTCCACCTCTTGCAGCTCCACAGATGCCCACGCTTTTGTCGAAATTTTTGATGACATTCTTATTCACCAATAACGTGAATAATTTCGTCCTTCAGCTCAGAAATTGATCGGGGGGCATTCTTATAGATTTGGCTTTTCACGTAATCCCAGAGAAAATAGTCCAACGGTGTCAGATCACATGATCTTGGTGGCCAATTAACATCACCGTTTCCGGAGATTACAATACATAAAATAATTCAACAATTTGAACGCGTTGTTGTATTATATACGACTCCATTTTTATAAATGTTATACATTACACTTTTCAAATGTCACAAGATCCAGGCAAGTTTGCGATGCCATCTGTGATTTATCTAAGAATTAAAAAAACTCGCTCAATTCGAAAGACCTGTAGGGAATACCGTCGTCCCTGAATATTGTCAACACGCGCGGTCAACGACCGACGAAACGACCTTCGGACATGCCCAAAAGTCGCATACCAGAACATTTATATTGTTTAACCGCAAATACTATTTACGACACATTCCACAGTAGAAAGAGAACACATCACGCCGTCTCGCCGTTTCGCCAACAAATATTCTACCCACTATATTATTGGCAACGTCTGCGACCACCTCTGCACGCACAGGAGTGAGATAAAAATATATTTGGACGCACTCACGCGCCCCGTTCTGAATATGTATATATACCTACTTATCGATAAATAAAGAATCACTTATTATTAATCACTTGACCATTCATCGCTGTTAACTATTCATTGATTATTCACTCTCACTTTCCGCATTGCTAATCGAGGTATTTTATTTAAATACCAAACAACAATCATAATCATCAGCACGTCCTACTAGGACATCCGCTAAAGACCCTTTAAAAATGTACACAAAAATGATTACTCCTTACTTAATCAAAAGTTTTAACTAAAAAATAAGGTAATTAAAATAAGAGTATTATTAATAAATTATTTGTTCAATAATTAAAGTCAAATAATTCCAATTGATGTCAAAAAATATATACTAGATGTTTGTTAGATTACTTCAAATATTGGTATTATTGGTAGTGAATGGGTTGAATCCTTGAAAAATGAAACATGTTCAACCGGTTGTCCCCTATCTAATTTTCAGAACCAATAACCGATCTTTAAAATAAAATTCAACATGGTACTTGACACCGATGGGCGTTGGATTGGGATATAACTGGTGTAAAAAAGGACTCTAGATATAAATCAATTTAACAATCTATCCCTTTGAAACCATGGTTTAATGTAACGAGAATGAACAAGATGGAAGTGTCAGTCATGTGCCGTTTGTGAACCCACTGCGTGGTGGCTAGTCTCCTTTACATAATGGATATTGTGGATAATCCCAGCTGCAAGTGTGGTTTGGATGATAAAACTATAGATCATGTATTTTTGTTTGTATTTTGCGAGACCGATTTGTTTTAATTGTTTTAATGAGTTTTAATCCAATGAATGATGACCTCCGTGGCCTGGTGGTAAGACACTTGTCTGCCGATCCGGAGGTTGCGGGTTCGATCCCCGCTGGAACCCAGATTTTTTAAAATAGGATTCCAGTCTGGTTTTCACTTAGGGCCTATAAAACATATTTTTAGTTGGTTGGAAGAGATTGCCACATGGCAATAAACTCACCAGGTTTAAAAAAAATGCGTTTCTTCTATCTTAGAGGAACTTTTCCACTTATAGATCGATTGTTAAGCTTAATCAGTTGAAACTTTAAATTATCTAGAATAAACATTTTGAAAAATGAGTTATTATATTTAGTCATATAATTGCAATAATTATATTAATTTTGCAATTGATATGTGATCGTTGAAAAAGATAAGAGGGAAAAGATTGATAGATAAAGTTAGGAATGTCATATTAAGGAAAAAAAAATGATGTGAGAGAGATGAGTATGAATAGAATGACCAAGAAAACATAAATGGCTGAAAGAAGAGGATGAAGGAAAAGAAGACGTCCGAGATTTGCACAGAATTACCATGTTAGTTTTCTATTGAAAGAAGGTAAGGTGAAAAGTATGAAGAATAGAAGGAGTTGTGTGAGATTAACTATGTATGTAGTAGAAGGGATAAATTTCTGAAAGGACCTGAATGTGTGACGCGATAGAATGTGGCGCGATATATGTGTGGCGTGGTGTGATAGAATATAAGTAGGTGTAATCATTAACAAGTTTTTATTTACCGTTTTTGCATATCATTGGAAGACATTTTAAATTAGTTGTTAAAAATACGTCAGTAAATTACACTTACCCTCACACCATAGATCTTCAGCCTCTTTCTGTACATACAAGGGATCCCCAATCTCGACTTCGATCTCACCGTGATGCCTCGGCATAAACTTGTGGAGTCCTCTGTGAGTTGCTTCCAGCATTTCTAGTTGGCTGAATGACACTCCTGTAGCGCTGGGAAACGTGCTGCAACTCGAGGATGGCGAGAAAGATCCTGAGCGAGAAAAATAAAACAAATAAAAATTATGAACTATAGTCACGTTCTAAAGCTTTCTCTAATTCAAGTTCCGTGCCGAAAGAAAGGTCGTTTTTTTAAATTAAAATCACATTGAGAGATAAAAAAGGAAAATAAGAGAAAATAGCTGCAAATGTTGCTTTACTTTTCATTTGATAAATTGTTTCAAATGCATACAATAGAGCGAGATATTATATGATAGAGCTTTTTTCCGTTGCTGGTCCTGTAGTGTAAAAAAGGATTGTATTCAAGTGGTCCTCCAAAAAAGGGTTGTATTAAAGTGCTTCTTATATTTATAATACTTAGATGTAGATCATTCTACGCCACAGGAACATAATTAGCAAAAGTTCTGTCATAACATAATACCCCGTTATTAAATCGACCGAACAAGTAATTTATTCGATGAACACATAAACGATACCATAACATAGTTCTACTCCTCTCCGAAAAAAATATCTTTCAGATACAAAAAAATCGAAAAATACAATGGAAACATCCCATTAAGAGACTTCAATATATAATGATGAATGGGGGGAGTATAATCATAATATTTGATATATGGGAGGGAAAAAGATAACGGAAAAATGATTGAGAGGAACCAAGTAAATGGTTTGGAAATGTGCACACTAAGAAAAATAAATATTAAGTTACATTAAATTATATAAAAAAAATATTAGGGTTATTACAAAAAAGTTATAAATAAAAAAGAGTTTAGGGATTTAATCCAGAGTTATTTCGAGATATGGAAAATACAAAAGACATCCCAACTATCTAAAGAGTCGAAACGGATTCGGAAAGTCTTACTAAAAACGTAGTATATTCTCAGATGAAGGAAGAGTTAAGAGGAATATCGAACGGCGTGAAGCGAAAGGAAACAAAGTCAATGGGGCAGTTAAATAATACATATTCATACCGGAGAGTATCAAAATCTGCTAAGATGAATGCCCAAATAATAATATTTTGGTGCCAACATTGATGTATGCGAGTGATACATGGACGAGGAAAAATATGATAGGAGCAGAACAAATGCTGCAGAAATGCGTGCATTGAGAAGGATACATGGAGTGACAATGTATGACGGAATATGGAACGCAGTGATAAGGGATGAATGTGAACTTAAGGCTGATGTGCTAAGTAAGGTGAAGATAATCACGCTAAGTTGGTTTGGACATGGGGAACAAATTAATGTAAAAAGACTAATAAAACAGATATACAGTGCAGATTTGAGTGGAAGGTCTGTGAGAGGAAGACCAAGGGAAGTATGGATCAAATAAGTAACATTCTGAAAGGAAGCATAGAAAGACAGGGAAATCGCAGAAGTTGTATGAGAAAGGTGTATGAATGTGGAAAAGGTGAATGACGTGTATCGAGGTAGAAAAGTTTTGTCCTCTCTGTCTACCCTGACAGGGAGATGACGTGATGGTATGTATGTATGTATGTATGTAAAAAAGTACAGAATACTTTATCATATGTGCAAAACGGCAAGTCCATAGGAGAATAACGAATATGGTAAATATTTTATGCTTTGACAACATTGTGTTGTTCTTGTGATGAATTGATTAATTTACATGAGCTTATGTTGTTATTGTGTTAAGTTCGTCTTATACAGGTTTTTGATCTGCTATCAAAAGAAATCTTATGAAGTTTATGAAAAGGAAGATGTGGAAGAGACAAAGTATGTGTTTTATTTGCCTACCCTAACAGGGAAATGACCTGAGGGTATGTATGTTATGTTACTGAAGTTTGATATTTTGTTTGGGCTGCCACCATTAGAAATAAATAAAAAAATAAATGTTTTGATATATCTATATACCTGGATTCACAATCTGCATTGGAGTTGGTGAAATACTCTTCGGTCCAGTGTCGGTGGGTGAATGTGCTGTACTGTGGCCACTGTCTACATCTCCCAAGCTGTGCAGCCTCTCCGAGTCAGGGCTGGAGTCCTCGTCGAGCAGATATCCACACTTGAGCACCAACAGCGGTCGACCCTGAGTAGCCACCCTCGTCAGATTCGGAATCCCACCAACTCCTCCCAACTCCTCGGCCAAAGATGCCGGCTGGCTGCACGCTGCCATTACTGATGCTGGTCAACACACGAGAAAAAATGTAAACAAAATGATTGCACAGTGTTATAACGCAAGATAAGAAAGTTTAAAGTAAAATTGAAAACAGGTCAACAGAAGTATCCGGATGTTAGAAAAATATGAGGGTGTTGAAAAATACTCGTATATTTTGTTTCCCGCTACGATAAATATGTCAAGGAAATAACCGCCGGAAAAACAATCCATCGAATTATGCCATCCACTCGTATCTTATAATGAAAGATAAAATGCATGGAAACTTTAACAAAAATATATTTTCAATATTAAATGATTATTTTTGTTAAAAAATGAGACATACACGTATATGATTTTAAGAAACGTTACCGAAACTTCCACGACAGAATTAATAAAACACACGCCTCTAGTATGAAACCTGATGTCAATTAGTTTTCACTTAGGCAACTTGTGATTTCAGTTTTTCTCAGGTAATAATAAGTGGGTGACTTAAGGAAACAACATATTAAGTTATTTGCAGTGTTCTTATAGTGAAAAACTCTTAAAAATTGTTGCATCTCATTAACTTTGGTAATAATAATCGTTGTTAATAATAATTGTTAATAACTTTGTTAATAATAATGGTTAATAAAACATTTATCGATAATTTTTTTGTAAATATAAAATAAAGGTATATCTTTTAACTTCATTCCTTCAATAACAACCCGTAAATACATCTAAAAATTTGAATAAATGAATTTGTCTTGTATTTCCCTTATGCTAAATCTCTAACTGAATACCAAATTGTTTTTACCTGTAAGCCCTTACACTCGAATTTCGCCTTTAACCTTTATATTTGCTGCAACAGTCTCCTAGTTTAGTGATATCATCCATTCCTCCTGATGTTTTTAATTGGTATCTTTAAAGCAAACATTAATTTGGTAATATTGTTGCCTTTTTCACTTAATTAAAAAAGAAAACAACTGAGCGTTTCGCAGAAAATGCTTGCATCAGCGAATTCAAAACGACCCCCCGCAAAGCAAAACTCGCATTCGAAATAAAAATAGATTTTAATCCATATGTTCTTTGTTTACCATAAGAAAAAGGGAGTGGAACACATGTTTATCAATATAAAAACTCGAAAATCGCAAAATCAAATAATAAATCACGTTAAAAGACAAATAAACTGAAGGTTTTCCTACCTGTTTGCTTAATTAATCGTGACATCGGGGTATTGTGGCGGATTAAAGAACACATTCCTTTGAAACCTTATCACTTGATGAGTGTCAACACAATGAAAATTTGTAATGATAACGAGTAATAGTTTTATTTTAAGTTTTCACAGGTATTTAAAATGAGATTGATGTTAAAATTATCCCAAAAACTAGGAATATTTGCTACGGAGCCGCCCGCACAATCGATGTTTACTTATTACCCCAGCGTGCAGCGCCACGGTGGAAGTTTTCCTCAACAAACCGGGCTGCCGACGTCACCGGCTTTAAATCGAACGATCAACACAAGCAGCCTAGCAGCCTAGTATTCCGTCGCAACTCGGTATTTTGGATGTGTATATACAAAAAGGGTCCAATTCATATTATCCCTGTTTAAAAATATCCAAACCTAGCTCAAATTTTTTAAAGAAAATGATATTTATGACTAAATATCAAGGAATTATTAAGAAAGGAAATTTATATCTGATGTGATGATTATTTTAACGTATGTATGAATGAGATTTATTTATTAGAAATTATAAAAAAGGTCATATAAATGCATGTTGGGCTGGAATTGAAATTTTATTAATATATGTATGTTTATTTTTGCTCTAAAAATCGTTCGCTCGTTCTAATATAATGTATTCTCAGGTCGATTTAAATCAATATGAATACTGAGAGATACGCGTCTTACTAACGACCTCCGCGGCCTAGATGGTAAGACGCCTGTGTCCCAGTACGGACGTTGCGGTTTCAAATCCCGCTGGTACCCAGATTTTTTTAAAGAAATAATTCCAGTCTGGTATCACTTAAGGCATTTTTTACATCTTTCTGATTGGTTGGAAGAGCATATGGCAATTAGTTCTTCAGGTTGTATAGATCGTTCAGCCAGAAGAGTCATTTTGCAATAGTGTGAGTAACAGTACGTTTACAAAATCTTGTCACTTTAATTTTTTAATGAAGTGAAAAATAAAAAAAATATAAAAATAATGTTTTATATTCAAACATTGAAATGAATACATACGTTTTGTAAATTAAAAATTATCTCAGCATAAATTGTAATAAATAATCATAAAAATAAAATGAAAGTATGTTTATTTCACATATTAATTGTTTAGGCATCGCAGATTCCAGGAAACATTAAATAACAATAATGAAATATGTCAATATTAAAAATAAATATAAGTACAAGTATTATAAAGTAAAAATGATCGTCAGCTTTAAAATAAAAATAAAAATAAAATGAATGTAAGATTATTTAACATATTAATGTACCATAATTACAATGCTAAATAATACAGTTTTAAAATAATAGTGGATGGAGTGATACTAAATTCTAGGAAACTTTAAGTTATACATAAATACGTTCTAAGCTTTCGAAATTTTTTGAATTATACATTACATTAGACAAAAATCGCTCTCCTAATTTCGACATGGTAGTGTTTTTCCAATCACAGAGTATTTTAACAACAATACAAACGTGCGATCTGCGCGAACCAATCGTGTGGCATTCTAAAACCAATACCACTACATAAGTTGTTTAATACAGAGAGTGTTACTCACACTATTACAAAATGACTCTTCTGGCTGAATGATCTATACTGTATATGACAAAAGTGTAATACAATGCAATGTTGAGAATCGTATGGAACGTTATAAAAAATATGATAGGGCTAAAATAATTATTATATGCTTTTTAAAGTACCATATAATTAGGAAAAAAACTATAACAGAAAATACATAGATATCAATACATATTATATATGCAACAGAAGTTTTATTGCAACGGAAGATTTATCAACAATGTTATTTTTACCAGCTCAAAATGAACCCTTATTCAACGCATTTTAAATTAACTACTAGACACGTGTTTCTACCCTCTTATTACAAGGCTCTCTTCATCCGGATTGATCACAGCTTTTTACATCAATACTTAATACAAACTAGTGTCATATTTCATCATAAGTGTATATGATCTATTAATCCAAAGGATATTTTTCAAAGAAGATGAAACCGTTTGCATTTTTGGACTATTTATTACTATTTTACTTTACCTTTTGGCTTTGTGTATATTAAATGTGATGTATCGTATGTAAAATTTAAACTTTACTGTTTTTGAAATTACGATTTGTCTCTTTAATAGAGTTGACAAATGCTTAAATATCTAACAAGATAAATGTTTGTCGCGGATATTAATTTAATTAGAGAAATACCTAAATTAATTATATATTCTTATATGAACTTTAAAAATATATTTTTTAACATGTCTTTAATTACCAATATACGAGTATATTGAAACCCAATAATAAATGGAACACGTGAACTTTTAAACATCATCATTATAAGGGATGTATAACGAAGATATACTGAGGCACGAACCAATGTTTAATCTATCCAGGAGTAGGTATTTTGCAAAAAGAAAATTCGAATCCTTTCTTCTTAAATTGTTATTCATCTGCATTGTTCTTAATACAAAGCCTACTCTTCAAGTGTTGCTTTGAAAATGAGGCCCCCGGATTGTGTTTTATTTAGTTGCTCTACCTACACAAAAACAACACTTAAGTGAAAAAAATATGTACCTCTTTTATGGTATAGGTCCTAAATCTTTATATTGTGATACTATATAAATGGTGAAAATAAAGCCTCTAGATGTAAATCAATCCAACAATCTATTCGTTTGAAACTACTGTTTAATATAATGAGAATAATGGGAGTGTCAGTCAAGTGTGGTTTGCGGACGGGCCCCTACGTGCTGATTTGTCACATTTACAAAATACATACATACATACATACATACATACATACCTACATACATACATACATACATACATACATACATACCTACATACATACATACATACATACATACATACCTACACACATACACACATACAGAGAATTAGTATTATAGAGAATCCCGACTGCGAGGGTGATTCAGATGATGAAATTATAAACCATGTATTTTTTGGTTGTCCTTAACATATTTAAATTACTAAACGTTTTATCTTAACCGCGTCCAATGAATGCTGCGTTTCTTTTTTGTTCAAGGATTTTTCCACTGATATAACAGGTCGATTGTTAAATTTGGAAGTTTAATCAGTTAACACATTAAATTGTCATTTAATTTATTTTCTTATATTATCTCATATAATTGCATAGTGACTGATGTAATAGCACAAATCATACCAATGTGAGTGTATCGCCTATTAAAAAAGGACCCTTATTCTTATTTGGAATAGGGTGACAATAAGAAACTTGCCAATATGTCTGTTTTCAGTGTTTTGTCTTCGATGCACGACAATTATTTATAAGTGTATATTAGTTTATTTGCAGTATAAAAACTTGAGGAAAGAACAAATCGCGCACAATTATGCTACTCGAATAGATATTGTGTAGGAAAAAATGAACTTATGTGGTGTCAAATAAGTCTATTTCTTTTCAAAACAGTTTAAATATCAGTGATGCGAATCTTTATAATATTGTTACGTAAATAATTTCTACTTTTTAAGTTCAGTCGTTACTTTTCTTTAGATTATTAAATTCTCATCTTTCTAGCTAGACTTAAGGTGGTTTTCGGATATATATATATATATATATATATATATATATATATATATATATATATATATATATATATATATATATATATATATATATATATATATATATATATATATATATATATATATATATATATATATATATATATATATATATATATATATAA
>OX463843.1:9201237-9412805 GCA_949825065.1 Odontocerum albicorne
AAGAAATATGACACTTGGGGTGAGGACGTTTATTGAGAATTATTTTAGTTAAAGTAAAAAAAGACATTTTTTAAATCACGATTATATAAGAGATTGAAGTAGAATTAAAACAATTTTTTTACCATTTTTATTTTGATACATGAAATAAACTTCTACACATTTTCAACGACAGTCATATTTTTTTACAAAAACCGATAAAACTGTAATATTTTAAAAATGACAATTTTTATAATCGGAGGCCACTTGACGTGTGGATGTAACATTTCATTTTGATGGATTATATCAAAAGTACTTTAGACTTTCAAAGGAAATAGTAATAAATTCACGTTATTCTCAAGGGAAATATCGGAGAATATCCTTTAACATTACTAAAATGACTTTTTTCTCTTTGAGGCTCTCCGACGATCTCTGCGCTCTAGTTGGTAAGATGCTTGACTTCTACTCGAGAGTTTTCTGGTTCGATTCCAGATGGTATCCGAATAAAATGTAATGAAAATGATCCAACTCTGGTAACGTTCGTCTGATAATATTCGCGTGTGTTAAACGTGTAAAAATACTTTTTCGATTTCACTTGCGGTAGATTGGCCAACACATGCTATGACGGACTGTAATTTCCGAGCTTACTCCGGTGATTTCATTACTCGAAGGCGCGATTAATGGGGTCAAAGAATATTTTGTCCCCCGGCACAATTTTTTTAAGTTTTAAAATCACTATTTAGGATGTGTTGAAGGATAACATACGAATAAAAAAAAACTCTCTGCATTAGAGTCCAATTGAAATTCTAGAACGTTAATTTCAACTATGGTTAGTTTAATAAAAACGCCTTCTAAAATGAAAAATGTCTAAGAAAAAATGTCTTGGTTATAAAAATGCCATAGAATTTCTCTTACGAGTATCAATTCCTATTTTTAAACTATTTGTTAAAGATATTCAAATACTTAATTCCTTTTAAAAGGTTTAGACCTTTTTAAACATTATAAAACAAGATAATATTTTTTTTAAATAAATCAAAATGAAAGAATTTTTATCTCATAAAAAAGATACTAATCTTTTTAATGATAATTGAAATTCAAATAATAATATATTAACCAAGCCATTAATTTTATTTTCTGAATATGGATAAGTATGTCTCGTTGATTTAGTAGAAATTCTATTTATACGATATTTTGATTTTATTTCATTTTTATGATAATTTTGAAAATAATACAGTATTTCCTCGATATCTATTTAGTGACACTTGTTTCGCCATACGACAGAGCCTTATAAAATTGATCAGTTTGATAAGGCTGTCGTATGGTGAAACAATGGAATCTAAATAACTATCATATTGAATTTAGAAATACTGTTTAATTAAAAAAAACTAACAACAAACGTGTTGTAAAATTTTAAGTTGAAGTTTATTTGGTCGTCGTTTACCAGAAGTAACGGCCTTTCCCAAACATCATAACTTTATAAAATTTTACTACTGTCCTAATAATGTAAATAAATAGATATCAAAAACTAAGGAAATATTTCCGCTGCTAGTTACCTGATGAATATAGGCTTCTTATTAATTATTGATATTCCGGGTTTAAGATACTTTTGTTATTCTGTTGAACGATAACTTCATTGCGTAAAAGGATAGAAGTCATATTATTATGAAGTAAAAACATAAGAAAGAAGAGTAATATTTAGTGAATATTAGTGATGATATTGAGATTTTATACTTTTTAAGAAGGCAAGATCACACTTAAACTATAATTAAAAAATATGTATCACGTAAAATCTGTTTGATATTGTATCTGAAACATGAATTTCGGTTGTCAATAATAAATGTAATAAAATAATGGTATATGGTAAAAAGTGGCCTTATATTTCGTAATCGCTCATAAAATTGCCGAATTAAATTGATTTTTTTATATGATCTTAGATGGATGTCAAGTGCTTGTTATATAGAACCTAAATAAATAAGAAAAATCCGAGCACGATGATGAATGACCTTATTATGAAGATACATGGAATATATCCCAGTTGTAGAAGTACGCCAAAGTTATTTAAATAAGAATGATTGATCATGTATTGTAGTTAAGGTTTGTTTAACGTTGTATCCTTACTTGATATAATTTATCTATGGAGTATTTCAATAGATTGTCGTTTATGATAAGACGTAACACTACATTATTTATGAGGACAAGCAACATACATATAAGTGGTATTTTATGTTGATGTTTTAAGTTATGTTTTGTTGTGTATTAAATGCAATATTATATATGTCTGATAAGCTCACATTTCTTATTCTTGGGAATCTCAGGCAGCTTCCTTCTGCGCCTTTCACCACCCGCGCCCCAGGCCAAGTTAGGTCCTCGGTTGACCACTCTAGTGACCCGTAGACCGTCATCGTCTTCGTCATCCTCGCCGCTACTGGTCCTGGTATGAGGATCGAGGATACTCGGAGCACCCTGGACCTTAGGCTGTTCACAGGAACTGGCGCTGTTCGAGGAGGTGGGTGAATCTTCTTCTAGACCCACATTTGGCACCAAGCTGAAGAACAATATCGTGTTATAAGGTTAATAAAATATTTAATAAAATAACAGTCGACTTTTGTATTTTTCTAATGGTTACTTCAATTGCTTTAATGGCTATTCCGAGCGGTTGTTTGAAGTGGTCGGCCCTGTAGCATTGAAAACATACTTTCTATTGTGTGGGCAGGCTTAATGGCTTGAAGTCATTAAAGAGTATTCGTAAGTTAACACTATTAGTTAGATATACTCGTTATGGTAAAACTTAGGCGTCCTTGGAGTGATCTTCAGTCACTAACTGGCGCTGGAAAACTAAATAAAAGTGAATTCTTAAATCTAAAGTATTTAGAATAGCATATTTTGTTTCAAAGTGTGTCTTTAAATCTGATTTTTTTACGTGTACGTATGTAGTACGTTTTAAAAGTGCTTTATTTTATTTGTATTTTTTCGCCAGTCCAGTCCAGGCACCTCAAATATCTGGAATCCGTCATATGCATGATAATCTGTCATTTTTAAATTTATATTCATCGATAATTTAAGGAGTGACTATATATATCATAACTGCACAATAAATGAAATGGTTAAGGATAAATGCAAAGTAAAAATGAATGTAGAAAGCAGAAGACAGATAGGTACTCTAATGTGATTTGGGTAAGCATAATGAATGGATAAAGAAATATTTACAAATATATAATGATACAGGTGTAAAAAGTGGAAAAGCGTGATAGAACATACCAAGGAAAATGTGGAGATCAAGTGAATATTTTTAAAAGAAGATGTTGAAAAGCTCGAGAAATCGAATAAGCTGTGAGAGCAGGTAAACAGATGTGGAAGATGAGGGCGGGGTAAGTAGCGTGGCGTTATGTCCTCTACCTTTCCCGACAATGAAAATGCGATGTTGACATAGTCTATATGACAGATTCAACCTATATTTCTCCGAACTCTTCTTCATTTTTGTTATCCTTTTGTCACTAATTCTTTCTTCATGTCCACATCAACTCTTCTTTATGATTATTACATTAATCCTTAACCTTTATTATGTATGTCTAGACCATGTTTTCTAACACTTTCATCCTTTTTCAAACTTCAACGTCTCACTTTTGTACATTGAAGATATAAAATTTGTATGGAAACTGAATCGTGGGTTGATTATTTAAATTCATTAATCTCGAAAAAATACACCCAGCTACAATGAAATACGAAAACATAGGTCATATTTGCCCAAAATGTTTGAAAATATTGTTTTCGTTTTTAATTTTAAACATGATTACTTTACATTCTGAAAATTTTATTGACCTTTTAGTTTAAGTTATAACGTAACATTTAATTTCGACGGTGACGGGGAACTGAAATTGAATTTTACTGTAAAATGTTTTACCGTCTGTAAAGTAAATAATGTTGTTAAATGTCAACCTCATCAGAGTATTATTAACACACTCATGTATACTGGGTGTATGTGTTATAAATTCATATATAAGTTGAATTTATAATAGGGGAAAAAGTCAACTACAATATGTCAGTTTTTATATTATAAATCTTCTATTTTGAATATCAGAATTTTTTTTGTAGAATAGGAAGTGATCGTGTAAAGTATTACTGTTTCTTAGAGATAGATGTTATAAGTAACATTAGAAAGGAATCTTGAGATGGTTTAGCCTCGTTGATATAAAGAGTTGCGAAGGACTTACGAAACATGCATGTTTGAAATGAATGGATAGC
Source organism: Odontocerum albicorne (assembly GCA_949825065.1). Taxonomy (NCBI): domain Eukaryota; kingdom Metazoa; phylum Arthropoda; class Insecta; order Trichoptera; family Odontoceridae; genus Odontocerum; species Odontocerum albicorne. The sequence continues at coordinate 9,205,456 of OX463843.1, forward strand.
GAGGAAGATGAAACCGCAGAAAGATATATTTGGAGAAATTTTAACTGGTGGCATGGTGAGAAGTATGAGAAACAAAAGAACGTGTATGATGATTTATATGGATGCCGACAATACGAGAGCAACGTGCATGGATAAAAAGACGTGGATATCCAAAAGAGACAGCGTGATGATATATATGTATGTATATTTTTTGAGCATATATCACCACATATCTATGATAAATTTAAAAAATCATATTAAAGTTAATTTATGAAAATACAATTTTTTATGGTATACCTTACTTAAGTGGTTAAAATTCAACAGTTTAAAACAGTGCCATTTGAATATGCTTTATTAAAAATAGCTTGCTTTATTAAAAATAACTTGAAAATAACTTTTACGTCTAAAACATTTTTTATATACAATTTTACAGATTATTTCGTCATTTAAATTTATATAAAATCTTTAAAATGCTCTCATGTCACTTTAATTGAAATTATCTTGTTATCGAATGCGTAATACTATGGAATATCATAGAAAGTGTGGTTTGACAAAGCAAGCCTAAATATTTAAAAATGAAGATATTCTATAAAAACTTTCAGCTGAAACGCTAAGGAAACGCTAAGAAATCTGGAAAGATATTACGAGAAAAAAAATTCAGAACGCACAGTGTATCTTGAACGTATTATTTAAAAATATGTTGACTCTGTTTGTTTTTGTAAGGTTTTAAATATTTTACTAACTATTTCTCAATTAAACAAAATAAATTGTATTTCATTCATTAATGCAAATATGGTAAATGTGGGGTAGTGTTGGAATACGCATGTGCTCATTTTTAGAATTGAAGTTTGTAACACAACGCAATGAAATGATACTGAAAATTACGTATTTTTGTAGCCTTGAACTTAAAATTTTAATAAAATGACGCATTGAACAATATAGAAAAATAATTTAACGCATGAAACAAATATTTTGACTATTTTATTTGAATAAAGTCTTTGATGTGTTGATCAAAATAAAATCCTTTTAATTGAAAATTACTACAATATGTAATAACATTTAAAAATGTTTAATTTAAAAAAAATTACAATGTTACAAAATCGCGGTAACACACCATTATTATATTTCTTTCCTTTTAAACTTACTTTTTGACAATTGAAAATTCAAAATAAATATGACATATGAAATAGTTTACGAAAATACATTTTTTACAAAAATCGTGCTTTCTCTAAATAATCTACTCCTTCGTAAAGCTAGTTTAATAGATAAAAACAACACGAGATGTCAAAACATGTTTCTTATATACGTGTGTACTTTACACGTCTTGTCTAAATTTCAAGTTCACGCCTTAGTTTTATGAGAATTATGAATTAAATGAACATAAAAAATATATCAAATGAAAGAGATATTATTAAAACATTTACTTACGAGTAAAATGGTGTAGATGAATTGATATTCTGAGGATGGCGGTTAAAAATGTGATGGAACTCTTCAAATTCACTGTCCGCCATTTCCGCTTAAGGGCCGAAGGCGAATTTAGCGCGCCGCACGGCGGCTGCTAGTGGGATGTAAGTGTTATTGATTCCGCTAATGCGACTGCGCCTGGAGTCTCGCTACCCGCACTACCGCATATATTCTCCGTTCTATGGCTCGATACTATCGCGTGGGGTGACAACGGCTTTTAACCCCTAAGACAGAATTCTTAACCTTAATTTTAATATTTCACCATCGTCATCTTTGGCTGCTAACCAGAGGCTAAGCGACTCTTAAAAAACCAGTGTCATTAAACATTAAATCGACCTATAATAAGTAAATTCAATTAAGAAATTCACACACATAACGAAGAAATCTAATGTAACGGATATCAAAACTTTCCACCCCAAGAAAAAAACAGTAATTGATTCCGTATAATCTACCCATATTGTTTTATTCTTCCGTATAATCTATCCATATTAGCGTATCCATATCATTTTAACGATCCTTTGTTCATTTAACTAACAGTATTAACTTTATGTATTTATTTCTGCTAAATGTGTTCCTCTTGGAATTGCATTATATATTCCAATGTGTCTAGGAGTATTATAATTTATTAGTTTTATAATTCCGATAAAATTAAGTTTCACTCATAAACGTTAATGTAGGCACTTATATCTTGGTATCCTATTTGACACATTTTAACAAATAAATAATTATTCTCAGCATGTTTTATAAAAAAAATCACAAGTTTCAGCAATACAGAAAAACGTTTGAAAGATGCATATTTCCGTACTAAAAAAATATTTTAGATACGGACGAGTATGTACAGTCAACACAATGCCTCTCTTTATAATTCTACAAAGCAGTATTCCTTTTGGGAATAACCTCATAGTTTTAGCAATAAACGTGTCATTGAATTATAATATAAGGACGTGTTTTATTTGAAAGTGACCTTTCGTTTGATTTGCAAATCAAATCAGTCTACAACAAGGTAAATAAGATGCTTGGGTTTGTAATTCGTACCATCAAGCTATTCACAGACACCTTACGTACTCTGAATATTATATAATTTAATTTCATCCAACTGGTCCAAAAGGTCACAATAATAATCAGAGTTGATTGTCTTACCAGTTTGCAGATAATATATCAATAAAATTCCTTTTGCATCCCAAAAAACTGACGCTAACACCTTCTTGGCCGATTTCTGGACACGAACTCGCTTCGGAGCCAAAGTGCCTGGTTCACACCACTCCTTAGCCTCATGTTTTGATTCAGGATCATGGTGGTAGACCCAAGTCTCATCCATAGTGATGAATCGACGCAGAAAATCCTTTTTATCCTTTCTAAATTGCTCCAAATGTTGCTCAGAAAGTCGCATTCGAACGTGTTTTTGTTGCATTGTTAGCAAATGCGGCACCCATTGTGCACATAGTTTTTTGAAACCCAAAACTTCAGCCAAAATATGCCATGTTGTTCCGTGTGAGATGCCTATGGTGTCAGCTATCACATCCACAGTCGATCGATGATCTTCCAAAACCATATCCTGTATTTTCGCTATGATTTCTGGTGTTGATGCACTTTTTGGACGTCCTGAGCGTGGATCGTCTTCAACGCTTGTACGGCCACGCTTAAACTCCAAAACCCATCGGTGAACGGTTGGAAATGAAGGCGAAGACTCCTTTAATACTTTCATCATCTTTGCATGGATCTCAGTAGCCGATAAACCTTCCAAAACAAAGAATTTAATCACTGCACGATATTCGGATTTTTCCATTGTTAAAAAATACACTGACACGTCAACTTCAAATGGCTTGTAAACAAAGAATGAATTGACAGATCGAAATGAAATTTTGAGTACGTTCTTATGAAATATGAAATATTAAAATGGCGTAGAAATTTTGGTTTTCTACTGCTCCATAGATGTCGCTTTCAAAACTTTTGGACTAACCTATTATTGAAAATAGCCTAGTCTGGTTTAAATGGTTAATTAATTTTCTTTTCATTATTTTGCCTAGATGGTTGAAAATGGTATATTGGGCGGATTTAATGTTAAAAGAAATATCGTCCAATTAACCAGCTCATCTTGTATACATTAAACTCTTTAAATCCATAACATGTGTAAAAACTATTTACCCGAGCACATGTGCGTTTATGTGCACGAGCATTTACATCACGTGTTGTGATTTATTGGAAGTTCCTACTCCAGTGTGTCTAAGCCCACAGACTGTTTTTTGGGCTCAAATTAAGTATTGTCTCCAGCTTACGCGCTTCAAAAAAATCCCATTACCGCTTCAAATTTTGTTGTTGGGTACAAAAATACATATGAATAAATAAATCCCCTTCTTGTTTGATTCATATACATAATTTTTCACATCTTTCTCGTTTTTGGGGCATAGAGATTACACTGCCTGTTTAAAAAAAACATCTACTCGAATGAAGTGTTGTCTCCAGTTTACGCGCTTCAAAAAGTTGACATCACATTTTATTGATGGGTACAAAAATACATATGAATAAATAAATCCCCTTCTTGTTTGATTCATATACATAATTTTTCACATCTTTCTCGTTTTCGGGGCATAGAGATTACACTGCCTGTTTAAAAAAAACATCTACTCGAATGAAGTGTTGTCTCCAGTTTACGCGCTTCAAAAAGTTAACATCACATTTTATTGATGGGTACAAAAATACATATGAATAAATAAATCCCTTTCTTGTTTGATTCATATACATAATTTTTCACATCTTTCTCGTTTTGAGGGCATAGAGACCCTGTCTGTTTAAAAAACCATCAAAGTTATCAAATACCATTAAAAAGATTCAGATACTCCCTACTCCAAACAATAGACTCAGCAAGCGGCCAATCCAGTTTATTGAATAGGATTTGGGGCCTCCGCATGCTTCCTGCTGGCGTTATGTAAGCAGTAGTTGTAGTATTCAAGTCCCACAATGGGGTGTCTCCATTGTATCGTTTGAATCAGTGTCTGATAGATCTTCCTTCGGGGGTGAGTAGAATTTCATCTAGAAAATTATTTACTCTGAATATCATTGAGCTTTTGTCATTGCTGGTGGCGTGGAATATCCAAGTGTTAGAACGTGTATAGGTGGCGTATGCCACTTTAGGATGCATTTGAAGGCAATCCTTTTCGGAAAGCCTTATTCAAATTAATGCAGGTTCCTTTGTAGTTCGTCTTCCTTTGGTAAGTTTTCTTCGGTTTTCTTACCAAATATGTTATTTTCTGAATATAAACAGGTGCATTTTCTGAACATTCCTGCAGCAAACACCTTCCTATGCTTATACTCAACTAATAAATATTTGATTTGTAACATTTTAAATCTGTCAATAATAGAGGTTTTGAGTCTCGAGTCTGATCGCTCTTAAGAAGAGTTTACTCTCTAAAGTTTAGAGAGTAAACGCGCATAAGGCTCATTTTTCTTTGTCTATGACTAATTTGGTGCGGCCATGGTGTGTACAAAGCACACTACGCAGTTTTCAACAGTTGGCACCAGGCGTTGGGGGACCATTGAAAAATTATTAAGTTATAATAATTATTCTATACTACATTTTGAAAAATAGACAATATTATGAAAAATAATTTGTCATTGTGAATTAAATACACACAGAAAAATTGTAAAATATCAAATACGTTGAATTTGACCGCGGCACACCTGTATCCGGCTCACGGCATACCAGTGTGCTACGGCACACTGGTTGCAGAGCACTGCTCTAAACAGCGCTATGAAAATTGTCCATTTATTATTATTATCAGCAGTAGCAACAACATTACACTACAGCAAAAAAAATCTTGGTATATTACACAATATCATTAATTCTTAAACATACATTTCAACATTGTAATTTGTTTTATCAAACCCTGTTTATTCCCTTTTTGTAGTGGTATAACCCTACCGGTTTCAAGGCTTTCACCTCATCTTCAGGGGAGCACAAACAAGACTGAATTATAGTATGTTCCAACTGGTACCGATATACACGCTTCTAACGGTTGGGGATATTCGGGTTGGAGACTGAGGGTTGAGGGAGACGTGGGACGATCGTGACCAGCAGCGGAGAGATTTTTGTGATATATGTATTTACCAGATGTTCGCCTCAATAAACTGACATAGAAATTTCTAGGGCCTCTAATCTGTCCAGTTTATTTCTGTTATTACTGATATGTAAGAATTTGGCATCATCGATAGAAAAAGTATGATTTTCACAGTGACGATGATTAGCCATTTCAGAATAAATTAGAGGATTTTTTAAGGCGGATTTGTGTTCACGAAATCTCTTTTCAAAGGATCTTCTTGTCTTTCCTATATAGAAATAATTACAGTCAGCACATAAAAATTTATATGTTGAGTCTTGTTTGTGCTCCCCTGAAGATGAGGTGAAAGCCTTGAAACCGGTAGGGTTATACAAATAAATTACAATAAAAGTGTATACTCACCACTGGTGCTAAGTATTCCATTTTTGTCTTTCCCATTAAATAAGAGTTTCCGAAGATTAAAATTAGTGTAAAAAGCTGGAAAATGTGATATGGAATTTTTTGGTCCGCCTTCCAAGTCCAAATCCGCCTTGGACAGATTAGAAGCCCTAGAAAGTCAGTACATCGAGGCGAACATCTGGTATAAACATATATCCCAAAAATCTCTCCGCTGCTAGCCGATATCATCCCATGCCTTCCTCAGCCCTCAGTCTCCAACCCGAATGTCCCCGATCGTTAGAAGCGTGTATATCGGTACCAGTTCGAACAGAATTCAGTCTTGTTTGTGCTTCTCTGAAGATGAGGTGAAAGCCTTGAAACCGGTAGGGTTGTACCGCTACAAAAAGTTTAATAAACAGTGTTTGATAAAACAAATTACAATGTCTTTAAACCTCCACAACGTTAATGCCTTAGCTATAAACAATAAACATTTAAACTATTTATTACTTTAAATTCATTAGCGTTACAATTCAGATGCTGCGTACCTAGGTCCGATTTCACGATCTGCCTCCAAGCATTACGTACGGTCTTGAGCCTCTAAACTATATTGGGTCAAAAGCAAATTTCTTGCAGGTCCTTGTTTTGCATTTATTAATATATGCTCCAGTTCTCATCGTTGGCTTAATAGCACAATATATACACCATCAAGTAGATAATCATATTGCTAACTGTGGTCTTCGGTTTTTCTTAGATAACGAACTTATATGGAATTACACAGACATACATGCCATCACGAAAGGCAAAGAGAAGAGAGCGCCAGATTTTTTCATCACCATACTCATCTTTGTTTCTTCTACATTCATACCTCTACTCATACAATTACGACTTTTTATATTTCCTTCTTTCAAAATATGAGTATCATATATTTAATCCAATGATACTTTCCTTGGTTTTCCTAGACGACGCCTTCCACTCATACTCGCACTGTATGCATGTTTTGTTAGGCTTTCTTCACCAATTCAGTCTACATGTCCAAACCACCCTAGCGTGCTCTTCCTAATTTTACCCAACACAAAAGAAATAAGTTCAAATTCTTTCCTGAGCAAAACGTTCCGTATTCCGGCATACATTATCACCTCATATATTTCTCTCAGTACACGCATTTATTCATAAAAAAATCGGCTCTTTTTAGTTTTTTTCATATCCATGTTTCACGTATATGCATCAAAGGTTTTGGTTTTCACTTATTCTACCTGTCACATACACCTGCTGCCAAAGCGAATGTACCGTAAGAGGTTAATGAGGTAGCACCACATTAAGACTATTGAAATAAATACTATAGTCAAATTTGTAAAAAAAATCCAGTCACATATGTGTTCTTGAGATTAGTTCAAGTGATGTGATCATCCTCAAATAAACTGGTATGCTACTAGTTACTCTAAAATAAGCCCTTACATTGAAACCAAACGCACAGCTTTTATCAGCTTTTCTTCCTTTTACCTTCAGACCCATATAAAAATTATGGAAGGCAAAAACCGATGTTATGCGGATGACATGCTATTAAAAAAATGGTTATATATTGGACTGCATATACAATATATAAGGGTAAATGGAAAATGCATATACAATATATAAGGGTATAAAAGAGCATTGGGAACAGCTGTCAAAAATAAAGCACCTATCAAAACTTTAGAGTAAAATAATATTTCGTATAAAGATTAACAATTAAAATGTTTGGTGGAACACTATTCTAACTTACTCGTATATTTAATTCAAGTATATTCCTGTACGCGCAATGAAGTAAATGGATTCAGAAGGAAGTTAATAAATAGAAAACTTAAAATATGATATATCTGATATTAAATCGATATTTGTGTCTTGTTAATTTAATTTTACCTAAGATATATTAACAAAAAATAGTCAAGTTCTTTCAATTGATATCAAATTACATAGACGTTTCTCAATCTTATAATGAATGTGTCGATTATTTGGAAGCATGTTTAACCGGTCGTCCTCTATCAGATTTTTCACAGCCAGTTACAGATATTTACAATAAAAATAAACAAGATACTTGGCACCGATGGACGTTGGATTGGGATATAGCTTATGTAAGTAAGGACTCTAAATATTAATAAATCCAACAATCTATCCCTTTGAAACCACGGTTTATTATTATATAATTGGATGAATGAACAAAACGGAAGTGTCAGTCATGTGTCGCTAGTGGATGGGCCACTGCGTGGGGACTAGGCACCTTTATAGAATGGATTTTGTATAAGATCCCAGTTGCGAATGTGGCCTGGAGGATGAAATGATGGATCATATGTTTTTTGGTTGTCTTTAACATGGCAGGTTTGATTTACTAAATTTCACATTTTTACCGCTTCCGATAATTGTTGCAGATCTTTTTTCTTCCTAGAAGTTTTCCACTTGTAGATCGACTATTAAATTTTTATAATTCAATCAGCCAAAGCTTTAAGTTGTCTGAAATTATTGTTATTTTTCATTTCATTTATTAAATTAACTCTCGTAATAGTAATTTTGGCTTTGATGTGGTGTCACAAATCATCCTTGTGGGGGTAGATTTCATATGAAACATAAATTAACAAAAGCCTAGAAACGACGAATTAAAATTATGGTATAATTTTATCACTTCATTATAAAAATATTTAACAGAGTATTCATTCAGTATTTAATATTTAAATTGTCTGGTAACCCTACATGTGCGTACTTGTAAAAAGAATGGAAATTTCACCCTTGGTAAGGGAGCTTTTAAGAACTACATTATTGTGAGAGAAAACCGACTGTAAGGGTATGTTTGGATCCACGAACACTGTACCGTTAGTCTGAAACATGATTCATAGTAAATTCAGCACGATTCGCTTATTTATAAACTTGTATAGAGAGGCGTCACAAGCTCTCTATGGGCGAAAAGAAACCGTCGTCAAAAAAAGAATTTATTATTTGTACATATTAAAAGATATTTTTGTGAAGCGAAACGAAAACCATTTTTATTGAAAGTAAATCGAACCTTAAATTAAATTTTCAGGTATGAAAAATAAGAATCTTTCTTCAAAGATATACTGTTATCTACGAAGGACTCTTACATCAAATGAATTCCAAAAAAAACCGTAAATAAAGAAATTTCAGAAAAAGTCAAATTAATTGATAATTTTTAAACCGTGACAAAAATATCAAATAAATTTTATCTCTGTATTTCATTTTATAAAGATAGACTTAGTGTAAAAGACTTATGCCCATTTTCACCAGCAATCCTTAAATTTTAGGTGTCACCTAACAGATTTTAAGTAACACTTAACAGAACTTTCTGTTTCACCATTACATAAGGGACACCTAAGACAGTTAGGGGACAATTAAATTTAGGGGCTCGGAAATCCGCCTCCTAAGCTTAAGTGACAGATGAGTGAAGAATTAAATAACTTCTTTGACAGTTTGGACGCTATAGAAACTGTTGAATTTGTACAAAGACGAGTTTATTTTCAGATGGGTGAAGAATTAAATAACTTCTTTGACAGTTTGGACGCTATAGAAATTGTTGAATTAGTACAAAGTCGTAGTTTATTTTCACGTACACGTTTATATCGTACAAGGCCAGATTACTTTCATCAATATGATGACGTGGACTTTTTTAGAAGATATAGGTTATCCAAAGAAACTGTGCTATTTTTATTGGAAAAAATAGAACAATTTTTGGAATATCCTGATAACAGGTATGTAACTGATACGTTAAATATTTTTTTAATAATTGAATTTCATGTATACCAAGTTTTTAGTTACCTACATAAATATCTTTATTTATGCTTTAGTTTTTTTTTAACATGGTGTTTTTTATTTTACCTATAAGTATAGGTAAACATATACTATGTAGACTAATTTTATCATACATAGTTATATCATCAAACAAATACCATTTGTTTATGTCCCTAGAAATAAGTCAGTGTTTCTAGGCAGACGTTGTCCTGCCCGAATGTTGGCTTGCCTGCTATTAGCGGGTTCAGCAAACGTTTTTTCGATAAACTGTATAATAATATATATAACTCTTCTGTACCTTCTCATTTTACCTATACTTACATATACTATGTAGACTAATTTTATCATACATAGTTATATCATCAAACAAATACCATTTGTTTATGTTCCTAGAAATAAGTCAGTGTTTCTAGGCAGACGTTGTCCTGCCCGAACGTTGGCTTGCCTGCTATTAGCGGGTTCAGCAAACATTTTTTCTATAAACTGTATAATAATATATATAACTCTTCTGTACCTTCTCATTTTACCTATGCTTACATATACTATGTAGACTAATTTTACATAGTTATATCATCAAACAAATACCATTTGTTTATGTCCCTAGAAATAAGTCAGTGTTTCTAGGCAGACGTTGTCCTGCCCGAACGTTGGCTTGCCTGCTATTAGCGGGTTCAGCAAACGTTTTTTCAATAAACTGTATAATAATATATATAACTCTTCTGTACCTTCTCATTTTACCTATACTTACATATACTATGTAGACTAATTTTACATAGTTATATCATCAAACAAATACCATTTGTTTATGTCCCTAGAAATAAGTCAGTGTTTCTAGGCAGACGTTGTCCTGCCCGAACGTTGGCTTGCCTGCTATTAGCGGGTTCAGCAAACGTTTTTTCAATAAACTGTATAATAATATATATAACTCTTCTGTACCTTCTCATTTTACCTATACTTACATATACTATGTAGACTAATTTTATCATACATAGTTATATCATCAAACAAATACCATTTGTTTATGTTCCTAGAAATAAGTCAGTGTTTCTAGGCAGACGTTGTCCTGTATATATAACTCTTATATATATAACTCTTCTGTACCTTCTCATTTTACCTATACTTACATATACTATGTAGACTAATTTTACATAGTTATATCATCAAACAAATACCATTTGTTTATGTTCCTAGAAATAAGTCAGTGTTTCTAGGCAGACATTGTCCTGCCCGAACGTTGGCTTGCCTGCTAGTAGCGGGTTCAGCAAACGTTTTTTCTATAAACTGTATAATAATATATATAACTCTTCTGTACCTTCTCATTTTACCTATACTTACATATACTATGTAGACTAATTTTACATAGTTATATCATCAAACAAATACCATTTCTTTATGTCCCTAGAAATAAGTCAGTGGCTCCAATTCAACAACTGCTGTGTGCATTGAGGTTTTATGCCACGGGAAGTCAGCTTCAAACCATGGCTGACATGAGTGGCATTAGTATAGCCACCTGTAGCAGAATTGTGAAGAGGGTTACAGAAGCAATACTGACACTTCGCGATGAATTTATAAAGTTTCCGGAGACAGAACAAGAGCAAATAAATGTGAAAGCTGAATTTTATAAAATTGGTCGTTTTCCAAATGTTCTGGGTTGCATAGACTGCACCCATGTAAAAATACAATCACCAGGTATGTAGCTCTGTGTTCATGATATGATATGTATTTCTACCAAAAACAAATAAAATTAATTTAGATTTAGTATTAAACAAATTCTTTATTACTACATAAACTTATTTGTAAACTTTTATTCTTAACATTTATAAACTTATTTCATATTCTGAATTAAAGGAGGCGATGATGCAGAGTTATTCCGGAATAGGAAGTCATATATGTCAATTAATGTGCAAACAATAAGTTCTGCCAACTTATTAATAACTGACATAGTTGCAAGATGGCCAGGATCTGCACATGACTCCAGCATCTATCAAAGTAGTCAAAGATATTTGAAATTTGAACGAGGTGATTACGCAGGGGATTATTTACTAGGAGACAGTGGATATCCATTAAAGGTATAAATTAATAAATTGGTTATTCTTTCCTTTCTGGAATTCCAAATATATTTTGCAATGACATTGATCCACCTGAAAATAATAATTTTTAATTAAATAACTACCTATTTTATAAAACATTTATGAATTCTTAATTTTCAGTCACATCTATTAACACCATATTTAAATCCAACAACTCCTGGCCAGCAAAGATATAATGATGCTCAAATTAAGACCAGGAATGTAGTTGAGCGACAGTATGGAGTATGGTCTTAAAAAGAAGATTTGCACTGCACTGGCTTTAGGTCTGCGGCTAAAACTAGTGACTGCTACAAAAGTAATATTAGCATGTAGCATACTACACAACCTGTGTATACTAAGAAAAGAGGACCCACCTATAAATGAGTGCACCGTACCAAATTTAGAAGAACTAATTACAGCGGGTCAGACCCCTCAGTTGCCACCAGCAAATAATAGTGATACCGTGTATGGTTTTAGAAGAGCACAATTAACACAATATTTTGAAAATATGCATTAAATAAATTGTTTACCTCTTATTTGCTTTAGTACTTCATTTTTTATCTCCACGTCCCTCACAGCTGCCTCTGTTTGTAATTCATACAGTTTTTTTTTAAATTGTATTTCTTCCATTTTAAATTGCATTTCTTCCTTTTTTAATTGTATTTCTTCCTTTTTAAATTGTATTTCTTCCTTTTTTAATTGTATTTCTTCCTCGAGAAGTTGTCTCTTCAAGTCCTCTATGTCAGCTTTTTTTTTATTAACGTCTCTGAAGCTGTTACATAAAGTAGACACAGCCTCAGTCCTTTCGTTATTAACACTGACTTGTGGCCTTCTTCTAGACCATAGAGGTGTATTTGGTAGCTCTATATTCTAAAAAAAAATGAAAGAGATTGAAACACGGAAAAGGAATGGTAACTCAACTGATCTTACACGGAAAAGGAATGGTAACTCAACTGAACCTACATTATCAGTTTCCTCTCTAGGAACAGATTCCTTCACTAAAATATCCCCTGACGCTGTATTGTCGACACACAAAATCTCGCACGAGGATTCATTAATTCGGGACTCGTCCGCTTCATACATAGGTATTATCTGGGACGAAGGTTCGGGCACTACTGATCCTTCAGCATCACTGTCTGGAACTCCCAAGATTCCAGTACAGCCCCTGCCAAGAATCATTGACACTTGGTCCAAAATTGGGTTGTATATAAAATCTGATGGGCCACCACCAGTCTGGGAACAACTTCTCTTCAAAGCAGTATAATACACTTTGCTCTCGCTTTTCATTTTCTCCCAGGCTTTCATCAGCGAGTCCTTTGACCTGAAAAGAAAAATATAGTATAGTCAGAAGTGTTAGGTTAGGTTAGGTCAATGGCAGCGCATTGCAGTTGATAAGTTACACTATGTTATGTTATGAGCAAGTATTATATCACCTGTAAATATTTCCTGATGAATTAAAATCATTAATTATTGTGTCCCAAGCTCTATTTTTTGCGTAGTTCGTGGCACCATCAGTTCTTTTATTAAGTAAAGTGTCTTTGTGTTGCAAGAGAAGTTTCACCAACTTGTCTTTTTCTTCTAGGGTGAAATTTTGTCCACGCTTCCTTTTTTCAGCCATTGTGATAAATATAAACAACTAATAAATAAATACAACAGAGAAAATCCTAATTAATTTATAGTCCTTAAGCTAAAGTAATCACTGCACTCAAACTTCTTTAAACATAAACCACACGAAACAGCCGTTGAGAGTTGTGTTTTTTTTCATGGGCAAAGAAACGCGCATGCGTAATCTCTTTGAATAATGGCCGTGAACTCCTATATATGAAGGAGTATACGCCAGTGTCAAATGAAAGCACTATACCAAAAATTAAACGTCACTTTGTTAGGTGTCCCTAGCAAAGTACTTCTTATGTTGGTGAAAGTGAAGTTAAGTTAAGTAATGATATAAGGGATACCTTACTTTGTGGATACCTTAGTAAGGGGATGGTTTAGGGATTGTTGGTGAAAATGGGCATTAGCTCAACAAATGTAGCAATGATTATATTTGATATACGAGTAATAAGGTTGTTAAGCGCTCCGTTTAAATTATTCTCTGCTGTTTCCCTTTTTAAACATCGCTTTCTTCTCGCTCATCACTCGTATTATTTTTAGTCTGGTTTTGTTGTTTACTTTTCACAAGTTGCAACCCGTGAAATATCCACGGAAGTAAAATAAATTCTACATTTATGAAATATATATTCATAAATGTTAAATTTGTTTATATATATCATTTATACATCGTCCCCTTTTAAACCGGTTCAAAAATTGTTAGCTAGGTATTTAAAATTCGTTCAGTTTCACGGACCCACCGAGCTTCAAATTTCGAATTACTTTAAGAGAGAATCCAAGTATTCGACAGCCGTACGGGTTTTGGCCTATTTATACTATGATTCAGCAATAAATACATTTTTATTTAAATAAAAGATAACATAATATAGAATAATCTAAAAGATTCAAAAAGTGCTGAAAATTTTAATTAAAAAAAAAAAACAAAAGAATTCTTGAATTTTTCATCGAGTGTGTTTATGTTTCTTAATAAATACGAGAAAATATATTCGACTTTTGGGAAATTCTGTTGTTTTTTTTTTAGTTTCCACAAACAAATCTCTTGAGATGGTATCCAGGATCAACGTCGTAAAATCATACATTTTATATTCGTGTTCGATACACTGTAGCTCGAAGCTTTTGTATGAGGGATTTTCTACTTTTTTGGAACATTTATCATAAAATATTATCATGAACATGTGTCCGCATATTATATTATAAAAATCGTCTCTTTAAGGAAACTTTAATTGATCTTAAAGGTATTTTTATACCACTGAATATGATGCGATAAGAATACTCACATTATTAGAGGGTGACAATTGAAATTTGAACAAGCTGAGAAATTTTAACATATGTAGAAAATGTTTTCAAGATATTAAATAATATGTTGTTGAATGTTATAGAATAATATCAACGACACATGACTAGTGTTTTTATTCTGATTAATACGCAACTCTTATTCCACTAATTAAATTCATCCCCACTACTCATGCTTCTATGGAATGGTCCCGGTTTGTTATCTAAGAAGCGCTTAGGTCAGATTGGTGTCATGTTCCCTTGGAAATGTGTGTAATTTCGAAATGAAAAATGTTTAAGGGTGTAAAATCTTTTGAAAGTAATTTATTGTTGAATATTCTAATATTTGGATAAAATAATGTATGATTCGTTCAAATTTGTTATAATATATGCGTAAATTAGAAATGTGGTTGTTAACACCAAAAAAATATATTGTAGTTCCAATATTGTGAAAATAGTAAGTTAACCACCAGCTGTAGGGTTGCGGAAAAATATATGTTACAAAGAAACTGAAAAATCAAATACACAACCACTTAATACAAGCGATATAGATCGCGAATATTTGCATGAATAGATCATGTAAGCAAATCTCAGTCGATACTATTAGTAAAAATATATTTAATAGAAAGCCACTTGTCAAACATAGGCAAAGTCAAATATAGTCAAAAGCCTTTGCCTATGTTTGACAAGTGGCTTTCTTTGCCTATATAACGTGCAGTAAGATCTTAGGAGGCTGGGACTGAAGGGAAATTGGGTGAAAATAAAAAGAAAGCTCGGAGAAAAAATGTCCAAGAGACTAAACCTTAGTTATAACACCACTTGAGGGAAAGAGGTAGGTTATAACTGTTAAGTCGGCCTCTGTTAAATTTATTTTTGACGCCAATCAGAACTATGTGTATCTATAGTATAACATAGTTACAATGTTAAAAGACATAAGTTCAAGGAAGGTTGCACAATCTCTTAGTTCATTTCCGTCATAATTAAACCTTTGACTATAATATCCTCTAGGAATGGCCAAAAAAGAAACTGTACTTAGCAGTATGGAGACGTTTAAATAGACTTTTAACAAATTGTATGTGAGGGAATATCCATAATAAACATACCAACTGTTGCATTAGAGAAAAATCCGAAGAAATTTCTCCGAAAAGTTTATTTGTATAGATACTCGTAAGTATTGTTTTTAGTATTATTTAAATTCACCAAATTAAGTTACTTTTCCGATTCTCAAAACGGCTACCGAATAATTCCTTACTTTGCATTTACGTGACTGACATTTTGTAATTTTCTCTGTGAAATTTTTATTGCAACCTTTTCGTTGAAATCGAAACCGACCTGATTTAATATATGAGTTATACATAAGTTCAAATGCCATTCGACTAGAATACGATAGAAAAGAGGTCAATTATCTTCTAATTTTTAAGACGTCGTCTCCTATCAAAGATAAATTTTAATTCAGAGAAAAGCTCTGTTGAACTGTAGTTGATTTTTTAAGCAACTTTTAAGCTCGTCGTCAAAGTTGCCGGGACTCGAATACTCAAAGAAGATTCCCTCGCCATTCTGACGTAAATTCAACTGGGAAGCAAAGTTGTGCCGTGGAGTTTACTTTTTTAAGGGAGTATTCTACTGTAGAAATTGGACAATTCTTTTTTTTGCATATTCTTAAAGTTAAGACCTTTAAAATACGTTCTCAAAAGAAAATTGTAAAATTCTCAATATTTACGAAGTTATAGCTATAAATGAGGCAGAAATTACGCCGCGCCGGAATTACTCAGACAATAATCTCAAAACTATAAACGCGTTTTTCTCGAAACTACTGTTTTTTTTCGATCTGATCGACATAAAATCTCAAGTTCTATGCATCGGGGTTAACATCTGGCAAACGCATATCTTCCCAGGATCTCGCCGCTACTTGCTAAGGCTGTCTCCTGCCTCCCTCCAACCACAATTCTCAACTTAATTTTTTACCGTTAGAAGCGTGTATGTCGGTACTAGTTCGAACAAAATTCAGTCATGTTTGTGCTCCCCTGATGATGAGGGGGTAGCCTTGAAACCGGTGGGGCTATACCGTTACATAAAGTGAAATAACCAGTGTTTGATAAAATATATAAAAACTACATTTATAACTCATTTTCTCAATGTGGTAAAACTTATAAAATTTGTCTCTAAAAATATTAATTTTTCTTTCTCTTTTTAGTTACTCTTTAAAATAAATGGAAGAATTATGCAATTTAGGTAGTATTTTCTTAGACGATGAAAGTGTAACGAGGGATTTTTAACGGCGTGTGGCGATAGGAGTCAATGAGATAGTCAATGAGGCAACAAAACATATATACTTGAACCGGATAGTATCAAATTCTGTTAAGAGGATAGTCCACAGTAGTAATTTGGTACCAACTTTGATGTATGGGAGTGAAAGAAGACCGAAAAAGCCGACGAGAATAATATTGAAAATAGCCTTACAAATACTGTGGAAGTGCACGCAAAAAGAAGAATACATTGGGTGACAATGTATGACAGAACACGGAATGAAGGGATAAGGGACGAATGTAGTCTCATGGCTGATGTGTCTATTGAAATAAAGAAGAGCACTATAAGATAGCTTAGGTATATGGAACGAATGAGTGAAGATATACTGATAAAATAAATGTATAGTGCAAATGTGAGAGGAAAGCGTGAAAGAGGAAGACCGAGGGATTTATGGTTGGATTGAGTGAGCGATATTTTGAAAGAAGGAAATATAAAGAGTCAGTGTATCGTAGGATTAGTATCAGAAGGTGAATAGATGTAAAATATGAAAAATATGTTGCAATAGAAAAGTCTAACGTTCTCTCCTCTTTGCCTATCGCGACAGGGAGACGGCGGGATGGTATGTATATATTGTTAACTAAGTGTCCTCTTTGATATTTTTTTATTTACTTCAAACCATCCAAAAAGGTATGTTTAATGTTACTGACCTAATGGTTTACATTTATATTGAAAATAAAATGCAAAATCTTTTGAAATATCTGGTTTTCTCGGAATTTTACTTTTAGTCGAATTAAGTTCAAAGTTTGAAGTGAGCTTTTCATTTTGCTGGCTCATTTTATTTAACGTAGTAACGCGGAATAAAATACTGTTTAAAAAGCACTTTTAAAAAGCGTCATTCTGTAATTACGAAGTTCTCGGTTTTCATTTATATTATATTAATTTCAAGAAGAATACTTTTGTATGAAATCTAGCTGGGACGACCAAGGTCTGAGTGAATGTGATGGAAAACAAGTAGCCTGAACGAGTGAACTTGTTTTTGCTAAATAATTAGTGTAAGAATTGTTATCTAGTTATAAGTAGTATGTAGGTGTTAATTATTTCTAAGATCTCATATATTAAGATTGAATAAATAAAATAAAATGATATGTAGGAAAATAAGATTAAGTAAGTGCATAAATTATAACATATAATTAAGATTAGTTAAATAATACATTTGTATATAGGTATAGCCTTGACAAATGTTTGTACAATAATTTACTTTGTTTAATAAAAAAATAATAAAAATAATAAAAATAATACTTAATTAATTTTATTTCTTTCCGCTAGGCAAAGAAAAAAAAACGACCATTTTTCAGTAACATTTTTATACAGCCTGTAAAAAGCAAATGTACTTTCGATAGCCTGTTAAAGCAAGTATTATGACATAGCTTTAACCACTGCTGGTACTATGGCGTGGATTGGTCTAGCTCTTAGTTACAGTAGATCACTCTACGCAATAGGGTGGCGTGTGCAGCTTTAGTAAAAACTTGATGAAATCCTTTTTTGGGAGGTCTTACCAAAATTTATGATTGTATATGAACACTTCACACTTACATTACACCTAAAGCCGAATGTGCTATTATTACATATCGTTATCCACAAAGATTTTTAGTGGTTCGTTTTCCCTTGGTAAGTTTTCTGTGGTTTTCTTACAAACTATGTTTTTTTCTGAACATATTCAGAGGCTACCTTATCTAATTGCTGCGGCAACTACCTTCCTATATTTACAATCAACTTATATTTATTTATTTATTTATTTTGTAATTTTTTTATTTGTCAATAATAGTGTAAAAAGTTTGTAGTGCCTTAAGTTAAGTTGAAAGTTAGTTTAAGTTGAAGTGCCTTTAAAAGAGTTTACTCTCTAAACGGGGCTTTATTAATTGTTATTTTATTACTATTGTAAGACTCCAGGGTGAGCCATTCTTAGATTTTTATCAGGTTTAGGGGTTATTGGGTTTATCAACCAGCGTCCTTATATTAAACGTTTACAATACCCATAGATCACCGTCGAATTGGTTTGGTCACAGCTTAGAAGTATGTGAAGTGTCAGTCGATGGACCTACCTGGATAAAAGCATTTTGTAAAATTCTTGTATTCCTGATGGAACCTTATAATCAGTGATTTCAAACTTTTTTGAATCGTGACTAGATAATTGTATAACTTTTGGTTTAGCGGTTCAAGAAAATATTAATAAAATATCACCTAGAGATAGCTATTAAATCAATTGATAATATGAAACGCATTTCTTATATTTGTAACAAAAATAAATATTATTAATATGAACCTTAGTTTCAATAAGTTTTGAAAGTTTTGCACTTGGGAATTAGAATTTTGCGACATTTTTGACGAAAATTCGCATCCTGACATAAATATGATTCACAAACATTGCATCATATTTGGTCTTTATTATGAACCAAGTAACACCGAAATTCACAAACTCATCGGTAAATTCTAGACGTCTTGTTCAGTTCTTGATCTAAAGACAGTAATGTTTGGTAGTAGTGTTAATTGACCTTGCGGTCGGGCTCGCCCTACATTGGTGGGGTGTATCTCGGCCGGGGGAATGTTTGTGAGATGAGCACGGATCTTTTAATGTATTTTTTCTTGAATGTATTTTTTTCTCATCTATTTATTTTCTGTGTTTTTTTTATCTTCTTGTTCTACGTGTTCAAGGGTGTGGGCTGAAAAACATCTGGTGTCCCCGTGGCTGAGCTCGACCTATATTGGTGGGGTGTGTCTTGGCCGGGGGGATGTTATTAGATGAGCCCAGCTTCTGTTTTTTAATGTATTATCTTTTTAACGTGTTCTTGAAATGTGTCTAAATGTATTATGTACATACTATGCTGCTATCAATAAACCTGTATTTATTTATTTATTATTTAATACAACGAGAATATCACTAGTGGGAAGAAAATGTTGCTGAACATCCAAGAACTTGAAGTCGTCATTGTTCGCAGCATATCCAGAAGCACCCTGCAAGGATTTTAAACCAAATATCTTGCTCTATACGTAAACAAAATTCAGTTGATTCAAGAGTTTGAGCTCGCAGACCATAGGTGCCGTCATTTGTTGGATCCTAATGTACACTGCTGGGGAGGCTGAATTTTGTAAGGAAATAATCGTCAGTGACGATGTCCATTTTCACCTGGAAGACATGTTAGTAAACAAAATTGTCATATTTTTTAAACTGAAAATCCTCGAATGTATTGAGATTAACCAATATATCGGCTTCGAGATCAGTATGGTACTGTTTTGAGCTGGAGTTGTCATTGGACCATTCGCTTTTGAAAACGAGACTGGGGAAATGATTAATGTCAATGGCGAACTCTATCGTTACATGCTGATAAACTTTTTATAGACCCAATTCGAAAATACGGATCCCGAGGATATATTCTTTGAGCAAGATGGCACTATGTGCTACACGGCAAGAGTAACAATGAGTTTATTTAAACGAAATTTCCAGTCTCTGTTATTTCCCGATACGGTGACATCAATTTGGCGAAAAGATCGTGCGATCTAACGCCTCTTGACTTTTTCTTTTAATATTTTGTAAGTAACACAGCATACGCACATAATTTATATCCAATCGACGAGCTCAAAAGCATTGTTTTTTTTAACCTGGCGAGTTTATTGCCATGTGACAATCTCTTCCAACCAACCAGAAAGATGTTTTATAGGCCCTAAGTGTTAACCAGACTGGAATCCTATTTTAAAAAATCTGGGTTCCAGCGGGGATCGAACCCGCAACCTCCTGATCGGCAGACAAGCGTCTTACCACCAGGCCACGGAGGTCGTCCAGTTATTGATAAAATGAGCCGCAATTGTGTGAAAATGTGATTAAAAATTTCGTCAAAAGTGGTAAACAGCAGAAAAAACCGAGGGTGATATTTAGCCAATATTTTATTCCAAACATATTTTCATAGTGTTTATTTTACACTGAAATGAATAAACTTGCAAGCTCCTAAATTTATATGTTTTTTTTCTCAATAACATATCCACAAATTTCAAATGGGACATTCTGTATACAATAGTCAGCGCCTCAGTTCATTGCCAAGATGCAGTAGATTTCGTAAAATATTGTTATTATAGAAAATATTTCACGATTTATTCAAATTGCCAACTGACCCAATTTTGAGTCGCGACCCATAGGTTAAGAAACGATGGTATTGGGTGATAAGAAAAAAAAGTTTTTATTTATTTTCGTGTGAATAGTAGATGAAATGTGGACTAAACAAGTTAAAATAAAAACGTGAGTGGATAGAGGTGAAAAAAAAATATTTTGAATTAGCCAACAAGAATTTGGAATCGAGAAACTTAATCACATATGGTATCTTAAAAGGTGAAGGACCATAAACGAGACTTCAAGTGTTCAGTCATAAAATGGTGCGATACTTTTTTTTATATATAACGAAAATTCTTTGACAAATACAAAGTATTATCCTGATACATTTTAACGATAAAATATTTTTTTTTAATGTTTTGAACATAAGCAAGATACTATGAAAATAAAGATAAAAGTGTACATGTGATATTGGGAATATTATATTTGTTCAATTTGTGCGTCACAATATTTTAGTTTACGATTGTAATCGATTAAATTTGTTGTAGTTTTTAATTAAAAAAAAGTAATGATACAGTAATTTATCAACAAGCGATATTATCCCCAAATTTGTCTGTTCACGCCAAATCTGCACGACATTTTTCAGCAAATATTTTGTTAAAATTAGTTTACTAGTCCTCTTTCCTGTAAAATGGTCGAAATTGCGAGAAAATGAATTTATGGCCAATTCCACGCAGCTGTGAAATTTCTTTTTTTTTTTAAATGTACTGTTTACTTTTAATTTGTATTGTGTTATTTCACTTTCGTTGTATACTGCCCTCATAAGCAAAAACGCAACTAACGGGAAAAATCAGAAATTTAACTAAGTATGAGGCAATATCCCATATCAAATTCTGAACTATAATTCATAAAAAAATACAGTAAACCATTTATTTCAGTACAAAAATCGAAAACATTAAAAAAATATCTTTAATTTTACAAAATGATAGGTTTTTCTAAGCAAAAAAGCAGTAAAATGTGATTCATAAGCAAAAAGACAGCAAGTGCCTATGCGTTTGCTGCGTTTTTGCTTATGAATCACATTTTACTGCTTTTTTGTTTATGAATCACGACATTTTTAAGCAGCAATGAAAAACATGAAAGTACAATTTTCTCAAAACTTAACTTTTGCCATTAGCTGCGTTTTTGCTTATGAGGGCAGTAAATTCAACCCCTTATCGAGATTATTGGCATGTGGCGATCTCTTCCAACTTGCTTCCAGAATGTACTGTTGAAATAGATTTGACACTTATTTGACTTTTATGTAATAACTACTTTTTGTTAAAAAGAAAGATTGATGAAATCCTTTCTTCGTGCTTTTTTCTTTATACCTATTCTCGTTCGTATGCATTTATACTCAAATATTACACACTTATGTACGACCAGATATTGTTATATAATATTTGTCGCCAAACCCATTTTCAATGCGTGTAATAGCGTTTTACTAGGGTGAGAGGGATGAGTAATAAATAACTTATATTTTTACCCTTAAAAAAACAGCAATGTTAATCCCAGAGCCTTTAAAGCGCTTTATAGTATAATCGAGGCTTCAAAAGCAAAAATAAAACTCAGATGGGAATAGAATTCTGAAACATTTCTCAATTCACCCACTCCGAGTGAGGCTAATCAAACACTCGGCACTAGATGAGTGGTAACAGTCGACTTTCAATTACTTTACTCCGAGAACCAGGTGTCGGGAACTGTTTTTCTTTTCACTTTAGTATATTTGATAAAAATTTACGAAGGAAAATTTTAAATTCGTACCATTTTCACTTTAACAAATATGCCTTGTCTTTCAATTAAAAAAAATAAAATATCAATGTTAAGATTTGAAAAAAATTTGTTTGCTAACTATCCCAAACTTTGGCATCATTCCGTCTGCGGAAAACTCTAAGAACTCATACACCTCGACAATACTAAGAACTTCTACACCTTGACAAGGTACATATAGATCCCGTCCACCTTTCTATAATTTCAAGTTCACTCCTTATAGGCCAATCATCAGATTAAATTTGTTTGCTCACTATCCCAAACTTTGGCATCATTCCGTCTGCGTAAAACACTAAGAACTCATACACCTCGACAATACTAAGAACTTCTACACCTTGACAAGGTACATATAGATCCCGTCCACCTTTCTATAATTTCAAGTTCACTACTTATATGCCAATCATCAGATTAAGAGGACAGCCAGGCAGCATCAAATAAGCAACGAAACAAGAATATTGCATTTCATATTATTTTACGCATCAAATAATCCTCATATCTCGTTGAAAGTACGAGGGTAGTTCCAAAAGTACCCGACCTAACAAAAAAAACACAAAAAATTGGTTTTTTTTTTTTATTTCTCAACATAGTCTCCTTTCAGCTCGACACACTTTTCCCAGCGATTTTCAATAGCTTCGATACCCTGTTTATAGTGAGAACCGTCGAGCGCCTCAAAATAGCCATCAACCGCAGATTCCACCTCTTCATTGTTGGCAAATCTTTTACCATCGAGCCATTTTTTCAAGTTTGGAAAAATGAAAATAATCCGAGGGGGCTAAATCTGGCGAATAGGGCGCGTGAGGAAGCAATTCGAACTTTAATTCATTGATTTTGGCCACCGCGATAACGGATATGTGAACTGGTGCATTGTCTTGATGAAATAACACTTTCTTTTTCGCCAAATGCGGCCATTTTTTCTTGATTTCATCCCTCAAATACTCGCCGTTGATTGTTTTTCCTTTTTGAAAATTATCCCACGCGCATCCCAAAAAACTGACGCCATGACCTTGCCTGCAGATGGAACTGTCTTCGCCTTTTTTGGAGCCGATTCTCCCCTTTCAGTCCATTGTTTTGACTGTTTCTTCATCTCAGGTGTGAAGTGATGGACCCATGTTTCATCCATGGTTATGAATCGACGCAAACACTTTGCTTTATTGTTGTGAAACATCGCCAAACACTCGATTAAAACATCCTCACGACGCTGTTTTTGTTCCATTGCGAGGAAACGCGGCACCCATCTTATCAGGACATCTACGTCAGGTCGGGTACTTCTGGGACCACCCTCGTATTCAACGATTTTCTAATCACAGAATTGCGTTGATCTCCAGCAGAGACTTCCAGTTTACTGCTATTTCTTATATTTTACAATTCATGTAATTAGACTGTGAAACCAGTTCCCAACTAGTACAAGGATCACAACCTATTTAATGTGCTTTAAGAAGCAAATTAAAAAAACGCAACACATTCCTTTAGTAACAGTGTATTTTCCCGATTGAACATCATCCTTTTTTTCAATCCCTCTTAACCACTATTGGTCATTTATGACCATGTTATTTTTTTTGTTATTAGGATATTATATAGTTTTTTGAACTACACAAATAATGTAAACCCTTACCATTATCTTACAACTCTATAAATCAATTGTTTAGTTGGTTGTAAAAGATTATTACTTAACGATAAATCCATCATAAATTGACATATAAAACAAAAAATAATATTGTAGAAATTCATGTCATTTAAACGATGTAAAAGTGATGCAATCAAATATGATTCGGTTATTTTACTAATTACTGGAATTAGTATAATAAAAATCTCTAGAATTGATTTATTTGTTAAGTATTCTAATATACACGTACACGTAAAGTTACATAAATATAAAGCCTAAATCTTCGATGAATATTTTTTCATTATTTTCTTGAAGATTTTTGTGAGGACATATTTTATTTGTGTTTTACTTGCAACTTCAACAAACCCAACAAAGCTCAGGAATTAAATTTTATTCAGTTAATGTTTACATTATATCCTGTTAACTTTAACTAAAAATCAGTTTAATTTTCGGCATATTGCTATAAAAGTAATTTATTAATTCTAATTATTATTAAAAAAAAAAAGGTTTTCAATTACTGGAACCTAGAAGCTCGTATTACGCTTTTTCCTTTAAACTTCGCCTACAGTTGGACGCCTATACACATAAAAGATCCAAAGCACAATGTCACTCTTTTAAGAAAATTCAGGATATAAAGCAAGAGAAATTTTAAATTATTAGAAATAGATTTTCCAACCATAAATTTAGTAATGCAAATATTTGTTACGGGCTTATTTTTATGCATATTTAAATAAGGTTTACAAACAATCAATTTTTCAACACATCGATAGTCAAATCAAAAAGATTGATGGGAATGGAGAACGTGTTATTGGACGAGATTTTAATAATGTAATGCGGCTGCAATGATGTATGTGATAACTTGAGATTGAAGTGTAAGATGGCATACATATTCTTTAAAAACAACATATCGGTGTGCTCCAATCATCTCACTTCGGTGTGGTATTGGATACAGATAACAGTGTGGCTGGTGAGTTTGCTGGTGTGCAACGGCTCACTCGCTTAAAGAAGAGAAAAAGAAATAAGAAACAAAAAACTCTACGGCACAGTTTGAATTGACATTGGCATGTATTGGTATGTAATTGTTTCAAAAGTTTACCTAAAATGTAGTTTACCTAAAATGTATTGGTATGTATGTAATTGTTTCAAAAGTTTACCTTAAATGTAGTTTACCTAAAATGTATTGGTATGTAATTGATTCAAAAGTTTACCTAAAATGTATTGGTATGTAATTGTTTCAAAAGTTTACCTAATATGTATTGGTATGTAATTGTTTCAAAAGTTTACCTAAAATGTATTGGGATGTAATTGTTTCAAAAGTTTACCTAATATGTATTGGTATGTAATTGTTTCAAAAGTTTACCTAAAATGTATTGGTATGTAATTGTTTCAAAAGTTTACCTAAAATGTATTGGGATGTAATTGTTTCAAAAGTTTACCTAAAATGTATTGGGATGTAATTGTTTCAAAAGTTTACCTAAAATGTATTGGTATGTAATTGTTTCAAAAGTTTACCTAATATGTATTGGTATGTAATTGTTTCAAAAGTTTACCTAAAATGTATTGGGATGTAATTGTTTCAAAAGTTTACCTAAAATGTATTGGTATGTAATTGTTTCAAAAGTTTACCTAATATGTATTGGTATGTAATTGTTTCAAAAGTTTACCTAAAATGTATTGGTATGTAATTGTTTCAAAAGTTTACCTAAAATGTATTGGGATGTAATTGTTTCAAAAGTTTACCTAAAATGTATTGGGATGTAATTGTTTCAAAAGTTTACCTAAAATGTATTGGTATGTAATTGTTTCAAAAGTTTACCTAATATGTATTGGTATGTAATTGTTTCAAAAGTTTACCTAAAATGTATTGGTATGTAATTGTTTCAAAAGTTTACCTAAAATGTATTGGGATGTAATTGTTTCAAAAGTTTACCTAAAATGTATTGGGATGTAATTGTTTCAAAAGTTTACCTAATATGTATTAGTATGTAATTGTTTCAAAAGTTTACATTTTTATTGACATATAAATTGTAAATTTATAATCGTGATCAATTAAATGACTCAAAATGCATTTTTTTATGCACATTAACTTCAGGATTTAGATAACTTAAAAAAATATTATGATTGATTCCTTGGCACCATTTTGTGTTGGTGAATCACTCAAAGGGTGTCTTGATAACTTCTCGTGTAAAGAAAAGTTTTGTAATTTCCTCAGACAACTTCTAAACTATCCTCCGTGCAAAACTCCACAGGCATACTATTACACTGAACAGGTCAAGTCACACAAACGGCCTAGTCGGAAAAGTTAAACTTATTTGACCTTTTTAGATTGATGCCCAATAGCGGTCATTGAAGTTCAGGATAGGATTTACAAAATGCACAGCTTAGTTTAAAATTGTAGTAAGACCGCGTCATTCCCCTAGGACCGTTGAAGATCTTGAGCGTAATAATTTCGAACATGGTTTTTTAACCAGGTGATAGTCTAGTCTTATACAGTTTATTTACTAACTTTGAATAATGAAACTTGGATGTGGAAAATCGACTGAAAAGGGGCAAATGCTGTAGAAATGCATGAATTTAGAAGAATACATGGGGAAGAATATATGATAGAATACGGAATGAAGTGATAAGGGATGATTATGAAGACTGATGTGTTGAGTAAGATGAAAAAAAAACACGCTGAGATGGTTTGGACACGTGAAACGAATAAATAGAGAAAGACTAACAAAATAAATATGTAATGTAAATGTGAGTGGAAGGCGTAGTAGAGAAAGACCAAGAAAAGTATGGTTGGATCAAGTGAATACAATTTTAAAAGAAGGAAATTTAAGATGGAACTAAAATCGTTTCAGCTATATGAGAAGGTGTATGGATATGGAAGAATGAAATATATGTGTTGAGATTGGGAAATAATTCAAATATCTGGAATGAAAAATACACCGTATGTTTTGGTTGCGTATGTCTTGGACTTAGAAAATTTTAACCGGGGATGGTTAGTTGTTGAAATAATGACGTGGCAATCTCTTCCAACCAAGCAAAAATATGTTTAAGTGGTCTTAAGTGAAAACCAGACTGAATTCCTGTTCCAGTGGGATAAAACAAATCTGGGTTCCAGAGGGATTACAACCCGCAACCACCGGGCTGAAGACTCAACTAGGCCACGGATGTCGTCCTTTTTACCTATTCCAAACGAGATATAATTTTCCTGTCGTGAAATTCTCGACTTAATTTCGATAATTTAACTAGTGTATTTTTTCCTAGAATAATATATGAATATAACTTAAAAGGTTTATTTTCGAAAATATTATTTTAAAAATAGAAGCTTTACAGGGTTTAATGTATGTTATTTTCAGATAGTGACAAATTCCCACAACATGAGATAGTGAGAACTGAGAATAATACCTATTCATTGTCCCATTGTTCTAGAGAATAAAGGGACTAACGATTCGGAACATTGTCTGATACGCTCAGGGTATGCCATCGTGCCGAGCTCGTATGGTCCATAATCCTTTTGTTAGAGACCATGCTTCTGACAACTTGCTAGGTAAAGTACTGTAAAGCAAAATTGAAAGCGTTTTCCTGTTTCATTTTACCTTTATTCATTTAATTGAATGTGGGACTAAAATCTTTTTTATTGCATTGTGGAATACAATAAATATTGAACGAAGATAATTAACTATACTGTATTAAACTTTCTTTAAATACAGTATTTATTTATTTACACATGACTAGAAATAAACACAAACAGTTATTTAATTTGGTCACACAATTTTAATGGATCTGGGTTTTTTGCTTTTCATTTGTCGTGTCCCCAGTAAACTAGGCTTTTGCCTATATTTCACTAAGGACATATAGCATGAAAAAATAAATCGATACTCCTTTCCAATTTTTGATATTATAAAACCCCGTTGCACGTTCTCATCAACCTGACAAATGGCGACACTCAATTATACATTTATACATCACGCGAAATCAAATTCCTCACACTTTATAACTCCAGACACACCAAAAACATTCAACCTACAATATAGTATACCGCACATAATCATAAAAATAAAAATAAAATTTATAAAAATACAAACATAAAACACCACACTCAACAGCTCACACAAATCTCTTCCACAAGTCATTCCTCTTGCAAGTACTCAAACTCCTGTCGCAAAAACAACCACGCTCCGATCAGTATATTATGCCAGTTTTTTTGCTTTATGGCAATGTGTTTCAATTAAATATAAAGATGTTAAATATGCCTCATGTGAAAAGCATTTTTGCTTTATGGCAATGTGTTTCAATTAAATAGAAAGATGTTAAATATGCCTCATGTGAAAAGCATTTTTAAGTTTTTGAGAAAAAAAAGGGATTTATCCCACAACCCTTGGTTCTTGCGATATGCGTTTTGCCAAGAAGGACATCGAGATCGTTAATTTTTAATTAAAATGGACATAAATGACAAAAATCTCCTTTGCACCAGCGAAATGAAGGTACGCAGGAGTATCACTGATAAAATCCTTCGTGATAGAGTACGAAACACAGAAATCCGAAGGACGTGCAAAGTTAAAGATATTGTCAGATGGGGACGACAGAGAAGAAGGTTCTGGAACGAATATGTATCCAGAATGGCGGAACCAAGAGCCGTAAGAATGACCAGGGACAGTATCCCCCAAGCAAGCAGCCTCCAGGACGACCTCCCAAAAGATGGAAAGACAGCTGGCAGTCGACGTCACAAGAGGCAAACAATGATGCAAGACCATAACAGGCCAACATGCCAAAAATAAGATGAAGAAGAAGAAAACATAAATAGATGAACCAATTCGAATGTTTCTTATCAGTCGTATTGCTAATGATTGAGCATTGTGATTCCCTGGAGATCTAGAACTGATCGAATGGTTCCTCTCCTCCCTACTCACTCTTCCAGTTCTTAAACTATGATAAGTGCAACACTACGAGTAGAGCTAAACATCTCTTTGATTTGGTTTATTCACTTTTGTGACCTTTCCTTTTGCTCACCATCCTTCAACATTCACAGTCACAAATGGCTTCTCCAGACTGTCTTCAGTCTTCTAGAAACATTCAAATGCAGTTTGCGATGAACCGATACTTGTAAGACTAATATTTCATAATAAAAAAAACTTCAAATATAAGAGATTGTAGGTTATATCTTTTGAAAAGTGATATATTGCTTCAGTATCAAAGCAAGTGATGGTCAGATGATGGGTAGTTGTCCCGTGGTGCAAGTCTGAGGGGGGTTTAAAATATGGGCCGTAAGTATTATTTTTCGAAAGTTCTCCTTAATTTTGCCACACCTTGTCGGCGTCAAACATTTTTTATCCAACATTCCAAACAATGTCTGTTGTTTTTGCTTTGGTTCGAAGTTCTGACATGAAAACTCCATTAAAACTACTTAAACTAATTTGAATAACTGATACTTCTCCTATTTTTTAGAATACTAAATAATTACTGTTCTTATTATATTCAATAATTAAGCATATTTACAGTTTATTTTGTTATGCGTATAGAATAAATATAACACACGCAATACACTTTAAAAATGAATAAATTTGAATAACTGATACTACTCCTATTTTTTAGAATACTAAATAATTACTGTTTTTATTATATTCAATAATTAAACATATTTACAGTTAAATTTGTTATGTGTATAGAATAAATATAACACACGCAATCCACATTAAAAATGAATAAATTTGAATACCTGATACTACTCCTATTTTTTAGAATACTAAATAATTACTGTTCTTATTATATTCAATAATTAAGCATATTTACAGTTCATTTTGTTATGCGTATAGAATAAATATAACATACGTAATCCACATTAAAAATGAATAAATTTGAATAACTAATACTACTCCTATTTTTTAGAATTCCAAATAATTACTGTTCTTATTATATTCAATAATTGAGCATATTTACAGTTCATTTTGTTATACGAGTATTTATAGAATAAATATAACACACGCAATACACATTAAAAATTAATATTGTGATTTATGATGTATGCAAAAAAAGTTTGCATTTGGGCTTTCTCCTTCTACCCAAAAACACACTTATAGTAGCTTGCATTATGTGCAAAGGGGCTCAAATTATGTGTATTGTCACTTAGTGTAGAATACTACTATGCCGGTTATAGGATATTTCATGGATTTTGCTGTGGGTGATCGTCAGTCATCTAACATCGTTTTTGAAAATGATCAGTCTATGCACTGATTTTCACTGCGCCTATGAGCTGCAATAGGAAGATAGGTACCCTTAACTTGACTCCTATTCAAATATTCCTTTTTCTCTAATGAATTCTTGTTTGTACTCGCATCGGTTTAAAAATAATCAGTATAACAATACACCAAGTATTGAAAATATGTTAATTACGTTCAGTGGAAAAATTAGCACCCATTAAATATCGTGGATATTTGTTTAATGTAACTTCCATTACGTTCAGTGGAAAAATTAGCACCCATTGCATACCGTGAATATTTGTCTATAAAAGTAATATCTGAAATAAATGTAACTTCCATTACGTTCGGTGGAAAAATTAGCACCCATTGCATACCGTGAATATTTGTCTATAAAAGTAATATCTGAAATAAATGTAACTTCCATTACGTTCAGTGGAAAAATTAGCACCCATTACATACCGTGAATATTTGTCTATAAAAGTCATATCTGAAATAAATGTAACTTCCATTACGTTCGGTGGAAAAATTAGCACCCATTGCATACCGTGAATATTTGTCTATAAAAGTAATATCTGAAATAAATGTAACTTTCATTACGTTCGGTGGAAAAATTAGCACCCATTGCATACCGTGAATATTTGTCTATAAAAGTAATATCTGAAATAAATGTAACTTCCATTACGTTCGGTGGAAAAATTAGCACCCATTTAATACCGTGGATATTTGTTTAAACCAATGTATTGTTTAATTATTTTAAACATTTCTGAGAACAACTTGAATGTATGGATTGACTTTGATAGAAATTCGTAGACGTGATTAAATTTATTTTGTTTATCTGAATCATACATAACCGTGTGGAAGAGGCGATAAAACGAGAATCTTGTCGGAAACTGACTCCTTTTAGGTAAACGATGGTAATGGATTCAGTGACCGTATTAGTTAGCTCACCCTGTCCGTCGAGAGAAAACTGTGAGGATTCTTCACACGAAACAAAATAAAAACAAAAATTCACACGAAACAAAATAAAAAAAAATGATTTACACGAAAAATTCACACGAAACAAAATAAAAACAAATATTTCCTTTTACAATAAATTTTTACTTAAAATATTCTTATTTTAAGAATGTTCAATCTGTGGCGTTATGGCAGAAGTTGATATGTTCATTTTGTGTTTATTCTCCCAATTAATGAAAATATTTCTCATCATGTTGTGGTAAAATTTTGTGTCAGTCATTATCCAAACACAATATATATTGTTTGGAAAAACTTAAAAAATGCTTCTTTATACTGATTTTAATAGCTTATCAAAGTTAATATTTCTCCTGTAAACTAAGGTAAAACTGACATATCAACTTGTGCCATAACACCACAGAAACAACATTCTTCTATCTTGTTTAGTTTATCTGAATCTTTGCTTCCCGGTATTTAAAATATATTTTTGTTTTACACAAAACACAATTAAAAGAGAAAAATCACACGAAGCAAAAAAAAATCTTTTAAAATAAATAATGACTTATAAACATTCTTATTTTAAGAATGTGAAGCTAGTTTTGATGTTCTATTTATTTGATTGAGAGTGCAATCCGCTAATGAAAATACTTTGTCTTCTTCTTCATCTTATTTTAGGCCTGTTGGTCTGTTATGGTCCTGCATCATTGTTTCCCTCTTGTGTCGTCGACTGCCAGCTGTCTTTTAGGAGGTCGTCCTGGAGGTCTGCTCGCTTGGGGGATACTGTCCCTGGCCATTCTTACGGCTCTTGGTTCCGCCATTCTGGATACGTTTTCATTCCAGAACCTTCTTCTCTGCCAGCGATACTCCTGAGTACCTTTATTTCGCTGGTTCGAAGGATATTTTTGGTTCTGACAGTGTCGGCTCTGGACTCTATGCTGTATGTCATTATGGGGCGGACACAGGTCTTGTATATCCTCACCTTCCTTTGGATGTTCATATGCTTGTTTTTCCAGATAGTGTTCTTTAAACATCCGAAAATGCCACTTTGTCTTATATTATATATTGTTGGACTTCTAGCTGCGTTCCATCCACCTGAATTGATCTGACATCAGTAAAGCGATGTTTTGAAGTAACTTTAATGGTCAAAACCTCTTCATTGGCATCCAAATAACATACTTGTATGTCTCTTTACTTAAGAGCTTTCTTTTAACTTAATAAGGCATTTAACCAATGAAATTTATCAGTACCTAGATATGGATGCGAAGCACGGACTCTTTTTATACGAATAAAATAAAAGTTCCAGGCAAGACAACGCAGCATGGAGAGGTGCATGCTAGGTTATACCAGAAGAGACCGCAAACGTAATGAGTAGATTCGCACTCAAACAAAAGTTGACAATGTTATAGAGGTCGTAAAAGGACTGAAGGGGAAATGCGCTTGGCACGTCGCCAGGACAACGGACCATCGTTGGACGCATGAAGTAATGTTAGAAGTTCTAAGTCACGCTGGGTGAACGAAATACGTAAGCCAGCAGCGATAACATTGCAGCAATGCGCAAAGGACTGGATTTCTTGGAAACAACCTGGAGAAGTATATATCCTGGAGTGATTGAAGGTCGGCTGATCATGATGAAACAGTTTGTAGACAAAGTTTAAAAAATTGCTCGATTTCCGACAATTCTCTTTGATTTGTGTACTATTTGGAATATTATTATCCACCACCTTTTCTGCGTGATTTACGTAAAAGAATATATAAATTCTAAGAACCTTCGTTCAATTAATATAAACCAATAAAAGAAAAGCTTTAGCAATTTCTTTTAAAATGTTACATGTTCTTTTGTTCTGAATAATGAAAGATTTGATACAAACTTGATTTTCTAGCATACGTATACTTAGCTGCAATGATGCAAGAATTATATTAAAAAATAATGATAAAAAGGTAATTTAAACAGCGCCGTTTAGATAGCAGACTCGCTTAAATGGGGTTCTTAAACAAATTAAACCCATTGTTATTGAAAGATTTAAAATATTACAAAAGTAATATAAGTTGAATATAAGGGTTAATAGTCGATTGGGTACTACTTCTCCGCATCTGCACATGTTTAGAAAAATACATTCGGTAAGAAAATCATAGAAAACTTATTAAGGATAGACGATCTACAAAAAATCGTTGTAAAGCTCCCGATATTTTTATTTTTTATTTTAGTAACACATTAGATTGTGAGTATGCATGTATAATGTATACGTGCAGTGTTTATATAAAATCATAAATGGTTTTTAAGTACTTCTTTAAGGCACATATACACCACCCATATCTCTAAGGCAGACCATCTCATGCCACAAGACTAGGAGTGACTAAAACTCTATTATAATATTCCACCTAATTGGATCATTTCGGCACAATCAATTTATAAGATGGCGATGAAATCGACCTCAAAATTATACTCTACTCCGAAGAAACACCTCTTAGAGACAGATTCCAAACTTGACTAGGTTTAGTGGACTTGGGGTTTAATGAAATCAGCTACAGTATTTTCGTCGATATCTGCTTGAACAACCATTACCGGCACCAATGATCGGACGTGTATATAAAACGAGTATATTTTCTACTACTGGTTTTTTGATATATTTAATACATTCAGTTCACATATTTATAAGTGCGAGGATGGGTGTGAAGGTCTCTTCTTATATATTTAAGTTGCTGACGGAACTACAAATATTTGGGATGTAAAAGTATTGATCGATTTAGACGGGCTATAGTTTTTTTTGTATATTTCTGACAAATATTTGAGATGTAAAAGTATTGATCAATTTGGACGGGCATATTGGGCATCTTTAACATTTAAGGGAATATTTTCATTGAAAGAATATAGAACTTTCTAAATAATTGAAGATATTCGTTTTCGCGTATTTAATACGGTTTTAGTCAATAAATAAAGCGTAAAGTCGTCAAACCTGATCATGTGGACTGATGTGATAATACCCACCTTTATAACAACATAAATAAAGGGAAAATTTACATAGCGCCATTTGGAGACCAGATTTCCTTCAAGATTGCTATAACTCGGGATTCCAACTAACTATTATTGACAGATCAAAAGTATTAGAAAATAATACGAGTATATTTAAGTTGAGTAAAAGGATAAGAAGGTGGTGACTGCGCCCATTAGATTAGGTACTTCCACGCGTTTGCATATGTTTATAAAAACATATTTAGTCAGAAAAACGAAAAAACTTACTACACGAAAACAAACTACCAAGAAACCTTTGTAGGTCTTTTGACATGTAATAGTAACACATTGGGATTTACATGTTGTGTAGTGTTTGTATATAACAAAGAACTTCCAAAAAGAGCTATCTTCTAGTGCTACTTAAAGCTGCACTAAGAGGTAGAATTATCTACACCACAGGACGAATAACGGCAAAAGTTTTGTCATAATACTTCAGCCTATTGGATTGATTCGAAACAATCATTTTTTTCGATGGAAATGAAATCTACCTCGATATATAAAAATATCGCCTGGGTATTCAAAGGTAGAATAAATAACAAAATCATAATAAATGCGGTAGATATAAATGTCTTGAGTATAACATCTTAGTTTTATAATGTATATTTGAGTTAAGATTGATCGGATAAAGGAAACTTATTTGTTATAAATACATTTTATACGAATAATTAATAAAATAAATCCATTCTTTTCTTTATCAAACTTGAAAGAATGACTTACAATATGTTACAACATACATATATGTCTAAAATTAATGGTTAGTCTGAAAAGGGGAAGTTTAAAAAAAAACTCAGGAAAGGTGAATAGAAAAAGGAAACCATGGCATTTATGACGATATGTTTGAATGTGGACCAGGCGAAAGATATGTTTGTGGAGATTTATCCTTTAATTCCATAAAGGAACATTTTTTGTTGTAATATAATTTATTTCTTACAACTAGACATTATTTCTTAGTAAGTCAGTAATAAATAAAAACTCATAAGTGGAAAAAAAAGGGATTGATTCGATAGGTTTGGTTCTATTCTTTTATTTGATACTAGTTGTACCCGGCCACGCGTTGCTGTGGCTAAGTCTGGTTAAATGGAAAAAAAAGAAAAGAGAAAGTACACGTTTCTAATATGTTTAATTTCACAATGCTTGTGGGTATACAATATTTTTGACGTCTTTCAGCCACTCTCAGCCTGTCGCGTTCATTATCTTGAGAACGAAGCAGTTCTGAACCTGCAGAACGCGATCGCCGTGCTCGCAATTGTATTTGAGCGTATTTGAACCATTATTTGTCTGTTTCGCTCGTTCGCTTACACGACATAACCTGTAAATGAGCAATGTTTAGTATTGCGTGATCAATTCCAATGCATTTCACGATATAATTTGAATTTAAATGAAAATCAATCGACACATCACAAATCCACCGCCAATTGCATTAAAAAATAAGGAAAAAACGAAATGAAAGAATCCGAAACGTCGAAAATGCTATGTCACACACACCTGTCAATGAGAAATGTTTAGTTTGCGTGTGTTTCTGCAGAAGGCGCTCACATTATATCGTCTGTTTTATATATTTTTTTATATGCAACTGCACATAAAAATATATATAAACAGGCGCGTATTAGAATGCAACCTTCTGTCAAAATTTCAAAGCAATGAAAAATAAAAAAAACAGTTAAAAAACGAAATGAAAGAATCCGAAACGTTGAAAATGCAATGTCACATAACCTGACAATGATAATTATTTAGTTTGCGTGTGTCGCTGCAGGAGGCGCTCCCATTATTTCGTCTGTTTTATATACTTTTTTATATACAACTGTGTATAAAAAAATTATTTAAACATGTTTGTACACGAATGCAACCTTTTGTCAAAATTTCAAAGCAATCGGTGAAGAACTTTCGGAGATTAGAGATTTTCTATTAACGAACATTTACATTTTTATTTATATAGATAGGACACTTTTTCCTTATCTCGATTCCCGCCTTCGCCTTCCCACGCTTCTGTCGACTCGATGTTATTTTCTGGAGAGAAAACTTTTTGAACAGCGGTTGAGCTTAGTCTATATAAACATCAAAATATGTGTACCTTTTTTTTATTTAACAAAGTAATATATTGTACAAATATTTGTCAAGGTGATACCTATATACATATTTATTACTTAACTAATCTTAATTATACATTATAATTTATGAACTTACTTAATCTTTTTTTCCCACATGCTATTTTATTTTTTATTATCTTAATGTATGATTTCTTAGAAATAATTAACACCTAAATACTACTTACAACTAGATAACAATTCTTACAACTAATTATTTAGCAAGAACAAGTCCATTTGTTCAGGCTACTTGTATTCCATCACATTCACTCAGACATTGGTCGTCCCAGCTAATACTGTAGGTGGACTAGTCAGGCAACAGACGATGCATCGGAAGCCTGAGCAAAGTTGTTTATATACACATATTATTGTGTTATACTCGAATAATACCTTCGTTGTATACAGTGGAACGAAGTTAACCACTAAAGCCTATCGCTTAAGATGCATTTTTACCAACTTGGGGTTTCAGGTTGGTATACTAGAGAAAAATAGTTTCAATTTGTTTTTCCCTTGAAGTTATTTATGAAAAAAAATGTAAGGTTATTCCGAC
The DNA here is from genome assembly GCA_949825065.1 of Odontocerum albicorne. Classification (NCBI taxonomy): domain Eukaryota; kingdom Metazoa; phylum Arthropoda; class Insecta; order Trichoptera; family Odontoceridae; genus Odontocerum; species Odontocerum albicorne. The sequence goes on from OX463843.1 coordinate 9,242,596, forward strand.
CTAATGACGTAAAATGATAGTTTTACTGTATTTTTACCCTTAAAGTGCTGTCAACTTGTTAGACTGTTTAAACTCCAGGCATTAAACTACTTTATACCACGTTGTGAGTAACCACGTTGTGAGTAATTTTACGTTGTGAGTAACTTACCACGTTGTGAGTAATTTTACTTCTTCCGTGATGTCCAACGTTAAGGCCGTCGTCATTTTTATTCTTTTTACACTCAAATGTGTCGCCACCGAAGGAGGAGTCTCTTTAAGCAGATCATTTTTAGTCCCTACGTGACGCCGTGGTCATAAAAAACAAAGTATATTTCAATATTTTAATATATATCGTTTTGGATGGGGATTTATTTTGACCCGTGTAACAGCAGGCAATCAAAATGAACTGTATACAATAAAAATATATTATCCACGGTACAGTATTTAGCGGTTTAATCTTCGTTCATTTTTCAAGAGATTTTATATTTAAGTTTACTCATTAGTTAATTCAAAATTTACCATAGACCAAATAATAGATAACATGTGCTGCTAAGTATGGTATTCTGTCACGAATCTATCTACATAGTCCTTCTATGTAGCACTATCTTATTTTTCCATTTCATTGAAATATGTCTTCAGTGTTGCCGGATTAAGAGTTTCTGACTCTATCTTTTAGAGTTTTCACTGCAATTGTTCGTAATATTTTCAACTCAGATAATCGAAGCAGGCTCTTTTTTCTAGTTGTACCAGTTCTGGTTATAACACTACTTACTTTGGAATTGAGGCGTATGCATTCGTTTTTCCAAATGAATTATTCTATCTTGCCTTAGTGGAAATCAAACTGATTTTACACAAAGACAGTAAAGTTGTCGAAATCATGAAAATTTGTGTTAATGGGACTATTATTGAGAATTCGTCAAATGCTTTATTAAGGCTATTTCAATAACATTGATATGTGATAAATATGCTTATATGTTGAACATTTGCCTGTCAACGCGGGGTTTTTTTTATTTGGGACCCGAAAATAACTTAAAATTTAGTTCCTAGGTTTGTCGCAACAAGTATTTTAATTTTTTCGACTGGTTGGAAATATGCCACATGGCAATAGTTTTGATGAGGTTTTCTTTATAAAACAATATTTTACTTTGTAAAAATGTAAACAAAATAAATTGAACAATTATGAAATAAATGTTCTGTTGAAACTAATTCGCATTTACAATAAACCTCACTAGATTTTTTTCTCATAACTTATCCGAAGTCGAATAAAAAATTGACAGGCCTTGAAGCAAAATTAAATCACTTGACATATTTTTTCTTTTTATTCTACAAATCAACATTGTTGTATCTCAAAAGGTGTTTGAAACACAATACTATATATTTTCCAACTAAGTTGGTTTGCATAGTGGTGTTATGATCAATCTCTAGATATAAGAATAGATCCTTAAATCTCTCCTCAGTACAATCCAAAACTATAACATTGTTTCTTTATTGCATATATGAAATATTTAATCAAGTAAAATAACAAATATTTTAAATGAATGTTCAAAATTTTCTCTTTAAATTGAACGTTGAAATGTTTCCGAAGGGAAAAAAAAATAGAATAGAAGAAAAGCGCTGCTATTAAAGTGAATTGTTTCCTTGAGGGATACAAAAGACTCCAGATTGCGAAGTCGCTTCAAACTGTTGATTCGGCCAATGAAGTCACCCCCTGTGCAAACCGACCAATGGGAAGCAAGCGAGAAAATGCTTATAAGGCGCCAGCAGAGATAAATCTGGAATAGATACTCTTTCACTCTTAGTCTTCACACAATACATAAGTGTTAAGTGATTCTTTTTTCAATTTCTTCCTTTTCAGATTTACAGTGTTTCACCTTTTCCGGATCTAAATTTATTAACCGCTTTTCAGTTATTTTTTCACAGAAAGTGTTAAAAATCCGGGTGAGTACCTTTTCATAATTTTTATTTAATATTTGAAAAAAAAAATACATCAATATTACTTTTAATTCATTTTATATTCACTGTTATTTATGACATATCTTGCGAACTTATTGCTGTAAAATAATTTCCCACAACCGATCAGCTTACCTTGAATACGTCAAGTTGATTAAATCCACGAAAGGTTTTAAAAAAAAGTATTGATTTTACTTGAAGTAAAAAATTCTTTAAACAATTATGGTAGGATAAGAGGTAAAGATTTCGTTTAGAATTAAAAAGGAATTTTAGAATAAAAAGTATTCAACACAATATTATCAAAATTCTATATTATTTCTGCAATATTCTTACAGTTTCCTACGATGATTCATAATTTTTACATTAATAAAATAATGTTTTAAATAAAAAAAATGTGCGAATAACTTTCGTCATTTATATAATATCCTATGGAGCTACTCCAACAGGTTGTTATTTCAAACTTACAGTTGAATACGAATAAAATGCGTTTCAAGAAAGTCTGCCAAAATAAAATAAATTAATACTTTTATTTTATTTGTTATTTCAACAAAAGGTTTTAGAAAATACATTTCAATTATATTCTGGGGAGAAAAAAACAATACAAATTGAAATATGAAACCAAAATACATTAGCTCACAGGAAAAAAAATAATAGCTGTACACTAATAAAATAACAATGGTTAAAATGTTTGATAGACAAAAAAAGAAATAAAAAAATATAGATTTTTTTTGGTTTTATTATTTTTTAATTGCTCGTTATTGTAATAACATAGATAGATTTTCTTTTTATTTGAAGGAAATATACAAAAATATTATACCTAGTTAGTTACTGAAATTTTTAAAAATATTTATTTTGGTATGGAAATAAGTCTGAAACTAGGTAACTGAAACACGTTTTTCAAGATCAAAATAAGTGATGACAGTTAAGCCAAAATCGGTGAACTGTAGTTACATAACTGTTGAAAAATCTGTAATTTCTGAAAAAAAAAACTAAAAAAAGGATCACGCGTCCCGCTGATAGTTAAAACTTGGGCGTAAGACTCCTTAAGGACCATTCGTCGTTTGACCACTGACGCCGACAGTGAATATTGTTCACCAATGATATCTTTAGTATAATATCTTCAAAGTGAATTCTGCGTTTTTTGTGGTTCTATGTGCCGCGTTTTAAAAATGTTACAGCTCACATATTCATGGTTTATTTACTATCAAATTTGCTATCAGTCGATAACAAAATAACACAGAAGGTGAGATTTGCAACGCACAACCTGGTTGTCAATATCCAGAGTTTAATTAGAAAAAGACATCCCGTGAAGCAACATGAAAATAAACATTATTGAGTCTCATTTTTTTTAAACATAAGATTATATATTTTCCAGCTTAGTTAGTTTATAACTGAGTGTCAATATTACTCCTTAGAACTATCTAAATATATAAGAAAATACCCTCAGATATCTCAATACAATCCAAAAAAAACTATTTGGTTTTTTTTTGGAACATCTGAAACATTTGATTTAGTAAAATAATATTTTAAATCTAATTTGAAAATGTTCAAGCTCTTTGGTCACAAAATCGCTGTATTTACTTCGAAATACCTTATACTATGCATAATAATAACCACAAAGCCTGAAAATATATTTAAGCTATCCAATTACATTGTAATTTGTTTACTCAAACGCTGTTTATTCCACTTCATATAACGATGTAACCTTACCGGTTTCAAGGTGTTCACCTCATCATCAGGGGAGCACAGATAAAAGCACAAACAAGGTTTTATTTATACTCCCCTGATTATGAGGGTAAAAACCTTGAAACCTTTAGGGTTATACCGTTAAATTATACAAAATGAAATCAACAGTGTTTGAATAAACAATTTTCAATTATTTAAGCCTCAACAGTGTTAATGCCTTAATTATAAATAATATATCCAATAACATTTTAGTATTTTCATAGAATTTAACTCTTAGCAAAGTGTACTTATTGCCGTTTTTCATTTATTTATCTACCTACACGTGCTTATTTAAAAAAAATATTTAATCAAGTAAATAGAAGACCAAAAAACACTGAAATGGCTTTACTACATCATGGATAAGGTTCGATCATCCATTTTATGATACAAGATTCTGTCGCATAGAAAATTGATGTCACCTTTCTAGGTTTCAAGCCACTTAACGTCTTTCAAACAAATTTTTAGTCCCTGATAACTTCCGTAGTATTTTAAAAGGGTTCGATCTTATCGATTAACAAGAAATGAAATTTAAACATCTCTGTAAGACGGTGTGAACTAAATCTCACGTGAAATAAACCCAGTAAGGTTAAATTGTTAACAATACATTTTTAATGTAATAAATGTATTACATGATTATGATACTATAGTATAGTTCAATGAAAAAACTGATTATACACAGTGGAAATGGTATTCCGATTAACAAGAAATGAAATTTAAATATCTCTGGAAGACGGTGTGAACTAAATCTCACGTGAAATAAGCCCAGTAAGGTTATATTGTTAACAATACATTTTTAATGTAATAAATGTATTACATGATTATGATACTATAGTATAGTTCAATGAAAAAACTGAATGTACACAGTGGAAATGGTATTCCGATTAACAAGAAATTAAATTTAAACATCTCTGGAAGACGGTGTGAACTAAATCTCACGGGAAATAAACCCAGTAAGGTTATATTGTTAACAATACATTTTTAATGTAATAAATGTATTACATGATTATGATACTATAGTTCAATGAAAAAACTGATTATACACAGTGGAATTAGTATTCCGATTAACAAGAAATGAAATTTAAACATCTCTGGAAGATGGTGTGAACTAAATCTCACGTGAAATAAACCCAGTAAGGTTATATTGTTAACAATACATTTTTAATGTAATAAATGTATTACATGATTATGATACTATAGTTCAATGAAAAAACTGATTATACACAGTGGAATTAGTATTCCGATTAACAAGAAATGAAATTTAAACATCTCTGGAAGATGGTGTGAACTAAATCTCACGTGAAATAAACCCAGTAAGGTTATATTGTTAACAATACATTTTTAATGCAATAAATGTATTACATGATTATGATACTATAGTTCAATGAAAAAACTGATTATACACAGTGGAAGTAGTATTCAGATTAACAAGAAATTAAATTTAAACATCTCTGGAAGACGGTGTGAACTAAATCTCACGGGAAATAAACCCAGTAAGGTTATATTGTTAACAATACAATTTTAATGTAATAAATGTATTACATGATTATGATACTATAGTTTAATGAAAAAACTGATTATACACAGTGGAAATGGTATTTCGATTTCCGTTGTAGTTAGTTTTCATGTAGTGAATCAATTATGAACAAGTGTATTTTTATTATGAATAACAGAATTGCACCGTAAAAGCATTTTCAATTTTTTTTTGTATAATATACATATACGACACTTGTATTTCAGCCCGGGGTTTGCGGGTTCAATTCCTGTCGGTAGCCAAATTTAAAAAAAAGTTGTCAGTGTAGCTTAAGGCTTCGTTAACATATTTTTGATTGGTTGGAAGAGATTACTACATGACAATTAATCCGAAAGGTTGTACTGCATACAATGAAGGTTTATAAATAGCAAACTTGAAGAACATTGGGATATAACGAAACTGTTTTAAGGAATACAATAAAATCTAATAAGTCATTTTGAATATTGCGATTTTCATTTTTCAACAGTCTAAATAAATTATAAGGAAAATGTGTTTCATCTAAATGATTTAAACAACCTATGCAAACCGTATTATTTGAAATAAAGAAAAAAGTCTGTTCCTTATGATGAATAAGAAAGTGAAATATTTCTACAATACCTATAAAAACCTTCTTTATGATTTATTTCCACTTTTAACAACCCATTGTTTTATCCTTGTGATCTTCATATAATATTCTAGTTTTCTCATAAATTATCTACAGGTCATTGATAATCGGCTAATGTGGCCAAACTGTATATTAGGTGAATATCTACAGGTCATTCATAATCTGCTAATGTGGCCAAACTGTATATTTATTTATTTTTCAAAACAGACTTACCCCAATTGCTTTGAAAAATACAAGACATTAAAAAAAAAGAAAAATTACATAGAAAAAATAAAATAATATATATATAATAAAAAATAATGCCTATGCATACATACCAGTATATGCATACACACAAACATATGATACACATATAATCACAGCCACTTAAGTACGTCGATGAGTGCTTTCTAACGCGCTCAATCTAAGAAGAAAATTTACTTTTGCTTTTGGTAATGTGATATGAAATATGTCAATATCCGAAGCAGCCCCGTTTAGAAGAGTTAAGGCCCTTCCAAAAGGTATAGCAGCTGGAAGATCCGTTCTTGCGTATGTTATTGAGAACAGTTCTTGCCGGCGCAGTCTAGTGTAATTGTTAGGAACATTTAACGCTAATCTTTGTAGTAATGCTGGACGGCTCACAACTCCTCGAACGAGTCTGACAACGTATACCAGGAGACGCAGATCTCTTCTTACGCTCAAGGAGTTATACCCGAGCATGCCCAGCAGAAACTGAGTAAGATAAAGACATGAATAAACACCGAACTCTCTCATATAGAGATGATGAATATCTACAGGTCATTCATAATCTGCTAATGTGGCCAAACTGTATATTAGATTAATATCTACAGGTCATTCATAATCTGTTATTGTGGCCAAACTGTACTATATATTAGATGAATATTGATAATTGGAATTTTATTTAATTGAATTGTTTCAAAATTACTTGTTTTCTTGTGAAGTTATTGACTGATTAACAGAAAGTGTTCTATCAATTACAAACGAAATTTAACCCGTAGTAGTATTTATCAACTGAGTAGCCTTCTTCTTGACGGTTTAGTCTCAAAGTTTTTTTGGCTCAGGTATCTTGTCAACCCATGTTAGGAAAATGAAACCTTATTTCTCATGGGGCATTACTGACCGTTAAAACTAGTATCAAACCCACGATGAGGTTCATCATCAGGAAAATTCAGACACACTAAATTAGTATACACATTATCTTTCTACCTGATTAATAAAAATAATGAAAGAACAATTTATTAAGCGTAGTTTATTGCGACGACTCTCCTCAAGGGTGCTCTAACTCGGAATTTAAACCTAATATTATTGACCGATAGAAAATATTACAAAATAAATATATACGTAACTTGAGTATAAAGATAGGGAGATGGTTGTTAAGGTTATTAGATAAAGCACTTCCCCACATATGCACATGCTTAGAAAAATATATTTAGCAAGAAAACCTTAGAACACAAAATACAAAGAAAACCTTGTAGATTATCTGATTTGTGATTGTAACACATTCGACTTTACGTGTAGTGTAATGTGTGTGTAGTGTTCACACAATCATATATATTGATAATATGATCTTTTAAAAAAGGGTTGTATTAAAGCGCTTCCTCAAGATGCACATGACCCCATATCTTAAATAAATAAATAAATAAATAATAGGTTTATTGATAGCAACATATAGTAGTATGTACAGATTATATTTAAATAACACTTCAAAAACACATAAATTGCAGATAATACATTAAATACAGAAGCTACCAAAAGGTCTGGACTGATCTAATAGCATCCCCTCGGCCAAGATACACCCCACCAATATAGGGCGAACGCAGCCACGGAGACACCAGATGTTTTTCAGCCCACACCCTTGAACACGTAGAACAAGAATATATAAAAAAATAAATAGATGACAAAAAAAATACATTCAAGAGAGAAGACACTGAAAGGTCCGGGCCCATACCACAAACATTCCTCCGGCCGAGATACACCCCACCAATGTAGGGCGAGCCCGACCGCAAGGGCATCAGGGAGCTTTCATCCCACACCCCCGCATAACAAGATTAAGGAATACATAGAAAAAAAAAAGAAAAAAAAACAAAAACGTATGGCAGAAAACAAAATAAAAAGTAAACCCACATATACCACCTCAGGTTAACTGTCAGCAAGAACGAGAAAAAAAAAAAGAAAAGAAAAGCCTCAAAGGAGTCCAAATTTTACATAATGACAAATGGGAGTATATCTCTTACACTTCGAGATATACTAATCCACGCCATAGGATCAGCAACGGTAACAGTTTTAGCACAACTCCTTAACCTATTGAATTTATTGGGAACAATCAATTTATTCGGCGAAGATGAAATCAATCTCCAATGATACGTTTCTCAGACTTAGATTTGAAAGATGTAATGAAGACATCCTATCAAGGGGCTAAAATGCGAAGGATTCACGGAAGTCGTCGAGTATTCTTTCCGCTGGCACTCCCTTAAAGATAACCTGGCTTTCCTGAATAAATCGATTCTTACAATGTGCCCGATCTAATTCGGTCTTTCCGACTTCATCAAGTAGAAATAACCAAAAACCGCCTGCTATCGTCTTAATTTACATCTTTAATTTTATAATTCCAGAAATCATTCACATTTTTAATTCTCACTACAATAATACTTACGTCTATTTTTTAAATATACATACAAAACATCATGGAGTATCTCTCTGTAATATGAAACCTTAACTAAAGGGTCTACATTGGTTTAGTTAAATGTTCGACCCTTACTATAGGATATACATTGGTTTAGTTAAGGGTTGAGACGTTCCAGTGACGATTTTTTATGTGTTTTAAGGAGGGGTGGTTTAGTATTCTTGGGCCGTACATTGATAGATTGTCGTTTCTGATCTTCAATCGCCGGACGTACCTTTAATCTCATATTTTTTATAAAGTCTAAAATAGTCTTTTGAACTAACCTGCGACTAGTTGATATTATTATCTTAACAACATGGCAAGCCCTTTAAATATGCCTCTTAAAAAGTCTAAATTTCTAAAAAAACATAACATTAAAATAAGTTTAAGTATCTGTTTGAAATTAAGACCCTATACAATTTAAGGCTAAGGACCTCCGTGCCCTAGTTGGTTAGACGTCTGTCTCCCAACCCGGAGGTTGGGGGTTCAAATGCCACCGAAACTCAGATTAAAAAAAAAAGGCTTCTAGTCTGGTTTTCACTTAGGGCTCCTTAAACATTTTTCTGGTTGACTGGAAGAGATTGATACTTGGCAATAAATCCGCTAGGTTGTACTGTATACAACGAAAGTGTAATAAAATACAATACAAGGTTATTTCATTACAAATTCCTTCGCAATCCATAGTAAATATTTTCACCTTAATAGTCATTTGAAAATTAAAATGTAACTTAAGTAACCATCTAATAAAACTGTTAAAATTCACCCAAAGTTTGACAACACTATTGTTTGGCGAAACAGTTGTTACTAGGTTAATAATTAAATGACATAGAACTATCAAAGCGTTTAATTTAGGTTTTTCTTAATTAAAAATGGAGCCCTTTGAATTGAATATCGACACCATAAATTATTCCTTAACTTTAGAGTATTTATTTAATTCTGAAATAGGCTGTCGGATGATTTTAATTCGCTCTTATTTCGTTCATATGTGCTTTCACTGACCGAATTAATCTACCTTGAGTCTTATTTCACAATAATAAGAAGAACATTTCTTCAGCTGCTGTGGTACTTTAAGTCTATGCAAAACAAATCAGTTTTGATTATTAAGATTATATTGAGAAAATAGACTTTTGAGTTAATTCTCGAGTATTCGAAGGTTCTGAATATGCCTTCTTCCTAGTGTTTGGTCTAGTTTAAATCTCAATACAAATATTGTTTCCTTCTGTGAGCCACGTTTTAAGATAAATAAAAACCGTGCCCAACTATCCACCAGCTGCCATTCACATTTGAACTGCCATTCACATGTTTAGTACAAGTAATTTTATTTTGCTAAACTAGTCAAAAAACCCAAAAAAATTTACAAAATTAAAACTTATTTATTTAACACTTCATTGGTAAAACAATCTGGCTGGTGTATTGCCAGGTGGCAATCTCTTCTAACTTACTTGACAAAAGTAAATAAAATAAGTTACATGATCCCAAAAAAATCAAATGATTGTCGTTACAAAATGTATGAACAGAACAATATACATAGTACGAGTATAAGTGAGATATCATCAATCAAAGGGATAGAAAGGAATAGTGAAGAGAAAAGAAAAATCAGGAATGAAACACGTTATGTTATATTACTAATTAGCAATTAAGATTTTTTTCGGTCGTTTCTTAAAGCATACCAACGACAGAGCGTTTCTTAAATTGGTATGTAACTGGTTTCAGAGTCTCGCTACATGGACGGTAAAGGATGACGTAAAAAATATGAGTGGTGAACATTGAAGGCTAACTTTCTGTTCATCATCTCTGATCAATTACATGATCGGAAAGACACTCTTCGAGAATATTTATAATCACGTGTGAAATTCTTCGTGAAACAGACTATGAAATAATTTTAATCAAAGTGATCAGTAAAATTTATAAATATTTTAGTTAGTATCATTAGGTAATTAAAAGATATATTTGAAATGTCAAAGCCCATTTTCTTTTCATAATTCATAACGATAAAAGTTTACCAGCGTGTAATTTTTATTTTTAATTTATTTTATCTTGAGTATTGATCGGTAACTTACTTGAATATTTTATAAACTTTTTGGTGTGCGTTAAATTGGCTTGGTAAATGTGTTGAAACGAATCCTACATAATTAATATGGCAGATTCTCGAATGAGCAGGGTTTCTTTACGACTTTTTTTTATACGCCACAGTTTAACTTAGAAACGATGCTTTTACATATAACAAATTTATTCGTTCGTCTATTTATATGTTGAATTCGATTTATGTACGATTTATACGTTCAATTCCATGTCAGTTATTCATCCAATTGAAACAGGGTTTGCCTGAAACTTAAAAAATACCCTCACCGTAGGAACTTAACTATCGCTCATTGAGAATTTGATTCACTGTCGTATACAGTGCACCAGAATTACAGTTGGATTTTTATTTTAATTCACATTTATACAGAATGTCAACATACAAATAAATATAGGTTTATTGATAGCAACATAGTATGCACATATTTAAATACATTCCAAAATCACATATGAATATTATATAGCTCAGGACAATGTCGAAGAAAGTACATTTAATAGAGAAGCTATCAAAATGTCTGGGCTCATCTCATAACATTCCAATAGTCAATATACATCACCACCAATATAAGGCGAGCCCGGCCGCGAGGATACCAAATGTTTTTCAGTCCACATATTTCAGCTGTATTCGGTTCGTATTATACATGCTTATTGTTCTCCATAAATACCTAGGGAGATAAAATTATTGATTTTGGGTGCTTGGAAACAATTGCCATATACGAGTACAGTGAGGCTTCTCCGTTATATTATCCAGAGAAAAATTGTTATAAACAGTTAAACTTAGGTAGATAGTTGATTGAAGATAATTATTGTCAAGGTGAACCATTAGAATATAGAGGTGTAGCTCTTCTAAGCAACATTAAAAGTGTAAAGTAAAAAAAACTAGGTCTTTCGAAACGTTGCAGCTGATTAAACCTGTCAAATATCTTGGAACTTTTACTATCGAAACCTTGTGTTTGATCTGTGTGCCTGCTTAAGTTCAACAATTTCCAAACAATAAACCAATACATTGTATACGCACAGACATCTTCCATTCACATGGCTGACATTCATTCCTGATCACGAAGGACAGCCTATCGACTCGGTATAAACCAATCAATTATCAGATCAAAGCTTTCTACTTATTTCCTTTGGGCATACTCGTACTTTACACTTGAATAATTTAATTATGTAATATATGAATCTATCTAACAAAGGTAGTTTTGGGATAATTTGTTAATATATTCACCCCAAATGTCAGTTTTTGCGCATGAACTAACATAATTAATGCTTAAAATTGATTTGTTTACCAATACTTAGGTAATGTATTGAAGTATTCAATAAATTGAACGTATTATTATCAATTTTTTTTACTTCAACTTTTACTATCTCTACATTAGAAATAATACATGCATAAACCATCACACCATTTCGAAAGAGCCTTTTATGATTCTATTCTCACAACTTTGATTTCTCTGAGTTTCCATATAAGAATATTTTATAATTATAAATAACTTAGATATTACACTAATGAAATTAATCCCCGCGACACATGTTTCAATCTCGTATCTCGATGCTCTTTTCAAGCAAATGTTTTTAGTCTCGTATCTCGATGCTAGGTTTTTACGAAAGCAACTCTTAGTTCCAACTGATGTCTTGTTTCATCGGAAGAGTGTGTGGTCTATTGAACCTAAAAAATTGGAAGATGAGGAGTTTTTGGCTTTATATTTTCATTACTGTTTTAATTTTGCTTATGGCTTTCATTAACAAACCAGGATCATTCCGTCAGAAGAGAAACTCGAGATATGAGGTGGGAACATATAGTACGTCGCGGATATTAAAGTTATTTGAGTTATAACAAAGTATTTTTTAGTGTGTATAATTATTAATTTAAAAAACTTTTGTTTTTTTATTACGAGTACAATACAATAGTTGGGATATTTAAAGTAAAATTACAAAAAAGAAATAGATAGATATAGATATAAAAAATGGAAAGAAACATTTTAAGACTTTTTATCAATGTTCTATATATTCGTACCGTTCATAAAATATGTAAGAAATATTATTTTGATTTCAACTAAATAAAAGTATTGAACGTCTATGATTTCCTTGCCTTGAACCTTCAAAAAATTTTACCTTGTTTTTTTAACATTACAAATCTGTCATACATATCAAATTTGAATTGATTATGATTTAAAATGATATCATACAAACCTTGATAACTTCAGTCAGGTAGAGTGGGTATTATGAGAGTTTGCACTTTTTGACACATTGACAAGCTTAGTGCGTAATATACAAAAATGTCAATGTATTAGTAAGTATCTTTGCCGAGATTGGTTGATGTGATCCGTTAGTATTTTAATGACAATCAACTTTGCCGTGATTGGTTGATGTGATCCGTTTATTTGACGAAAAATACGGTGACCATAATATCTGAAGTTACGAAGTTAGAAAAAGGAAGAGCATTGTGTGGACAGATTTAAAAAGTGGTTTAAATGTTTATAATTACATTAAGAAATTTCGGGACACTAGTGAGGAGGTAAATATTCTTGATTTTTATTTATTATTCAGTGAATCCCCTTAGGAGTAGTTAAAAGTTTTACAATATTTATAAATACCTAATACAATAAAAAAAAGTTTAGTTTAATTTATTATTAAAAGATAATGAATTAAATTGATAGTAATACAATATCAGTTTAGTTTGCAATCATGTTAATTTATGCCATATTAGATATATAATAATAATTTTCGGCTATATGAAATTAAAGTATGGTCTTAGTATTTATTAGTGTTTATTGTTTTCTTTGCCTATTAAATAAATAATTTGATTTTATATTGACCATTGATTGTATTATTGTCATTAGGTACATACCTCAATCTGTTATTATATTATTAATATGGTAAGTAAATATTTTATTGGAATATAAAGTATTAGATAGACCATATTTAAAAAATAAATTACAATATAAATTAAAATATGGTCATCCTAGACCATCAGTGCAAACTCTCGTGAAACCCACTCTAATAGCAGACAAAAAATTGAAGTTTTACAGAATTCATCCTGTGCACATAGCGTAAATACTCCGTCAATATTAGGGAGGTTTCGTTTCCACTTTTCAGTTACATAAAACCATAAGATTACTTCACCAAAACTGATTTTATTGACATATCTCTGATATTTTTTCCCCCTTTTAACCGAAAAATCCAAGCTACTAAATCAGGTCTATTAAATGTTGTTTGATTTGGGATCAATTTATTATGAATTTCTGGCCACTTAGGATTACAGGAAAAAGGTACGAACCAACTATGGTGACCAAATTTCCTGACCATCGCCATAGAATTCTTGTAAGTTTGTTTATATGAAGTGGCCCAATAACAAATGTAGAAGAAACAATAATTTTCTTACCTAACCGAGCTCCTCTTTCGGCTGTCAAACTGTGACATAATCTTGTAAATCTTGATAATATTCAACTCTCAGGTGTTGTTGAATTGTTCGAATGTACATAAAACGATTTAACTCAAAAAATGTATGCGTAAATGAAACACTGCTGGAAAAGCTTACATTAATAAAAGACTGAACTTATTGATTGTATATGAATCATAAGGCGAAACAAACCAAAAATGTATGCGTAAATTAAACACTGCTGGAAAAGCTTACATTAATTAAATACTAAACTTATTGATTGTATATGAATCATAAGGCGAAACACACCAAAAATGTATGCGTAAATTAAACACTGCTGGAAAAGCTTACATTAATGAAATACTAAACTTATTGATTGTACTCGTATATGAATCATAAGGCGAAACAAACCAAAAATGTATGCGTAAATTAAACACTGCTGGAAAAGCTTACATTAATGAAATACTAAACTTATTGATTGTACTCGTATATGAATCATAAGGCGAAACAAACCAAAAATGCATGCGTAAATTAAACACTGCTGGAAAAGCTTACATTAATAAAAGACTGAACTTATTGATTGTATATGAATCATAAGGCGAAACAAACCAAAAATGTATGCGTAAATTAAACACTGCTGGAAAAGCTTACATTAATGAAATACTAAACTTATTGATTGTATATGAATCATAAGGCGAAACAAACCAAAAATGCATGCATAAATTAAACACTGCTGGAAAAGCTTACATTAATAAAATACTAAGCTTATTGATTGTATATGAATCGTAAGGCGAAACAAACCATAAATTATATATACAGTACATGGTTAATGTTAACTAATTAAATGTTCACCATCCCTAGGGTTAAAACATCTTTTGCCCAAAGGCAATAATATGTTATGGCTATTTAGCTCCCATGACATACAATGGGGTGTTGAATTCAATAAAGGTAAAGGGAGGAAAACAGTTAAGGTAGTCGATTGGAGCATGGTTGTTATTGTGACAGAAGTTTGAGTACTTGGGCTTGCAAGAGGAATGACTTGTGGAAGAGGTTTGTGTGAGCTCTTGAGTATGGTGTTTTATATTTATATTTTTATATTTATATGTGTATTTTTTGTTTTATAATTGTGTGCGATATATTGTGGAATTAATGTTTTGGTCTGTCTGGAGTGATGATGTGTGAGGAGTTTAATTTCGAGTGATGGTACACATATGTAATTGAGTGTCACTATTTGTCAGTTTGATGAGAATATGCAACGGGGTTTTATATAATCCGAAATCGGAAAGAAGTATCGATTTATATTTTCCTGCTATATGTCCTCAGTGAGATACATGCAAGAACCTAGTTTACTGGGGACACGACAAATGAAAGACAACAAACCCAGATCCATTAAAATTGTGTGTCCAAATTAAATAACCTGTTGTTTTTTCGCAACTGATGTATATTTCTTGTCATGTATAAAATAAATAAATGGTGGTATTGCAGGAAGCGATCTTATGCGTCAAATGTAATCTAAAAAAATCTGAAAAAGTTGTCCGCTCTGGAAGAGTTAATTCCACTGAAGATTACAACACCAATGTTTTGATCGAGAATAACTAGCCTTTTACGATACCTTAGATTACCGAAACATTGAAATTATCAAAAACCATCGTCCATGAGCATTGATGAAGCCTTATTACTTGAATCGCTACGCGTTTGACTTAAAATTACAAAATTATTTTTTAGACAATAAATTAATTCATTCGGGTACTACGAAAAGTAACCAATAAGCTGAGATTAATTACGCAACCAAAATATAAAGTTTCACATCGCTGACATTTGTACGGTTTAACCAGTTAAATGATTGCCATAACAAATATTCCATGCTTTCGATAATTACGAGTACTTTACTTTGAACAAACATGTAAACAAATAATAATTATGATATGTTAGAGTTACGAGAAATAACAAATAAAATTGAACGGCGTGTAGTGATAACAACCAAAGTTAATGGGGTACTAAAATATGCAATATATATTCGAATCGGGCAGTATCAAAATCTGCCACGATGATAGTCCACAATAGTATTTTAGTACCAACTTTGATGCACTTGTATGTGAATGAAACGTGGACGTGGAACGAGTGACGAATTAATACTATATGGGGGTACTTTACGTGGGGGGACAATGTATGGCAGATTATGGAATGAATGATTAGGGATCAATTTGAACTTAAGTCAAATGTGTTGAGCAAGATGAAGAATAGTACAGTGCATGTACGAGTATGTGTGGTAGGCGAAATAATGGAAGACCAAGAAACGTAGGGTTGAATCAAGTGTATATTTGAAAAAAAAGAAAACAACAAAAATCTGTGAAAATATATGACAAGGTGTATGTTATGGATGTACGCATAAGAGGTGAAAGATTTGTGTCGTGATATGAAAATCTGGCGCTCTCTCCTTACTACCTACCTTGATAGGGAAACGGCATGATGGTGTCTTAGTTAAAAACTAACACTGACTGCTGTCCCCTGACTAGTTTCTGGTTTTAAGATTATTTATACTTTTGTTTAAATGAAACTCTTTTTTTAGTACAAATAGTCTACAAAAAATTTTTTTCCATTAGATTTAATAAAAACGCTATTTTGGTATTATTCTTGCTAGCAAAACACTGTAAACCACTTATTTCAGTCAGCGTTATAAAATTAAGGACGTGAACATTATTAGTATACTGAAGCCGTTGTCAAGATATATTTACTATGCGTATCCAGAAAGTATGTGTACTGAGGCTCTCACGACCGGATGGATTTTATTTTCGACATGTTGGCTACACTTCCGTGTAGCCTGACCTTTCCCCTCCGCAACGAGACCGGTTTGAGGTCAGTACGTTGAGAAGTGTCGATGCGACAACACGTTTCGTGAAAAATGTAAATCCAATCTCCCGCCAAGTGCGAAATACGCGGCGCCATCCGTTATCTCGTTTGGAAGAGAAATCCTCCGGTTGAGGTTTATAATGAGGTGAAAACTGCATATGGTGATAAAGCTATGAATCGTACGAGTGTGTACAAGTGGTGTCGCGAGTTTAAAAACGGTCACGTCACACCTCTTCACCCTCCGCCAAAAAGTTCAAAACCACAATTTCAGCCAAGAAAATCATGGCATCCGTGTTTTGGGACTGTCAAGGCATAATTTTAATTGAATATATGCCTCAAGGGGAGACCATCAACTCTGCAAGATACTGTGAGACCCTAAAAAAATTGCGGAGGGCGATTCAGAACAAGAGGAGAGGCATACTGACAAAGGGAGTCTGCCTGCTGCACGACAATGCCAGACCACACACGGCCAACGCCACGAAGGAACTGCTCGCCTCGTTTAAATGGGATGTCCTGAACCATCCCGCGCATTCCCCTGACCTAGCACCTTCAGATTACTATCTCTTTACCTCCCTGAAGCTGCACATGGGTGGAAAAAGGTTTTCAACCGACGAGGAGGTAAAGGAGGAGGTGGAGAAGTGGACGGAGGGGTTGGCGGGAAACTACTTCGAGGAAGGCATCAAAAAGTTGATACCCCGATATGAATGGCGACTATGTCGAAAAATAGCTTACACATGTACTACGGTAACCACGTAATTTTTTTGTTTAAATAAAAAAAATTGTAACCTACAAAAATTCAGTACACTTACTTTCTGGATATGCCTCGTACAATGATGTTAGATCCACTCTTCACAACAATCCTGCGCAATATCCGTCGATAGGCGAGCAACAGGTTTCCAATTCAAGATAATTTAATCAAGCGATAAAAAAATCCTTTTTATATAATATGCTACAAAGTAAAACTTTATATTGAAAATGTTTTGTTTGTATTTCAGAAACAAAATACAAATATTTTTTTCTCAACATCTATTTTATTTAAATATATATATTGGGTCCTTACATGTGAAATTGGCGTTTTGTTTGGGAGGAACATAAAGTTGATTTTTTTTTAATATAATATATTTATTTAATCAAAGTGTGTACCATTGCTATCTATGCACTTTTGCCATCTCATAGGTAGTTCATCGATCCCTTTACTAAAAAAACCATTCGGACGGGAATCAATAAAATCTTTGAAGTCGGTTTGGACTGCCCCATCGGAGTTGAATTTTTTCCCTTGCAAGAAGTTATCCAAATTTCGAAAAAAATAGTAATCTGTCGGGGCAAGGTCCGGAGAGTACGGTGGATGTCTTAGACATTCCAATTGAAGCTCTTCTAATTTGGTAGCCGTCTGTTGTGCAGTGTGTGGTCTAGCGTTATCATGAAGCAGCAGTGGCCTAGAGCGATTAACCAGCCTCGGTTGTTTAGCAGCTAGCTTTTCCATCATGGTTTGCAGTTGCTGACAATAGACATCTGCCGTAATCGTCTGGCCAGATTTAAGAAAGCTGTAGTGAACGACACCAGCACTAGTCCACCAAACGCTCACAAGTATCTTTTTTGGAGTCAATTTTCGCTTGGGGCATGGTTTGGCTGGTTCGGCAGGGTTCAGCCATTGCGATGAGCGCTTCCGATTATCATACAGGATCCACTTTTCATCACAGGTAATGATTCGATTCAAAATCCCTTCATTATTGTGCCGGTTGAGTAATGCAACGCAGCAGTCAACGCGCGTTTGTTGATTTGCTTCACTCAATTCGTGAGGTACCCACCTTTCAAGCTTTTTCACCTTCCCAATTTGCTTCAAGTGGATTAAAACAGTTTTATCACTAACACCGCAGCCTGCAGCTAACTCGGACGTGGTTTGCGATGGATCCGCTTCCACAATAGCCTTCAATTCTTCATTATCAACTTTCTCCACGGGGCTTGTTCTGCAGGTCGAAATTTTCAGAACGAAAACGTTGGAACCAAAAACGCACTGTGTTTTCTTTTGCGGCACCGTCGCCATACACATCATTAATCCTTCGAGCCGTTTCTGCAGCACTGGTGCCACGGTGGAACTCGTACTCGTAAATAACGCGATATTTCAAGTTTTCCATTTTGTAAACTGAGTGACGCAAAGAAAAAAAACAATTGAGGAAAAAACAAATGAATTATAATTTTCGAAACACAAATACTTGAGTAAATAGCTGTATAAATTTGAATTTGAAATTCTTTACCAAAGAGAAGATAGCTTACACATGTACTATATTTGAGATCAAAGTTGCCAGTACGGCAAAACGCCGGTTTCGTATGTGGGGACCTAATATATGATTTCGTATTTAATACCAAACAGTGTTTGTTCAAAACCGATATAGTTAATTTCATCGCTTTCTGGCACAAATTGGTACATACATACCATCACGCCGTTTCCATGTCAGCGTAGGCAGAGAGGACAGAATACCAGACTTTCCTATCAGGACAGTTTTATCGCCTTCTCCACATCCATGCATCTCCTCATACAGTTCTTCTTACTATTCCCTTCTCCTTCTTTCAAAAATTTCTTCACTTGATCCAACCAAAATATCCTTGGTCTTCGTTTACCGCACCTTGTACTCAAATCTTTTGTGTATAAAAATATGATTAATCTTCATTTATTCGTTCTACATACCCAAATTATCTCAGAGTGATCTTACTTGATACATCAGCCGCCATTTACCTGTCAGCATAGGCAGGTAGGATGGAGTGCCAAATTTTCCTATTAGGACATACTTTCTTCACCACCTCCACGTCCATACATCTCATCGTATAGTTTCTCGTGTTCCTCTTACTCTACTTTTTTTTCTTTGAAAATTTCCTTCACTTGATTCAACCAAACTTTCCTTGGTCTTACTTTACCAAGCCTTCCACTCGCATTTTTACTGTATAGTATATTAATATTATAAGTCTTCCTTCTTTCATCCGTTCTACACGCCCAAATTATATCAGAGTGATCTTACTTGATACAACAGCCTTAAGTTTACATTCATCCTTTATCAGTTAATTCCGTATCCGTTCATACATTTCTACAGATTTTCTTTTTTCGTCGCACATCGGTAAGTGCGATCTTTCGAAAAATAAATGTTATATTATTATCATAAACTTTATATTATGATTCGCATGTTTAGGAAAAAATAAAATTGATATTTTAATTTATTGTACTATTTTGACGCTATCTAAAAATACACAGCACCCAGATGTGTATATGGTATACTCGTACGTGTATATTGGAATCGTTTCAACTTTTCAAAAACGGTAAAATAGAAACTAATTTGTTACTGAAACCGAACCAATTTCCCCACGCATTATTTAAATTGAGTGTTTATTGAAAACTGACTTTTTTATACGCGTTTACTACGTAAGGCGTCATTTATTATGTGGATATTTCTTCAAATTTATGTTTGTAATAAATATTCAACTCATACCGTTTTTATTTCATTTATATATTAAAGAAGACTTATGTGATTTAGTTGGTGAATGGGACACCTGTATTTTCACCCGGGTATTACAGGTTCGATTCCCGTAGGATCCTAATTTATTTAAAAAAAATCCAGTCTGGCTTTCCCTTAAGGTTTCTTTAATATATTTTGGTTGGTTAAAAGAGATTGCCACTTGGAAATATACCCGCCAGGTAGTAAGGCATAAATTGAAAGTATTATATTTTATATAGTAGTAGAATTGTAAGTTGAATAACTTTTAGTGGAAATAAAAGAGTTTTACATATTTGATTCAAATAAGTCATAAAATATTCCATTCCATACCCAAACTATGATGTTATTTAATATATTTCAAAATAGTTTTTTTTTATTTGAACGACTGAATAAAATAATGCTTTAAAATAATATAGAAATCTTTTTAACAGGTCATATAATGAGTGGTTCAGGGAAAAGTTTTCTTGGCTTGTGGCTATACCGCAGCGGTGAAGAATGGGCGGTGAAGCAAGGCAGTCCCATCCACAACTCCCGCCATCCCTTGGAGTACCTAAAACAGCCCATTGGGGTTGATGACAGCGAAAGGACGGCCGTTATCTTCACGCTGAAGAACCAGGTGGGCGGGTTGGCGAGGGCGCTGACCGTGTTTCAGGATCTTGGAATCAATGTGCTCCACATCGAATCGAGGAAATCTGAAGCTGAGCCTTCGGAGGTAATATGTGATATTGTTTGTAAATTAGTTATCTTTATAAGCATTCATTTTACACAGTTCTTTTCAACCCACCCCCATCCATGCCGCGGGGGACAAAATAAATTGCCATCTTGCGCAATGTGCACTTGATGATCAAAATCTTCTTTTATTTATGAACTGCCCCAAAAGGACTCGGTGTCGACACATATGAGTGGGAAAATAATAGTAGAACTTAAGTTTCGACATCACTAAAGAAGAAAAATAATACGCAGTGCAGTAAATATACTTATAAAGTAGTTAAAGTAGAAAACTTCGAATGCAGAAAAACTATCCTTTGACGGTACTCGATCGAAGCAGCAATCGGTTCAAAGGTAAACCGACGTGGGGCTAAGTGAAGATCCTTTCGGAACTTTACACGATTAGCATCGCAGTACTTGTATCTACTAGCATTGTACTAGTATTGTACTAGCATCGCGTGATCTGCGGATTGATTCAGATAGCCGCAAAAACTACAAGAGGGCGAAGAGACAACCTCGGAGCTAAAAAGTTTGCCATTAAAACTCCCATAGCCAGAGAAAAAATGGGTAGTCCGATAGCTTGAATACACCTACGGAATGGACAATGAAAAAAAACATTTTTGTATTTTTTATTTCTACAGTTTTTTTAATGTTTAACACCTTTTTATATGATTACAGTCGGACATACTAGTGGAAATCGAGTGTGACAGCCGTCGTATGGACCAGTTGAGTCGCATGCTGAAGCGCGAGGTCACCACCCTGCAGATGCATCCCTCTGGCATCAAAGGAGATGAAGAATTTCCCCCACCCACGCCTCTATCGGCAGCAGCCAGTTTTGGTAAGGCTTTCACTTCAACACACACCGTATTGCCCGATTATAGAGTGCCTCTGATTATAAGATGACTCCCATAATTAAAACTCTGTTTTTTTTAATACTCACTTCTTTTTCCTCAATTGATTCAGTATTGCCTTATCAGTATCACTAAAATATAGAATTAAGAACTCACGCATTCGTGGTAGCCTGGAGGTCACTGACATAAACAGTAAGCTGGAAGAGCGACCGCTGAGATGGTACGGGCACATAAGACGGAGACCACCAGACCATACGGCAAATCAGGCAATGTCTGTGGATCTTCCTCGACAGCCGTCCAGACGAAGACCAAAGAACTCCTAGATAACTCAATGCTCCAAAATTTTGCAGAGAAACGGCCTAGATGAAAGCGACACCCAGAACTGACGAAAATACAACCTGAGAACGAGAAGACCCGACCCCAACAGCCTACCCCAATAGCTTTCAGTTTTGCCTTTATCAGGTTCTCAGAAGACTTTTCTTGCTGAATATGAATTAATTAGATCTTGTTTCTGCAATCGCCAGCATCTAACAATTTTCAGTTATACCAAATTTTCTAGCAGTTGCACAGTTTTTATATGGTATACTGTAGCACGTTCTTCATAACGTTGATGTTGGAATCATATGTAATTATAATAATAAAGCTAATTCATTGATTTGTTAGAGTTTTTCGAGCTTTTTATTTTTCAATATAACCACTTATTAGATTTCGAGGGTGTAAGAATATGAAAACGCAGCATTTGTAAATAATGTTGTCTGTTGATTGAATTCTTTATAAAATATGCTCAGAAATTTATAAATATAAGTATTTGGGTCAATATAATCGTCCCGGTCATCGCGCGGTAGTGAATTAACTGTCCATTTGTTTGAGACTCGAATATAAAGGTGGTCACATTTTCGTGTAGTTATTAAATAAAAACCTTTTCTTATAATCGGGTCAATACGAAAAATAACAATTATTCACAATAAATCACACTTCAATAGTAAGATAAGATATTAGTAATTGTATTTACACATGCTTGAAGGAAAATAGCAACACCCCTTGTTAATCAAAAATATTTTTACTTGATGTTACTTACTATTCCAACATAGTTTATATAAGCGTTGGTGTCCCGTTATCGCACAATAAATTTAAAAAAATCATTCATACATAGATTTAATTGAATGAATTTTTTATGAAATATTTTTCGAGTCTCGATTTATAGATTGTAGGCTGAATAACATCTGATGTCCTCGCGGCTGGGCTCGCCTTATATTGATGGGGTGCATCTCGGCCTGGGGGATTTTATGAGATAAGCCCAGACCTTTTGATAGCTTCTCTCTTAAATGTATTATATTTTCTGCTATTTTTCTTGAGATATACCTATGAGTGATTTCGGAATGTGTTTATATATGTTTTTTTTTTTTTTTATTTTTTTTATTAAACAAGTAAAGTACTATACAAACATTTATCAAGGCTTTACCTATATACAAATTTATTACTTAACTAATCTTAATTATATGTTATAATTTATGAACTTATTTAATCTTATTTTCCTACATATCATTTTATTTTATTTATTCAATCTTAATATATGAGATCTTAGAAATAATTAACACCTACATACTACTTATAACTAGATAACAATTCTTACACTAATTATTCAGCAAAAACAAGTCCACTCGTTCAGGCTACTTGTATTCCATCACATTCACTCAGACCTTGGTCGTCCCAGCTAATACTGTATATGTATGTTACATACTTTATTGCTATTAATAAACCTATATTTATTTATTATTAATAAAAAAAAAATTTAATCTTGAAGCGCTATCATAGGAGAGCATGAAATATTTTTTTTTTATTTAATTTTTTTATATATAATGTTTTTGTATACATCTTGTATCAACATTGAAATATAAACAAAAATGGAAAATGCATTCAGATTTTGACGAAATGCCCTGGTTTCCAAAAAAAATATCCGAGCTCGACCGGGCTCAGAACGTCCTGATGTACGGGTCCGATCTTGATGCTGATCATCCAGGATTCAAGGATCCGGTGTATCGCAAAAGAAGAGAACAATTCGCTGCCATCGCAAATAATTACAAATAGTAAGTATTCATTTAGGTTAAACTCCTCCTAATGAAATTAAAAAAATTAATTAATTGTAACTTTTAAAAATATTATCACTAAGTGTCCCTGGCGTGGAAGGGAGAGGGATCAAAACTCCGCACTCTTCTATCCAAATAGGTTCCAATTGTTTTCTGAACATATAACATATAATCTTGTATTATTCGTGCTTCTAATTTTACCTACTAAACTCAGTATACTTGAACTTCTTCTTCCAAGTGTAATGTCAGGTCCCTGAACGTTGACTATCACCTAAGAGTAAACATCTTTGTCCCCGGCAGCCCGAAAAAAGATCCCCAATACTCCTTATACCAGTCCAATCATGCATATTGCAGAGCCAGGAGATTTATTTCCTGCCAACACCTCTTCGACCCTCTTTTTTGCCTTGGATGATCAGGTGCAGTAATTTATATTTTTCTCCTCTAAGTACACGATCCAAATAGGACACCTTTCGGATTTTAATATAAGTCAGCAAGTCTATATCAACTTTGGCTCTTTGAAGAACCCTTGTGTTGCTGACCTTATACTTCCAGGGTATCCGTAGCATTCTCCGGTGTATCTACATTTCTAATGCTTCCAGTCGGTTCATACTAACATAGTTGCACGCACTAAGGGTCCATGATTCCACTCCATATAATAACACTGATCAAACGTAGCATTTCATTGACCGTTGTCGAAGTTTGATCAAGCCATGGTTAATTTCGTCTGCTTATTTTAACTTCCAAATTTTATATAAATAAATTTCATAAGACACCATTATGTCTTATTTTCTTTTTGAAAATGAGACGAAACTCTGAAAACTAATTTATTTATTAATGTGCAAGAATGACCAGGGAATATCCTATCATGGAAGAAAAAAATAAATGAGATATAAGATTTCTGATGTATTATAAATAATAAGGGAGCTTTCTTACGATCTACTGATGATGAGGTAAAAACCTTGAAACCGGTAGGGTCATATCTTTATCGTAAGTGGTATTTTTGTAAACAAATTTTAATAAATGTTAAAAAAGGTTATTTTTCTTTGTTTACCTAAACCAGTTGATCGATTTATGTCACTGTTTCTTACTTTAGAGCAGAGTTTTTTAACATGCGAGTCTGTACCATCAGAGGGGTCAAGGCTACCAGAAGGGTCATCGTGAAATATCAAAAGGTTCACTTGAATAACAATAATTTACTTGAACACCAAGAAAATAACACATTTTCTCAGAGAACGAACACATTTATTTAAAAAAATTACAGTCAACAATCTGAGTCATGGTTAACTTCAATGGTTATCTCTGTATATCTATTCTATTATATGAATATAGTTAATGATAGTGTGTAGTAGGTAACGTGAATAATGTAATCATAATTTACAAAAGTTCGCTGTCTACTGGTAGGTACTGCAAATTGATAATTTTTTGATGAAAAAGTAAATTAATCGATTTGATAGTTACGTTTAATTTTCATAAAATAGTTTATCCATATACTCGTATGGATCTACTCTATATAGAGCAGGCGCTAGAAGGAATTGAGTGCGCATAATATGAAGACTGCATTTTTTCAATTGCTATAGATTCAGGAGAGCCCAAAAATTAATAATCTGAATGGGGCCAGCTCATTTTTTTAACCTCCCCCTCAGGTTTTTAACCTCCCCTTAAATTAAAAAAGAAATATGTTCAGCGCATGCTGTAGGACCTTTTAATATTTATTTTGAACGACAGGTTTTTTAATGAGAATTAATAATTATAGGTAGTTACATTAAATAACAACAAAGGTAAAGTTGATATAATTCTAATTGTAAAAGCATGTAATTCTTATTGTCGAAAATTAGCAAATAAAGTATAATTTATGGTTATGTCGTTCAAAATAAATATTAAAAGGCCCTACAGCATGCGCTCAATACTTTACTTTAGGGGAGGAAAGTGAAAACCAAACGGACCATAAAATGAACTGGCACCATTCAGACTATTAATTTTTGGGCTCTCCTAAATCTATATCAATTAAGAAAATGCGGTCTTCATATTATGCGCCCTCAATTCATTCTAGCGCCTGGTCTAATATAAGAAGCACACAAACGTTTCAGCAGGGGGTCGCGAAGACTTATTTTTTTTATCTTTTGGTGGGTCGCAATGATCAAAATGTTGAGAAAAAATCGTCTACAGTCACAGCATATAACGGAAACACGCTCTCGGAAAGTCTTCTTTGCAATTCGATAGATTATACATACAGATGATAGATTGAGGACGTCATTGTCTCAGAGTGTTGACTATCTAGTTGAGGACGTCATTGTCTCAGAGTGTTGACTATCTAGTTGAGGGGGATTGGGCAGACAGTTCGAGCTGCTTCGACCGATATTTTGAAGTGGCCGGGCTTAGAGACTTAAAAGTGCACACTACTTGAGAGAAGTTACATTAAAACATAGACAGACGCATTCGAATGATCTGCATAAGGTCAATTAAATGAAGAAAATTTATATAATTTTTATAAATGTTAACTTAAATAAATTTATACCCTTGTAAATAAGTTTGATAAAAGGGTATTTGCAGCCTGTGGATACATCGTTTTAAATACATAGAAAACAGAAAATGGCATGAGTATGTCTTGAACATAGACTTTTTTTCTTTTAAATAAAACATTTGTATGAAACCAAAAAAACAATGAAAACACACTAAGATTGACTAATGGCATTGTGACGGCATACTAATAATAAAATAATAATTTCTATAGTGCTGTTTAGAGAGCAAACTCTCCTTAAGGGTACTCCAATCCGGGATTCAACCCACTATTATTGACAGATAAAACATTACGTTAAGTGTAAGAATAGAAAAGTAATGGCTGACACCATTAGAATAAGTACTTTCCTGCATCCGTATATAAAATTCAATACACATAAACCTTGCTTTACGGAAGAAACGCATTCCTGAAAAGTTTTCAGTAACTCGAAATTTCGTATAACGAATTAGTTTTTTTTCATATAAATACGAGTACATATCCAATGTGGATGACATGTTTCAGGAATAAAAATTAAAAATGTAATTCAATATTTGTGAACAACTTTAAGTGTATTATGAAGTATGTATGTAGATGGAGCAAATCTCAATTTAGGCGTATGAACCAACAGTACTGTCAAATTTAATTGGGAGTTATTTCGATGGGTATTTGAAATTAGACTATTCAAGTGGATTTTGCAAATATATAACTAGTAGAAAAAAAATACTGTCATCATTCTTGGCTTTCTTGTTTTGTAAAATTAAAACGAAATTGCCCTATTCTGTGTGATCAAAAAATAAGTCCTTGCTCTTTTCAATTAAGATATACTCGTAAATAATTGTCCTGCAAACATGTACAAGAGCTTTAATGAATTGTACTCTTAACTAGTATTTTATACCAAAGAAACCATTTTATTTTCGAGGGAAGTCTTCACCCTGAGGACAAAATAAACATTCTCTAAACAATGAAGGAATCTCCCTGAAGTACGCTCAGAAATAAATGCTTCCTTAACAAATTTTCAGCCTGTGTATATGTTGATTTTTTTTTTGTATTCTTCATGGATAAAATCTATTATTTGATAACATTTAAAATGAAAATACATATGTGCATAGTAATAAATATACTTTGTTATATTTCAACTATTTTAATTATAGTTATTGAAACAAAATATAATGTATTTATCATTAACGTGATGTATTTACAGTATTATTTGAGTGTGGGATCATATGAAAGAGCTTTGGATATACAGTATATGGTATATATATATTTTTAGAAACGCAGATGTATCGGTCTATCCATAAAGTGGTGCATATTGATGTCATATGTATGATTCACCATAACTCAGTTTATAGAACAATACACTTCCAAACAAATCGTATTCTGTTTTAAAAGGTACACTCAAGTGGTCAGTTTAACATCGTACATAAATAAAAGCCCATAGGAAATGAATATCAATAAAGTACAAACGGTACGTTCAAAATTTTTTATATATAAATTAGCCCAAGTTTCACAGTAGAAAAAAATAACAGTATTTTATCGAGAATGGTATCAGTGTAAAGGTTACCTAGAAATAGTTTAAAATATTTAACGTGTTCCCCGCGGGAAGCACAAACGCCTGTGATCTGACGACAATCCAAGTTTCAAATCATAAATACTTAAAAAAAATGACACAAAACCGGAATAAAAATTGAACTAAAATTTAAAATAATCTTTATTCTAGCGACATCTCTGAAAACCTTGTCAAATAATATATTAGTTTATGAGATATTGTTGAATAAACAGAGCGCCGATTTTTTTTGGTTTCTCAATATTTCCAGCATTAACGACCTGTCGCGCGGATCGAGTCCTGCGATGAGTCTCTCTTACGTAAATAAACATTACTAAGTCTCTCTTACGTAAATAAACATTACTAGTGCTATATGCATTTGATTGGGTGAGTGTCATGAAGCATTGATTTGATTGTAGCATTCCTTTGTTCATTTTACGTAATGTTTAGTTTATCTCCTTTATTTAATGAGTCTCCTTAAGAGTAATGACTATTATTTATTATCAGAAAATTACTTAAGTGTCATGTTTACTTGGTGTTGTAATCAAATATCAGTGGTTCTAAACAAAATACTTAGAAATTAAAAAACGCTGAAATTGTGCCGCGCACAGGATTCGTGGAATTTGATTTTTAACGCGGTGAACAGGTTAAAGATGTACAGATCAGTATTAATGAATGACCCCCGGTCAGGGCACCGTCAGGAGTTGATTCAGTCAGAACTAACGGTATTAACTTAACTCATTACCGGTTTTAAGCTTTCCGTCTCATCACCAGGGGAGAACAAACACGACTTTTGTGTGCTACGTCTTGTTTGTGTTCCTCTGATGATAATGTAAAAACCTTGAAACCGGTAGAGTTATACCGTTATGTTTAGTGGAAAACACAGTACTTTACTAAAATAATTACAATGTATTTAAACCTCTTGTGCTAAGGTCAAAACTGTACACGTTTATAAAAATCGAATAAAATTATACTATGATGTTAGTTCTTGTTTAAGAACAAAGTGTTACCTTAATGCATTATTTAAATAGATGAATATAATATTAACAAGTTCTTTTTATTATTCCAGCGGACACCCAATACCAAAAATTCAGTACACTGAAGAAGAAATTAAAACTTGGTAAGTTTTATCAACAGTGTTTCTTCTTTGTAAATATTTGATAAAAAGCTCTCCTTTTACTCGGCGGATGGTAGGCTTTGATATCTCTCGAAAATAGCTTCAAAGGCCAAGAAAAAATGACTTTGTGGTCAGTTGTTTGCATTATATTGAAGGCACATAACGAGGACTATGCAAATCCCCTTATGCACACATTACATTGATACCTTGAGATACGTGTATGAAAAATTTACTGTAAATCTAGATACTGTATTTCTAATTACTTTTTTCCAATACATTTACGAGTATAACATTAATTGTTCCACGAAAAAATCATTTAATTTATTAAGAATAAAATAACTGCTACAAATAATAAGAAACTTGCTTAAATAATTATTGAAAAAATAAACTAGTAAAACTTAAATAACTCTGACGTCACTTTGTGGAAAAAAATAATTTAATAGCTCTGATATCACTTTGTGGAACTCCATAATTAATATAAAATTAAAACACAGTTATTTTGTTTTTTTTTTCATTTTCTTTTTGCAAATCACAATGCATTTCAACACTTGCTGTGTCATCATAAGATGAGTTGTCAAGAATTGAAGTATAATATATATGGTATTAATTACATAATTATGTGTGTTCTTTATGGTAAAAGTGTAATTTTATATGAAATGTTATATGATTTAATTTTATAAAGCCTGCCACCCCATCTTATCACGCCGAGAATATTCAGCGTTTTTCTGATCTTGGATCTGCGTAACGCTTTAACAGATATTGTTTATAGGCTTTTTTTGTTCACTATGTCGTTCTTTACTGTTCATACTGAGACTATAGAACCAGTTACAAACTAATGTTAAACTCGCTCCATCATTGACGTGTTTTAAAAAGCGACTAGAAAACTTCATTTTCCTTTGATTGGTGATATACGAGTATCGCTTTTATTTTTAATATGTAAGATTACATACATATATTGGTAATGAATTTTGTCAAGTTGAATAATAAGTTTTTTTTTTCGATTTTGTAACTTCCTTTATTTATTTTTGTTTGATTGGTTGGGCGAGAAAGCAACCTGACAATTAGCCTACTAGACTATTTTACAATAAAGTGTTAAATAAATAAATCAATACATATAAAATTTAATCTGTAATGTTAATTTATTAAAAAGAAAGATGTCATACACATATTAAAAAAAGTTAAACAAAATGAGCCATTTACCAATTTTCCTGGTGAATGGGCGAATGGTGCGCTTATTTTCAGATGTGCTATGATATATATGGAATATATTTTTTAAAGAATAATTACTATCTATATAAGGGTTCAGATGTAATGAAAAAATTGTGATTTTATATGTCAGAAGTAAAAATCAATGATGCTATGGAATAAACAATGTATAATTTAATCAAGTTGATTTCAACTAATAAAATATCGTGAACGTTAATTACTAAATCACGTACAGTTGTCCCTTGACCATTTTGAAGATGCTTATTGAGCGAAACCGGTAAATGCTGCAAGAGCTAATGGAAACGTACGTGCATTAAATAAACTTATTGTTTAACTAGTTGCAACCCGTGAAATATTCACGGAAGTAAAACAAATTCTACATTTATGAAATACCGAATGGAGCAAGATCAGCTTAAAGTTTATAGGGTTCATTAATAATTAAAGTTTAAATTAAAAAAAAAAAGGTACATCTTGATTGATGAATTATTTAATTCTCAAAAATATCTTTATACACGATGTTTTATGTATAAACATTACTGTTGTTCAATTTAAATCGTTGATAAATTTTTCCTTGAAGACTTGTTTCAGATATATTGACTTTAATGTTTTCGCGTTTCCGAAATCGTGAAAAAGCCACAAAAAAGAGCATAAGATAAATAAACACAAGTAATTATAAGGTTTAATATAATAGGAAATAAATAAATTATTTAATGAATTACAATTCAAAATAAATTGGCATCTTCTCCTTTTACACCGGTTCAAAAATCACGGACCCACCGAGATTCAAATTTCGAAGTCCTCTCTCACTCTCTTGTTTTCAAAATTCATTTCTCGTATTCTTTCATTGACGACAACCGTTGTACGGGATTCGGCCTATTTATATTATGATTTTTGTATTCTATAGATTTCCACCGAAAACTATCACTCAGAAAACTTTCGAAGGATAAATAAAATTAAAAATAATATTTAATTTCTTGAATCATCACATAATACCTATCTTGGAGTAGGCAAACAGAACTTGACGTATTTCTATCGACACACATTTTTGCATCGTTTCCATCGTTATACTTTGCATATAACATATATTATTCTTTATCTCAAAAATTTCAATTTTCATTCAATTACAATTTTTCTTTTATAACATATCTTGTTTCATTATTTCGTAGGTCTACATATTTCACGCTATTAATTTATTTCAAATATATAAAAGACTATTACTTCCATAGATCGAATATATGTACTCGTATGTAGACAATTTATATCAAGAATTTTTTTTATTTGATTGCTAATTTAATTTTTTTTTCATTGATATACCAGATAATATTGAAAAGGTACCCATTTTTATCGCATTTTTATTCTTTTGATACGAAAAAACGTTGAAAAAGATACTACTACTCTTTTTTTGCTATGCAAATTTTCAGGTAATCCCATTAAAATGTTTAATTACAATTATGGAGGAACTGTTCTGTTAAGTGAGGGATTGATACACCTTTTCCCATGGCATTCATGTTCACATACATTATCCATTACTGGGTGCATTTTCTCTACTTTTAATTAAGGTCGCCACTTTGGCGGGGTGTTTAAGGTCAGTAAGGTGTTTTATTCAAATATTTGAAATTCGCACCACTAAGTAAATGTAAACATTAAGAGTTAAAAAAACTTATTTAAGTAATTTTGAAACAACGAAACGTGAAAGGATAGAGAAACTGAAAGCTGAATTATAAGATGTGAAATTTACCTTTTTATTTATTTACTTTATTTTTTATTTTACACATGACTAGAAATGCCCATAATTTGTGAAAACACCACAGGTAATTTATTTTGAACTCACAATTTTAATGGATCTGGGTTTGTTGTCTTTCATTTATCGTGTCCCCAGTAAACTAGGCTTTTGCCTGTATCTCACTGAGGACATACTCGTATATCATGAAAAATTAAAACGACGCTTCTTTCCAATTTTTTATTATATTGGGTGTTAACATAAGTTGCGTCCGTTTTTTTCCAAATGAAGAGAACAAGAAGGCACAACAAAAATAATTACAACAAATTAGTCAATAATGTATTCTCCTTCATTTTTTACAACTTCTTGCCAACGTTCTAGAAGTTTTTCAATGCCTGTGCGATAAAAACCATCCGGTCTTGACTCGAGGAATTCGTCCAACCATGTCCGCAATTCGACGTCATATTGAAAGAAAAACCATAGACGAACTGTCCTTTCATTCATAGCATCTTCACCGTACACTTCGCAAATATCGCGAGCTGCTTTCGCAGCTTTATTCCCTCGATTGAACGCGAACAGAAGGAGGTGTCGAAAATGCTCACTTTCGTCTACTTGACATTCCATTTTGAAGGCTTGTAATCAAATAAAATAATACATGTAACGTAAAAGCAAACACAATATCTTGTAGAGCAGAACATTTTCTTTTGAATGACGTATAACCTTTACCATTTTGTTTTACTTTTGGTGCTCATTTTTAAATTTGGAAAAAAAAGGACACAACTTATGTTAACACCTAATATAAAACCCCGTTGCACATTCTCAACCTGACAAACAGTGACACTTAATTACATATGTACTCGTATACATCACGCGAAATCAAACTCGTCACACTTCATCACACCAGACAAACCGAAACATCCAGTTTCGATTTTCAGTGTAGGAGACGTAAGATTTGTATTACGATTTTAAATATTGTCACCTTATTTTATCTTCTTAACCTGACAATAAAATATGTGATAGGTTGCAGATATTTTAATACAAAATGAATATTTATAATATCTCTTCTAAAAAAATGTGAATATGAAAACTGTAAGGCCTCGGCCACACAGGTAGGAGCCTCGCTTGGTGCTTAGAGCTACGCTACTAGGTGACTATAATAGTCACGTAGCATGGCGCGAAGCGTGCAGTGTGGCCATTACGATAGTATGCTTTGCGTTGGTTTGCTAGGATATGTCACCTAACTCGCAGCGTAGCTCTAAGCACCAAGCGAGGCTCCTACCTGTATGGCCGAGGTCTAATTGTTTCGAAAAGTCAGCATCATAAGACCACACGCAATATTCCGAAAGATCTTATACAACTGATATGAATAGCTGTGATGTCTCAAAACGTAACATAAAATGTTAACTTTAAAATTAAACACGTATATTTTTCTAGAATATTATTTTGGTTATTTTCCTAATCTGTCCTAAAATATGCGATGGTTTTCATCTACTCGTATATAATATGTTAAATAAGTTTTCATCTATATAATATGATAAATAAGTTTTCATCTATATAATATGTTAAATAAGTTTTCATCTATATAATAGGCCTGATAACTAATAATTTTGTCTCTCAAATATTATTTCGGCTATTTTCAATTTAAATTCAACGCGAGGGAAATTTCCCATTTTCATAGAAATGCCATTGCATTGTTAATTAAAACGGATATTCTGTTACCACCATTTCACGTTTCTCTATAATGGAACATTGAACATGATTGATCGATTTCAAATTATTATGCAGTAATATTTTAGTAACTAATTAAATTATGGTTTATTTTGAACCACTCAACAAGATTGAATAAAATAATTAAAATAATTTTTTATTTATTTTGATTACATGTTACATTTATAATTTATTTTTTAAATGCAAAGGTTGGAATTTTTTGATAGAATAATTTAATTTCATTTACACTTAACTTAAATTAAAGTGACAGACCTGTTTCGTTTTACAAAACCATAACATTCCTGTACACTTTTACTCAAGTTTATTTTGTACAATTTTACACCTTTAAGTATTAAATCGTTTTGTTTAAAATGGAGTTCTACGATTTAAATACGAAATCAATTAATAATGATTAGAAATTTTAACTACACACACATTATATTACGAAAACCAAATCATCATCATTATTTCATATCCATATTTTGACAGGCTGAAAAATGAGATATCCACTTCATTCTATCCTGGTATACATTTTTCGTTTGTGCCATATTCGTATGGCACAAACGAAATGCATACTATCAAAAGATTTCTTCCATACTTTTTTCAAAATGTTTTTGCCTATTTACACCCAAATTTTTTCATAAAATTATCGTTTTTACTTAAATATTTAAAGTAGAATTCGATAGTCGTCAACAATACTAAATTTCATAAAGTAAATTCTGAAACACTTAAGAAATTTAATGATACGTGTTGTAGATTTAATATATTAGACGCATACAATATAAACAGATGGGTTTGAAGAAATGAACGTAAAGAAATAATCTTGTCAGATGTACCAGGTATCATAATTTCTCATTACTAGGGTCATGACGAACATGATCAAGGAAGTGGGCGCCCCATGTTTAATCTCTGGCGGATTAATTTCCGAGATGGTTTTAACCTTAAATCATTTTACACCTTTATTTATTTTTTTTCTGCTGCAAACATGCTTCTTAAACAAAATGCTATGTAAAAAAAACTTAACGAAAGGCTGCAGCACATTAATTCTGCTGATCATTTTAGAGCTTTCATATCTTTGCCATCGGAACTTTGAGTTTGATTTGTCAAGACTATGTGCTTGATGAAGTGTAAAAGGCTGCACACAAAACACCGATACACGAAAAGGCGTGATCCATCTGCATAATGGCTGACAATCCCACTCATTTACGTGGCATTGCTTATCAGATCTATAGGAAGTTGGTGGTACATATTGGAATGATATGTTTCCACTTCTCTCTATTACTAGATGTTTACATGCTACTCTACAGGTGTTTCCAGGCCATTTCTTACACCTGATCCCATCTTACTGCCGTTCTGCCACTGCTATCTGGTACACTTCCTGCGAGCATCAATTTGTCTATATTATCTGATTTACGTCTAGAAATATGCCCGAAGAACCGCAAGATACATACACTAGGGAAGTATATTAAGGACTGTTGTTTCAGTTCCGTAAAACTGTTTCAGTTCCGTAAAAAATGTTTCAGTTCCATAAAACGCATGTTTCAGTGCCGTAAAAAAACATAGGAATGACTAGTAATGTTTTGGAGGCATGTATAATTATTGTATAAAAATATTATAAAGTAAATTAATAAAGATACTAAATACGAGTATACGGGATCACAGTATAAAAACATT
The DNA here is from genome assembly GCA_949825065.1 of Odontocerum albicorne. NCBI lineage: Eukaryota > Metazoa > Arthropoda > Insecta > Trichoptera > Odontoceridae > Odontocerum > Odontocerum albicorne. Next base: position 9,277,950 of record OX463843.1, read on the forward strand.
AAATTTTAACTGTTAACTTTCTTCTTCTCAACGTTTATTTCGACATTCGAGGTAGGCAATCATCATGACTATTTAAATTTTGTCTACTCATACGAGTATGTACAACTAACTGCTCTGGATAGTGTCACTGTGTCACAGTGGAACCACTCTCTTGATTTGTCAGCCAGGCATTCCTTCTTGTACCTTTATTTCTTATTCCTTGTATCTTCCCCTGAAATATGACTTGGATGATTTCATGTTAACATTGTTTCCTCGCATGAAATGATCAAAACCTTTTTTCATGTGTCTGAGGACCTCTTCGTTGCAAACTTTGTGAACCCAGGAAATCTTTAACATTATTTTGTAGCACAACATTTCAAATGCTTTTATTCGTTTTGTGGTGGTATGGGTGAGTGTTCAAGTCTCCACTACTACTAGTACAAGTAAGGTAGTAACAAGTACTAAAAATATGTATCATTGTACAATGTACATATTTAACTTGAGACTGAAGTCTCTATTCTCCTTTCGATGGTCTTACAGCCCATATCGAGCTTTGGTTTCCATCAACCTTCGCCTCCAACTCCTCCTGTCTTCCACCTCGACCCTCCAATCCTGCGCCTGTAGCAGCCGCTGGTTGCATTCTTCTCAACTTCGTGAAGTCTCTATTACAGAGAATATTTTTAATTTTGAAGAAACAGTTCCGTGCAATCTCAATGCTGGTTCTAATTTTTGAGAATGATCCCACAGATATTTATTCAGCATCCCAGATACTTACTATTTATGCACTCTTTTAATGCGATTTATGCACTCTTTTAATACTATTTATACACTCTTTTAATGCGAACATATGTTAAAAGGCGTTAAGATTTCCTATACTGTATTAATAATTAATAAAAGTTGTAAGTATTCAAAAGCTTTCGCTTTTACATTTGTAAATATATAACTGTCAGGTTGTCAGTTTACTGAGAAAGTAACGGACAATTCTATGTAATTTTATTTAAGTACTAGCTGTACCCGGCCACGCGTTGCTCTGGCTCAGTCTGGTTAAATGGAAAAGAAAAAAAAGAGAAATCACACGTTTCTAATATGTTTAATTTCACAATGATTGTGGGTATACAATATTTTTGATGTCTTTTAGCCACTTTCAGTCTGTCGCGTTCATCGCCGTGCTCGCAAATGATCGCGTCACTCCAAGATGTCAATTCACGATATGATTTGAATTCAAATGAAAGATTGATTGCACTGAAAAAGAACAAGGAAAGTTATAACAAAAACATATAAAATTGCAAACATTAAAAAAGGAACTGAATAATATTGGTAAGTTCGTCAACATCTTTGTTCTTGGCGGCAAGAATAGCTCGTTCACTCAGCCAATCGTGATTCTTATAATTGATTTGAATATAGGGAAATACTTTTTCAACCAATTCTTCTTTTGACGTCACTAAATTGCAGAAGTTATAGTCTTCTAACGTTAGTTTTATTACCATAATTTACAACGGCATCTCGCAAATGAACGTATTCTTCAGAGCAAAGCTTGGTCTGTTTCAAACGGATGAATAACAAACTAATTAAAAAAAATCTCCATTTCTACATGCGATTTGATAGATTTTGAAATATAAACATAGAGATAAAATTAAATTCTATATACAAAAATACTTTTGATATTCCTACTGACCTCTTTCAGCTACTATCAGCCTTTGAATCTAATCATTGATTCATCGTTAGCCAAAAACAGATCTGGTTTTAAACATTTTAGATTTTTTTTGACAATTAATTTAGGAATGGTCGCAATTTATAAAACTTCTCAAAGTCTGGTGAATTTCTTTCAGGCTGAAGCGAATTGTCATTCAGATGTACGTGATTTAGGAGCTAACGACATCTATTGACAGTCATAAATTGACTAATATAACTATCTTGAAGATCAAAACTTGAACTCCAATAATCTCTGTAGCTGGGCAATTTTAATTATTTTATCGACTTTACTATAAGGCTCGATTCTAATAAATAATAAGTTATTTAGGTAAATACATTACAAAAAACTAACAATAATGACAAATTAATACATCTTGTTACAAATTAGCAATCATTTGGCAGTTCGTTTAAAATAAATATGACGTTTGTCCAAAATGTGCATACCAACATCACGTTGTCTCTCTGAAGCAAATGATCGCGTCACTCTAAGAGATCAATTCACGATATGATTTGAATTTAAACGAAAATCAATCAACACAATTCAATTTTACCGCTAATTGAACAGAAAAATAAAAAATGAAAGTTAAAAAAACTAAGTGAAACAGATATTTTTAGAAGTATATGTCAACTACGCACATTACGAAATGAAAATGACGGATAAATTAGCGCAGATGGCGCTATACAAAAAAATTTATGTCGTTACTTTTCAACAAACGTATTTGAAAATTTAAAATTTCTTATTTATTATTTATTATTAAACATTAAATTATTTAATATTTTATTTAAATAGATTTAATTATTTAATGTAATTCCGAAACGTCGAAAATGCAATGCGACATAACTGTCAAGTTTAGTTTGAGTTTGTGGCGGCAGGAGGCGCAAACGTTATTTTTTCTGATTTATAAACTTTTTTATATACGAGTACACCGGTATATAAATAAAAATATATGAACATTTTTGTATACGAATGCCAACTTTTGTCAAAATTTCAAAGCGATCGGTAGAGAACTTTCGGAGATTAGAGATTTTTAATTTACGAACATTTATATTTTTATTAATATAGATTTGTGCAAGCGAGTTGCACAACTAATCGACCACAACGTGTCAACTGGAAGATGAATGGTTGTTTGCAAACGTCGCATTGTGAATAAAAAATGGTGGAAAATTAAAATCCACTTTGAAAAATTACTTAATTTTAGGTCTAATGTAGTTACGAGTATAATGTGACATCTTTCATTATAGATATAATTTGTCTTCAAACCATCTTTTTATTTTCCATTGTATGAAAACATTTTTATATTGTTTATAAATTATGTTTATGTCAATTCATTCTTACACGGAAATTATGACAAATACCACGTATGACAATTCATGGGAAATAGGCAAACAAAAAGAAGGAGAAGACATTTTTATTTAACATTCATTCGTTTGCGCGATACCCTCCAACATTTATTAATTGATTTTGTGGACATATTAAAGAGCGTGGCCGGGAGACTATATTATATATCATAATTTGTGTACTATTGATTTAAGATAATTCTTATATCAAGCAAAGTACGTAACAAATCAAATCATCTTTATTGATCATGATCATCATAAATCTATAGATAATTTTCGTTAGCAGTAAAAATCCCTTTCTTTCTATATTTTTCTTTCTCTTCTTCGTCTCTTTCTCTCTGACTTTCATTAACTCAATCTGTTTTTGTGTCACAAATACAAAAGTGAAAATTAAGTTCTATTCGCTACATTGAATCTGTGATACCACGAGAGGTATATTATGTTTTGTAATACGAGCAATTCTATCTCTAAATGATGTTTCCTTGATTTCATCACGGCTCTGGATAAATCTGTTAGCTGGTCGGGTTAACAGTGCCAGGGCCGCCCCACCTTATTTATTTATTTATTTATTTATTTAACACTTTTATTGTAATACAATCTGGCGGGCTTATTGCCAGGCGGCAATCTCTTCCAACCAACCAGACAAAAGTAAATGAAGCAAGTTACGTGGTCGCATAAATCATTCAAATGACTATCCATCCCCACGAAATCCATAAACATATACGTGAGAACATGCCCACAAACCCCACAAAGACGGACAATCACCTTAGTGTGAGGTCCGCGCAAACGCCTAGTGTAAAGACTTAATGAAAATATAAAGTTTTATTATAATTATTCGAAATATTGTAAATAATATTCAAAATATTATTCCTTAATAAAAAAACTAATTACTACAATAATAGTAAAACTATAATAAAGAATCCATTCAAGCGCATGTTTTTAGTAAATATCATCTCAAGAAAACTGTGTTTTTTTTAATAATCTTAAAATTGTCTAGAGTTGACCGTTTTTTAAATTATTTTTATTATATTGAATCATATTATTGCACAATGACTTTAATTTGGTGACACAAATCATCCTAGTTTGTGTGGATAGCCTATTAAAAAAAGACAGTCTAATTCGATCGGAATAAGTGTTTGAATTCAAATTAAAACTAGAAATTTAGTAATAAACTAGAAGTCTACTGTCCACTACTGGATTTATTATACTGAAAAGAGGATATTTCAATCGTTCTGAGCAATAACGATCTCTTGAAATTATATATTTTACAACTGACATAAGATAAAACATAAAAGTAAAAGTGTTCCTGTTTGAACTGTCAATAAATTGCAAGGCTGTAAAAATGTACGCTGTTTGAAAAATGCATAACTTCATAAACTTTCAATATATTTCTTATGAGCCAAGTATAGAAAACTTGCATTGTAGCTGGTCTCATAAAAGCTTTGCCCACTATCCATACTGTAAAATTCTGGAATCAGCTACAAACTGCTTCAGAAAGTTAGTTGAAAATCATTACACCTCCCTTCAATGACATTGCGTGTACTTTCCTATTTTGCACTTAACTTTTCTTCCCCTGTCTCTCTCCTCTTTAGATCATTGTGGATATTTAAAATGTTATATTTTTTATATTATCTTTTCATTTTTTTGTTCTCTACTTTAAATTTGGAATATTTGTTGTGATTTTTTTTACTATTTGTGTGTAAAAATATAGTTCTTGTCATTTCATAAATTCTTGTTTCTTATCCAATCTTAATTTGGATGATTGGACTCATTGTATGGATAAAAGTAAACATGAAACTACTCGTACTTTGCTAGGGTTCGAAGGCAGAACTCACTTTGAGATACTCAGTTGTACGTCAACACGGAGTTTTTATCAGATCTCACAGAAATATTATAACTTGGTGTGCCATTCATTCCATCTTGTTAATGTAAAATATCAAAATTCACTGTAACGGCCCTGGCAGTGCGCTTGTTTTGCTTTATATCGCGACAGGCAGCAACTAAATTGAGTTTGCCCCTTTGCGCTGGGATCCCTGAATGGCAGGTTTAACTATAAACAGAAATTGAATTAAAGCCAAACTCAATGAATAATACTGTTAATTTAGAACTATTGTGCGTTACAAGAGAGTGTAGACGATCTCTCTTAGTTAGGGTGTATTGTCAGTGGATTTTGAAGATAGACGGTGCATTTGCATGTATTGCAAATGCAACGTCTATCTTCAAAATCCACTAACAATACACCCTAACTAAGAGAGATCGTATTTTAGTTATGTGTGAAAATCGTTGCACTTTATTAATGTAGAGGTGCATGGTCGCGCGGTAACGTACTGAACTTCCTAGTAAAGGGTCGCTGATTCGAACCTTACGTTGTGCGTCTACTTTCCTCGAATGACATAGATAATTTCTGCCTAGTATTCTGGAATATGAGGAGTCCTATGACTTCAGATTAATTGGCTAATAAATACTGGGTTCAGATTTTAGGTTTTCCTCCGTAATACATTAACGCATTGAATTAAAAAAATAATATTAATAATAATTAGCACTTATCGGCCACATCAGAGATATTTTGTGAAAATCGGGAATAAATTCCCAAAATGCAATCAAACGTGTGCCAGTGTGTGACGTAAATATATTCATTCTAAAAAACCGCTATGGGTGAGGAAGCCCCGCTATTCTTACTCTCACACTACTTCGGTATATGGGAACGCAAGAAATAGAATCTCAGTTTGCTCGCTTATCTTGCTCAGTAGCTCGCGGGCTTTCGTTCGAGGTGGTCGCTTCGCCCGTTTTGTGAATTTTGGCCGATGTTTTTTTCATGTTTTCAGCAATTAAATTTCAATTATTATCACTTTTGACTTCAAATTTAATGAATTACAACGATTGGTTATGAATATTCTTATTTTTTCGATTTTAAATCGCTCATTTTTACATGTGTATTGAATACACATCACCGGAAAGCGCAGTTTTTTTAGTACATGAAGGGAAAGGTTTTACTGAAGAGAAAAAAAGAAACAAACAAAATCTTCCGCTTTACGAATGAATTGCCATCGGATTGAGAGGAAATTCTCGATTATAGACCTAGTTACCATGAGTAACCAAATATTATTGATAAATGAAATATAAATCTTTGATCATTAGGAAACCGAAACTAGAAGATGATTGATAAGTTCAATCTGCTCCAAAATTTGATCATTCGGGTGTGTAAATCATGACTTGTTAAGGTTCACAGTTTTCGCCCAAAATATATTAAGAACCTTATGAATATAACGTCCACAGTGCGCGATCGGAATGAATATTGTATTTTACCCAAGCTGGCGAAAGATAGATGAAAAAAGTAATTTGAAAATATTCTGTCTTAAAAAAAATAATAAATCCATACACTCTATTAAAAATACAACTTAATTTTTATTTAGCGAATACGTATAAAAATTGTCGAAAATTATTTGTTATTTAAAAGTCCGGAGAATTCCACATTTTTTTCCAATCATCAATATAAATCATTGTTTTTATAAAACAAATCAAATATACAAACAAGTATATAAATTCAACATACAATTTCTCAAATAATTGAAAAATGGAAGGTAAGATAGAACAAGATAATTCGAGAAACCCACGCTGTCGAATTGAAACGTTATTGAAAGTGTGAACTAAATGCCAGTTGGCAACTGAATCCTGGGTTTGATAGAAGCGGTTGTAAAGAACCACTTAAAGAATGAAGAGCAATATTGAAAATAAAAAAACACTATCTACTTGAGTACAGTGTGAAACAGGAGAATGGTGATTTATATAAAATAAGAAGTAAGAGCAAGTGTGAAATAAAAGTAATAAACAAAACATTGAATTCAGGAAAAAATCTGGAAAAACGGCAAATGAAGGATATCTTGAAAGTATGGTCACATATATAGTAATTAGTTACCATTGAAATAAAAGTTGCTACAGGTAATATAATTAATGATTGTTTATACAATATGTGTACCGACAGAAACATTGCAAAAGAGATAAAACTGACTGCTAATTACAGAATTAGAATATGCAGCCGAAACTTGAACGTTGCAAAAATGTTATGAAATACAGTGAAATTCCGTTTTTACGTGTCCGGAATTCACGTTTTCCCGCTATTTGCGTAAAATTTTTACAATCCCGTTTTATTTGAGTACATTTAGTATCCGCTTTTACGTTTTTATTTCCCGCAATTTACGTTTGAAATATTCAAAATGCAAATCAATCTATGAACATGTTTAATGAAATACGCGAATAAAATATTTGAAATTAATATTAGGAAGCAAAACTGGGCTGAAACCCTTTTTTAATAAATATGGGTTCGAACGGTAATTTAACTTTATTTATTTATTTTATTTATTATTACACATGACAAGAAATATACACAATTTGAGAAAAAACAACAGGTAATTTGATTTGGACATATAATTTTAATGGATCTGGGTTTGTTGCCTTTCATTTGTCGTATCCCCAGTAAACTAGGCTTTTGCCTGTATCTCACTGAGGATATTTAGCATGAAAAAATAAATCGATACTTCTTTCCGATTTTTGATTACACAAAAAAACCCCGTTGCACGCTCTCATCAACCTGACAAACAATGACACTCAACTACAACTGGAAACATCTTGCGAAACTCAACTCCTCACACATTATCACTCCAGAAAGACCAAAAATATTCATCCCACAATATACCGCACACAATCATAAGAATAAAAATCAAAACAAATTCAAAACAAAAAGAAGAAAAAAAGAAAAACACAAATACAAAAACAACCAAAATTAAAACAACAAGAAGAGACCCACACTCACGAGCTCACATAAATCCTTTCCACTCGTCATTCATCCTGAAAGCCCAAGTACTCAAAATCCTGTCGCAATAACAACCACGCTCCGATCGACTGTCTAAATGGTTTTCCTACCTTTACCTTTATTGAAGTCGGCACGCCATTGTATGTAATGGGAGCCAAATAAGCATATTGCCTTTGGGCAAAAGAGGTTTTAACTCTAGGGATGGTGAACATTTCATTAGTTGCCATGCGTGTCATGTGTGTCTGCTGAGTTTGCATCTTCCCCTCCTGTCGATGGTAGTGCCAGAGAATGGATTTGAGATGTAAATTGGCTATGTTCAGGACCTGATACTCTCTTTAATGTGAGAGTATGTCTAGCGAGGAGTACGAACGTGACAGAAGCGAAATATGTGTGTAGATCAGCTTTCATCATATCTCAGAGGATGGTGGTGTGGTAGTGATGATGATGATATATAGAATGAGAAATATTTTAAATTATTTATTAAATATTTTCTGATGTTTATTTTCCACAGGGGTGTCATTTTCCGTGAGCTCCATAAATTGTACACAATGCATGCGTGCCCCGAATACTTGGAGAACTGGCCTCAACTTGTGAAATATTGTGGTTACCGTGAAGACCATCTTCCGCAGGTATGATATTTGTCAGAAAGGCTTTAATTAAAAAATAAGTTTTCTTTTTTACAAGAAATAAAATAAATATTATAACTAAGGTTCGAAGGCATCAGGTTAACAAGTAAGGGCCTGTCCAGATGAGGCGTTTTACGCGCGATTTGAGTAGCGCGTTTCGAATTAATTAAGCTAAATTGATCTAGCTTCGCGGTATTTATGAAATTTACGAACATGTATGTTTCTGTAAAATGTCTTCTTCCTCCGTGCAATTGAGCTAGAAGTTAGGAGGAAGAAGACATTTTACAGAAATATACATGTTCGTAAATTTCATAAATACCGCGAAGCTAGATCAATTTACCTTAATTAATTCGAAACGCGCTACTCAAATCGCGCGTAAAACGTGTCATCTGGACAGGCCCTATGAGCTTGTATGTACATATTACTCTACCACGCCGATCAAGTCTGCCGTATAAACAGGTGATGTTTAAATTCGATATAATTACTTAACCTCATTAGTATGTCAACTAGAGCCGATAGGAGACACTTTTTTGTTATATTTTGAAATGGAAAAAAAATACAGCGCGATTATCAAATCTCTTTAAAAAAGGGAAACCCCCGTTTACAAAAAGAGAAACACTACAATTACTGGCAAGTATTATGCAACATTTATGTGCAAATTAAAGGATGACATAAAAACAAAACACCTTGGTTGTCACGAGGCGTGAGAGTATTGCATGACAATACGCCAGTATACACTTATGTTGCAGCAAAACACTGATTTCCTAGAATTGAATCACCACCCACCATATAGTTGCAATTTAACCCCTTGTTTTTTTTTCGTTTTTCAAACTTAAATCTGATTTGCGTCGGAAAATATTTAAAAGGGACAAAAACGTAGTTTTCGCAGTATTACACCATTTTGAGAACAAAACTTCAGAATATATCTTCATTGGTATTATGTCAAAAATGAATTCACCATTTTATAATATGTACTGGGTGGCTATATTGAAGATTTTTTTAAATTTCATTCTATCACTTTTTTTTAAACCTGGCGAGTTTATTGCCATGTGGCAATCTCTTCCAACCAACCAGAAAGATGTTTTTATAGGCCCTAAGTGTTAACCAGACTGGAATCCTATTTTAAAAAATCTGGGTTCCAGCGGGGTTCGAACCCGCAACCTCCTTTTTTTATATCCTTTGATTGAAAACTTTTGGACCTTAATATGTCAACTAATTAAAATACACATCAAACTTTTAACGATTTGATACTCTTAGGCGGAAAAATATCAAATATTTCAAGGACTGATATCGTTATGTTCGAATTTGGTCATTTTCGAGGTAATAATGAGGAATTATTGAGTATATTCTTGTTTATTCAGTAAACAAATATTGTAAGTCCTGAACACAATTTCAGTGTACTATGGAGAATTGTAAATTATTTTGCTAAGTGAACATAATGGTACGTCCGAGATATTTGTCGAATTAAAAATAACATTGACTGCTTTCCCAGATCTCAAACCAATTAAAAATAACTTGATTAAAATACACAAATGTGTTTAACTTTGTTACTCAATAAAAAAATTGCCTCGTGCTCATTTTTTAAGATGATAATATTGTATATATAACCTAAAAATCCATACATGGTATGTCACGCAATTGTTAGTAAGTCAATCCTCCAAGGAAAAAACTATATGATTTAGTTTAAAATATTAGTCATTAATAAACATTAAAAAAATTAAAATAAAATTTATTTCAAACTAACATACTCACTAGTTTTGATGTGTATTTGAAATTAGTTTTTGATTTCCATTTTCCACAATTATTTTCTGTGGACTAAACTATGATTTTAACAGTTTACATGTAACATGCGTTGATCGAAAATAAAGAAATTAAAAAAATGATAAATTATTTTCGAGTCGCAAAATGTTATTTTAAAAATGTGAAAAAATCTATCAATTTGTTAATCCGCTAAATATTGTACATTAATCGTCACTACACGTGTTTTTACTTTTTATCTCCAAGGCTCTTTTCAGGCAGACAGTGGCTATTTCCGCCTGAATAAAGCCTTGCGATAGGAGGTAGAAACACGTACAATGGGGATTAATGCAATAACAAGAATAACAAAATAATATAATATGGATTTCTACAATTTTGAAATCGAAACCTTTGATAGATAATTTATGTATTATAATTAAACATAATTATTACACTACTTTGGTCACACCGTGTGTATGCCCCAATATCTCACACAAAAATGAAAAAAAAACATAAAAAATTGTGTTTGTTGGTTATGAAATAGTTTCTTTAAATTATGAGGTCTCAAGGATTTTCTTTGCTTATGCCAGATTATTTGGATATTTTGTGTGATTTTCCTTTTGTTAATTAGTATGCAAGTATTTGAAATTATTTACTCAAAGCATGCCCAAACGTTAAAAAAATAAATTAGATTTGCAAACAAATCTAATTTGATTTAATACTGTAGTAATTTTTATTGGCAAAGCGCTGAACTATAAATTTACAGTTATATTTAAAATCTATTTTGAGTTCATCATACATTGATTGTTTCATACACTGTACGAGTTTATATAAACATAAGTATTTAAAAAAAATAAGGGAAAATAAATTAGGTCAAGTAAACAATTATCGTATTATGTCTTGGTGTTGCAATATCTTTAAATATAAATTGTTTAAGCGGAAATAAAACATATTAAGAAAACAATTGTGTTAATTGTTATAAATTTTTTATTATATTTTTTTGTTTTTAGTCGGTCAATAACAGTGGGTTTGAATCTCGAGTTAGAGCGCCCTTAAGGAAAGTCTGCTCCCTAAATGGCGCTATATACATTATGTTATTTTATTATTGTTATAGGATATTATAAAAAAACCTTGATGTAGCTTAACAGCTATATCCATCAGCAAATAGCAAAATCGCATGCATTTTAAAATTTTGTTCTCCATTTTCAAATCATTAAATTAAAATGTCATAATTTTTCAGCTTGAAGATGTAAGTGCATTTTTGAAACGCAAGACAGGATTTCAGCTAAGACCCGTAGCCGGATACTTATCTCCAAGGGATTTCCTGTCCGGATTAGCTTTCAGGGTGTTCCACTGCACTCAATACATCAGGCATTCTTCTGATCCCTTCTATACCCCTGAACCGTAAGTATATTTTATTCTTTTTATTTGTTTTTTTTTGCAATTCTGCTAAAATATTTGAAATTATATGACAACTCTAAAAGCGTTAAATTTTATAGCTAATATATTTTTATAAAGGTTTTTTTAAGTGTTTTGAATGTTCTTCTGCCCATTCTTCTTCTTCTCCCTGACTCCATCCCAACTCGCTGTCTGCGAAGACTGTTGGGGTCAGCTCTCCTCGTCCTCAGGTTTTATGCTCTTCTGTCCCGGACTACGTCCCCCAGGCCGAGCCTCTGCATCAGATTATCTCTTAGCACCACCCACGAATTTTTCGGTCTTCCTCTGGTTGTTAATCGAGGAAGATCCATGGAGATTGCCTGGTTCACAATGTGATAGGGTGCTCTGCGTCCAACGTGCCCACACCATCTCAATCGCCTCTCCTCCATCTTACTGTTGATGTCTGTAACACCTAGGCTTCCACGAATGCGTGAGCTTTTTATTATGTCTCTTAGGGACATACCAGCTGACCATCTTAGCATGCGCATTTCAGCAGTTTCTAGTTGCCTGGAGTAAGAGTTATACATCGTCCAGCACTCGAAGTAAATAGTTTTCAATTTAAAAACTCGTATATTTTACGGGTGAAAGGTTCATTTTCCATTGTTACAATAGTTTAATTTGCATAATTTAAGTTTATTTCCTAGTATTTCTTAATTTTCATTTTGAAATTATTCTATCATTTTGATTTTATATATATAAAATCAAAATGATAGAATACTTCTTAAATCTATGGTTAAGAGGTGCTCGTATATATATTCTTAAATCTATGGTTAAGAGGTGCTTATGTTTTTCTAAACAAAAGTTAAAAATAAAACGTGTTTAAGAGTTTTGTTTTTTAATACTTCTGAGCTATCAACTTGATTCGTTTCGATTACTTTCCGACTTAATATTTTTCAGTAAATTACAATTATTATTTAAAGTTAAAGATCTAAGTGACACATGGAACATTACCAAATAATGTAAGATTTTTTTAAAGTTCTAATAATGTTAATAGAACCAAATCCAATACATCTTTAACCTAAACTTTGGAGTCAATTTCCAGATAAGTAGTTAATTTTTTTATAAAATGGATTATAATATAAGGGGGTATAAATATAACATATATTGGACGAATGACTAACCTTGGCAATATCGAAATCCCAGTTAAGAATTAATGATCAGAAAGTTCATACTGGATATGTATAATTTCTGGATATGTTCATACTGGATATGTATAATTTCTGGATATGTTCATACTGGATATGTATAATTTCTGGATATGTTCATACTGGATATGTATAATTTCTGGATATGTTCATACTGGATATGTATAATTTCTGGATATGTTCATACTGGATATGTATAAATTCTGGATATGTATAATTTCAATCTACTTTTTTTGAGAAAAGAAATGTGAATTAATGGGCAGATGTAAAAAAATACCATTCGTACTTATCCAAAATATCCTTTTACACAAATGAAAGAAAATAAATTTACACGTATTGAGAAAAACGTATAATCGTGGTGGTAATTTTGAAGGCAAGCGGAAAGGCGGTGCGATCTGCTTGCGTTGACTGACAATTTATCTTTCCAGTTCAGTTTGTTGTTACTTGCCCATCGAGTAATTTCCATAAAATATCGATTGACGATTATTAAGTAGACTTGTAGTAACCTGTCAATAATAAAAGGAGTGTATTTTTTTTTCAATATGTCGTGTGTATTTCATGTTACTTCTACTTTCGAGTCTCAACTATCTCTTCCTTTAAGACTCTGCAGTTGTTTTTACAGCAATCATACCATTTTGATCCATAATGATACATATCACGATGTCATTTTCTTGTCAGAACAGAACGCAATATTTTTTCATCCCGGAAACATTCTTCACCTCTTCCACATCCAAACACCTTCTCATAAAACTCCTACGATGTCACTGACTTTCTAAGTATCATTCTTTTAAGTATCATTAACTTGATCCAATTATATTTTAATTGATTTTCCTCTTGCCCACCTTCCCCTCAAATTTGATCCATATATTTTTTTTTGCAAATTTTTCTTGATTTATCTGTTCTTATGCCATAATAATAAGTTTGTAATATTTAAAATAAAAATGTTGTTTTTACAGAAATAATAAAAAAAAACTTACTTTCGATCCGAACATCTGGTGAACAGTTATATCCCAAAAATCTCTCCGCTCTTGGCCGAAATCGTCCCATGCCTCCCTCACCCCTCAGACCCCTACCGTTGAAGCGTGCATATTGGTACCAGTTCGAACAGAATTTAGTCTTGTTTGTGCTCTCCTGAAGATGAGGTGAAAGCCTTGAAACCGGTAGGGTTATACCGTTACAAAAAGTGGAATAAACAATGTTTGATAAAAATAAATTACAATGTCTTTAAACCTCCACAACGTTAATGCTTTAATTATAAACAACACAAAAAAAACTTACAATTCAAGGTTTTTTTTAAATAGGAAAACAGCCCAAACTAGGACGATTTGTGCCTCCAAATTAAAATCATATAACTAACATATACGAGTCAATATAATAACACAAATAAAAAAGACAATTCTAGATAATTCAAAGCTTTAATTGATTAAGCTTAAAAAATAAGTATAAATAAATAAAAGTTCCATGAAGAAACGCTTTCCTCATTGGACGCGTCAAAGACTTTTAGTAAATCAAATCGGTTTTGCAAAGGACAACCGAAAAATACATGGTCTACCGTTTTATCATTCAAACCACACTAAGGTTATTTATAACAAAATAATAAGTTCAATTATTTTTCGTAGTAAAACTGGATATTTTTGTTATTATGTAGAATTTAAATGAAACGAAACTTCGAACAAAATTATAGTATAAATAGGCCAAAATCCGTACGACGGCTGTCGCCAAACAAAGAATACAAGAATTGAATTTTGAATACAAGAGAGCGAGAGAGGAATACTTGGATTCTCTCCGAAAGTAATTCGAAATTTGAATCTCGGTGGGTCCGTGATACTGAATGAATTTTAAATACCTAGCTAATAATTTTTGAACCGGTGTAAAAGGGGACGATATATAAATGATATAAATAAACAAATTTTACATTTATGAATATATAGTATACTCGTATTTTCATAAATGTAGAATTTGTTTTACTTCCGTGAATATTTCACGGGTTGCAACTAGTATATCTTATTGACAGAAAATTTATGTTATGTATTGACAACCAAATTCATTTATTTACATAGAAACAGTAGAAATTGAGTTTGAGTGAGTGTTAATATTGTAAATGTTAAAAGAACCTAGCATTTTCACTCAATATGTGAAATACATTACATTTTTACTCAATGCTTCCTTGTTTTTTGTGTTCAACAGTCAAGTCATATACTCTTACTTAATATATTATTTGCTATTGTTATTTTATATGTATATACCTTATTGTCGTATGAAGAACCGACAGCTGTCAAATAATGTTATAAAATTAAAAATGTTTGCACTATGACATCAATTGTACGGTTGAATTAAAATAGGCACTAAGTACCAAAAAAAAAAACAAAAAAAAAACTAAGTCTGCAGTTTCATTATATATGACATATAGAACGAAACTGCACACTTAGTTATTTTGTTTTGTTTTGGTACTTAGTGCCTATTTTAATTCAACCATTCAATTATATAATAAATATTAAACCTTCTATTACAATACTGTTACGTACGGACTGAATAACATATGTGTCTTGCATACTGAGAATAACATACTGAGAAGTTTTAGTGAATATATTACATTACTCTGTTTTACGATGTTTTGGACCAAATAAATTCAATAAGACCTTGTTTTTTTTAATAAAACCTTCAGTTGAAGAATATCTGAGATGTTTTTAAAAAAAATCCGCTATGGATGTTGATTGCTGATATGGATGTTGAATGCCGAGATAGGTTATTTTTTTCCCGAAAATCAAATTCAATCTTTACAGCGATGAATAATTTACCTAAAACCTTTTAAATTTATCAACAGTGATTGCTGCCATGAGCTTCTTGGACACATGCCGCTTCTGGCCAATCCCAGCTTCGCTCAGTTCTCTCAAGAACTGGGGTTGGCTTCGTTGGGCGCTTCTGAAGAAGACATTGGAAAACTTGCTACGGTAAGATGGCCTATTCGAGACGACTCTTTTTTAATTGGTCTAATGTTTAAGTGTGTTTAAAAGTCTAAAAATACAAATCTTTCAAAACGTTATTATATCCTGATAATCAAGCTGAATTATCTTTAACTAGGATTCATCATTCCATTTGCGTTGTAGTTTTTTTTTTATTTTACAGTGCAATGAGTTATTCTTCAATATGTTATCGTTTAGATCAAGGGTCGGCAAACTTTTTTGGCTGCGGGTCAAAATCAACCACAATGTGAATATTAAAGGGACGTTTGGGTCAGTGATATTTTCATTTTAAAACAGTATTTTAGTGAATAATAAGATACACTTTATTAAGAAAATAATTACAATACGCTTTTAAAGTTTAATTATTATTATAAAAACTAATAAAATTCTAATTATTATAAAAACAAACATAGTTGAATGAACTTTATTTGTAAACGTTCTCTTCGATATTAATGGCTCCCCTGATGTTGAACTTGTGACGTCAATTTAGTCAAGTCTGGTGTATAGTCAGTCGTTTTAAGACAAATACATCGTAAAATATTCGTTTCATGTTAATGTTTTATAATTTATTTTTATATATTATACTTTTTTTCGAAACTAAAGTGGGTCACTTGAAATTAGTAAATGGGTCACTCGGTGACCCGCGGGTCATAGGTTGCCGACCCCTGGTTTAGATATTATTAAAACCTGTGTGGTCAGGGTATAAGCTGAAATGTTAAAATTACATATTTACGTATTATGTATATTCCAAAAGTTTTCTAAACAAGGATATAAAAATGGCAATCTCTGCTCTTTCCAATTTCGGACTAGGCGGACGTCTGTTATTTGGATATTACGGAGGAACAATTGAACCAATATGCGGTTTTGCATATTTTCTCTTTTCCTTTGTAAGCTACTTATAACAATGTTTACTCTTATTAATTATCCATGAAGCTTTTAAACTCCTATCTTCATCGGAATAATTCTTAGTTAGAATTAACTTTCCTTTACAAAGCGTCAATTAATTTTGTCAAGGTTAATTCTCGAGAAATCTTATTTTGTCTTGTCGTGTTGCCTAAGGATGGAGCTTTTTCTTTTTCGCGTAAATCTTCATTCAAATTCCAATTAAAAAATATTCTGTAGAATTTTTTCATTGTTTTTTTCAATTCATTCAAAATAGGGCCCGTTAAACGAGATATACCATACATGTATAGAATTTTCATTAATCTACTAAAATAACTATCCGTGTATGTGATGAACTATGGTATTTGAGATTTTTATCGTTGGTATTATTTTTGATTAAATTTATGTAAATATTCAATCAAATAATCTAATTAGAACTTATCACAAAAATATAAAATGTTTTAAAAAATCACTCATGTGATTTGGTAACTTATGGTATCAATTGTGTGATTTATATATTTGTTATAAGCAACAATGGGACAATAACATGGCCGGGAAGAATATATATGTTAATTTGTATTTTGAACACAAATTTTGCTATCAGCTCGATGCTATTATGACATCTTCCGAAAGTTATGTGAAAACAAAAAAGTATTTTTCGATAATAATAAAAAAAATATAGAGTCGTTTTGCTGAAAACCCTGAAGCTATTTAAGTCAAGTGAAGAATTCATTAATTATTAGAATTACTTTTGAACATTTACCATGAACTTTAAGAGATTATTTTTTTAACTTTTTTATTAGAAGATAAATAACTTAAACATAATTCGATTATTTTTTATTAGAAGATAAATAATTTAAACATAACTTGATTATTTTTTATAAGAAGATAAATAATTTAAACATAACTTGATTATTTTATATTAGAAGATAAATAATTTAAACATAATTTGATTATTTTTTATTAAAAGATAAATAATTTAAACATAACTTGATTATTTTTTATTAGAAGATAAATAATTTGATTATTAATTTAAAATAAATATTACATGGTTTTAGTATTTAACACAGTAAAAAAAATATGTATCAAGATTTGCTAAAATGATGCTTTACAACAGCGTATTTTTGCAAAATTCGTTGTTAGGGTGTGAAACGTAGACTTGGAAAATTAATTAAATGAACCGAATAAATGTGGTTTTAATGCGTGCAATATGAAGATAATATGAAGTGTTGGTGTATGACAGATTAAGAAATGTGATTATTAAGGATGAATGTGAGCTAAAAACTTATGTGTAAGGTTGAAAAACAGAGCGTTGAGGTGGTGTTGAACGAATGAGGGACGAAAACTTTAAATTTATAATTTAATACATTTACAACCCAAACATGAGTGGGAGTCGTGTTAAAAGATGGCCGAGAAAGAGTGGTTGGTCCAAATAAATTGTATTTTGAAACGAAGAACTATAAGGAGTAAAAGAAATAAGAGCGAACTATATGAAGAGATGAATGGGCGTGGAAGAGACGAAGGAAGTATATCGTGATAGGAAAGTTTGGTGATTTGTCCTCTGTGCCTAACCCAACAGGAAAATAGCAATATGGGAAATATATATTTAACTGATTTTATTGTACTAATGTTTCGTTGTATACAATAAAACCTATCGCACGCCATATTGTAAGTTACGAAGAAGGCCGCGATCGACCGAAAACTGCTTCAAGATCGATCTGTTGACCATTGCTACTGTAGGACTTTTTCTTTCGTTTAAAATAAAGTTGATAGCTGCTTGACATTCAATTTTAAATTTTTAACATTTCAGAATACAACGAAACAACACGTCTTTTACCGACTAATATATACCATATGCTACTGAGGATAGAGGTATCAAATTTTAACTGTAATATCCCCATACCATTTAGTGTTCGTGGTATTTGTCAATACACTCTCAAACTTTTGGAGTATAGTCATAATATGAAAAACTTTTTTACAGCTCTACTTCTTTACGGTGGAATTTGGGCTTTGTCGCCAAGATGATGGATCATTCCGTGTTTATGGTGCTGGTCTTTTATCTTCTGTGGCAGAATTGAAGCATGCTTTGGGCACCCCGGAGAAGATAAAACGTTTTGACCCTGATGTTACTATTAATGAAGAGTGCATCATAACATCCTATCAGAACGCTTACTATTACACAGATTCCTTTGAAGAAGCCAAAGATAAGATGAGGTGAGTTATAACGTAATGATTTGAAGCTTAAATATCCATATATACCAACATTTACATAGCAACAACTTTAATGTATGGGAATGAAATGCTTGAACCTAGAAACTAATGCTTGAAACTAGAAAAATATATGGTATGACAGATTACGGAATGAATTTATTAAGGTTAAGAATGAACTTAAGACTGATGTGTTGAGCAAGATGAATAAGAGTACTTATAGATGGTTTGGACACATGCAACGAATGAATGAAGAAAGATTAACTGTACAAATATACAGTGTAAATGTGAGTAAAATACGTGGCAGAGGAAGACAAAGGATACTGTTGTTGGTTCTAGTGTATGATGTTGAAAAAATCAGAGAAATCGGAAAAGCTTTTTGAGAAGGTATATGGATGTAAAAGAGGCAAAATATGTATGCCGAGATAGGAAAGTCTGGTGATCTCTCTTTTCTGCCTACCCCGATATGGAGACGACGTGATGGTATTATGTATGGTCATCTGCACACGAATTGTTCATTGCTACTATTCATTTAAGTTAAACTCTAATCAAATAACTATTTGAAATTATCATTTCGACCTGTTCGCTTGACTTGGTATTTCAAACTATAAATACACAGTTCATATTTATGCATTTTAAGACCAGCAAAGCTGGCTGCGTATAATGGAAACTTGTTCCAAACATAATGATATGCAAGCGCAATTGAGACGTGGCAGAAAAGCTTTGAAAATAAAACGTTTGCTCTAAAAATGAAAGCGTAGTGCACAACGTGTGAAAAAAAAGTTTAATGTATAATAAAGAACAAGAAGACTGAGAAACAATGCGATTCGAAAAAAGATACAGTGTTAAAGATGAAGAACTGGTTTTACCATTAGACTATTTTACACCTGAATTTGTGATTTTCTTATAGCGCTATAAGGCAACATAAAATTGCGCAATGTAAAAAAAACTACCTAACGAAAGGCTGCAGCTGATTTAACATTTATATCATATTGGAACTTGGAAATTTTTGCCATCGAAACTTTGGGTGTGATCTGTCCAGACTGTGTGGTTACTGAAAAGCAACAGCTTGCATACAATTAACCAATACGTGCCTAGGCGTCTTCCATCCGCTGCATGACTGATAATCATCATGATGGATTGCCTATCGTTGTTCTTTCTACCTACCCCAATAGGGACATGGTGTTGGTAGTGATGATGAACATCTTTATAACCCATATGCCGAGGTCACTCATCTAGAACTGATGGAAATAGAATGACATTCATCCAACACCCCACCTAACCCTATTCAGTGATCACCCTAGTTGCTAGGTAAAGAGAGCCTCACATTTGGAAATAGTGGAAACACTATGGTAAAATTCCTTGCTCAGTGGCCCAATTGTCACTCCATTTGTCCCCTACCAAGTTTCTGATACACGCTGACCTTGTTACCAAAAAGGGTGCGAACATTTTAAGAGGGTATTCTCATTTGAATTTTTTTTTCATTATATTTTTTTACAATCCTTTTTGAATCATTTTCAGTAAGAAATTTTCAAAAATCTTGAAAATTCGAAAAGTTATGAGGGTTTATAGTCGAGCGCGCCGGTCGAAAAATGATCTGGACTTCGCAGCTTTCGGGTCGTCTATTGTTATGGCAGCAGCCTTATTTTCCAAGAATTCTCGTCCAATAGGATTTCTTGGAATGATGAATTGTTATTTAGTTTGTCGGGATTTTTGAAAAAGTTTATATGGCCCTGGAATTGCTGATTAACAGTAAGCTGAAAATATTTACTTTAATTCGTGTAAAATTCGCACTAGAAACTTTAAACGCGTTTCCTGAAAAATCACTTTTTTTAACTATTACCCGTAATAACTATAAAACTAATAAACAGATTTTAATGAATAAGTACTTATTCTTTTTGTTATACCTCTTTCTATAGCCGGTACTAGAATTATTTCAATCGGTTAATTTTTTTCGATTTTGTTTACTCATCTAAAGAAAAAAAAACTGAATTTTTTATTTCAACAAGCCGCTATTTTTTTTCTAATTATTATTTTTTAATCATTCTAGTACCGGCTCTAGACACAGCTTTCTGAGTAAAACGGATTTTTTTTTAATTTTCACACCTGTCCAACAGCCACAATTACGGGCATAATGGACCCCCTCCATGTACGGGCGGGGGGGCTTACTTTCGACTTAATAACAACAAAAAAATTTTTTTTTTATCATGAAGCTTTATGAAAATGTTCTTAAAAGATTAATAAATATGTCTAAGAAAAAAAAAATCTTGAAAAAAATCGTCGATTTTTCTGCCCATGAAATGAGAATACTCCCTTAAGTCGAGGGTGTATATCTGCATACAGCACATGATCGAGCTTAAATCGTTTATCGAAATATATTTATCTTATTTTCAGAGCCTTTGCTGATAGCATTCGTCGTCCATTTGGTGTTCGATACAACCCTTACACGCAAAGTGTTGAGGTTTTGAGTAATGCTCAGAAGATAACAGCAGTGGCCAATGAACTCAAAGGAGACTTGCATCTCGTCCTCTCTGCCATGAAGAAGATATCGGCTAAAGACACTAACCTTAATATTGATGGAATAGCCACAATGCTTCAGACCAATTTGCAAGTAAGACCAAATATACTATATGTGTTATTTTTCTTTCAATTAAGTATATTCTTTGAAAAAACAAAAAAACATATTTGTATCAATTGTAATTGTTAAAAGATTTTTTGACTAATTATATCTGTTTTTTTTATGAACTTTACATAATTAATTGTAAAAGAAGGACTTCTTAAAATAAATAACACCTTGACATGACTGAAGAAATAAGTATCAGGCTGTAATGTGGGTTGCTTCATAACATAGGCAAAATCTGAAAAGCAATAAGTATGTTATGTTTCTCAGTTGCCATTGATCAGTTTTCTCAGAAGGGTAACCAAATTAAGTTTTCACATCGATAGTTTATATCAATGAAGACACAAATATGCAATGTAACATAATAGGATTGAGCTTCTTCTTAATTAAACAATGTTTTTAGTTCTCTTCCGGGTGAGCAGTTTGGCATATTAATAAATGGGATGATTGATTGTTTCCCACATTGACTGTTGCAACAGTTTGTACGAGTATTCGGGCGTATAGCTAACGCAGCTGCATAGAACTGAATCAATTTGAAAATGGGTTGCACTTCTCATGTTGAGTGGTACGAAGAAGGCTTACAGAACTTCACTAAGAGACTTACAGCACTTAGAGAACTTACTAAGAGAAGGTTCAATATATGTTTGATGTTATGGTGTTCAAGACGCAAAGCAATCAGATTCCTCGATATTTCCAGGATTGTTTTAGATAAAAGGATAACTCTGAATCTCATCAGAAGTTGAGGTGGAGCTCTACAAATATTTTGACTCTCAAGATTATCAGAAAATTTGACAAACTCAAATATTTCGACACGTTTCAGGTAGCGGAACTTTTTCTTTGGAACAGTCTTCCGTCTTCTTTGAAGCTAATCTCCAATAAGTCGAAGTTCTGGGTGGACTTGAAAAGTTACTTGTCTTCTGTAAATCTTGTCTGTTGATACTTGGAGCTTGTTTGGAAGTGCTCATGAGGTGATCTTAAGGGTTGGAAAACAGCATTTAGAATAAAATTTTGTACATTTTTTTTACATCTTGCATAAATGAGGAAGTCAAGTTGTTTCATTACATCACTTTAAAGTTTTTTGGTATGTATGATATGCATGATATAGAAATTTATGATTGGATAATTATTTGTAAGGGACGAATGTTATCTAAAGACTTAAGAAAAAAATGATGTTCTAAAACAAGATGAGGATTGAAAAATTTTACGATAAAGAATCTGTCCGGTTTTCTTTGCCCATGGGTAATGCCTGTTCGTGAGAGTCATACAAGATGTTTCCAGACATTTTTCAAAGCGTCTGATTTATCTTGCTACATATATTAATCCCGTGAAACCTTCATCAATGTCTCTTTTTTTCCTATTGTTTTTTTTATATATTTATATTGTACTATACACAAACTGTTAAAAGTTGTGAAAGAATTGCGACAATTCGATTTAAGTTTTTGGTGACATTTTGGTAACAGTTTTTAGCCGTGTTACTCAAACACAATACTTAAATCATTCGAAAGCTGTACAACCCTTTTTTGCTTCCTACATTAAGAAAATATAGAGGATGTGTATTAAGGTAGAAAAGTCTGAAGATCTGTCCTCTCTGCCTACCCCATCAGAGGTGATAGCGTGATGCTTTGTGTGTGTAATTTACGAGTAACTTTCAGAATAATAGAGGCTAGTTCTCCCATTCGTACAGTGAACCTCAACATGTACGAATCGGTGATGAGGACACATTGAAGAGAGTGGCCGCAAAGCACCAATGTATTCAACCCCATTAATCGAGCTTTCGAGTTTAATACCACCGAGGTAACTTTCGAGTTTAATAGCCAGAGATTGCAGGTTGTTATCGCACGTGTTAAAAATACTACAGCATGTGCAGAATTACATACTACGCACACTTTTGGCGAGCACGAATATTATTACCAGACGCACTAACTAACCAGATTGGGTTCCTTTTATTCAAACTGTTTTCGGGTACCACAAGGAGCTGAAACCGAAACCCTTTGTAGAAGTCAAGAGTGTTAAACTACGAAGGGCATCGTGAAGGAGAGTGGGAATGCAACAAGTATACGCTAGACAAGGAAACGATAGCGTCGAAAAATATTGATGGAAACTGTGAGAAAAGGATAGCCGTGTATAGACAAAATATATAGGTCTGGAATGATTGATAATGCCCGTGATAAAAGAATAAATCTTTCTAAGGTTCACCTTCGTAAATTTTTGTCTTTATGGAAAATCTTATCAAAATTTATGATTATGTATGACCTTATTACACTACATCTAAAGTCGAATAAGCTGCTATCATATGTTGAAAGATATACAAAGGTTTCTTTGGCGTCCGTTTTCTGCAGTTCTTAATTTTTTTTAGTATATGCAGGTGTATATAACTTCCTACGATTTGTTTCTCAACATGTTGGTCACGAGGAAATATCAGGGAGATCACCAAATAAAAAATAACTTACCTGTATAAAAAGATAATAGCACATTTACTGTGATAATAGCATATTTCATACAATATATTATTTATAGTTAAGGCACTAACATTGTGGAGGTTCAAAGACATTGTACTTTGTTTTAACAAACACTGTTAATTCCACTTTTTTGTAATGGTATAACCCTAGTGGTTTCAAGGCTTTCACCTCATCATCAGTGGGGCACACACAAGACTGATTGACTTTATACGCACTATACTTTTATGCGCGGACTGTGGTAATTTCTATATATCATAAGAAAGACAGGAAGATCTTTTGAAAAGAGATTTCGTGAACACGAATCCGCCTTAACAAATCGTCTAATTGATTCTTAAATTGCTAATCATTGTCACCGTGAAAACCACACATTTTCTATCGATGATGCCAAATTCTTACATATCAGTAGTAACGTAAATAAATTGGACATATTAGAGGCCCTAGAAATTTCTAAGTCAGTGCATCGAGGTGAACATCTGGCAAACATATATATCCCAAGAATCTCTCCGCTGCTCTCCGAGATTGTTTCATCCCTCCCTTCACCCCCAGTCCTCAACTCGAATGTTTACCGTTAGAAGCATGTAGCTTGGTACAAGTTCGAACATAATTCCATCTTGTTTGTGCTCCCCTGATGATGAGGTGAAAGCCTTGAAACTTTATATATACAATAAGTATAAAGGCCCAGTCATTGTGTTACATTGATAACTCCAATAATTTCCTCCGCATATATATTCTATTATACAAGTATAGCTAATGATACTGTGAAGGTCGCGTAGGTAATGTTATATAATCAAACTAAGATATTTAGTTTCTACACGAGGGAAGAGAGGCGAAATCTTATTTTTAGGGATTTGCGATTCAAATGGTAGATAAACAATTTTCTAAACATGTACAGATATGAAGAAGTAATTGATCTAATGGCCGCAGCCAGCACCATCCTTTCCTTAGATTCAACGTATACCTATACATTATTTATTTATTTTGTAATATTTTTTACCTGTCAGTAACTGATCTAATGGCCGCAGCCAGCACCTTCCTTTCCTTAGATTCAACGTATACCTATAAATTATATATTTATTTTGTAATATTTTTTACCTGTCAGTAATTGATCTAATGGCCGCAGCTAGCACCTTCATTTCCTTAGATTCAACGTATACCCATACATTATATATTTATTTTGTAATATGTTTTACCTGTCAGTAATTGAACTAATGGCCGCAGCCAGCACCTTCCTTTCCTTAGATTCAACGTATACTCATACATTATATATTTATTTTGTAATATTTTTTACCTGTCAATAACTGAACTAATGGCCACAGCCAGAACCTTCCTTTCCTTAGATTCAACGTATACCTATACATTATATATTTATTTTGTAATATTTTTTACCTGTCAGTAATTGATCTAAGGGCCACAGCCGGCACCTTCCTTTCCTTAGATTCAACTATACCTATACATTATATATTTGTTTCGTAATATATTTTATCTGTCAATAAAATAGGTTTCGAATCCCGAGTCAGAATGCCTTTGAGGAGAGTTTACACTCTAGATGGCGATATACTCGTCTCTAAATTTTATTTTATTTTTATAATAATAGAAAGCAATTTTATCGAAACCAAATATTATTTTTGGAAGAATAATGATAGACTTAAATTTTATCGAAACTTTAGAGAAAGAAAATATATCGAAACAAAATATTATTTTTAGAGCCCATATAATTTCGTTGACTGTTGAACTGTGGTACGCGATCATCTAAATAAATGGATTTATTATATTTTTAAACTTCAATATAAATGGTTTTAAAATTTGCTACATGGAACCAAATTCATTCGATTGACATGGAACAATTTTCAAGTTTACTAAGCAATTTTACCAGTTCAATAAACATTTCGCAATGTGCATTCACAATTGATTAACCATATATGCAATGTTCAGGACCACGTCGACAAACAATATTCAGATGCTATGAGTTTTAAAAAATATAAATTCGCTTTTTTTTCAGTAATTTGACAATCTCCCTAGCCTTGTTTGAAAAACATTTATCTTTCACCCGAGGGGCTAGAGTTTAATTCTTGATTGAACTTAATAAATAAAAAATAAAATAAATAAAGGATCCACGTTATATATTTTTATAACGATGTATGGTATTTATCGACCATTAAAAAATTACAAAAGTATTGTAATTTGTTTTATCAAACACTGTTTATTCCACTTTTTGTAACTGTATAACTCTACCGGTTTCAAGGTTTTCACCTCATCATCAAGGAGCACAAACAAGACTCTTGTTTGTGCTCCCTTGATGATGAGGTGAAAGCCTTGAAACCGGTAGAGTTATACCGTTACAAAAAGTGGAATAAACAGTGTTTGATAAAATGAATTACAATGTCTTTAAACCTCCACAACGTTAATGCCTTAACTATAAATAATAAATTACAAAAGTAATAATCAAATTAGAGTTTCGAGTGCGCATGAGTATAAAACATGTCACAAAAAGTATACACATTAACATGAATCATACACAAAAAACATCAGAAAGCGGTTCACATAAATATACATACTACCTACCATGAATATAATACAAACATGACACAGGCCAAGACTCAGGAGATTCAAGGTAACCTAAAAAAAAAACACAATATATTCGGAAAAAAATATAATCATATACTCGTAATTAATTCACTCCAATGCTCATTAAAAAACGTATATCTAAACTTCAATAATTTTTTAAAGATCTTGGAAAATTGAGAGAGAAAAGTCAAAATTTAACGGTATTCAGACACTCTCCAAATATGCCCGAGACTGCAACATAGTCATTACCCAATCGATGCGATCTCGGTAAGGGAGAATTCGAATTGAAAACCTTGAAACCGTTATGGTTATACCGTTACACAAAGTGGAATATACAGTGTATGACAAAATAAATTACAATATCTTTAAACCTCCACAATGTTAATGCTTTAACTATAAATAATATATATAATACTTTTTATAGTTCAGGCATTAACACTGGAGGTTAAAGGCACTGTAATTTATTCTGATAATAAATAATAGTCATTACTCTTAAGGAGACTCATTAAATAAAGGAGATAAACTAAACATTACGTAAAATACACAAAGGAATGCTACAGATCAGATCACAGGCGTTTGTGCTTCGCGCGAGGAACACGTCAATCAAACACTGTCTAGTCCACTGCGTATGTCGGTACCAGATCGAACAAAATTCAATATTATTTGTGCTCCCTGATGATGAGGTGAAAACCTTGAAACCGGGAAGGTTACACCGTTATATAAAATGGAATAAACAGTGTTTGAATATATAAATTACAAAGTTATATTCTTTTTGCGACATATTTAATGATTTCGTAAACTTTTTGGTTAACATATGTTTTCTTGAATAATATTTCAATTGAATCGATTTTTTAACTATTGTCAAATTTCTTATAGAAGCTGAATCAGGTTTTTTAATAGATTATTAAAAAAAAAACTAAAAATCTTGATATCATCTCGGTAAACACTTTGTATCACTTAAAGTGTTAGAAAAATATGTTGCGTGTGCAGCTTTAAATATACTTTAAAAACAACCGTTTTTGGGAATTCTAATCAAAATTTATAATTGAATATGAAAACTCCACCTAAAGCTGAATGCGTTACTATCACATATCGGAAATTCTATAAAGATTTCTTTGTAGGTAAGTTTTCTTACCAAATATGTCTTCCTGAACATGCGGGGAAGTTCCTCCAAGTTAGAGCACCCTTGAGGAAAGAATGCTTTCTAAATGGTGATATATAAATTGTAACATAATTTTATTAATATTTGCATTTCATTAACTAGCACCCTTTTGTGAAGATCTCCGAAAGCTCTTCATTCTTTGCTTTCCCCCTATCAAAAAGTCACCTTGTTATTTTTTTTATTATTTCTTTCCTTTTCATCGGAAATGCGTTGTAAATTCTTGATGCAAAAAGTGCATATCTCTCTTTCCAAATGATGTATGAACACGCGAGATCAGAACCAAATTCAGAATGATGTCTTTGGTTTTATGATTGCTCTCAAACGTATTTATCAGAAGATATTTATTATAATATTGTATATACTCGTATATATAAAAAAGTAGTAATATAAAAATATTTGACGAACACCGAATCCCTCAAACTCCTTGAGAAAAAACTTATATTGTGTTACGAACCGATTTATGATCAGAATTTCAATCAAGTATGTTTAAGCCATGTACAAAGGACCCCTAGTAGATCGATATGTACGGGTATTACTATAAGCTAATAGTTATATAACACAATTATTTCTCCATTACACCGCTATTTTACTATACTGTTTGTTGGAAGGTTCTATACGTCGAGCAAACCTTGCTAGGTATACGAGTATATATCAGTGTTATAAGAATGAATGGTCATTACCCATGATGAGTTAAAGATAAAGAAAGTATAGTACAAAGTGTGAGATCAGAGCACCGGAGATGACTATGCAAGTCAATCTATGATATACTCGTATATAACCTGTTGCGTAAAATGCAACGTATTTAAGTACTAACAGTTTTTCTGTGTCTTCTTTCTCCATTGAGCTCTTGATAACTTACAACAGTTTTACGTCATTTGGTTGACACGGTCTTTCTGTTGTTTGATCCCGGTTGCGATGAGCTTTAATGTTTTTAAGCGTCTCAAGTGGTGAATAGCTGTTTAGAGTCTCGGTCCCATGGCAGGACGCCTTACTCCTTCATCGGATAATTTTTGACTGTTAGAATATTTAGAAGAGAAAAGAACAAATTACTGCACCTTATTATCCAAGGCAAAATAGAGGGTCGAAGAGGTGTTGGCAGGAGGCAAATCTTCTGGCTCCGCAATATACGTGATTATACTGATATAAGGAGCGTTGGGGATCTTTTTCGGTCTGCCGGGGACAAAGATGTCTACTCCCAGGTGATAGTCAACGTTGGGGGGACTTGACATGACACTAGGAAGAAGAATAATATTTAGGTTGAAATTGACGGCCTGAAAACCAGACTGGTACAAGCGACAAAAATATGAAAGGGAGAAAATCAACTATTTGTGTCATACAAGATTTGTTGGTTTCATGTAACGTCACTTGATACATTCGCTCAGAAATGGCGGTATTATCGATAATTCACCTAGATCCCTTTGGCACAATAGGGAACATATGAAATGCTTTTATTTTTAGCACTTAAACCAGTTTTTTTTTAAATTTCATTTGTACCAGTCTGGTTTTCTGGCCGTCAATTTGGGGAGGGGTTTAAGGGAACCACGACAGGATAGGAGTTATGAGGTGGTTGTGAATGATAAAATAAATGATTAACACTTATATAAAAATTATGATATAAAACATAAATAAAAGTCTTATACAGTACGTATTTATATTTCTAACTCTGCCCCCTCCCCTTCCGTACTTACTTCGACCTTCCTTCATCCCACCAATGAGTATATTTCTCGGGAGTTTGTATTCAAGCATGCGAGCTACATATCCAAACGAACGCTGGCAATCACGCGATATCAAAATCTGTAAAGAGTGTGATTCTCAAAACTTAATCATTTGATATTCTATGGTACCATCAAATCTTCATCATTAGCCTGAGGTTTTTCTGCTGAAAATTTTCGTGTAGCTTAATGTGTCGTCTGTAAGAACCCATGATTCGCATCAATATCTTTGTAGACTGGATTTTTTGTATTTATTTATCAAAAACTTGTCCACGAAGAGCCCAAAACAATTAGGAAGCAGCGCGTTACTATTATACCGATTTGCTGAAAACTGTCATTTGTGTATATATGAGTGCGATAAATGGGCGAGTAATAAAAGTAAAGAATTTTGTATTTATTTATCAAAAACTTGTCCACGAAGAGCCCAAAACAATTAGAAAGCAGCGCGTTACTATTATACCGATTTGCTGAAAACTGTCATTTGTGTATATATGAGTGCGATAAATGGGCGAGTAATAAAAGTAAATAATTTTGCTACGTAGTGTTTTCTTAGAAGGGTTACGAGGGATGTTGAACAGCGTGTAGGAATAGAAAACAAACTCAATGGAGCACTATAACATACTTACTCGAACCAGGCAATATCAAAATCTGCCATGATGATGGTCCACAATAGTATTTTAGTACCAACTTTGATGTATGGGAGTGAAACGTGGAAACTAAACTAAACTGAAAATAGTTAATAATGAATCCTTTAGTTAGTCTTTTAATTTTTTTCTCAAAAAGATTTCATAGATTCATGTTGTCAACAATTGTTTGTTTAATATAAATATTTTTCACTAAGACCAGGGGTGGCCACCTTTTTGGGCTGTGTGCCAAAACCGGTACTGGGTAAAGGTTCACTGGCAGAAGGCATATTTTTTAACGTATGGTGAATATCATAAGCCTCTTCTACATCCATACACCTTCTCATACAATTCCTACGATTCTTCTGTTTTTTTACATTTCCTTCATTAAAAATATCGTACTCTTGATCAAACTTTACTTCCCTCGGTCTTCCTTTATTACGCCTTTCACTCACATTTGCACTGTATATTTGTATTGTTAGTCTTTCTTCATTTATTCATTATGCGTGCCCAAACCATTTGACAGTACTCTATTTCATCAGCCTCAATATATCAGTCTTAAAGTTACACTAATTTATTTTGTCCCCTGATTGTACGCCCTCTTATCCCTGCGTCCAAAATAAATTTCCCCTCCCTCGCTACATAACCTGTTTTAATAAGTATATATTTTTAGAAAAAATATTATAGATATTTTTTAATTTCTTCTTATAGGTAAACGACAAGAGTCCATCTTCGGCATCTGGCGAGAACTCTCCAAACATCGATTAGACATAACATTTGCAAACTGAAAATGGCCCATCAACATTTAAACATGCTTTTAATAATCAAAATGGCACATCAACATTTAAATATGCTTTTAATAATCAAAAACATTAAAACTGAATGTAATCAAGTAGTCTGCATGAATGTACTTTATTCGAATGCATTTCCCTCTAAAATTAATACAAATAGTAATCTCTTCATGCATATTGTATATTTTAATGTACATAGACATATGGCTGCTGGACGTGATCCAATAATCACGGTATTTTTATGTAGAGATATGCTTATATATAAAAAACGCGATGGACTCCACATCAAATTAGCGTTTTACTTCATTATTAAATCGAAGCCACAGCTAAATATACAATAACTTCTACCTTTATGTAAGTCGTTAGATTGTTCTCGAATAGTGGGACGGATCCATGTGCCTTCGCTACGATCGTGAACCGAGACTCATCCGTTCACGTTACGGTTGAGGATCCATTTTAGATCAAGTGGTATCCAGCGCACATACACTTATGACGAAGTTGAATAAAAAACAAGCCCTGATTATTATATTCGAAACGTCGGCATCATAACCAAAACCCCGCTGTACAACACTCCGAAAGACCTTAATACAACGACCAATATATTATTAGTATATGTTTTTTTCCTTTCAGCCAAACTTTACGATGCTGTTGAAATAGAAAATTTAAACTGCAAAAAATAAATTGTATAAATTAAAGCAAACATCGTAAATATGTGGTCCGCCAGGGTGTTTTGTGCGGCCCACGAGCTAGAGGTCATATTTGTTTAGTAATAGTTGCACACCCATTTCCGACACAAAAATGATTTATATAAAAATATTATTAAAATTTGACTCTAGATGAAACCTACACATTATATAATGCTATATGCTGAAAAAACCCTAAAAAAATACAACACAGTTCATATATTTATTTTTTACGTCCAATAGGTATCCAAAAAAAGTATTTATTTAGGTATTTGCGAGTATGTAATATGACGTTCATATGATGTGAATTGTATTTAGAGTTAATAAAAAATACCAATGTAAGTCTTCTGATTCACGAACCAAAGGTGCTGGGCTCGAATACCATTTTTAGTGTTTGCGTTGGTTGTTAAACGCTATATTTTGGAGCACCTTACCTCGTTTTCAAGCATTCGAATTTTTATAATAATTATTTTTATTTATATTAATTATTAAAAAAATACACACGTAGCTCACGAGCATTTGCCCTATACCAGTTTTGACACACGCCCCCAAAAGGTTTTCCCCCTTTAATTATAGCATCATGTCTAGCGAGTATTAATGAAGAATGGTATGTGAAATAACACATGTTTAATGGATTAATATAAGAAATATATACTCTATCATACATAATTAGTTTTCTTGATGTTTTAAAATTGACACTTTGACATTTTATTGACATTGCTAATATCTAGTTATTAAGGATCCATCTTAAAGGTTAACAAGAAGGTAGAATATAAAGTTAACAAGTGGATTTGGATCTCTTGGAAAAAAATAATTTATTATATTGAATCGAGTAACCACTTCCTTTATATTTCGTGATACATAATTCGATATTCTTAGTTATGCTAACTCCAATATTAATTAATTATATTTTGGTAGTGTAATGATTGAGAGACACGACCAAAAATTGTATACAATTTTCAAAGAACCAGTTAGACCTAAAATATTCCGACCTAAATAAGTTAAAGCGTGTATGCATAGATACCAAGCTAGCCACACCCACCGCATGATCAAGCGATGTTTCTATTCAAATTTGAAACCTCTAACCTCAGTTGTAAGTCAACTAGAACTGATAGAAAACGTGTTGATTCATTATATACTGAAATGTCAAAAATATAATTTTTTTCAAACGAAGGGAAAATCCCATTCTAAATTAAATATCGTTTACTTGCTTTTCTTTTCGTTTTAAAGAGATTTGATAATCGCGTGATTTTGCTTTTGAACATTTCAAAATATAACGAAACAACATGTCTTCTATCGGCTTTAGTTGGCATATTACTGAGAGTAGAGTTATAAAATCTTAACTTTAACATCGCGTTGTCCATACGCACTCTCACTTGTTAGGGCCAGAAACTTTTATCTGTTGTCATAGTTGTCACGCTGTTATATTAATTTGTTGTTTTACATCAATTTTTATTCATTGAAAAATGATTGCTTATAAAATAATAATTGTATGGTATATAGCTCAATATTATATGTGTATATAGCGGGCATAAGTGTATGCCAATATAACATATGTTGAATATATACTAAAAATTTCCATTAATGTGATTTCGTTTCTCGTAAGGAGCAAAATATATTTATAACTGATTACTTGCTTTTTAATTAATGTATTGTAGAAATTTAAATGTTGAGTTATTAATGAATATCAGAATTGTGAAGTTTTAAGAATTTATTTGAATAAATATTATCATTCTTAATTTTTTTTATTTTTCTCTCCCTATAAATAAGCCCCTCAAAGAAGTAAACTATTATTCCTTGAGAAAAGTAAGCTTAAAAAATTATTGAACATCATTTTCTTCGCCATTTTCATTTATTACCTAGAAATATTAATTTATTTTGAAAATCTTAAAATAATTGGTAATAATGTATACTGAAATAAAAAATAAATAGGCTATTGATAGAAAAGCACTTATTTCAAATCAGACTTTTAACTCGCAAGAAAACTGTAATTTGAAAAAAAATCTCAATATCATATTTTTCCTTTCTTAAAAATATAAGAAAACTTCAACAGATGTCACTGATATTTCAATGACAATAATTTTATTTCCCAACGTAAAAATATCAGGATTTATTATCAAGAGTGTGAAGTAAGTATAGATAAAGCTTCTAAGAATGCTCCAGAGATGGTATTTGTGATATCAAAATTACTTTCTTGATAGTAGTAAGCTCCTCACAATATCAACCATATATGTAGTAAGGGCACGCTTACACTTCGCCATGAAGTTGGCACGACACTTGTAACTTTTCTAAAGAGACATTCGTTTGAATGAAATCAAATGGAATCCATAATATTGATGATAACTTTTTACTACTTTGATTACTTTCCTTACCGATTGATGCTTCAAAGTTTTGAAATAATATCGTTTTTAGCTCATTACTCTTGTTGTTATTATTTGAAATCAAAAGTTTCGACTGGAAGTTTGTGAAATTTTATGATTGAATATTTAATAATTAATTAATTTGTTACTCCCCTAATTAAATTAATTATCACATCACTTGTTTTTATCTCCTATATCGAGGTTCTCTTCAAGCGGAATATAGTCGGTTTGTTACGAAAGCAATTTTGAGGTCCAGCTCGTTTCATGTTTCATCGGAAATATGTATGATCTATTGACTTAAATAATATTTTTTCAAATGAAAGGTGAAAGAAGACCTTAAATTGAAAACATTTAATCTTTAGAATGAGGGATATTTTTTTAACACAAAAATAAATTATCAAATATTTTGCTTTCTTTCCATGTGCTAGAGGTATTGTAAGATTTTTCTCACACAGAGAGATGCTTGTCAATCTCAAACTCTTCAACAATCGATCAATTAATTCTTCTATCTGTTTGTAGAATGTGTAAGAGTCGCCTCCAACATCATATCTAAAAGCATTATATATTATATTTACGCTTCCTCAGGAGGTGTATTGTTAACACTTGCCACCCTGTGATGGATAGCGAGTGACCAGGACTTATATTTTATTTTATTATTCGACGTTTTAATACACAATAAAATGATTTGTATAGCTAATTACAAAAAATTACCTGGCAGACTTTGCATAATTTTAATTTAAAACATACATTTTTCACTGGACGCTTAGCGTCCAGCACCGTGGCTGCGGATTTTTTTAGCACAGTAAGGCAAGTGTTAATGTACCAAAGGTCTCCGAGCTGTTCGTTACTCTTTTTCCTTTTTTTTCTTTCTTTTTGTTGATATCGGTTGCCCGCAGGGCAGTTTATTGAGTCCATTGCTCTGAATCGTACGATCTACGAGTATTAAAAAAAATCTGCCCTCAGACATTTTTTTTCCTTACATCAAAACATGCTTCGGCTCTCCGTGGGTGTAATCAAGCTATTTGACTATCCAATTTCTTTCTATGAGAACTATGGGCTATGGGAACTTTAAGAGCAAACTTTTTAGCGCTTCAATCTTGTCCATTCGCCCTTTTATAATTTTTGAGGCCATCTGGATCACCCCACGGATAACATTTTGTGGAACTAAATAATTCACGAAGGGATCTACGTTTAATCTTACAACTGTACATCTTCGAACCGATTGGCTGTTCTAAAATACTGGCAAATTGCTATTTTGTTTGAATCCAGACTTCTTTTCTGTTTGGATTTGAATTAAGCCGCTCTGTAAGTATATGTGCCGCGCTGTAAGCCATTTTCCTTCTTCCGTGATGTGTGATCATAAATCTGTCGTCACTACTTTTATTTTCACACTCAGGCCGCCGGAATAAGAGTCACTATGGGTAGTTCCTTCTTCGTCACTAAATGACGTCGTGATGATAAAAAATCAAGTAGATTTTGATCATCTAGTGAAGATCGCGCGGAGTCGAGTCACGGATCTGCTACAGAGCAGTCGCTTCCCGCTTGAACAGCGCGATCTCACAGCTTGATAACATACAATTACAATACACGATTCGTCATATAGTGTCGCGTTTCACCGTCGATCGTTTGTCGCTCAAACAGTGCTTTGTTTGTTTCTCGACCGCGCAAGTTCACAAATAAATAAACAATTGACATTCCACTCGTTCCAGACAGCTGTCTAGATCAAATCGGTTTTTTATATAATTCGTGATAAAGAGCCGGCCTCCACAAATTCTTGGTGACGTAATTTGTTCCGAGCACCGGTCGATGCCAGTTTTTCTTCTTCTTCATCGAGTAAGCCACTGACTGTTATTATCCTTCTTACCCTTTAACACTCCGCTGGCAGAGTTGATGATCTGAAAGGTCGTCAGCTCTTCCCATCCTATATTCATCTCATATTTCATACATTCGCACCACTCATCAAATCTTTATTTCTTTAGTTATCATTGTTTGTTTTTTTACTCAATACACAATTATATATATATATTTTTTATTTTTTTATTTTTGTCCACTTTTATTGTTCACAACATTCATTCTATTTGCTCAGTTCCTCCTATTAAGCAGCCATGAAGCCCGTCAAATCGGACTTCTGCATCAAAAATAAACGCATCATAATTAAAAAAACTACACCCAAAAAAAAAACTACACCCAAAACAACTGAAACGCCCGCACCCGTCCCCGAGACCTCGCCTATACCAGCCCTCGCTATGTCTCCGGACCGCTCAACATCCCCTGATCTGACCATCTCCACTTTCGAGGAAGCCTTCGAGCTCTTCAAGATGGAGACCACATCCAAAAAAGAAACAATGAAGATGGTAAAACTTCTTCGTGAGCTCTTCCATAAAGGTGAGGTCTCGATTGAGGCCAAAAACCGTCCATCTGATTCACCCACTGTCTTGCCAGCGGTTCCAATCACAACACCGCCGCACCCCACCCCCACTTCTGACCCCCCACTCTCCCCACCAATAATTATCATCCCGGATACTCCAGAAATGGACTGGCAATCCTTTGCCAAAAATCGCAAAAGGGCTCTCCAACCCCAAGAAAGCCCCCCCCTCGTTCGCCCCCAATCAAACCCGAAACCAGCTGATGCCACTGTGACCCAAACCAGCAAAAGGATGAGAGGCCCACTCAGCCCTCCTCTTCCCGCAGCCCCCGCCCCACCTTCAAATATAGACGTACGACCTCTACTTCCAGTCAAAAAAGACCGCATCCCCCCCATCGTTCTTCACAATTCCGACAAGTACGGAGACCTGAGAGCCAAACTCAGGTCTCAAAACATCAACTTCTCCTCGAAGGTTCAGCCCAATGGTGATTTTAAAAATCTCCACAGAAACCGTTGAGGCTTACCGCTCCCTCGTCCACATCACCGACTCTCTCGCCATCCCATACCACTCCTTCCATCTGGAAAACGAGAAGCCCCTGTTAGCCGTCATTCGTGGCCTACCGACCCCTATCAGCGTCGAGGACATTATGATCGAGCTCAAATCCCTTGATTATCCGGTTCAGAATGTGTATCGCATGAAGAACAGGAATAGAGTGGAACTCCCTATGGTCATCGTCAAACTGACAAGGGACTCTTCCGCAAAACGCATCTTCACCGAACTCCACGGTGTACTCGATATTCGAGTCACAGTGGAGGAGCTGAACAAGCGCAAAGGTATGGGCCAGTGTCATCGCTGCCAACAGTTCGCCCATTCCGCCGGCAACTGCCACGCTCCAGCCAATTGTGTGAAATGCGGTAGAACGCATCACACCTCTGAATGCAGGAAGCCCGCGGACACTCCCGCCACCTGCTGTAACTGCGGAGGCCCACACACGGCCAACTTCAGAGGCTGCCCACGCTTCCCCAAGAGCAACCTCCCTTCAATCGCTCCCCACCACCACTTCCAGACCCCGCAGCCCTTACGCCCCCTCATGGATGGCATCTACCAACGCCCCTCCACCAACGCCCCCTTATCGAACGCCCCCTCGGCAAACAACGCCACACGGCGATTCCCCAACGCCCCCCAGAGTGCATCGAAACCAGTCACTTCCAACGCGTCATACGCGAACGTCGCAACTCATCGCCCCCTATTATCATCATCTACACCCCAAAGTTACATATTGCCCGCCGCTCCCCCCCCAAATCGCGATCTCATTTTGAATAACTTAAAATCAGCCATCACCGAAGCCATGAACCTCCTCAACTACATCCAAGAACATGGCTCGCACCTATAAACCATCCCATATATCCGCCGCGTTCTGGAATGCAAACGGTTCCCTCAGAACACATAAACAAGAGGTCGAGGATTTCCTTCTCGAGCACAACCTGGACGTGTTGCTGATAACGGAAACGCATCTCAAACCGAGCTACCGTTACAGCATCCGTAACTACTACTGCTACAGAGACGACCGCCTCATCGGCAGAAAAGGCGGCACCGCAACTCTCATCAAAAGCACAATAGACCACTGCCACATCCCCTCCCCTCCCACCGTCAACATAGAATCCACATGCGTAGTGGTGAACACCGCCAATCACGGCCCTCTTAAACTTTGCGCGACTTATCTTCCACCTACCTCCCCACTTGTCGAGTCTGAATTGGACTCATTCCTCGCAGATAATATCCCCACCATCATGGCGGGAGATCTAAATGCTAAACACCCCTTCTGGCACAGCCGCACTTCCAACACTCACGGTAATAAACTTGACGAAATCTCCTCCCAGAAAAGATACTTCGTGGAAGGACCCACGTCTCCCACCCTCTATCCACTAATAGACAATCATCGCCCTGATGTCATCGACATCATTGTCCATAACGACATTCTCTATCAAACAGATCTCACGACTGTTCACCAGCTTCAATCCGATCACTACCCGGTATTACTTCAATTGACGGATGGCTTACCACCCTTCTCGCCCTCAGCCCTTCCGCGACACACCACCTCGTGGAGCGATTTCGCTATTAACGTCGACAGCAGCATCAAAATACCGACAACCTTCCCCGACACGAACTCCATAGACGCCGCTATAAATGACTTCACAACCACCATCAAATCCGCTCTCACATCCTCTTCAAAAGAGAGACCAGCCGATAAACCCGAACTTCCCCTTCCTCCACATATCAAAATACTGATTATGGAAAAAAACAAAACCAGAAAGTTGTGGCAAAACACAGCTGTCCCCTCTTACAAAACCGACTACAACAGATTAGTCAAAAAAATCAAACACCTCCTACAGCAACTCCGCAATGACAAATGGTCAGACTTCGTCGAGTCTCTCGAATACAATGATGGACTCAAATGGAAACTAACACGTAGCCTTAGAAATACGCCCTCCCGACCCAGCTCTCTTCAAGGACCAAATGGCCCCATTTTCTCTGCTCGCGACCGCGCAGAGACCTTTGCTGACTCTCTAGCTAATATCTTCTCGCCAAATGCAGACCTCTCTAACCCCTCTCACTCAATAATGGTCGACAACGCAGTTGCCGACATATTAAATGAGCAAACCCCCCCCACCACAGACTTCTTCTCACCGTTAGAAATTCAATCTATCATAAAAAATCTCATCAACAAAAAAGCCCCCGGCCCCGATAAAATCAATAATCTCACCTTGAAAAAACTTCCGAAAAAAGCCATTTACGCCCTTACCGCCATTTACAATGCCTGCCTTCGACATAAATTCTTTCCAACCCCATTCAAAAACGCCGACGTCATCATGTTCCCTAAACCGGGTAAAAGCCACGTTATCCCTGAAAATTACAGACCGATCAGTCTGCTCCCGACTCTAGGTAAAGTGCTCGAAAAATTAATCCTAGAACGTCTCTCGTTAGAAACTTACTCACGTAACATCATCCCAGATTCGCAACACGGATTTAGGCCATTACACTCTACCAACCATCAGCTTCTTCGCGTTGTAGAACACATCATCAAATACTTCAGCTCCAAAGGCCTCACGACCCTCCTTTCACTAGACGTGGCGAAAGCCTTCGACACAGTCTGGCTCAACGGACTCATATTCAAACTGCACAAGTCAGGTATTCCCCTCAGACTAGTGCAAATCATCGCATCATTCCTTGAAAATCGCTCCTTCTCCGTCAAAATAGACGGTACAAATTCATCCCCTCGCCCCATTCTGGCAGGTGTGCCCCAAGGTGCACTGTTGTCCCCTATCCTGTATAACATATACACGAGCGATATGCCCCAATTTTCACGTACACATTGTATCACCGCGCAATACGCTGACGACACAGCCTTTCTCTCTTCATCGAAATATGAGTCCGTATCCCACAACAGACTGCAAGACTTCATTCCCATTCTGGAGCACTGGTGCACCAAATGGAAGATCAAAATAAATCCCACCAAAAGCACAGCAGTCCGCTTCTCACGCAGATACATCAAACCCATCAGAACTCTTAAACTCTTCGGCCAGAGCGTCCCATGGTCAAAACACGTAAAATACCTAGGCCTCACATTAGACAGTAGACTCTCGTGGCATAAACACGCCCTCAATATCAAATCAAAAGCTCACGGAACACTCAAATCATTATTTCCCTTGATCAGTAAATACAGCAAACTTAGCACGCGCACTAAACTCCACCTATATAAAGCGATCGTCAGACCGCAACTGACATACGCCCTTCCGGTCTGGGGCCACGCGAAGAAAACAACGCTACATCACATTCAGATCATTCAAAACAAAGCCCTCCGCATAATTTTAAAAGCACCCTACATCGTCCGTAATTCAAGACTCCACGCAGATACCAAACTACATACTATCCCCGAACATATGCGCGCTCTGGCCGAAAGGTTCTACAGCTCTATATCCCGTCATCCCAACCCAGTCATAAAAGCCTTAGATAACTACAACGCGAACACCAGTTACAGACACACTCGTCCGAAATCAATATTGCGAATCATCCCTCCGACCCCCCCCTCTTTAACTCTAATCATCCCCCCAAATGACCCCCCGATTGTCACTCTGAACACCCCATCATCGATAATTCCTCCGGCAGACAGTTTACCCCCATAGGCAACCGCATTTCTCACCTTCAATAAACATTTTCTACACCTTAATATATTTATAAAAGTCACACACATTTCCCCACTCATTTACTTATCTACATATACTATATTCATTCTTATAATTTATTCACAATTCATTTTTTTTTTTTTTTTTTTTTTTTTTTTTTTTTTTTTTTTTTCACCCATTCAATATAAAACAGTGTGTGACGACACAAATTTATGTATATTTGTATTTAATATTATGTATATATCATCATATTTATATATGTATTTAATCGTTTATAATTTCTCATAATCATTCATAAAATCAAAACAATTACCACAAACCTATCCTTTCCCGATTCCCAAAAAGATCCAAAAATTTCCAATAAATATCTTAACAGTCAGAACTTATCCGATGAAGGAGTAAGGTGTCCTACCATCGGACCGAAACTCCGAACAAGCTATCCATCACTTGAAGATCGCGCTGAACGGGATTTTATTTTGTCCGCCATAACAGCTGATACGTGTTAGGATCAAATTGATCCATTTATTCATATCAAACCCAAACTTAAGCTTCATAGCTCATCATCCCTTGGGCAACCGCTACTGATAATCTTATCATAAATACTAAATTCATATCAAACCCAAACTTAAACTTCATAACTCATCATCCTTTGGGCAACCGCTACTACAAGTGATGGATAGCTTGTTCGGAGTTTCGGTCCGATAGTAGGACACCTTACTCCTTCATCGGATAAGTTCTGACTGTTAAGATATTTATTGGAATTTTTTGGATCTTTTTGGGAATCGGGAAAGGATAGGTTTGTGGTAATTGTTTTGATTTTATGAATGATTATGAGAAATTATAAACGATTAAATACATATATAAATATGATGATATATACATAATATTAAATACAAATATACATAAATTTGTGTCGTCACACACTGTTTTATATTGAATGGGTGAAAAAAAAAATGAAAAAATGAATTGTGAATAAATTATAAGAATGAATATAGTATATGTAGATAAGTAAATGAGTGGGGAAATGTGTGTGACTTTTATAAATATATTAAGGTGTAGAAAATGTTTATTGAAGGTGAGAAATGCGGTTGCCTATGGGGGTAAACTGTCTGCCGGAGGAATTATCGATGATGGGGTGTTCAGAGTGACAATCGGGGGGTCATTTGGGGGGATGATTAGAGTTAAAGAGGGGGGGGTCGGGGGGATGTTTCGCAATATTGATTTCGGACGAGTGTGTCTGTAACTGGTGTTCGCGTTGTAGTTATCTAAGGCTTTTATGACTGGGTTGGGATGACGGGATATAGAGCTGTAGAACCTTTCGGCCAGAGCGCGCATATGTTCGGGGATAGTATGTAGTTTGGTATCTGCGTGGAGTCTTGAATTACGGACGATGTAGGGTGCTTTTAAAATTATGCGGAGGGCTTTGTTTTGAATGATCTGAATGTGATGTAGCGTTGTTTTCTTCGCGTGGCCCCAGACCGGAAGGGCGTATGTCAGTTGCGGTCTGACGATCGCTTTATATAGGTGGAGTTTAGTGCGCGTGCTAAGTTTGCTGTATTTACTGATCAAGGGAAATAATGATTTGAGTGTTCCGTGAGCTTTTGATTTGATATTGAGGGCGTGTTTATGCCACGAGA
Source organism: Odontocerum albicorne (assembly GCA_949825065.1). Lineage (NCBI taxonomy): Eukaryota > Metazoa > Arthropoda > Insecta > Trichoptera > Odontoceridae > Odontocerum > Odontocerum albicorne. The sequence continues at coordinate 9,319,929 of OX463843.1, forward strand.
GTCTACTGTCTAATGTGAGGCCTAGGTATTTTACGTGTTTTGACCACGGGACGCTCTGGCCGAAGAGTTTAAGAGTTCTGATGGGTTTGATGTATCTGCGTGAGAAGCGGACTGCTGTGCTTTTGGTGGGATTTATTTTGATCTTCCATTTGGTGCACCAGTGCTCCAGAATGGGAATGAAGTCTTGCAGTCTGTTGTGGGATACGGACTCATATTTCGATGAAGAGAGAAAGGCTGTGTCGTCAGCGTATTGCGCGGTGATACAATGTGTACGTGAAAATTGGGGCATATCGCTCGTGTATATGTTATACAGGATAGGGGACAACAGTGCACCTTGGGGCACACCTGCCAGAATGAGGCGAGGGGATGAGTTTATACCGTCTATTTTGACGGAGAAGGAGCGATTTTCAAGGAATGATGCGATGATTTGCACTAGTCTGAGGGGAATACCTGACTTGTGCAGTTTGAATATGAGTCCGTTGAGCCAGACTGTGTCGAAGGCTTTCGCCACGTCTAGTGAAAGGAGGGTCGTGAGGCCTTTGGAGCTGAAGTATTTGATGATGTGTTCTACAACGCGAAGAAGCTGATGGTTGGTAGAGTGTAATGGCCTAAATCCGTGTTGCGAATCTGGGATGATGTTACGTGAGTAAGTTTCTAACGAGAGACGTTCTAGGATTAATTTTTCGAGCACTTTACCTAGAGTCGGGAGCAGACTGATCGGTCTGTGATTTTCAGGGATAACGTGGCTTTTACCCGGTTTAGGGAACATGATGACGTCGGCGTTTTTGAATGGGGTCGGAAAGAATTTATGTCGAAGGCAGGCATTGTAAATGGCGGTAAGGGCGTAAATGGCTTTTTTCGGAAGTTTTTTCAAGGTGAGATTATTGATTTTATCGGGGCCGGGGGCTTTTTTGTTGATGAGATTTTTTATGATAGATTGAATTTCTAACGGTGAGAAGAAGTCTGTGGTGGGGGGGGTTTGCTCATTTAATATGTCGGCAACTGCGTTGTCGACCATTATTGAGTGAGAGGGGTTAGAGAGGTCTGCATTTGGCGAGAAGATATTAGCTAGAGAGTCAGCAAAGGTCTCTGCGCGGTCGCGAGCAGAGAAAACGGGGCCATTTGGTCCTTGAAGAGAGCTGGGTCGGGAGGGCGTATTTCTAAGGCTACGCGTTAGTTTCCATTTGAGTCCATCATTGTATTCGAGAGACTCGACGAAGTCTGACCATTTGTCATTGTGGAGTTGCTGTAGGAGGTGTTTGATTTTTTTGACTAATCTGTTGTAGTCGGTTTTGTAAGAGGGGACAGCTGTGTTTTGCCACAACTTTCTGGTTTTGTTTTTTTCCATAATCAGTATTTTGATATGTGGAGGAAGGGGAAGTTCGGGTTTATCGGCTGGTCTCTCTTTTGAAGAGGATGTGAGAGCGGATTTGATGGTGGTTGTGAAGTCATTTATAGCGGCGTCTATGGAGTTCGTGTCGGGGAAGGTTGTCGGTATTTTGATGCTGCTGTCGACGTTAATAGCGAAATCGCTCCACGAGGTGGTGTGTCGCGGAGGGGCTGAGGGCGAGAAGGGTGGTAAGCCATCCGTCAATTGAAGTAATACCGGGTAGTGATCGGATTGAAGCTGGTGAACAGTCGTGAGATCTGTTTGATAGAGAATGTCGTTATGGACAATGATGTCGATGACATCAGGGCGATGATTGTCTATTAGTGGATAGAGGGTGGGAGACGTGGGTCCTTCCACGAAGTATCTTTTCCGGGAGGAGATTTCGTCAAGTTTATTACCGTGAGTGTTGGAAGTGCGGCTGTGCCAGAAGGGGTGTTTAGCATTTAGATCTCCCGCCATGATGGTGGGGATATTATCTGCGAGGAATGAGTCCAATTCAGACTCGACAAGTGGGGAGGTAGGTGGAAGATAAGTCGCGCAAAGTTTAAGAGGGCCGTGATTGGCGGTGTTCACCACTACGCATGTGGATTCTATGTTGACGGTGGAAGGGGAGGGGATGTGGCAGTGGTCTATTGTGCTTTTGATGAGAGTTGCGGTGCCGCCTTTTCTGCCGATGAGGCGGTCGTCTCTGTAGCAGTAGTAGTTACGGATGCTGTAACGGTAGCTCGGTTTGAGATGCGTTTCCGTTATCAGCAACACGTCCAGGTTGTGCTCGAGAAGGAAATCCTCGACCTCTTGTTTATGTGTTCTGAGGGAACCGTTTGCATTCCAGAACGCGGCGGATATATGGAATGGTTTATAGGTGCGAGCCATGTTCTTGGATGTAGTTGAGGAGGTTCATGGCTTCGGTGATGGCTGATTTTAAGTTATTCAAAATGAGATCGCGATTTGGGGGGGGAGCGGCGGGCAATATGTAACTTTGGGGTGTAGATGATGATAATAGGGGGCGATGAGTTGCGACGTTCGCGTATGACGCGTTGGAAGTGACTGGTTTCGATGCACTCTGGGGGGCGTTGGGGAATCGCCGTGTGGCGTTGTTTGCCGAGAGGGCGTTCGATAAGGGGGCGTTGGTGGAGGGGCGTTGGTAGATGCCACCCATGAGGGGGCGTAAGGGCTGCGGGGTCTGGAAGTGGTGGTGGGGAGCGATTGAAGGGAGGTTGCTCTTGGGGAAGCGTGGGCAGCCTCTGAAGTTGGCCGTGTGTGGGCCTCCGCAGTTACAGCAGGTGGCGGGAGTGTCCGCGGGCTTCCTGCATTCAGAGGTGTGATGCGTTCTACCGCATTTCACACAATTGGCTGGAGCGTGGCAGTTGCCGGCGGAATGGGCGAACTGTTGGCAGCGATGACACTGGCCCATGCCTTTGCGCTTGTTCAGCTCCTCCACTGTGACTCGAATATCGAGTACACCGTGGAGTTCGGTGAAGATGCGTTTTGCGGAAGAGTCCCTTGTCAGTTTGACGATGACCATAGGGAGTTCCACTCTATTCCTGTTCTTCATGCGATACACATTCTGAACCGGATAATCAAGGGATTTGAGCTCGATCATAATGTCCTCGACGCTGATAGGGGTCGGTAGGCCACGAATGACGGCTAACAGGGGCTTCTCGTTTTCCAGATGGAAGGAGTGGTATGGGATGGCGAGAGAGTCGGTGATGTGGACGAGGGAGCGGTAAGCCTCAACGGTTTCTGTGGAGATTTTTAAATCACCATTGGGCTGAACCTTCGAGGAGAAGTTGATGTTTTGAGACCTGAGTTTGGCTCTCAGGTCTCCGTACTTGTCGGAATTGTGAAGAACGATGGGGAGGATGCGGTCTTTTTTGACCGGAAGTAGAGGTCGTACGTCTATATTTGAAGGTGGGGCGGGGGCTGCGGGAAGAGGAGGGCTGAGTGGGCCTCTCATCCTTTTGCTGGTTTGGGTCACAGTGGCATCAGCTGGTTTCGGGTTTGATTGGGGGCGAACGAGGGGGGGGCTTTCTTGGGGTTGGAGAGCCCTTTTGCGATTTTTGGCAAAGGATTGCCAGTCCATTTCTGGAGTATCCGGGATGATAATTATTGGTGGGGAGAGTGGGGGGTCAGAAGTGGGGGTGGGGTGCGGCGGTGTTGTGATTGGAACCGCTGGCAAGACAGTGGGTGAATCAGATGGAGGGTTTTTGGCCTCAATCGAGACCTCACCTTTATGGAAGAGCTCACGAAGAAGTTTTACCATCTTCATTGTTTCTTTTTTGGATGTGGTATCCATCTTGAAGAGCTCGAAGGCTTCCTCGAAAGTGGAGATGGTCAGATCAGGGGATGTTGAGCGGTCCGGAGACATAGCGAGGGCTGGTATAGGCGAGGTCTCGGGGACGGATGCGGGCGTTTCAGTTGTTTCGGGTGTAGTTTTTTTTTTGGGTGTAGTTTTTTTAATTATGATGCGTTTATTTTTTATGCAGAAGTCCGATTTGACGGGCTTCATGGCTGCTTAATAGGAGGAACTGAGCAAATAGAATGAATGTTGTGGACAATAAAAGTGGACAAAAATAAAAAAAAATAAAAAAATATATATATATATATATATATATATATATATAATTGTGTATTGAGTAAAAAACAAACAATGATAACTAAAGAAATAAAGATTTGATGAGTGGTGCGAATGTATGAAATATGAGATGAATATAGGATGGGAAGAGCTGACGACCTTTCAGATCATCAACTCTGCCCGCGGAGTGTAAAAGGGTAAGAAGGATAATAACAGTCAGTGGCTTACTCGATGAAGAAGAAGAAAAACTGGCATCGACCGGTGCTCGGAACAAATTACGTCACCAAGAATTTGTGGAGGCCGGCTCTTTATCACGAATTATATAAAAAACCGATTTGATCTAGACAGCTGTCTGGAACGAGTGGAATGTCAATTGTTTATTTATTTGTGAACTTGCGCGGTCGAGAAACAAACAAAGCACTGTTTGAGCGACAAACGAGCGACGGTGAAACGCGACACTATATGACGAATCGTGTATTGTAATTGTTAGTTATCAACGAAATGCTGTGAGATCGCGCTGTTCAAGCGGGAAGCGACTGCTCTGTAGCAGATCCGTGACTCAACTCGCAACCGCTACTGATAATCTTATCATAAATACTAAATGCATATCAAACCCAAACTTAAACTTCATAACTCATCATCCCTTGGGCAACCGCTACTGATAATCTTATCATAAATACTAAATTAGCTAATAGCTTGACATTCATGGGCATGGCTCCAGCTTTAATTACCGGAATACTGCGTTGCTGGAGACAGTGAGAAACTTTTTCTTTAGATGGTCTTACAGCCCATATCGAACTTTGGCATCCGTCAATCTTCGCCTCCAACTCCTCCTGTCTTCCGCCTCGCCCCTCCAATCCTGCGCCTGTAGCAGCCGGGTTGCGTCCCTCTCAACTTCGTCCTCCCATCTGACAATGGGAAACTACTCCACTATATACCCGAAAGTATCACCATGAACACAATAAATTACAATTAAAGTATGTTGAGTGAGGCATTGAGTAATTACCACAATGGTGCCGATTAATGTCCAAACCAATCTATTGAAAAATATCGTCAACGAGACTACGAAACAAGTCAAAGCTGACCGACTTCTCAACGATATCTGATGACACATGGTATCTTATACAATAGAAACAAATTAAGAAGAAAAGTTTTCAGGTAACATATCATTGGATCAATAAAAAAAAATCTAAAAACTCTACCAAAATATTATCAGTGCAGAAATAACTCATGAGAACAGAATGCGGGAGGAAACCCATAATGGGCATTAATAAGGTGATAAAAACATGGGAACAGCACTGAACAGAGATGTACAAACAGGGTGGACACACTTCAATAGGTTTATTTTGGTGAACACCCAAAAATCAAATATCCTGCATTTTTAAGTAGAAGATCCTATAATTTAACTTAAAAACAGCAAATCATCTGAATGCGACTACATAACCGCAGACTTATTATTTTTTTGGGAGAAAATGCCAGTAATATATTCCAGGATGTACGGAACAAAGTGTTAATGACAAATATCTGACTTCGCGACTAGATTTAGTCTCAGTTTATTCTAATACATAAAAAGGGTTCAATAAGGAAGCACGAAAAGCAAGTAAGAAAACTAATGGACCAAGTATTTCATGTTACATTTATTACAAGTAAGATATTGCTTTCTATTATCAAACACCTTATAAATTTTTACACCAGCTTGCAGATACCAAACTAATAGGCAGGGTTTGTTAAATGTACGAGAGAACGAATTGTTTATATCTGACAGTTGATGGAAAAGTGCCGTGAATTTCAGATTTTAGTATAATTATGTTTCATAGATAAAAAAGAAAATCATTTAATTGTGTAAAATGAGAGACATTGTGCAAATTGATCTAGGGATAAGAATACCAACAAACCTTGTCAACCTTATTAAATAACTTTAGCAGCATAGTTTTGCTACAGTCCATGTCATTAACATCAAGTCTAAGCAATTTAAAGTACAAATGGTGTACGTCAAGGGTGCATTCACTCTCCAGATATCTTTAATTTATGTGAAGTAAACTTTCTGAGAGCTATCGAATACTAAGATGGTAGTATTAGTATTGATGGAGGTAATCACTCAAATCTGAGTATACAGCTACATCAGAAGGATAAATAGTCAGGCTCCTTTAAAAGGTGGACCACGAGAGCATACTTCTGGACCTGAAAGTAAAATATCAAAAACCAAGTTGATGATAAAATAGTACAGTAACAAATTGCTACCAAATATTATGAATAATCTGGAAGCAGTTACTGACTTTGTGTATTTAGGTTTCAGTATTACCAATAAAGATAGATGCGAATTTGGTGTGAAGAGAAGAACTGAAGTAGCGAATACTGCTATGTCAAAGCTGGAAACTAGAAGAGAAGAGAAAAACAATCAACATCATGACGATGCGTTCAGTTAAGTATCTTGTCTTCGCAATATTTATGTACAACATATAGTAGAAACGTGAACTCAGAAAGCAAATGAAACTCGTAAAATGGTTGCATTTGAAATGTGGTGCTGGAGAAGGATTCCATGGATGGCAAGGAGAACTAATGACTTCATTCCAAAAAGCTGAGAGTACCCGACAGATTGTCGATAATGTCCTTCCGATTTTTTGGACACGTTATCCGTGGCCAAAGCGACATTTGGAGAGGCCACTGGAAGCGTGGCAGGATAACGCTTAATAGGAAGTCTCAAGTTAGACCGACTAAGTAAGAGACGCAATAGGACTTACTTCAACAACTGCTCTTCAAACTGCGAAATGTAGGGATGGATGGAAAGGAGTCATCAAAGTTTAGTCATGATGTCCAATTATGATGTTGAGCGATCCTGCTGACGCTCGACACCACATGTTGTGAAAAATGCTATCATCTTTACCAGGGCTTCTTAAACTTTTTTCATTCACGACCCCATTTATGATTGCGAGTTTCCTGGCGACCCCATTTATGATTGCGAGTTTCCTGGCGACCCCATATAAATATAAAAGAAAGATAAATAAATATTTTTTGATGATTTATTTATTAGGTAACAATATACATATATGTACATATGAAAATATATAGTTTTAGAATTCGTTTAGAAACATACAAAAATCTTTTTTTTTTAAATTTAAAAATTTCAATATTTGACATTAAAATCTTTCGCGACCCCAGAATTTTGCTACGCGACCCCATTTTGGGTCGCGACCCATAGTTTAAGAAGGCCTGATCTATACTATTGCGATACACCAGGCGACTTATGGAAACTACGACACTGGTGACGAAACAACATCACTAAAGGTATCAATTGCAGATTTTTTTCTATTATTTTAGTGGCATATACGGCATTAATTTTTCATGCATTTATATATTTTTACACGACAAAGCGTTATTTGAAATTAATGAAATGCTTTGCCTACTATTAACTGTTTAAAATGGAATTCACCTTTCAATGATTAAAAATTGTTCATTGAACCAAACATTTAAATATAAAACGAAGAACCGAGTAATAAATTTTACGGAAAACAGGATGATCTGGACAATGGTGTAGTAGATTAATTTTATAATCCGTATTGTTTTGTATTTTATAAACGAAAGAATTTAATTTTTTTAAAATATCACCCTAAGAGGGAAAAGCAAGCATTTGTAACAAATCTATATGGAAAAACGAAAGACAAGTTATGATGATAAAAGAGATGGAAAATATGAATGGTTGAATTAAAATAGGCACTAAGTACCAAAAAAAAAACAAAACTAAGTATGCAGTTTCGTTCTATAATAAAATGGCATACTTAGTTTTTTTGTTTTTTTTTTGGTACTTAGTGCCTATTTTAATTCAACCATTCATATATGCTAGGGTGGAAAGCAATAAAGTTACTTTATTTCTTACTGTGCTATATACAACATTGTTTTCCAACCTCTTAGGCCTTGCAACATCCTCCCCCCGAAAAATTAAAAATAAATTAATAATCTGCGACCCCCTGCAAAAACATAATATCTTGTCAAGTTATTCCCCTGATATTTAACCCCCCCCTCCAGGTTAAGAAACGATGGTATAAATATATCATGATGTAGATTTAATTTTTGCGATAATTAACTTAGATTATCTTTCTCCCAGTTTTGCATTGTATTTCATTTTCTTTGTACACAGCATCTCTTCCAATTATCTAAAAATGTGTTTAAGAAGGCGTATTTAAAAATCAGACTTGAACTCTGTTCTAAACTTGCTGCGGTAGACAGAGAGAAAAATTTGACAGCTTTTCCATTGCAACACATATGTTTTGCCTCTTCAATACCTGCACACTTTTACAAACAACTCGTACGATTTATTTTTACATTTCACACTTAATTCAATCATCCTTGGACTTTCTCTACCATGCTTTCATTCACATTTTGCACTGTATATTCGTATACACCTTCACATACAGTATCCACGACTTCTCTGATTTTTTTATTTCATTGTTTCAAAATTTCATACACTAGATCCAACCATACTTTCCATCTTCCTATACCGCACATTCCACTAACATATACACTGTATATTTGTTTTTTTAGTCTTTCTACATTCATTCGTGCCACGTACTAACATTTGTCAGTGCTCGTCTTCATCTCGCCTTGAGTTCACGCTCATCCCTTTATTCCGTACTAAGCCATGCATTTTATCCACATGTATTATTTTAAGTACACGCACATTTACAGCATTGATTCGTCCCTTTTCAGTCTTGTTCCACGTCCCCGTATGACACCCATATATCAAAGTTGGTACTCAAATACTGTTGTGGATAACATCTTGACAGATTTTGATACTATTCGTTTCGAGTATATAGTACATGTTAACATTGTTTTCTACCGCTCCACGTCATTCAATATCCCTCATAACTGTTCCATGATCTGTGAAATAACTATATTAATAGCAGAATTGTTCAACTCGCCCTAATATTTGATTACTTGCCCATATATTATATTTCTTTTCCGTTCACACTTTTCTATCCCCATGACTTTGGATTACTCGATATTACCTCTCAGAACTTTCTCTTTACATATCACATACACTTTACTTATCAGATTCTGCAATTTATCTTTACCCTTCGCTAATTTCAACACATCATCAGCATACAGTAATCCCCATGTGTATTCCCAGTCGCCATTTTTATGCCATTCATTGATCCAAATGCTAAACAGTCTGATGTTATACCGTAAATATTCAACAGGGTGACTATTGAACAGGGTGAATGGAGAAATTTTAACGTCGGAGATATGAGAAGTATGAAAAACAAAATACATAGAAGAAAATTCATATCGAGATTTACATATATATATATTACCACTTGGATCCATAAGTTTTTTACCTGAACAAGTTAAATCGTGTATGGATAAATCACGATCGCCATGTCCACCGCATGTCAGGCAATGCTAGAGATAACATTTTATATCTCTTCCCTTATTAGTATATATCAACAAGAGCTAATAGAAAACGTGTTGTTTCGTTATGTTATGAAATGTTAAATATCTAAAATCACATGGTTATCAAGTTTCTTTCGTGATATCTGTCCATACATACTAACTTGTTCAGACTGGAAAAGTTTGGACCTTAGTGGTACATATTTACAAAGGATAACTTTTCTCATATAAAAATGTATATCTATCCTACCGCTCTACCTATTCCAATAGAAACACTTTAGCATAGCTGATATTAAACATAATTCATGTATTGACCATTTAATTTTATGTTTTGGATGGTTAAAAGCAATACCAGTGAGAAAAATATATCCATTCATCGATATCACCCTATGTGAGTTCCATAGAATTGTTGCCGCCGACAAAAAATAACGAACCCAGTTCAAGATTCAAAAACTATGATAAGGGTTGTCATCGAGCCGTTATCATACCCGTATTAATGTCAAACGTTTTTATTCATCTTTTCACTATGATGTCTGGAAATTTCAGGGAAAACTGTAAAAAAGGAAAATAAAATGTTTTAAAAATACTTAAGTATTTTTTTCAGAGCCATGTTTTGATAAAAATATGGAGTAGTTTCTCTCCCTTTTATACTAATATCCGTTTCGTTTTCCGGTGTTGCAGCTTTCAAGAACTTAAAGTTTTAAATGTACTTTAGGTCAGAAGTTTGCCGAGATAAAGTTTTTATTTAAAAATCACTTTATTAGAGAATGCAATTTAATATCAAATTAAGTTTCTAAAATTACATTATTAAATATGCCATTTTAATGACAGTTTTTATAAAAGTAATTAGGCATTTGTTTTATTGGGTTGTCCAAAAAGTTATTTCGTATTTCCAGGTTAAATTTAAACGCAAAATTGCAGTAAATGCTCGTGAATGGTAATTTTCGATAAATTCAGTATCTTAGGTAGATTGGTGACATACAAATGTCGAGTTCATATCTTTTACACGGGTTCAAAAATTCCCTTTTACACCGGTTCAAAAATTGTTAGTTAGGTATTTAAAATTCATTCAGTATAATTTTTTATCACGGACCCACCGAGATTCAATTTTCGAAGTATTCGTCTCGCTCTCTTGTATTCAAAATTCAATTCTCGTATTCTTTCTTTGACAACAACCATCGCATGGGTTTTGGCCTATTTATACTATGATTTGAGCAAGTTGAGGAGTTCTGCTATTTGGGTAGTATTTTCTACACGTATATTTGAACCGAACAATATCAAAATATTTTAAGACGATAGTCCACAATAGTATTTAAGTGCGAAATTTGTTGTGTAAATGCGTGTTTTGAGATTAATACCTTTTTACCGTTGTTTTATCATAATTATTTTAGTTTATCTGACCTGTCATATTTCCTGCTTTCAAAATTTGTTTTAAATGGTGAGTAAATGAGAAACAGACATTCAAATAATCGGCAATCCTTTCTTGACATTATTATTTCACATTGTTCGTTCGTTCTTGCTGACTTGCTTCACCCTGCTAAGTGGACAATATGAATTACATTGTAAAGAAAATGCACTCAGAAAAAGCTCATTGTGATTATTTAAAATGAAAACAATTTATAACTGTTTGCTCTTTTTTATAACAACCTTCTCAACAACTCAACAAAAAATGCTCTCAGAAAAGGCTCATTGTGATAATTTAAAATGAAAACAGTTTATAACTGGTAGCTCTTTTTTATAACAACCTTCTCAACAACTCAACAAAATAAAATGCACTCAGAAAAGGCTCATTGTGATTATTTAAAATGAAAACAGTGTATAACTGTTAAATCTTTTTTATAACAACAAACGTTTTTAGAACTATAGTTTTATTAAAAATTCATGCTGATACAATTTAATTCAAAACTTTTACACGTTGTACATTACTTTCACTAATCATTCATAGCTGGCAGTTCAAACCTACTATATTTAGACTTGGCGTCCTTTGTAATTGACACAGACTTCATATGCACTTTGTAAACAACATTGTAGTACATTTCTGTTTCCTAAAAGCAAATTAAGTGTAGGATACTGTATTATCGATTTGGAATGTTTTGGGTGACATCTATCTAAACTAAGGATCCCCAAACTACGGCGCACGAGGGCTTTTATCCGGCCCACGGATGCTTTTAAAAATATTACCTATGTATGTCACATATAAAATACTCGTACATCCAAATATAATTGGATGAACGGACGATGTATGAACGGACTGCGATGTGCTGTTAGCAATACGCGTATTCGTTCTGACGTCACTTTGATAAATGCGTGTATCCACAGAGTATGCAGGAGGGTAGCGGGGACAAGAAAGAGCAACTATTCGGAATCGTTCGATAACCATTTGCAAGATTTTTTTAAAATAATTAAAATTTCTAATTTAACACCTAATATTAATAAAGTAGTTCTGGCAAAGCCACAAGCCCATTGTTCTCATTAGCCCCATTTCAATGCCGGAGGCGAATGGAAATATCTGAATAGTATTTTTATTTGAATAGTTTATAAAATACATAAAAGGAAAAATTAAGTATAATAAAAAATATAAAATAAGTTTTTTATTTTACTTAATTTTTCCTTTTATGTAAAAAAAATGGCACCACAAAGTGAAACTATAGTCTTTTCGAAGATTCAAGAAATAAGTTTATAAAATATTTATTATGTCATTAAAAAAAATTTGTTTAGTCATGTGTTGCAATTATTAAAGTTTCAATTATTGTTAAACTTATATAGTTTTCTATGTGATTTTTTTTAATCCGGCCCACTTAGCAATTTCAATAGTCTTATATGGCCCTATTCTTAAAAAGTTTGGTGACCCCTGATCTAAACAAATAAAACCTTATATTGTATTTAGTGTAAATAATACAAACAAGAATATTTATTTAAAACCGAAGATGTTAATTGCTTTTCAGTTATGACAAACAATGCTAAATATCTAGTGGTTTGATAAATCGTAAATTTATATTGCAATTGTGAGGATTTATTAAAGGTATTTCTTCTAATCAACCAGTTTTCGTTTCATTATTATTATTGTTATCCATGACTGTGTCTTTTACAAAGTTTATAAAAATAATATTTGATAAAAGACAAATAAAATATCTAGGCAAAATTAATCCTAGGACCCCCCCTTATAAGTTCCTTTTACTTATCCATATTCTACAGTGGCTATCTCAAGTTCTCAAGAAGACGGGCCACCAGGACTTGAGAGGATCGAGGACAAATACTTAAAAATATTAATACAGGAAACTTTGAGAAGCATGAACGTCAGAAATATTAGGCAGTGCCAAATAGCGTGAAACAATTATCTCTAATGCATTGTCGTCAGATTAACCGTTTAATTAGCCAGATGACTGATTTGTCGCACTATGTGGACTGCTGATATTGGCTTTCCTTTGTCTATTGTATGGAATTATACTTCAACTAGAATTTATGCAAGATGATGATAACACAGTATTTTTACATGGTTGCAACATAAAAAGTTAAACAAATCCCTTACTTATCATTACTTTTATATGACTCGCTCCGTCCTTAGCATGCTTTAAGAAGCGACTGAAAAAACTCTTAATTTCTAGTCAGTAAAATAACGTGTTTCATTCCTGATTTTTCTTTTCCTTTCCTCTCCACCATCAATTCCTCTCCTTTTGATTGATGATATCTCACTTTATATGAAAAATAATGTTCGGGTGATTGTCCGTCTTTGTGGGGTTCGTGGACATGTGCTCACGTATTTGTTTATGGATTTCGTGGGGATGGATAGTCATTTGAATGATTTATGCGACCATGTAACTTGCTTCATTTACTTTTGTCTGGTTGGTTGGAAGAGATTGCCGCCTGCCAATATACCCGCCAGATTGTATTGGCAATAAAAGTGTTAAATAAATAAATACTTTTCCACTGAAATTTCAGTGAAATATTTTTGAGAAAAACACTCGTAGTTTGGGACTTATTTTACGATGAAGAAAGTTTTAATGTTTTTGTTGTATTGAAAGTTTTAATGTTATTATGCAACATACTTGTAAATGTCAGCGTTTCAAAACATATCTAGTTTATCAATCAATTAATTAATAAAATAGTGATTTGATAATGGATGAAAATCTGTTTGTTTCTTAATTTATGGAAAGTAAGCATATTCAGACTAAAGAAAGAATAAAAGCAGCTATATATATAGCACACCTGCACGCTGTCTTCCTATCGGAGTAGACGGGGAAGAGAGACTTTCCTATCACGACACACATCCTTCACATCTTCTTCATTAATACACCTCACACAACTATTACAATTTCTCGGACTTTTAACATTTCCTTCTTTCACAATACCAATTATTTGATACTTTCCTTGATCTTTCTCTACAACGTCTTTCTCTCACATTTACGCTATATTTCATGTGTCGCTTAGCTCTTTCAGAAAAAAATTATATACCTTTCTTTGGCCTTCCTTTGTCTTCTTCTATCACGACATCGACTCACATTCACAATATATATTTCTTTCGTAGTTTTTTCTTCATTCATTCGTTACACAAAGTCAAACCATATCAAATAGATCTTCGTTATCTTACTAAAACCTTGTTTATTAAGTGTAATGCAATAAGTGCTGGAGTTAAATTAAGAAATTTAAAAATATCTATGTTGTACCCCTGAGTTGGCAGACAGGAGTCTTACAAACTAAGCCACATAGGTCGTATTTCTATAACGTTGTCTATTTTTAAAAAAATCTGTATATTTATCAATAAATAAAATATTTCACTAATTACATTAATCCCCGCTACCCAAGTTTCTACTTTACAAATTAGGCCACTTAGGTTGTATTTCTATATAGTTGTCTATTTTTAAAAAAAAATCTGCATATTTAACAATAAATAAAATATTTCACTAATTACATTAATCCCCGCTACACAACTTTCTACTTTACAAACTAGGCCACATAGGTTGTATTTATATAACGTTCTCTATTTAAAAAAATGTATATTTATCAATAAATAAAATATTTTACTAATTACATTAATCGCCGCTACTCAAGTTTCTACTTTACAAACTAGGCCACATAGGTCGTATTTCTATAACGTTGTTTATTTAAAAAAAATCTGTTTATAATATTTATCAATAAATAAAATATTTCACTTATTACATTAATCCCCGCTACACAACATTCTACTTTACAAACTAGGCCACATAGGTTGTTTTTCTATAACGTTGTCTATTTTAAAAAAAAAGCTCTATATTTATCAATAAATAAAATATTTCACTAATTACATTAATCCCCGCTACACAACTTTCTACTTTACAAATTGGGCCACATAGGTTATATTTCTATAACGTTGTCTATTTTTTTTTAAATCTGTATATTTATCAATAAATAAAATATTTCACTAATTACATTAATCCCCGCTACACACCTTTCTACTTTACAAATTAGGCCACTTAGGTTGTATTTCTATAACGTTGTCTATTTTTAAAAAAATCTGTATATTTATCAATAAATAAAATATTTCACTAACTACATTAATCCCCGCTACACAACTTTTTACTTTACAAATTAGGCCACATAGGTTGTATTTCTATAACGTTATCTATTTTTAAAAAAATCTGTATATTTATCAATAAATAAAATATTTCACTAATTACATTAATCCCCGCTACACAACTTTTTACTTTACAAATTAGGCCACATAGGTTGTATTTCTATAACGTTATCTATTTTTAAAAAAATCTGTATATTTATCAATAAATAAAATATTTCACTAATTACATTAATCACCGCTACACAACTTTCTACTTTACAAACTAAGCCACATAGGTTGTATTTCTATAACGTTGTCTATTTTTAAAAAAATCTGTATATTTATCAATAAATAAAATATTTCACTAAATACATTAATCCCCGCTACACAACTTTCTACTTTACAAATAAGGCCACATACTATAGGTGGTATTTCTATAACGTTGTCTATTTTTAAAAAAATCTGTATATTTATCAATAAAAAAAATATTTCACTAATTACAATACATTAATCCCCGTTACACAACTTTCTACTTTACAAACTAGGCCACATATGTCGTATTTCTATAACATTGTCTATTTAAAAAAATCTGTATGTTTAACAATAAATACAATATTTCATGAATTACATTAATCCCCGCTACACAAGTTTCTTCCTCCAATCTCGTGGCTATCTTCTTCCTTTATTTATCAAAGATAAACTAAATTATGTCTCAAATGTATTTTTTTCTAATTATAACAGGTACAGGAGAGGGGAGGGGAGTAGTGGCTAATAAGGGTAGGAGAGAGGCGTTAAATGATGATTTTAGAACGGGAAACATATTTCGCTGAGGGCTATTATTAAAATTTATTTAGATATTTATAATGTTGAGATTTCATTTAACGCTTTTTTTAATTTCGAGATTTTATACTAAACATTTTTTTTACATTGCTAAAATTAATTTATAAAATGCTTCATGGATAGGCATTGAGTTCTCGGATCGTCCGTTTTTAGACCACTTATGTAGTAATCTGATCAAATTGTATTCAGGTCAGCTTCATTGTATCCATTGCAATCTTGATGCGTTTAACCTTCCCTCGAAACCTTCCCAATACACTCATCTCATGCTAATGGCGAACGGGACACACAAGAGAAAGCTTTGATGCATTAGTGCTCCCTAATAGAGGAGTAATTTCATTTAAGTCCGCTTAACATGATCCATCAGTGGCATCCGTTTTACGAAATTTGATATATTATAGTTGAAGGATATTCAATAAAGGATGAAAACTTAATTCAGTTATTTCATTATGTTTGTCTGAGTTGAACATTTTCCCTAATAGCAGTTTTCACTTTTTTTTTATATTAATTTAACTGTACATTCAGACTTTATCCATAAGAAAAGAGTGTTGATTTTAAGTTATATTAGTGTGTTTACTCGGTCCAAAATTGTTTTTAATTTTAATCAATAATTTTGGTCGAGATATAAGAATTCAAAGCAATTACTATTTGCCGATGATTTTAAACCGCACAAAAGAGTTAATTTTCTTCAAGATGGTATGGTACTCGTATATGGAATTGGAGTTCGCTAATGACGGTTTCAAAAAAACTGAAACACAGCAGTATTTAAGATACTGATTTGAAAAAAAATAATTTGTCTATCGTGCGTGTCGACACTATCAAAGATCTTGGCATACGTGTATATGTAGTTACAATTAGTTCTTATGTCATATGTTAAGTATGTGTTTATCTACCAATGTAATTCATAGATTTGTTAATAATAGATATTTAAACCATTAAGTGATGGCGGTGTTATTAGATATATTTATTATTCACTGATCCTTAATAGATTGAAGTGAGACTCAGTCAATGAGGATCGTGAGTTCCCCGATAGTTGAGCAATTCAAAAGACATGATTGCGACAATTTACTTTGATTGATTATGATCCCCACAATAATATATTGCATCGTACACAATATTTTATTATTGATACTTTTCATTAATATATATTAAGAACATTAAGTGGTGGCGGTGTTATTAGATATATTTACTATTCACTGATCCTTAATAGATTGAAGTGAGACTCAGTCAATGAGGATCGTGAGTTCCCCGATAGTTGAGCAGTTCAAAAGACATGATTGCGACAATTTACTTTGATTGATTATGATCCCCACAATAATATATTGCATCGTACACAATATTTTATTATTGATACTTTTCATTAATATATATTAAGAACATTAAGTGGTGGCGGTGTTATTAGATATATTTATTATTCACTGATCCTTAATAGATTGAAGTGAGACTCAGTCAATGAGGATCGTGAGTTCCCCGATAGTTGAGCAGTTCAAAAGACATGATTGCGACAATTTACTTTGATTGATTATGATCCCCACAATAATATATTGCATCGTACACAATATTTTATTATTGATACTTTTCATTAATATATATTAAGAACATTAAGTGGTGGCGGTGTTATTAGATATATTTACTATTCACTGATCCTTAATAGATTGAAGTGAGACTCAGTCAATGAGGATCGTGAGTTCCCCGATAGTTGAGCAGTTCAAAAGACATGATTGCGACAATTTACTTTGATTGATTATGATCCCCACAATAATATATTGCATCGTACACAATATTTTATTATTGATACTTTTCATTAATATATATTAAGAACATTAAGTGGTGGCGGTGTTATTAGATATATTTATTATTCACTGATCCTTAATAGATTGAAGTGAGACTCAGTCAATGAGGATCGTGAGTTCCCCGATAGTTGAGCAGTTCAAAAGACATGATTGCGACAATTTACTTTGATTGATTATGATCCCCACAATAATATATTGCATCGTACACAATATTTTATTATTGATACTTTTCAATAATATATATTAAGAACATTAAGTGGTGGCGGTGTTATTAGATATATTTATTATTCACTGATCCTTAATAGATTGAAGTGAGACTCAGTCAATGAGGATCGTGAGTTCCCCGATAGTTGAGCAATTCAAAAGACATGATTGCGACAATTTACTTTGATTGATTATGATCCCCACAATAATATATTGCATCGTACACAATATTTTATTATTGATACTTTTCATTAATATATATTAAGAACATTAAGTGGTGGCGGTGTTATTAGATATATTTATTATTCACTGATCCTTAATAGATTGAAGTGAGACTCAGTCAATGAGGATCGTGAGTTCCCCGATAGTTGAGCAGTTCAAAAGACATGATTGCGACAATTTACTTTGATTGATTATGATCCCCACAATAATATATTGCATCGTACACAATATTTTATTATTGATACTTTTCATTAATATATATTAAGAACATTAAGTGGTGGCGGTGTTATTAGATATATTTATTATTCACTGATCCTTAATAGATTGAAGTGAGACTCAGTCAATGAGGATCGTGAGTTCCCCGATAGTTGAGCAGTTCAAAAGACATGATTGCGACAATTTACTTTGATTGATTATGATCCCCACAATAATATATTGCATCGTACACAATATTTTATTATTGATACTTTTCATTAATATATATTAAGAACATTAAGTGGTGGCGGTGTTATTAGATATATTTATTATTCACTGATCCTTAATAGATTGAAGTGAAACTCCGCCAATTAGGATCGTTAGTTCTCCGATAGTTAAGCAGTTCAAAAAAGATGTCTGCGACAACTTTCTTAAAGGGGTAATGGATCTTTGCCATTGCTCTATACCTCATTTTTTAAAAGGTATGCTTGGAAATATCAAACGACTATCGAGGAAAGATTGATTGATACACTTTTATTAAATGCATCTGCCGGTCAGTTATGATACTATTCAAGTTAATTGTGTCTTCGTAGCACGATAACATACTAATTCATGGACATAAATACATGTTTGTTCTTGTTCGTACGGGAATCATAATTCATTTGATAAAATAATCCGTTATTTGTTTAGTTTGTATTGAATCAAATTTCATGGACTTGACCCCTTGCGACTTCGTCCTGTTTCCAAAATAAAAAAAATGGCTCGGTAAAAAAAAAAATTATCGGCGTAGTAAATGGCTATTCTGCAGAGTTTAACAAAGCCTTTTTCTTAGACGGCATGGAAAATCACTGGACCAAATGTGTGCCCTCAAAGGAGACAATGTTAAAAATAAATAGTTTTTTCCTAATAAATGTACATTACTAAATTTTTACCAATCTCTAAACTACACGTTTAAGAAGAAAATGTTAAGTAATTTGACCAAATTATGAGATTAAGTTGCAAATTATTTAAATAACACGTCAGAAGTGGATGGATGCCAAATAAGAAGTTGACCAAAGAAAGCCACAAAGGGGATATTTGTAAATTTTTTCTGACGGGACAAAAATATAATATATGTCGAGATATATGAATTAAGACGACCTAATGAGTATTTGAAAAGTGTATTACATTGTATTAAACTTTCGTTGTATACAGTACAACCTGGTGGGCTTATTACCATGTTACAATATCTTCCAACTAATCAAAAAAGATGTTAAAGAGGCCTTAAGTGACAACCAAATCAGAATCCTTTTAAAAAAAACCTTAGTTCTAACAAGAATTGAACCCGCAACATCTATGTTGGGAGACAAGCGTCCTACTAATAAGGGTACGGAGGTCGTCGACATTAGTGGTGGTATAATGTTGGATTCGTGTAGCAACACGTACATCTTTGTATGCGAATAATTTTATATATATGATAGGTTTTCGTGTATCATATTGTACCAAACGAAATTCAAAATCAGATTTCCGAAATGTTGCATCATGTTTAATATCCTTTAGTCTACTGAAATGATGCATGTCATGTTCCCAAACATACCGCTAACCAATTCAATTAGAACGCTGATTCATGAACGTCAATGTTACCCATGGTCAGCTAAGTGAATTACCTACCAAATCCATTAAATACTAGTAAATGAAACGCAATACTTATAAATTAAACTTTAAAAAATCTGTGTGTTGATAATGAAATATATTTTGATGCAGGTCAATATTTTCAGGAAGGCTTTGTTTCGTTTTTTTTTTTCATATTTAATTATATGATATTGATTTCTGTATAAACATGAGTATCAAATTTTTTTAATCAAATAGAAGGCGTAAATAATTCAAACATACATTTCCATTTCCCTATCGGGGTAAGTAGAGAAGACAGAGCGCCAGACTATTCTATCTTAACACATTCACCATCATTCACCTCTTCTACAACCATACAACTTCTATGATTTCTCTGGATTTCTACGTCTCATGCCATACTCACGCCTTTCACTTACATTTTCATTTTTTTTTCTCAACTCATCATCTGAGAAAATGCTATGCAAATACCGTAAACAGTTTTCAATGAAGCATTATATAACTTGAATCTGGGGGTCAAAGTGAATGGTGTATGCGTCAATAACATCAGGTACGCAGATGATACGGTTGTCCTGGCAGACAGTATTGACGACCTTGAAACGTTTATAGATAGAATTAATGAAGCCGGTGTGAGGCTGGGGCTGAACATGAACGTGAGTAAAACTAAGTTCATGGTGTTTGGCCGGCAGGATCACACAGGAGCACGTCTTATATTGAACGGTGCTGATATAGAGAGAGGCAAAAAGTTTAAATACCTCGGAAGTATCCTAGTGGAAGACCTCGACCCAGAAACCGAAGTCAAGTGCAGAATTGAATCATCTCGTGCGACTTTTAATAAAATGAGAAGTGTATTCTGCGATGATAATCTAAACTTGAAACTTCGACAACGGTTAGTCAAATGCTACGTTTGGTCAGTGCTATTGCATGGAGTAGAATCATGGACCCTCAAAGTAAGTAGTATGAACCGACTGGAAGCATTCGAAATGTGGATGCACCGGAGAATACTACGGATACCCTGGACGGATATGGTCAGCAACACGAGGGTTCTTCAAAGAGCCAAAGTTAATTGAGAGTTGCTGACTTATATTAAAATCCGAAAGGTGTCCTACTTGGGTCATGTACTTAGAGGACCAAAGTGCAAATTACTGCACCTGATCATCCAAGGCAAAATAGAAGGCCGAAGAGGTGTTGGCAGGAGGAAAATCTCTTGGCTCCGCAATATACGTGATTGGACTGGCATAAAGGGCGTTGGAGATCTTTTTCGGGCTGCCGGGAACAAATATATCTACTCTCAAATGATATTCAACGTTGGGGGGACCTGACATGATACTGAGAAGAAAGAAAATAAGATACAGGTCTAGTTTATTGGAGTCACGACCAATCAAAATACACTAAAAATATATGGTTCTGAGTTTATAACCACGGTTATAAACTCGGAACCATGTATTTTGAGTGTCTTTTTTAAATGACTTGTTTTAATGTCTCATGTTTTTAAATATATTAAGCATCCATATTATATATACTTGTTATGCAAATAAGTAAATAAAAAATATTATTATTTTCATAAGAAGAAAAAATTGAAATAACCATAATAATTAAAAAGCACACAATCTTACGATATCATGAAAAGTGTTGACGTTCAAACAAACTCAATAATTGGCTTGGAAAAATATAAGCGTACTATATATTCAACACTGAGATATCCCTACAACTTGTTTTTGGTACATAGTAGATTTAAACCGCTACCCCAGATATACAAATATTGATTTAAAAAATAGATATTGTAGTGTAAAGTGTAAAGGACATGCTAAACTATACAAACATTGTATCAGTGGAAGTCGGAATTTCAACGAAATTTTCCCTTTCATGTGTTTTCTAAATGCAAATGTGAGTGCATAAGGAGAAGGCATGTAAGGTAAATCAAAATAGCGCAATAGCTCTCTGAATAAAATAACTCTGAAACAATACTGAAAAAAATTTACAGTGAATTTGTTTTACACAAAGTAAAATAATTTTGTAAAAACAACTTGTTATATAATTTTTATAAAAAACGAAAGCCATAGAAAAAAATACTAAGTACAAGTATGAACATGCGAGGAGAATGATAATTAATTTCTGAAGTTCAAATTTAAATGGAAAATTATCATTAAACCTAACCGTCTAAATTTGTGAATTAATCTAATAATTTAGTGTTAATATTTTAAATTAAAAAATAATAATGTATTCTCACTCAATATAAGTTGATTTATCGTTTTAAAATTTATATTTTTATTTATTTATTTAACACTTTTATTGCAAATACAATCTGGTGGGCTTATTGCCAGGCGGCAATATTTTCCAACCAATCAGACAAAAGTAAATGAAGCATCGCACAATCATTCTAATGACTATCCATCCCCACGAAATATTAACACATAACATACGTGAGCATATGCCCACGAACCCCAAAGACGGACAATCAGCCAAACATTATTTTTCATATAAAGTGAGATATCATCAATCAAAAGGAAAGGAAGGGATGGTGGAGAGGAAAGGAAATGAACAATCAGGAATGAAACACGTTATTTTACTAACTAGAAATTAAGACTTTTTTCAGTCGGTTGTTAAAGCATGCCAAGGACGGAGCGAGTCTTATATTGGTTTGTAACTGATTCCAGAGTCTCACTGCATAGACAGTAAAGGACGACGTAAAAAAAAGAGGGGCCGTGAATTGAAAATGCCAATAGACAATCTCTGTTTGACCGTAGCGCTAATCCATTATTGGACGCTTAAAATTTTCGACGAGATAAGAGGGGGGGGGGGACAGTTAAGGATATTATAAAATAGAGACTGTATGTGAATTTGGCGTCTATTTCTAATATTCAACCAGTTCAATGCCTTCTGGTATGATTTTTATGTTCAAAAGAAAAGTAATTTCTTCTTAATAAGTATTTTTTTTATTATTATTATTTTACATCTTGTTATTTATTACTCATATAAAGAAGTGACAGCTATTAAATATTGAAAATAAAAATATTCTAGCATTGATATTTAATTCAATAATAAGCGTTGAATCGTAATTATGGTAACAAATGTATTCAGTCACTTACTGACTTTAGTCAAATTAATTAAATGTTGGTTGATTTTTTTTTCTAAATCTATATAGTATAATCTAGCCAAGATTTAATTTCATCTTTGATTTTTCATGCCAGTCCTAATCAGAAAATAGATTATATTTTTTCATATATAAAGATTTGCTCGGGGCAATAATTTTTCACGCTGTTCAGATCCACATGAGCATTCCGCTCGTTTCGTTTGATTGCACTGTAAGCCGATCTTTTGAGATGGACTACGCGATAATTGGAACGGATCCAACATAAAATAATACTTTTACAAATGCTCTGGAATCTAAGAATTTTAATGAAGCTTTCACATAAACCCTATATAGCTTAACGTTCATTCTTCACATTAGGCGTGACTTTGTTTTTGGAACGTAGAATGGTATTGTAGGGAATACCCACGTCCCTAAAATATTGTCAACATGCAGGGTCAACGACCGATGAATCAACCTCTGGATATGTACAAATGTCACATACCAGAACGTCAATACTGTTTACACAAAATAATATTTACATCGCATTCCACGGTAGAAAGAGAACATATCACGCCGTCTCGCCGTTTCGACAATAAATATTCTACCCACTGTATTATCCGCAGCGCTTGCGACCACCTCAGCACGCGCAGGAGTGAGATCAAGATATACCGCGGACGCATTCACGCGCCCCGTTCTGAAATTCTAATATACCTACTTATCGATGAATAAAGGGCACTTGTTATTATTCGCTTGCCCATTCATTTCTGTTTACTATTTATCGATTATTCACTCTCACGTTTTCGCATTCCTGAATCGACGTATTTTATTTTAAATACAAAAACAAATCAAAATCATCACGACGTATCAAATTAAGCATCCCGCTAAAGTATTGTAAACATTTTTATAAAAATATTTTTACTCTTGTAGTAAATTCTGTGGTACTGTGTAAATTAAGAAGAAAATGTGGTTTGTCGATATATGACAGAATAATAAATTGAATCATTAAGGCTATGGCCACACCAAAAAGCTTCACTAGGTGCTACGTGACTAATAGACTAGGTGACTTCATGCTTGGCCACACCAAAGTGTTTCGCACAACTTCATTTGACATTTGGGAGCGGTTGAGTGAACAAACGATGCCAATCTCAAAACTAACCAATTTCATTACAGCTTACCATCTTTATTTACTTCATGTGCAACTTCATTCGAAAGTGATTTTATTACAGGTATATTTTTGTATAATTTGCTCGATGGGTTCCACAAAGGTTATATATACACAGCTGTTATTAAAACTTCATAAAGAGTTTATAAAGTATTGATACATTTATGTTACGATTTAGTACTGAAAAATATATTTTTATTTCAGTAGTCGATCGACTTTTTTGATACTAAAAGTATAAAAAAAACAACAGATGCAATTGAACATTTACATGTAATCAATTTAATTTGATTCGAAGGATAATTTTAAATGGCGCCGTTTAGAGCGTGTACTTTCCTCAAGGGCGCTCTATCTTGGGATTTGAAACCACTATCATTAAACAAATACGTTCTGGCAGCTATAGCAGCATCCTAGCAAATCATGTATGACACTTTCTTTGTGCACTCTTGTGAGTGAGTGAGGCATGTGGCAATCTCCTTCAACTGACCAGAAAATGTTAATGAAAAACTTTTCTTTTTTTTTTAAATCTCGGTTCCAGCGGGAATCGAAGTCGCAACCTCCTGGACGGAAGACAGGCTGCTATCCAACTAGGCCACGGAGGTCGTCAGTGTTATATAATATAAAAAAATACAAGACGAACGTAGTAGAATATAATTTACTCAATACATCTCGGCAAAAACCACTTCTCTTTATTGTTGTAAGTAATCAATGCAATGACCATACTGATTGCCCAATATGTGCAATCTTGTAATTTGGCAGGATAACAAATAATTTATAGTAACTTCTTTATTATATTATGAAATATTTTGCTGGATTGGCATACAAGGAACGTGTAACATGACAAACTGAGTTTGTTCTGAAATATTGAAATATGACAATAATCCTATAAAATGGTTATGGACTACTGATATATCAAATTTCAGACGTAAAAAATGTAAAAAAATTACGAGCATATGAAAAATTTGAATATTTTCACCCTGGCAGCAAAAAGATTTTCACTAATTGCTTCATTTTAAAAACTGGGATGGTTTGAAATAAAAGGTACAATAGATATGGACTTTTCAAAAATGTCTGTTACACATTTTACTCATATTCAATGTTCTAGGCGGGTTTACTTTTTCATAAAATTTCAAATGACACATGTTAGATTAATTTTTAATTTTTATATCCAGTTATCGACTTAATCGTTTCCTATTTGCTGAATGAGAACTTTTAACGGATTAGGATTTAAAGATTTCCATGAATTTGTTATATCTTTAAAGTTGTTATAATGATTCTCCTTTTTGTAATTTCAATGTTCACGATTATTTAGAGAAAGATATATAACGCATAAGTCAAAACATGTGCGTTAATTTAGAAACAATTGTTCTAATCGCAATATTTTAATCTTCGTTTAAACTACCATCAAGGCAGTATTTTTGAGTCACTAAATGTATAATAATCGCCGTAAAACGGAAGAATGTAATTTATTACGGAACAAGCGAGAAATCATTTCTGCGTTAAAAATTTAATATATTCATGCTCTGTAATGTATTCTTCAAATTGTATAAAAGTAAAATATCATTTTTCTTCAGTGAATAATCCAATCTGGATGGATGATTGCCAGATTACCAAATAGCAATATCACCAAACAAACCAGAAAATATTAAAATAATCCTTAAGTGAAAAGCATACTGAACTCTTTTTTACAAAAAAAAATTGAATCCGCAGCCCTCGGGTTTGAAGATAGTCGTATCCAAAACTAGACCACGAAGGTCATCTAAAGCTATGTTATGTTATTGTTGTTACCTAAGATCTAAAATTTTCACTATTCCAGACTTAGAACATTGTTTTCCTAAAGACAATATGCCAATCTGGATTCATGATATACAATAGAATATCGAATACAATAAAGGGTGCAAAAGTTCAGGCAGTGGATCGGAGCGTGGTTGTTATTATGGGAGGAGTTTATAGTTTAATGAAGTATCCCAGGGATTAACTCGCGTGGTACGTACATATAATTAAGTCTCACGACTTATCAAGTACTTGAGCTTGAAAGAGGGGTAAGTTAAAGTAAGAATTTATGTGAACTCTCAAATGTGGTGTGTGTTTTGATGATTGTACATAGGATATTAAAAAGTGGACATTTAATTTATATGAAATAATGAAGTACATATAATTAAGTCTCACGACTTATCAAGTACTTGAGCTTAAAGGAGGGGTAAATTAAAGTATGAATTTGTGTGAATTCTCAAATGTGGTGTGTGTTTTGATGCTTGTATGCAGGATATTATGAAGTAGACATTTAATTTATATGAAATAATGAAGTACATATAATTAAGTCTCACGACTTATCAAGTGCTTGAGCTTGAAGGAGGGGTAAATTAAAGTAAGAATTTGTGTGAACTCTCAAATGTGGTGTGTGTTTTGATGATTGTATGCAGGACATTATGAAGTGGACATTTAATTTATCTGAAATAATTAAATATCCCAGGGATTGACTCGCGTGGTACGTACATATAATTAAGCCTCACGATTTATCAAGTTAGTGACAATTTGTGGCATAGGTATTTAATAAGAAAAAATCGGTATAAATAATCAATTTATTTTTCCATGCTTATATGTAAATCCTCAGTAAAGATACATACGAAAACCTGGATTAAGTAGGACACGACAAAAATGCAACAAACCCAGATCTATGTACTCGTAAGTTTAGTGTTACTTTGAATTATTATTTTTTTACTTTGTTGTTTGTGTTGTCTTCTATAAATTATTTGTTCATACACTTACTTCGGCATGTATGTATTTTTTATATATACGAGTATATTAGCATAGAATCTGAGCGCGGTTATCCCGGTTTCGATTTTTCAGTGGATTAACATCATAATTTTTTTTAAGTCAATCGAATGGAGTCGTATGATTCTTTGAAGTCGATTAGCCATTTCACATATATTTGAATGCCATGTACATATTTCTACTCATGCACACAACTTTGACTTCGTCCAAAACCAAACATATCGTAAAACATGCTATTCTGTTTCTCATACTTCTTGCCTTTCTTTTAATTAAAAGTTCTCCAAATATCTTCTTTCTTGTATTGTTTAGAGTTAAGGCATAAATTCTGTGGAGGTTAAAATATATTGTAATTTATTAAGTTAAACACTGTTTATTCCACTTTATACACTATATAAATTGGAACAACAATTGTATTCTATTTAGTTAAACACTGTTTATTCCGCTGTATACACTATATAAATTGGAACAACAATTGTATTCTATTTAGTTAAACACTGTTTGTTCCACTGTATACACTATATAAATTGGAACAACAATTGTATTCTATTTAGTTAAACACTGTTTATTCCACTGTATACACTATATAAATTGGAACAACAATTTTATTCTATATAAAGTTGAATAAACAGTAATGTAAATTCAATAATACATTTTAGTCAAGACAGGCAAATCGGTTCTAATCTCTAGTTAATTGATAAAAAACACTGTTTAACTACAAGGCCCGTCCAATTCCGGACATACTTTAGCTAAGAGAGCTAAACCAGCACTCTCTCAATCAAAAAATCTTTTGACCTACTTTTTTCTTTCTATGGTCTTACAGCCCATATCGAGCTTTGGCCTCCTTCAATCTTCGCCTCCAACTCCTCCTGTCTTCCGCCTCGGTCCTTCAATCCTGTGCCTGCAGCAGCCGGGTTGCGTCCCTCTCAACTTCGTCCTCCCATCAACCTACAGTCAGTTTAATTCCGCACATACTTGTATTATAACTAAAAAAGTAAAGTAGGCAACCTCTCTAGTCAATTAAAAATGTTTTGTCCTGCTCGGACTGTCCAAATACGGATATATTTTAGCTAAAAATGTAAACTCCGTGGCCTAGTTGGTAAGACGCTTGTATCCTAGCCCGGAGGCTGCGGATTCAATTCCCATTGGAACTTAGATTTAAAAAAAAAAAGATTCTAGCCTGGTTTTCCTTTCAGACCTCTTTAACATCTTTCTGGTTAGTTAGAAGATGCCATATGGCAATATACCCGCCAGGTTATATTGTATACACCGAAAGTTTAATACAGTAAACCAGAAATTGGTACATTACCTAATACATCTAAACAACTTGCGAACTGCAGGGTGCATCTAATTCAGGATATAATTTAACTAAGAGGGCCAAATCAGCGCATTCCTTAGTCAACAAAAACAAATTATCTGCGAGGGTCTTGACATCCCGGATATATGTCAAGGCAGGCGAATTGGCCCCACTGCTTCATTAAAACAACTCTTGAACTGCAAGATATACAAATCGTTTCCAGACCCCATTTAACTAAAATAAAACTCATGAACCATAATACAAGGCCCGTCTAATTCAGTAAATATTTTAGTCAAAATAATCAATTCGATTTTAGTTCCTACTCAACTAAAAAAATCCTGTTGAACAGTAAATCACGTCCAATTTCGGATGTACGAAGGTTGATCAAATATATACGAGTACGATACTTTTATTTTAGAGCTAGTAATTTTAATCGGAGCGCGCGGCCGCCTCGAGGAGTATTGGGTGGCGATATCAGGAGTAGAGAGAGCAGTCGTTTGGCTTCGGCAGATTCCGTCATTGTTATAGCACACGATGTCTGAGAAAGAGGCGCACCCGTCGAACGCGCAACACATTATTATCAAGATTCTCGCTCGTGAAGACGTACAACCGGCCGAAATTCTGCGGAAACTGACGGCACAGTTCAAGGATCAAATACTGTCAAAGCCCCGTGTGTTGGTCTGGCATAAGGTGTTCATGAAAAGCCGTGAAGAGGTCGAAAACGAGATACATGATCGACGCCCACGGACGAACATTACCGAGCAGAGCATTAACGCCATTCGTGATCTTCTGGAAGGCGACCTACGTTTGACGGTTTTCGAAATTTGTTATATGAATAAGTTATTGGAGCACTCAATCCACAATCACAAAGGACTAAGGATTCAGTAAAATGTCTGCTTGATGTGTCCCACGTCTTTTGACTACAAAACAAAAGTTGGAACGTTTGCAGAGGCTCGGAGAGGCTCTTGGCGCGATTCGCACAAGAAAGGAACGCACTTTTGAGTTGCATCGTTACCTGCATTAAAACTTGGGTACACCACTATACTAGTGGAGAAAGAAGGATAAGGCAGCCCCTGTGAAAGCCAAGACTCGGTTGTCAGCTGGTAAGGTATTTGCAACCAGTTTTTGGGACCGGCGCGGCATTTTGCACATCGATTTTTTGCACTATCGTTGCGCTTTTTGCACTACTATTGCGAGCTTTTGTGTAAAGTTACACTTGCTATTCGATGCAAAAGACGTGACTATTCGACACGAGAAGTGATTCTTCTCCATGACAACGCGAGGCCTCATACTGCAGCTGTAACATGCGATCAATTGGAGGAAATGAGCTGGACACGACTGGAACCCCCCTTCCTATAGACCTGATCTATCGCCCTGCGACTTTCCTCTCTTTGAGCCACTGAAAGAAGCCCTGGGAAGCCAATGATTCAACGACGACGATGGAGTAAAGGGGCTTGTGCGATATCGGCTACTGACACAACCCACTTCTTTTTATGATGACGGGATAAAACAATTACCAATCTGCTGGGAAAAATGCATTTCTAAAACAGGAGATTGTGTAGAAAA
This sequence comes from Odontocerum albicorne, assembly GCA_949825065.1. Classification (NCBI taxonomy): domain Eukaryota; kingdom Metazoa; phylum Arthropoda; class Insecta; order Trichoptera; family Odontoceridae; genus Odontocerum; species Odontocerum albicorne. The sequence goes on from OX463843.1 coordinate 9,349,535, forward strand.
ATTATGTGTACTTGGTCTTTTCTTTCTGCAAATAAAAAATTAAAACAAAAAAGTATCGTTTATATTTGATCCATCCTCGTATTTAGGCAAGAAAGACAAATCTTGACCGTCTTCCTAGTCAACTAAAAAAAATAATCTCCAAGGTCCATCCAATTCCGTATATACTTAGATAAAGAGAAAAAGTTACGTTTGTATAACGGTTTTTTTATTAAAAAATGTGACAGTCAATTTTAATAACCGATTACTTTTAACTTTCCGTGTTTTTGTATATTTTCTTTTAAATAAATATTTGTTTTAATTTAGTATTTTCAAATCAAAAAGGATTTTCCTTTGTGTTAGTATCGTGTTTACAACGTGATCGTTTGTCTTGCAACGAGCTTAACAATTTAATGCAGGTATTTCGGTCAACAGCACGTGTGTTTACTAGGATTTCCAAACTTCCTTACTTATTAGAATTCGTTACCATTTTCAGGAATTCAATTACATTGTCTTAAACTTTCAGCACTTTAATTTAAAAAAATATTATTTGTCATAACAATAAATTATGATTTTTCTTTGCTTAGTCTATTCAATTTAGTCAGATATCACCAACAACCACGCTGATATGAGGGACAAAATACTCGTAAGGTCAAATTCAGCGCGATTGACACTAGACTTTGAATCAAAAGACCGTTATGTAATTGTAACCTTCTCTTTTCACTTAAAAATATACGGAATTGGACGTACCTTGCAGATTTTTTTTAATTGACTGGGAAGTGGGTCGATCTGTCTCGCTTGCTTAAATATATCCGAAATTGGACGTGATTTACAGTTTAAGAGGTTTTTTTTCAGTTAACTAGTTACTAAAACCGTTTTGACTCTTCAGGTTTAAGTATTTGCGGAATTAGACGGGCCTTGTATTTCAAAAGCTTTATTTTAGTTAACTAGAGTCTGGAAACGATTTGTATGTCTTACAGTTCAAAAGTTGTTTTAATTAAGCCGTAAGACCGATTTCCTGGCCTTGACTTATATATCCTTAAAAATATTCTCTGGCACTTATACACAACTTAAAACAAAATTTAATGTTGGCACGTTGCTTCATTGTTCTTTTTCCGATCAAGACTCAGAAGGTTCTGTCAATTGTAACGGCATTGCGAATGAAACAGAGATGCAAGTAGTGCTTTGAAACATTTACGAAAGATAATCGAAATGTGTCGCAAGTTAACTTTTTTATGCATCCACAGATGGTATTCTACACAGATGAAAATAAAATCAGTCCCTTTTTCCATTGGACAGACCTTGTATGTATTTCCATTCGAATCCTTTCCTGACGATTCAAGAAACTTATCAAGATTAAGATAATTTTTAACGAAGAAATTAAGTAATAATTAACAATTGGTAAAAATACATCTCCATTAAGACAGGTCAAACACTATTTCAATGGGGTCCCCACAAATATAAGGAAAAAACCCAGAGTCATAGTATTTGAGTGTACATTTAACACATTTTCAGGAAACAATTGAGTACGACTGCCTGTAACTTCCAGTTTTTACATCGATTCATCTTCGAACCGATTATCTTAGTAAAGCCAAATAATAGTTTTTACATCGATTCATCTTCGAACCGATTATCTTAGTGAAGCCAAATAATAGTTTATACATCGATTCATCTTCGAACCGATTATCTTAGTGAAGCCAAATAATAGTTTTTACATCAATTCATCTTCGAACCGATTATCTTAGTAAAGCCAAATAATAGTTTTTACATCGATTCATCTTCGAACCGATTATCTTAGTAAAGCCAAATAATAGTTTTTACATCGATTCATCTTCGAACCGATTATCTTAGTGAAGCCAAATAATAGTTTTACTGCATTAAATTTTTTCTGTGAAACTACAAGCAATTTTGGTGGGCTATTTGAATTCCATTCCTTAAGCTGCTTTGTAAGTATACACATATTTACTGCACTGCGAATCATTTTACATATCCCGTGATGTTGGACTTAAGCCCTTTGTCACTGCTATTTTTTTCACATTCAGATGTGTCACTACAGGAAAAGTAGTCCCTTTGGGATGTTCCTTCTTCGTCACTACGTGGCGTTGCACTTATAAAAAAATAAAGATGTTTTCGACCTTCTAGTATAAATCACACTGGATGGGCACTTTCCCCCATAACAGCGTGAAATATGGTGGTATTAAACTGCCTTTACACCATTATCAAATATTTGTTAAAAAGTTCATAGAAATGAAACACACAAAATTCACACTTGTAGAAATTTTACTTAAAAATTGTACATATCGTATATGCAATGTCAACAATTATAGCGAAGTGCAAATGGCGACATCTTATTTGGTGAGCTTGCAATAAAAATAATATTAATTAAATAAAAACAAACATTTTATACTGTCGATTTCCACAAAAAAATCTGCTGACTCTGGCCTTTGCATAGCTTAGTTGGTAAGAATTCTTCTTTTTGTGAAGAGTCTATTAAAATTCCTATATATCTAAGTATATATCGTTCAGACAGAAGAGTTATTTTGCAATAGTGTGAGTAACAGTGCGTTTACGAAAATATGTCACTTTATTTTTTTAATGAAGTGAAAAAGCAAAAAAATGTAAAATAATAATAATATTTTATATTCAAACTTTGAAATGAACACACACGTTTTGTAGTCGTAAATTAAAAATGCTGCCAGCTTAAATTATAAAAATCATAAAAATAAAATGAAAGTAAGTTTATTTCGCATATTAATTGTTTAGGCATGTCAGATTCTAGGAAACATCAAATAACAATAATGAAATTTTTCAAGATTAAAAAGTAGTAGACACGTGTTTTGATAACCTGTTTTGAAGATCCTGCAAATTCCTTATTCTATTAGGACTCGGAGACTAGATTGTCTCCAGATTAGTATGTAAAAATCTTTAAGATCCTGGCATTTCACTGCATACTGATAACGCGACATCAAAATACTGATAACGCGACATCAAGTTTTACGTCACGTTCTGACTTACCAAAGGCCGACAAGATAGGCAGGTCAGTTTATCGGGTAATGGTTTTTAATCTATTGATCGTATTTAGTTCAATTTATTCAGCTCAGATTGGGATCAGCTGGTTAGACGTGAAAAGAGAATATACAGGTGTAAATTATTTAGAAGAGGATTATATACCACCATAATATGCCATTGTTTAGCTTTGAATCATTACAATAAAGTTGATGAACGGACAAAAGACTTTTTTATAATTTATTATTCAATTAGTTGTGATATGTAAATATTTTAAATAATTTAAATTTATTTTTTACCATTATAGCTGCACGTACTACAATTGCGATATGTCGTAGGTTAGTTAGTTAAATACCTGTGTTGTAATCCGGGCGTTCAGGTTCCATTCCCATTGGTATCCATTTTTTTTTGAAAAGGGTTTTGTTCTAGATTTTCTTACACCCTCAATATCATCTTTTGGCTTGGTTGAAAGAAATTGTTACATATCAATAAACCTGCCAGATTTTACTATATATATAATGACAGAGCCATACAATACGGCGTGATGGTATGAACATCACGCCGTTTCCCTGTCAGGGTAGACAGAATGGAGAGAACGCCATACTTTCCTATCTAACAAAACTATTGAAATGCGCGCATTGAGAAGTGACAGAATACGGAAATAAGTTGTTAGGGATGGATGAAGAAGAGTACGCTAAGATGGTTTTGATATGTGGAATTAATGAAAGATATAAGAGTAACAAAACAAATGTATAGCAAATGTTAGTCGAAGACGTGGTAGAAGAAGATCAAGCACTTTTACCTCTTATCACCAGTGACAAATGTCAGATATGCAACTTTCTAGCAGCATATATCTGATGTCTAACATTGCCATCCCGTAATGAGCGTCTAATTCTCTCATCTTATATTGTATGAATTTCTAGGCTTTAATTCAAAATGTACTTTTACCTGATACAACCAGTGACAGATATGACAGTATACTATAGTACAGATATCTAACATTGTCCGCCCTTATTGAGTACCTATATCATTTTCACATCTAATGTCCTTTATTGTATTAAATTCTATGTTTGAATTTAAAATTTACTGTCACCTGTAATCACCAGTAACATGACAGGGCGCTGCTTTCTGACATCTTATTACAGATGTCGAACATTGTCCGCCCTTATTTAATTTCTTATCCAGTATATTTTATTAATTTTTGTTTGAATTAAAAATGTGTTGCATCTATGCTAACGATATGTAACATTCTGGCAGCATTTTGTAGGCGTGTAACATTTACCTCCTTTCATCGAGTTTCTTGTTCTTGATTTTTTATTCAATATCTTATATTTTTCTTTATTTACTATGTATTGGGTGTTAACGTAAGTTGTGTCCGTTTTTTTCAAATTTAAAGATGAGCGCCAAAAGTAAAACAAAATGGTAAAGGTTATACGTCACTCGAAAAAAAATTTTCTGCTCTACAAGATACTGTGTTTGCTTTTAGGTTACATATATTATTTTATTTAATTACAAGCCTTCAAAATGGAATGTCAAGTAGACGAAAGTGAGCATTTTTGACACCTCCTTCTGTTTGCGGGAATAAAGCTGCCAAAGCTGCTCGCGATATTTGCGAAGTGTACGGTGGAGATGCTACGAATGAAAGGACAGCTCGTCGATGGTTTTTGCGTTTCAAAGACGGCAATTTCGACCTGAAAGACATGGAGCGTTCCGGACGACCGGGTACCGCTCCTATTATTCAATGAAGATCCCCTTCAAACCACCGTATAATTGGCTGAGCAGATAAATTGTACTATAGTCACATGATGGTATACCGCTCAATTGTCGAACGTTGATTTTTGTTGTTTTCACTTAAAACATGTGGAACCCAAGCGCCGAACTTCTGGACTTTTCCCATTGATTTAAGATGGTGGGGTAGTAATCAAATAAAATAATATATGTAATGTAAAAGCAAACACAATATCTTGTAGAGCAGAAAATTTTCTTTCGAATGACGTATAACCTTTATCATTTTGTTTTACTTTTGGTGCTCATCTTTAAATTTAAAAAAACGGACACAACTTATGTTAACACCTAATACTTCTCCCTATTGACAGCGGAGACAGATGCCTGATATGCAACTTTCTGATCACATATTGCAGACGTCTGACATTCACTACTTTCTTGTCAGTGTCTTATGTTTCTTAACCCTCGGTCGGGCGCAATACAAAACATAACACGTTCGAGCGCAACTCATCTGTGAGGTCAAAAATTAAATTTCTGCTTAGGCTTAAGGGAAAACTTATCAAAGTGGACTCTTCACTCAAACATGATTATATAACATTTGTACATTTCTTTGCACTTTTCAATAACAACATTTTAAATGTTCTCATATTGTTTTTCTTAAAATAGAAGATAACTAGTTTACAACATTCTCAGTATTTTGTTGGCAGCTTATCAACACAAATAATGCAATTCAGTAACATCACATTTTTTTCAGTAATTTAATACCTACAATAGGTTTGTAAAAAAGATTTAGCACGGTAAAAAGTATGTGGAATTAACTGTCACCTCTTCATAAGGTAGGTGTTTATGTGACGAAAATAAAAACAATAACTTAACATTAGAGAACACTATGCTAGCACTTTTTCAAACATTATTCAGAGTGTAAAATTCAAATTCATTTATGATCATAAAACGTCTTCACAAAAACAAAAGGGAGTAATTTAAATATGATTAGAAAGTTATTCCTGATCAGGCTCACGCTGAACATTTTCGAAAACATTCTTATAACAATTTTCACACACCATGCGTGCATGTTTGTATTCATATAGTAAATATCATTGAATTAGGGGCATAAACTCTACATAGCTATTGATATCAAATCTGTATTTCTAAGATAGTCATTAACTTTCGTGTAATTTACTTTGAAAACAATAATATTGGTTTTGGTTTAATCAAATTTAGTGCGTGTCCCTCTTACATCTTGATACAAACGAATCACGCTTTATTTATTTACGGTAGGGCAAATTGGTCTGAGCGTCACGAAAAGTGAAACGATGTATTATATTATTATTATTAAATTATTATTTTTATTATTAAATATTTTATTTATTAGTAAATGATTATTAATTATTGATAATAATTAATATTATTAAGTGTATTATATTACTATTAAAATTGTAATTTATCATTAAAATTATATTTATTAAAAATTTAAAAAAAATACTTTTTTATTTAATTAAGAGATTTTCTTGAAATAAATTCCACATAACCATTTTTTATTTTATTAAGAGAGATTTTCTTGAATTAAATTCCAAATAACCATTTACTAATCCTTAAAAATAATAATGAACAGCGTTAACAAATGGAAAAAAACAATGCATAAAATCAACTTTTCCTTGGAGCCAAGTTTCACTTATACCGCACGAAAGTTTCACGCATCTGTTTTTTTAAGTATTTGTTAACAGCGTTAACAAATGGAAAAAAGCAATGCATAAAATCAACTTTTCCTAGGAGCTAAGATTCACTTATACCGCACGAAAGTCTCACGCATCTGTTTTTTTTAAGTATTTGTTAACAGCGTTAACAAATGGAAAAAAACAATGCATAAAATCAACTTTTGCTTGGAGCCAAGTTTCACTTATACCGCACGAAAGTTTCACGCATCTGTTTTTTTTAAGTATTTGTTAACAGCGTTAACAAATGGAAAAAAGCAATGCATAAAATCAACTTTTCCTAGGAGCTAAGATTCACTTATACCGCACGAAAGTCTCACGCATCTGTTTTTTTTAAGTATTTGTTAACAGCGTTAACAAATGGAAAAAAGCGATGCATAAAATCAACTTTTCCTAGGAGCTAAGTTTCACTTATACCGCACGAAAGTCTCACGCATCTTTTTTTTTAAAGTATTTGTTAACAACGTTAACAAATGGAAAAAAGCAATGCATAAAATCAACTTTTCCTAGGAGCTAAGTTTCACTTCTACCGCACGAAAGTCTCACGCATCTTTTTTTTAAGTATTTGTTAACAGCGTTAACAAATGGAAAAAAGCAATGCATAAAATCAACTTTTCCTAGGAGCTAAGTTTCACTTCTACCGCACAAAAGTCTCACGCATCTGTTTTTTTAAGTATTTGTTAACAGCGTTAACAAATGGAAAAAAGCAATATATAAAATCAACTTTTCCTAGGAGCTAAGTTCCACTTATACCGCACGAAAATCTCACGCATCCGTTTTTTTTAAGTATTTGTTATTCTCGGTACACCATCGAAATATTTAATTGTTATATTTGTTTCACTGTCCCTTGTTCGACGTTCATTCAGTTCTTGACGTAAGTTGTATAGATAACACCTTTGCATTAATGTCATATCGCAAGAAATTTTAATATCTGTATCCGGAATCAAGTCTCTGAATTTTAATATTTTTAAAGCGATATGCTTATTTTGTAGCTCAACTTTGATGGGGCGCATTTTATCATTTGATTTTCTGCCAACTCTATAGACCATCATTAATTCAGGTGTTAGATCCAGATCAATAAATTTAAGGATTTCAATTATTCTCTTGGTATCGTGATTTACTCGGAGGGTGGGAGAAGAATATTGACTTTCTGGTAAATAAAAAATTATTATGTTTTTTTCTTTCCTTTTTCTTTCATTTGTTTCGTTGACCGTACTCAAGGCATCTGAAGATTCTAATGAAGGATCATATTCCGTAAATTTAAGACAGAAGTCTTTATGAGTTCTCAGTGCGTCTTCGAGTCTCGACATTTTAGTTGCCATTTGCCTAATAGTACCCAATAACTCCGCTGTTAGTGGGAATATTTTACTGACTTGTTTTTCAGTAAATTTATTATTTGGGTCTGTAAATACTTGTGAAAATTCTTTCAGTACTACTTTGCTATGTGTTACGAAAGATTCAGCAGACTGCTTTTCCATTTTCATATTTGAAATGAGGATCTTACTGAAATAATATCTTATTAGAGCAGTTGAATTGGTTATATCAATGTAGTTAAAACTCACTGAATAAATCTTGGAATTCGTAAACGTATTCACGTCGAACAGTTATTTTGTGAAAATCAAGCAAATATAAAACACTGTTATATGTTAGAGCAATTTTCAATGAGCAGCCGAACATACGTGCTGCCTTTACGAGAGTTACAATGCCGTTTAGTTGTAAAAATAAGAATTGTGCGCTTTTATGTCCTCTGTTAAATTATGTTTTCATGAACTTTATATTCGAAGTACATTACTTCAATTTCCCTAGTTGTTACTATAAAAGCCTTTCTTGTACAGTAATTGACGTCCGGAAATACAAATCGACTTACTGACGTTAAATATTCGCAAGATATAGTGGATTCAATCATTATGGACGAGTGTTTTATTAAGTATTGCCATTATATGAACAAAGGATGAAATTCGTAATCCACCTTTTTGAAATATTATAAAAAAGTTTATATACTCGTAGATAGATATTATTCAAATCGAGTAGTTTTGTAGGCGGTAGTTTTTATGTGTGCTAAAAGGTTTCCCGGAATTTATTCTACGTTTTGTGTGACTCCAAGAGCCGAAGTTTCGAGAGCGTTATTGCTCTCATCTTCAAGGGTAATTGGTTATCATCCTTACTAGATGTGTGGTATACAGTTAAAGTTGATAATTAATAAACTCGGACAGCTGCAATTCTGTATTTTGAGTCACAAAAATGTAGTTTAAACTTCGAAAGATTATTTACCAAAAATGTACTGTTGTTTTTATGAAACATGTATTTAATTTTGACATATTATAGGTAAGCTTAAGATCAATTATAAGTTTGTTAACTTAAAGCTTACAATATTTTCAATATTATATTTTGTATGTGATTATTGGTTATAAAAAAATAATATACGTTTTCAAACAACAACGTACCGTGGTTTATAACAATGATGAAAGTCCAATTATCCAAAGTCAAATATCTCCAACGCTCTGTATTAAAAAGTCCATTTCTATAAAAAAAAATTTAATTGTCTTGAAAAAACATTTCTGAAAGTGCTGTAGAATATTAAAAAAAAGTTCTTCAGTAATCACATACTATATTCAATATAATACTCGCATGTATACATACCTATTATCACGCAATAACCCTTTTAAGGGGGGGGGGAAATAAAACAAATCTCCCCACCTGTCTATCAATGTACCCAGCTCCCGCCTCATCTTATCTGACGTGCTTTTCTGTTTCTTATACTTGTTACCTTTTCCCCAGTTAATTTTTTTCGAAGTATCTTATTTCAATATTTTCCTATATGTACCGTTTCCTCGCTCTCCATTCATTCCAGACAAATATGTTTATTTCGTAACTCATTCTCTTATTATGGTCAAACCATCCAAATATTCCTTCCTTAAGGAATTTAACTTCTCAAGCTGGTTTAAACCAGCTTGACATTCATCTCTTACAAACAGTTATTATTTATTTCGATCATTTTTTATTCTATAAATCATTGTAATATCGGATATTCTCATTTCTACCGCATTAAAACTTAATACTATTTTTAACCTTAAAATACTCTTTTACGATGATTTCTACACCGTTCTATAAAAAAAAAAATTAAAAAGTATTACATCAAATTACATGTATGACAGAACAATAAATGCTATTAATAAGAATTAATGTGAGCTAAAAAATGATGTGTTTAGCAGGGAATAAAAAAAACATTTTGATATCGTTTGGACATGTGAAAGATCGACTAAAAAATGTATTACGCAAGCTTAATTGAATTCTCCCATTACCCAGGTTGCATCGATTGGGTAATCTCGGACATATTTGGTGACAGTCTAATTCCTTTAAAAATTCTGTTTGAGAAAGTATTTGTTTGTCTGAACTATAAATCTGACGCCAAGTCGACTCAGTTTGATATTTCTCTGTCTTTTTTTTCGATACTTAAACTTTTTAAACTTATAGTAGATGTGTATTTTCTGATCTCTTAAACTTAGATGTGTATTTTTTGTGTATTGTAGTGGATTCATTATACGTATGTATATTTTTATTATTATTTTAGATTATTTTTATTTGTCTTGATAATGTGCCAAATTTTAAATAACTGTAGCAACCTTAACATATTGTAGTTTGTGTTTTGCCCTCGAAACGTACCAACACTCAAATAACGTAAGCTGCCTTAGATTGTGTTTTATCCTGCAAAAGTGCTGAATTTCAAATAACTATTGCAGCCTTAGTTTTTGTTTTTTTTTTCGCAAGTACTAAAAATTAAATAAGTGTACCAACCCTTACTTTTAATGCAAGGAAAATAAACTGTGCTGCATTGTTACGACGAAGAATACCAAAAGATTTTACCCCGTAATCAGAAGCTCTTTATTATAATTTTGCTTCATGGATAAGGGCGCATTATAAGCAATACAATCGACCAATACATTAATAATTCTTCCTTATCGATTTTAAAAAAAGGTTCTTTTGAGCAACAGAAAGCTTTACAACATACTACCTTGATCAAAAAGTTTTAGGACTTTATTCATAAAATCGAAAATACAAGTTTATTCATCAAAATCGATATGGTCCCCTTCAAAGTACTCTCCATCGACTGCAACGCACTTACGCCAGCGCTTGATCCAATCCTCGAAACACCGCTGGTACTCAATTTTCGGTATATCCATCAGAGCCGTCTTCGATTTTTTCATGACATCCTTTCGGATGCTGTAACGCGTTACGCGAAGTGGTTTTTTAAGTCAGTTGAACAGGAAAAAGTCGCAGGGAGCCAGATCAGGTGACTTCGAAGGCTGTTGGATAGTAATCGTGTTGTTTTTGGTCAAAAACTCATGGAAATCATGCCTTTCGCGATTTCAACGCGGTCCTTTTTTTGCATGAAATTGAGGTCTTTCGGCACCAGTTTTGCAGCGACACGTCTGATGCCCAAATCACTAACCAAAATGTCTTGAGTGGATCCATAAGCGATATTCAAGTCCTCTGCCAGCTCTCCAATGGTCAATTTGCGGTTTTCGGCCAACATTTCTTTGATTTTTTCCATTTGTTAACGATTTTTTTAGGATAAGGAAATAGTTATGTGGAATTAATTTCAAGAAAATCTGTCTTAATTAAAGAATTTTTTTTTTTTTAATTTTTAATAATAATTGTAGTAATAAATAATATAATACACTTAATAATATTAAAATAGTATTAATTATTATTAATAATAATATATTGATAAATAAATAATTGAATAATAATAAATAATAATTTAATAATAATATAATACACCGTTTCACTTTTCATGACGTTCAGGCCAATTTGCCCTACCGCAGAATTAGAAGGTTTACTTAAAAAAAAATCAGGTTAAACAGTGAAAATTAACAATACCAAATAGAGCTCTGAGAATATAAAGTAAAGAAGAAAAAATAGACTCAGGCTTTCACATGGGATATAAACAAGAATCGGTGGCATAAGAACCCATCACAGTAAGTACATAACATACATGAACACTTCTCCCTGGCTCCATCCCAACTCACTGTCTGCAAAGACTGTTGGGGTCAGCTCTCCTCGTCCTTAGGTTGTATGCTATTCTGTCCCGGACTACGTGCCCCAGGCCGTGCCTCCTCCATCTAACTGTTGATGTCTGTAACACCTAGGCTTCCACGAATGCGTGAACTTTTTATTTTGTATCTTAGAGACACACCCGCTGACCATCTAAGCATGCGCATTTCAGCAGTTTCTATAATAGTTGCCTGGAGTAAGAGGTATACATTGTCCAGCATTCGGAGTCATATAGGAGTGCGGGTCTGACAATCGTTTGGTATACTTTTCCTATTAACTTTACTGGCATTTTCGGATCACACATAACTCCCGTAATTGATCTTAACTTCATCCATCCCACACTAATTATATGTGTTACATCTGCTGCACACCCTCTATCGCTATGGACGAGTGACCCAAGATACTTACTTCTTTCGACTGATAAAAATAACGATTCCCAAGTTGTAGAAAGGGGATTTACTAATGAAGCATATTTTTTAACCCCATTGATTAAAATATATTTGTAAATACCTTTCCTGTCACAACGGAAATTGGATATATTGACATCTCACGGATAAAATAGTCAGGTAAGGTGGAGATAAGATTCGTATCCTTGGTATAAACAAGTTAAATGATATGCATCTCACGAACATTACAAGTAAAACTATTTCATATCCAGAATAAAATAGATATAGGAAAAAGAAAAAAGTTTAATAAGAACAAAATACGTGATATAGCATGATGGTTTACAAAAAATATTTTATAACTGAAATACATAAATGATGAAATAAGTGAAAACCCATATGATAATACTTAAGACAACATTTATTTTTTATTCCATTGATTATGCGTAACACACTTTCTGTGGTATAGTTGATAAGATTCTTGTCTTCCAGTTCGGGGGTCAAGGGTTCGATTACTGTTGTTATCAAGATTTTTAATGGCACTAGTCTGGTTTTCAATTAGAGCTTGTTTGACCCATCTTTGATTGGAGTAAATGACTTCATTGCAATAAACCCTCCGTAGCTTAGTGGTAACATTTTTTACTTACACCTGGGGGTTTTGGGTTCTATTCCCGATGGTAACAAAAAAAGGGTACTAGTCTGATAAAACTAGTTCATCTGGTTATAATACTGGCACGCACTGAGTGATAATGTTGGCCAACACGTTGTATGATGAATTGCAAGTTACGTGCCTGCTTGAGAGATTCTAAATCCGAAAGTTTGTGTATTGAGACCTAAGATAGTATTGTCTCCCGGATGTTAGGTTGCAGTGCACTACGGAGCTATTTGTTTTCGAGGTGACGGCATTTCAACAGCTAGACATATGAGAAACATTCAGTGTGCTTTGAACATGTCAGCGTAACTAGGCAGCTCTTCGGGATCCGTATGTATGGTACCTCTGCGGAAGAGAATGCGAGTCTAAAAATGGTTTGTCCTCACAAAAAAGATCACATGACCGACGTGGAAGAGCAGTTCAAAATTGACGTAGGAATGGTGAGGAAATCTTACGTAATGACGAAGATTAGAGTCACTGATACCGTTATCGAATGGTTTAATATTTCGAAAGGAGTAAAGTAAGGATACGTTTTGTCTTCCAAATGTTCAATATTTAAATAAATATATGTGTGAGATCAATTGATGGTCAAATAGTAACATATGCGGATTGTTGTATGCATATAACATGGTAATATTGGCGGAGAGTGACTTTGAATTGCAGTTTGATAAGTAAATTGTTTGAGAGGTGCAAAGAAAAAGATCTCAGGATGAAATTTGCAAAATTCAAAGAAATGATGATATAAAAGTATGAAATGAAAACTTCAATGGGTGAATAATACAATAAAAGATTGGAGCCAGTTGAGGAATTCTGCTATTCAGTTTTTTTTTTCTGTATACAACGAAAGCCTCTTCATCGGGATAAGTTATTATAATAAATTTTATCCATCAGTGATAGATACAATTTCTTGGTATCTATATTTCTTAGAAGAAAGCTCTTTTCGATAGAAAAATATATTAAACGGTTTCTTTGGGTTTCTTTATAAGTATAGAAATATTTATAAGCAATTGAAGGAATTTTGCTATTTGGCTGGAATTTTACAGTATACAACGAATGTTTTTTCATCTTCTTTATCGGGATGCGTTAGCAAAATGGATCAACTTTTTCCTGTCCTTTTTCAAAGAAAGCTCTCTTCGATAGAAAAATAAATAAAACGGTTTCATTGGGTGTCTATACTCACTGGGTTTCTATACTAAGATAATTAAAATTAGTATGTTGACGTCTTCAACAAAAGAAATAAAAACTTTTAGAGTATTGTTTTTTTAAGTGTTTTAAAACTCTGATATAAATGCGTATCTTTATATTGTGTTTATAAAAATGTACACAGAACTCAAAACCTATATATTACGTCAGTTTTAAAGTGGTATCTGTTCAAATTGATTATACAAAATACTTAAGCATTAAATGTTATTTTAAAATACTCTAAGCCATTTGTGAAGAGGAGAACAAAATAAGAAAAGGTTAATTATATCTTAAAAAGCAGATTTTACTGTTTATTTTGCTTTTCTAAATTGGAACTTGGCATCGTGATAATTGTGAAACCTCGAAAATTCGATTGACAAAATAGTTCTATTAAAATTAAGCTACCATTTTGTTTTCTTAAACAAATGCCACGTATTTAAAACAAAAATAGGATATGTTATGTTTTTAGAATGAAAGGAAAAAAAAATAATGGACAGATGCACGAGTAGAGCTTTATTTGATAAGCTTTTGTCTTTGGCAGTTTTGGATATTGTAATTGAAAGAAAGAATAAATAAATATTTAGGATTTTTGTTTAAATGTTAGTATTCAAATAAAAATTAAAACTTAATTTACAGATTAGAAAAAAAAGAGAGGGGGAAAATAAAAATAAATTAAGCGTTATGAAAAAACACAATTTTTATGTTACTAAAGCAAACCGACGAGGATGAGAGAATCGTGGCTTACTGCATTCTTATTCGTTTACTGCAGAGCGAAGTTTTTTCTGCATAATCTTGAAAATCATCTATTGCAATTAACTGCAATATTATGTCCTTCGGATGAGTTTATATTATGATAAGTTTATATTTTGTCCTGTTATATATTATGATAAGTCGTATTACAGTTTAATCGTTGTATGCAGATATACAAACTTGCCATCACGCCATTTCCCTGGTAGGATAAACAGAGAGGATAGAGCGCCTTTTCTTATCTCGACACACATCCTTAGTCTTTTCTACATCCATATACCTTCTCATACAAATTCTACCATACAAACTCTAATTTTCTATGTTTCTTTCTTTCAAAATATCATTCACTTAATCGAACCATACTTTCCTTGGTTTTCCTTTTTTACGCATTCCAATCAAATATGCACTATATATTTGCACATTATTTTCACAGTCCTAAACCATCACATAGAGCACTTCTGCATCTTACTCAATATATTAATTAGCCTTAAATTCATCTCCATTTCTAATCACCTCGTTCTGCATTCTGTCATACACTACCCCTGCATTCATCTCAATGCACACATATCTACAGTATTTATTCGGCTTATATCAGTAATTTTCTACATCCACGTTTCACTCCCACACATCCAATTTGATATCAAAATACAGTTCTGGTCTATCATTTTAGGATATTTTGATACGGCTTGGTTCGTATATATGTTTTAATACTCCATTGACTTTATTTTTTATTGTTACACGCCATTCGATATCCTTCTTAAATCTTTAATTCTGAGAAAATTCTACCCAAATACTATAGCAGTTATTGTTTTATGGTATACATTTAATCACTTAATTCCCTTAGCCATTCAAAAATGTTTCTTTTAACAAATGTTTGAAATATGTATGTTGGTGCTCATTTAAAAATAACTAACGATAATAAACAGAAAACTTTCTAATTTCCAATAAAACTTGGTATCCCCTGTAAGTGACATTGGGAAAAATTTGGATAATTGGGTAAAAAATACTCAGTAGTAACATAGTCGTCAGTTGGTGGAATAAATGCCATAACTTTTATATTATATTGTATTATAACATAATAACCCATTTCTAGAATGTCAATTTTTTTTAAATTTATAAAATGTTATAAAAAACAAATTAAATCACTTCCTAAGTGAATAAATTAGATATAAATATATATTTCAATTCATACAGTAGTTAAAATAATACTCAATATCACCTTTAAATAACACCGCTAGGTCAGTTGGAAATCGTGTGTGGAAATAACAAAACAAAAAAAAATACTTTGATGCTATTTTAATCGAAAATATCCGTAGCAGTCACAACACGCCATAAACCTTATACACACGGTCAATTTATTTTCCGAAAATTGTCACGAGCAGCGATCCACAAAAAAGCTGTCAAGTTAAAAAGGTTTTTTTATGTATATGCCCATTGGTTCAGTTGTTATTTACAAAGTCGAGGGCTCTGTAGATGACGTTGTAAATTAATAGTTCAAAGTCTGTTTTTCATCAAGATATGGTAATATACGAGTATATTCGTTTTACATTGTCAAAGCGTTTGTTATATCATTATTTTCAAAATTAAGTTCTTTAATATAACTACCAAACCAATTAATGCCATGGTAATAGAAAGTTACTTATGGTGATAGAAAAGAGTGAAAAATGAAGGATTGGAGAAAAAATTTAAATTTTCCTGTAAGATAGTGTTTTTTCAGATAATGAAAGAGTTAAGAGATAATCGAACGGCGTGAAGAGACATGCAACAATGTCAATGGCACATTAAAACATTTATCTCGAATTGGATTGTATCAAAATCTGCTAAGTTAAAAGTCCACAACACTATTTTTTGGCATATATGATGTATGGGATATATGTGAAAAAAACTGTAGAGAAGAATACATGGTATGACAATGTATGACACAAAACGGAATTAACTCATAAAGGATAAATGTGAACTTAATGCTGATTTTTTTAGTAAGGTGACGATGACAAATCAGAGATGGTGTGGGCATGTGGAACGAATGAATAAAGAAAGACACAAAACAAAAAGTGTTTACAAATATAAGTGTAACCCATGGTACAGGAAGAACAAAGAAAATATGATTGGTTCAAGTGTTTGAATATTTTGAACAATTGGAATATAAAAAAAATAAGAATTCATAGGAGTTGTATGAGAAGGTATATGGATGTACAATATGCAGAGAATGTGTGTTGAGATATGCAAGTCTGGCACTTTGTCCTCTTTGTATTACTTATGAGGGAGACAGTGCGGTGATTTGTATGGTAATGTATGCATCGATTATTATACATTGTATTTCATTTCCAGTCAGTCACCTGTCGCATTGGACAGGCCTTGTATAAAACTTTATTCTGTTCTCTGCATTTATTCGGCCCAATCAAGTCCACGGTTCACTCCCATACATAAACGATGGCACTAATACGATATCTTGTACCATAATTATCGAAGTTCTTTATATTTCTAGTATTTTTTTCAGTGGTCCATGGCATGGGCCAGCTGCCGATATGCTCAGAACCCATAATCAGCTTTAAAATATTGAATTTAAGATAATATAATATACTTCTAGATTTCCTTATTCTTGATGCTTGTTTTTTATAATATTCCGTTATTATTTTAAAAAAAAATCCTTTTCTTTATATTATAAGTTACTCTACATCTAAAAATATGTTACATTTATTTATTAAAACAATAAATAACACGTGAGTATCATTAAAGTTTAAAAATCTAAAGATTACTTATCCCCAAAAAAACTTACAATTTATAATGTATATGTCTTTGAAAATATGATGCTTAAAAAAAGACAACGAACATCAAAAGTAATAAAAAAATTAAAAACTGAAGAAACAAAAAAAAACAATCTGAAGGGATTTTTCTCTCTTTAAAAAAAATACTTAGGTAAAAAACAATAAAAAAAAACAGCCTCCCGCCATCAGGACCATTTATTAAGGAAACGCTGCAAAGGGATCCTCTTGAGCTCAACAACATTTACATTAAAAATATCTTCCGAACTAGACATGCAGTTATCCAATTGTATTCTCACGATTGATAAATTGCAATTGCCACATTTGGATTGATTGTTCAAGATTCGGTGTGTTTTTATATGGAGTGTGAAAACCAATTTTTGACAGTATTATGGGACTATCAAGGAGTGGGAAAACCAATTTGAGCTAGTATAATGAGGCTATCAAGGAGTTTGAAAACCAATTTGAGCTAGTATAATGAGCCTATCAAGGAGTGTGAAAACCAATTTTAGCTAGTATAATGGGGCTTTCAAGGAATGTGAAAACCAATTTGAGCTAGTATAATGAGGCTATCAAGGAGTTTGAAAACCAATTTAAGTCAATATAATGAGCCTATCAAGGAGTGTGAAAACCAATTTCAGCTAGTATAATGGGGCTTTCAAGGAATGTGAAAACCAATTTGAGCTAGTATAATGAGGCTATCAAGGAGTTTGAAAACCAATTTTAGCCAGTATAATGAGCCTATCAAGGAGTGTGAAAACCAATTTTAGCTAGCATAATGGGGCTTTCAAGGAATGTGAAAACCAATTTGAGCCAATATAACAGAGCTATCAACCATATTGTTAAAACCTTAAGTACGAGTAGAAGCAATATATTATTTACATAATTAGTATGTACATATATGTTAAATTGTAAGTTAGTAAATAATAATGCAAAAAAAATCTGCATTATGCAAAGCCTGTGGCGAAGTGGTTTGATATTTTATCATAAAAAAAACAAGCACGCCTCGTAAACTTTATTAAGTCATTGTACCAACATATTTTTGCGGTAGTCAAAGGGAACAACATCAAGTGCAAACTATTTCAAGTGCAAAATAGTGTATGGCATGAGTTCATCCTCTCTCCCGATTTGTTTAACCTATATAGAGAATATTTTATGAGGAGATCACTTGATAACTGGGAAGGTGGGATTGCTGAAAGATCGATGGAAGGAAGCCCTCAAATCTGAGGTAGGCAGATGGCACGACAGTAATTGATATATCAGACGAAGAAATAGATAAAAAGGTGAAACACGACAACAAGCTCTTGGGCCTGAAAAACTAAGTTAATGATGAAATACCGCAGTAACAAACTGCTAGCAAATGTGAATCATGGTTTAGAAGTGGGTACAGATTTTATTAACTTTGGTTTCACTATTACCATCAATGGAGGATGCTAGGTTGAAATGAAAGGAAAAACTAAAATGGATAAAAAAAAACTACTTCAAATTTAGAAAATAAATGGAAGAACATGATTATCATCATCAGACGAAAATGCACCTAGTTAAGTATCTCATCTACGCAATATTCATGTATGGCGCGGAGACGTAGAGTATATATATGTATTTGAAATGTAGTGCTGGAGTGTTACGAATTATATGGCAGCAAAACTAACTGACAACCCCATTCTCGAAGAACTGAGAATCACTGACAGGTTGCTCGTAGCAGAATCACTGACAGGTTGCTCGTACATTGCTCGTAGCCAAGGAGACAGGTTTGTGTTTACTGGAGGCGTGGAAAGACGACGCACATGAGAAAAAAAATCCCAATACGTTGGACTGACGTTGATAGACGCAACTGGAATATCCTTAACAACCGCTCTTCGTGCCGCTAAGTGCAGGGATGGATGGAGAGGAGTCATCTGGAGCTATCATGGGAGTCACGATGCTCAATTATGAGCTACACGACAGGATGATGATAATATTAAAAACTCTGCATAATGATGTAGTAGGTGAAACCTGCCGATCGTCTTGGAAGTTAATCTCCTAGCCATCGGAATTTTATTTTTGATAAGTTAAGACTGTGTACTTCCTGAAGTACAACATAATAAACTAGTTCACGAAAAGGTATCTTTCATCTACAGGATGGAAGAAAATCATATTCAATATTGAAGCATAGCCTATCTCTATATATGTAAAAAACATAATTTTCCTTCTTTTTACTTTGGCAAATGGATAAGGCTAGGTTTTATAATCCCCAATGTATGACACGAAGTACTTTTTTAAATTATAACGTATGTTTATATCAAGAAGGTAACAATAAAGACGTCTATTGCAATTTGATTAATTGTACCATTAATCACTTTGTGAGTAGTTTATTTCATCCCTTTGTGTGCGCAATCAAACAAATGTCCTGGTAGTAGGGGAAAGTAATGATACCTTCCTCTTTTTTTTTCATTTAAGCCCCGGTATAAAAAGTTCTGCATTTCTTAAGAGTGCAAAATACCGTGTAATTGTTTGAGGTTGATGCATAAATTTATATTTAAAAAATGTATACCGTATTATCCCGATTACCCGATGTAAAAGAAATTACAGGACATTCAGATAACAAGAACAGATAATTCGCCGGAAACAAAACGTATTTCTAAACAGAGATATATTTTCATATAGTACACAATATACCTTACATAAAAAAAACAAGCGAAACGGATTATGTTAGCGGTAAAAAAATATTAAAGTGCCCATGTACTTTGCTATGAAACATGTTCGTAAAACGGCATATCATATTATTTTTTAAATTTAGAATATGTCGGATATTCCAGAACATCAAATATCAAGCGTCGGATAATTGTCGACCTAGTACACAACATGGTCGCCTGTTTTCCACCCTTGAAGTTGTAGATTCGATTTTTGTTGGGACCTAGATATTTTAATAAGGTTTTAGCCTGGTTTTCACTTAAAGCCTGTTAAACACCTTTCTAATAGCTTGTATAAGATTGCAAAGTAGCAAAAACACGACATATTGTACTGTTTACAAAGAAAACAATAATACAATCCCCTCCGTATTCTTCGTTAAGTGATGCTTAAATTCGTCAGGTGAAGTGGACGAACTTTATTAAAGAGAGTGCTCTCGAAACGGAGCCTTATTTATTAAATTTTTATTTATTTATTGAATTAACTTCCGATTTCAATGACAGAGATTTTTAAAATTGGCAATTACCTCAGCAAAACATTTTTGAGACATAGAAAAAAAGTATTTAATTTGTAATTTGTTTAGTCAAACACTTTTTATTCAACTTTATATAACTTTATAACTGATGTCCCTTGATGAGGTGAAAACCTTAAAACCGGTAGGGTTATATAAAGTGAGATAAAGTGTTTGATTTAAACATTACAATGTCTTTAAACCTCTACAGTATCAATGTATTGATTATAAATGGCATGTAATTAATTTTACTAAACCAAAAATTAATTACATGTCACAACAAAGTAACTTTTTAAAGATACATTACATGAATTTAAATTAAATGAAGGCGAACACTTTTGGCTATTAGCTTATGACTAGGTGCACTGTGCTACAGTGGTGAAGGGGTGCGCGTCCAAATGACAAGTAAGGAACTGGTATATGAATATTTAATATGTAATGGTTCTATATACTGGGTGTCATAAACTTGATAAACTATTTTCAGGTATAACCCACCATTTGTTTTTATTCAAACATACTGAAAAATGTTGTCTTCGGCCCCATTAATCGATTCTTCGTTCTGCTTAGAACCACTGGAGTAGGAATGGAGCTCGTGGTTCTTCATTGCACGTATTGGCAATACTACGATGAACTTTTTTCACCAAACTTTTTTTTAAAATCTTATGATGGGTCTCCTAGCCTTATCCATCTTTGTAGATGTTTGTATTTTCGTTATAACATATTTTTGTCTTCTGTATACGTATTGATTATGTAATGCAATGATTTTTTTTTCAAAATTATAGACACAAAGCTCGTTGTTCGTGATCGCACATATTACGAGTAGCAATATTACGGGACAGGAAAAGGTAATAACACTAGCATGCATCTAGAATTTGTGAATAACGTTATCGTACGCATTATTTTACAAGACTAGAAACCTTTTTTTATGTCATCGGAAATCAAACTCGAAAACCTCGGAACTATCAATTGAGATATGGAAGTCGTTTGTTGGGATAACATCCAATTATGTAAAAAAATACTGGTTTGTCTTTCAGTGACAAATTCGATAATATTATCTTTATTCATTTAACATAACACGTACAACGGAAAATATTTTGAAAAATTCTGTGAATTATTTTATAACTACGAGTATATAAATTATAAGTCTTACAAATCAGTTCTGTTTCTGTTCCAAGAAAATTTTATTTCTTAAAATTATACTTCAATGAAGTTTTTTGATTTATTATTACTTTAAGTTTATATTTATGAATTTTAGAAACAAATACTTCTTAAAATATAAATATGTAAATAACAGGTTAATGATTTTATGTAAATATAAAACTGTGGATATAAGCGATAACTCTAATGACTTCCATAATCTAGTTTAGTAATACGCTGGTCTTCCACCCGAAGGTTTTGGGTTCAATTCCCGACAGTACTCAAATACAAAAAAGGTTAAAAAATTATCTAGTGACAATTCTCGCACGTACTAGACGTGTTCGAGTGTTGTTGCTTATTCACGTGCGGTAGTATTCCAAAACAGACTTTGAGGTATTAACCCACTGCAGTTGTTCTTCATCCGAATTTTACTTTTATTACTGGGATTGACAATTGTCCACCAGCCACGTTTTAAACATCCCCATATCGTTATTTCGGAGTGAGTATGATTTAATGAATTAATAAAAAAAGTGACCTCTCTCTTCATAGAAGTATAGAAGAATAAAATTTGTATTACTTACGAACCGGGGCATTTTTTTGCCATTATGTCTTCTAACCAACAAAAAAGGTATTTAATATAAATGAAATAAAAACACTTTTTTTAAACTTTGGTTACCAACGGATAACGAATCGCTACCCCTGGGCTGAAAGACAGGCGTCTTATCAATTGGGTCCAGGAATTAGTCTCTCTCTCTTCGTCAGCCACAATTCATACACTGCTAGATATAAAGAGGTTTACTCTATAGCTTTTCATTGCAGTCGCTCCTGGATCTCGAACTCCCATCAGGGTTCAACCAAACTCGTTACAGATCACTTTTAACGAAACGATATGTTTGTTAGTGCCATAATCAAGCCATATTAGCGTCCACAAAAGTCATTAAAATACTTAAATTTGCTTCTTAAGAATCATCCCTGTAATTTTTTAATCATACTGATTTTCTCATTTTAAATTCATCGTAGACTAAGTTTTCAAAAACAATAAAAATCATAGGAGTTTTAAAAAGTTTGACTTTAAATAAAAAATACTGGAATATCTTTGTTTGGTCATCATCGGGAAGTGAACCAGAAACCTGTTTGTTGAAGACCAACATTTAACTACAAAAAAAATGCATTATTGATTGTGTGTAATTTAATATGGACCCACAATTTTAATGGCTCTGGGTTTGTTGCCTTTCATTTGTCGTGTTACCAGTAAACTAGGCTTTTGCCTGTATCTTACTGACAAAAAACGAAGCCTTTTTTGTTTTCCATAAAAAAATAGCACGATTATGTTATACATGTTTCATAATTTTTGTATTCGTCGAAATTTCAATATAATATTTGATGTACGAGGGTAATTCCTATTGCCGAAATAAAAAAAACGGCTCGGTGGGAAGAAATTTTCGTCGAATCAGGGTGTCATCGCCACAGTACTATTTTGCAGAGTTTGACTAAACCTACTTTTCAGACGGGATGAAAAAAAAATGGAAAATCGCCATACCAAGCGTTTCGCCCTCAAAGGAAATTAAATAGTTTTTTCAACAACCCTCATACACCAGTTTTTCATGGTTGCTTTTATAATCGCACAGTTCAGTTCATAGTTCATAGTTGAGGTAATTGGTGAGTTTGAATCAGATTGTGTGAACAAGCATTCATAGAAGTGGGCATTCATTTAGTTGAAGAATTACGGAATCGAGTTTAAAAAAATAGTAAAACATAATTGAGTTTTTATAATTGCGTATATTAAAATTTAATTTCATATTGAAACTCATCAAGTGTTAGATTGCACCAGTGAAGAAGTCAATTTGGACATTTATTGATCATTTTAAACTCCCACCTTACCCATAGAAATTAAATTTAAGGAATGTTTCTCGCAACTCTAATAATCCGTAGAAGCGATTTGTTGAATCTAAGTGGAGTTGGAGTTTTAAAATTTTATTTGTGTGGTGTTCTGTAACATCATTATTTGTGTGGTGTTCTGTAACATCATTATTGTTGACATTATATAAATAACTCATGGTCGTATTACATAAAAACATCTGTCGTATTTTGGCCCAGAACTTAACCAAAGATAGAATACTTATACGTAAACTTTACAAAAAAGTTCTAAAATTTACCACAATGTCTGAAAATACTTAAAAATACGTGAAAATGCTTAGAAACACTTTACAATAAGGATTATTTTCGAAAGGATCAACAAAATATCATCCAGAAGACTCATACATTAAAACTTTTGAAAAAAATCCTCGACGTTAAAAGTATTAGAAAATACTTTGACACGAAAAATCTCGAAATACCAAAAATATTTAAAAAGTTCAAAAATGTTCGAAAATACCTCACATTATCGAAAATTATTCATATGATATAAAATATTTCAAATACAATTAAAGTATAAAAAAAGTTCAATATCCTCAGTGATATACAGGCAAAAGCCTAGTTTACTGGGGATACGACAAATGAAAGGCAACAAACCCAGATCCATTAAAATTGTATGTCCAAATCAAATTACCTGTTTTTTTTTTCACAAATTATGTATATTTCTTGTCATGTGTAAATAAATAAATAAAATTAAATCCAAAACTTCTCAAGAAACCATCTTTTTTATTTAATTTTTTTATTTCACCTGGCGAGTTTATTGCCATGCGGCAATCTCTTCCAACCAACCAGAAATATGTTTAAATGGACCCTAAGTGAAAACCAGACTGGAATTCCATTTTAAAAAAATCTGAATTCCAGCGGGGATCGAACTCGCAACCTCCGGATCGGCAGACAAGCGTCTTACCACCAGGCCACGGAGGTCGTATGTAGAAAGAATCGTTTTTTTATTAAATGTAAAATATCGATACCATAAAAAAATTCAAAAAACGTGGAAAAAATCAATTCTCCAAACACTCCCAAGTGTTTAATACACCTTAAAATATGTTCAACAAGTCAAACATATCTCATAACATCGAAAATTCTCAATAAGGTAAAAAAATCGGTCTTCAAAAAATATGTGTTGATCTTATTTTGTGTCAAAAAAGGAGATCCCTTTTGAAAATAACTCTACAAAAAAATTATCCATATTTTTCCCTTATTAAAAGAAGAATTGTTTCATATTAATAATCTCCAATGTTTATTAAGTAATTAAGTTAATCCGACTTAAATAAAAGTGTTCTGTTTAGGAGCAGCAAACGAAATAAAAAATGACCTGTTCATCTTTTGCTTTGGGTGTTTTTGATTCAACCGATCTTTAAAGAAGGCATTTTAAGTTGCAAAATATTAATAAAATATAAATTAATTCATAAAATATAATATGTATTTAAAAGTTTGAAATATATTTAATTATTCA
This sequence comes from Odontocerum albicorne, assembly GCA_949825065.1. Taxonomy (NCBI): domain Eukaryota; kingdom Metazoa; phylum Arthropoda; class Insecta; order Trichoptera; family Odontoceridae; genus Odontocerum; species Odontocerum albicorne. The sequence goes on from OX463843.1 coordinate 9,374,423, forward strand.
AATAAGCTTTAAGGGAAAAACATCGAGTACTAATTCCATTGTATATATGAAAGAATCTATGTTCGTGACAGTCGTATCTCGATTAAATATTCCATTCCATCTCATTTTCTCGGATAAAGCCTTCAGCTGTTGAATGCAGCTGCATTTTTTCAGATGGTTTTTGTATTTTACCGGATAAATTTTATCTGGGATCTTCGTCATTTTTTTAAACCGTAGTTTTATTTCCATGCATTAAAAATAATATGCTTGAAATAAATTTAAAATAGAATTCATAATATAAAACTAAAAAAAAATATTTCCGAATTACAAAAGAGATATTTTTACTTGAAAATTACTTTTTATCATTGTAATTATCTTAGTACAAATCCGTTAAAAGACTTTGATTATTAATGTTACCAGCATTAAAAGGGAAGAGTTTTCAAGCAACGGACCGCAAGAACTAGACAAAAGGATTGGTGCAACAAGTCGTGTATTACGATCCATAAGTATTAAGTAAAGCAGAGTGCAACCGAAATAGAAACCTGACCATATTTAATTTAGTATACAGACCAATCTACCTTATGGCCATGAAATTAATTTAGATGCATGCAGAAATAGTAAGATTCCTATAGAGTTACCTCATAGAAATTTTAGAATGGTTCGTGAACAATCAAGTCAGAAATGACAGACGGAGAGAGATATACGCAAGAGATTACTATGGGCTGGTTACCGAGAAAAGAAATAACAAAATAATACTATGGGTTTGATACCGAGGGAATAACTCGGTATCAAACCCATGGACGTTTGAACAACTTAGTACAACTGCGAATTGTCAAATATAATACTTCATCCATATTATTAAACTGAAAAATAAAAAAAAGATACTAGTGATGCAAGGGAAAATAGAAAGGTCTTAATCTCGAGACAAAACAGCAACGTGATGGACATACTTGCTAAAGAATGCTACCAACATGTCGATCCATGAGCCCAGTAGAAATACTACTGACCATGAGAATGGAGGCACATAATTTTTTCTATAGCGCGGGTGATTCTCTCACAAGACCGAGTCTAATAATCACGACTGTTGAGACTCTCAGAAAAAAAAAACATCTGTTCATATTGCTGGGATACATACATAAATAATTATCATGTAGTCGATTCAAAAAGTCATCTTGGCTTAATCAGATGGAAAATATCTAATAGTAAATATCTAAGGGCTAAAAAATCTCGGTAGAGAAAAAAGTCCTATAATATGTGCAACAGAGAAACGTGTGTCATTACTTTATTCAAGCATTGGGGCTCTGACCCTCATAGGAAAAGAAGAAAAGAGAGAGAAAAAGTAGCAAACAAATATTGAATAGCACTTTAAATCATTCGTAGACTTTTGTAAATAAGACTACAGTATGAACCGTCCTTAGCGTTTCCTCCAAGTCTTAAGGCCGTTGATCTCCTAACGCCGCTATTCTCCTAATGCCATTAAAATAAATTATAAAAAAGTCATATATCTTCTAGGAATTGGATCACCCACGGGTTCGAAAGACGTGAATTGCAGGTCTATGGAGTGACCTAAATGAAGGTGTTTAATATCTCTTTGATCCAGATGAAACCTTGAGCGCGAAAAATATCATAAAAATATTACAATCAAATCGTATAGATGTATATTCATTGTATTCCTTTGTGTTCTAATCATACAATTTCTCGATTGTTGTCGATACTTTCAGTACTAAGTAAGCGTTGTATACAATATTCAATCAGTGAATACAATTTTTAATATAACTTTTTGATAGCTTTTATTGCCAAATATAAATAAATAACTGTGATAGTAAATAACTGTGATACCATCTGAAATGATGAGTTAAGCTCTAAATATAAATATATTTTTACAAAATATCTAAAATAAATGTTTTATAATTTTACAAATGATTAAATTATTGGTGAATTAATTGTTTGTGAAATGAGAGAAGAATTTGAATTTGAAATTGCATAATCCCAAATCATGGTAATTTTAAAAAGGGGAAAGGAAAAATCAATGCTTTATTTAGGTGAAGAATCAAAGTTTAGAACGAGTTGGAAAAATCTGTTATTTTGGAAGTTTGTCATTAGACGACGGATTTATGGAACGAAATATTGAACGGTGAGTTGCAATATGAAACATAGTCAATGGGGCACCAAAATACATATATATTAAACCAAGAATATCAAGAAAATCTAAAATTATGGTTCAAAAAAGAGTGTTAGTGCAATGTATGGAAGGGAAACGTGGGCGTCTAAAATAATGAAAGGAATAAAATAACGAGCAAATTCGTGCACTGAATGGAATATGTTTTGTATTAAAAAATAAGAAATGTAATTATTAAGAATGTATGTGAACTAAAAACTGATGTGTTAATATGGATGGAAAAGAGCATGTTGGGGTTGTTTGAACCTGTTCAATGGTGAAGAAATACAATCTTAACAAATATAATGCAAGTATACATGGGAGTCATGGTAGATAACAATTCTGAAAAGTATGGTTAGAGTTTAGTAGTAGAAACAGAAGAAGCTGTATGGGAATTATAGGAATATGACATGATGGTATATTAATAAAAAAATATTGATCTTTTTTTTTGTTTAAATTGTCTTTGAGTTGAACCTAACATTTTTATTCAGTACCGACATAAGTATTTTATTTTGACATCATCGATAGTCAGTAAGAGTTAAAATAAATAAGTAAATGAGATATAAAACAACTAAAAAAAGGATATAAATAACCACCTAGTAAAAATGTGTTTGCTTTGATTCTTTAAAGATATGAGATCAAATCGACTTTTTTACTCTCAAAATAAACTCAACTTTCTTCTTTACATTAGAGTTGGGCGTCGGCATCGCGACGACTGGACGCGCATGCCCGACGCGGCTCAACGCTGCCGGTACCGGAGAACGGTCTTCAACTGGCTTAACTGTCATATCGTCGCGAAACTTCTTCGCAGGCACCGCTTGTGTCCAGCATTCTCCTCACCTATCTCCATAGGTAAGTCACAATTCACTTTAATAAGGATTTTGACAGATACCTACCTGCAAGTTACGAAAAAAATTGACATCTTGATAATCGTAATGGAGTCTTGCTTTTGTCTTAAAACTAACATTTTTTTAGTAAATCTTTCAAATAAACTGATATTTTTTAGTACATTTTTATCTTTATAAATAATTTTAAAAAAATATATAGGATTTGAAATTGCACATTAAAAAAATACTTTCAGATTTAATTATAAATAAAATTCATTTCTCAGATATTTTTTTTCTACTTAACTTACTAATTAAAAAGTCCAATTTTTAAAAGCCTTGTTAATGTTAAATATAAGATTATTTATGCAGATTTTAAATGGGTAAAAATTAAACAGTTATCATATATATCATACTTATTTATCAAAAATATCAGGAGATTATTTTAAAGATAAACTTTTCTTGTTAACTTTGGGGCAACTTTTTAGTACTTTGTTAATTTTTTTTTGAGACGGGATAAAACATTTTGAATTTCAAGTTATCCGTTATTTAAATTGTATTCATCGATACAGACTAAAATATCTTTATAATGCATATGTAAATTTATTTCGAGCGTAACAAAATCAAACAGATGTATTAAAGTTCAGTAAATCTTATACTGAAAGTATTTTATTCTTAAAAAAAAAACGTTTGCAGTGTTTTCATGTCATTAAGACTTTGTATATATTTTTTTCCAGCAACTATTCCAATCGTTACATGTTATTTCTACTTTTGTGCGTAAACTTTGGTCTTCTGCCACTCGGAAGTATTCGAGGCTGACGCGTGCCTTTCATTTGACCTTTGTGTTTTCATTTTAGAAGAAAGTCGCTGGTTTCCCCTCCACGTTCAACAGCCGGCATATAGCAAATGTTCGTCTTATTTGCCCTTGGCTAGTTTCAGATTATGCGTGTAAATCTAAAAATTAAGATATTTAGAAAAACCATGGGATTAAATAAAAAATAACTCGTATTTCCTATTTTTGTCCGATCGATTATTAATATATTTTATTTTAGTCGATTATGCTGCGCGGGAAACAAGTTTTCAAACTTTATTAAAAGTTTTCCTCGTTGCTGAAATTCACACCTTTCAAGTAATTTGTTGCATTTTTCAAAACTTCTTTTTATAAGTTTTATTAATAAAAATTGTATGCGAACATGATATTTGTTTAGAGATTTCTCGTAGTGCCTTCTTTGATTTTATACGTTTCTTTACAATTTTAAAATACAATTTTCCTCATTCATTTAAAAAAATCAGGAAAACGTCAAACAAATATTACTTTACATTATTGATATGTTTTGTAAGTTTTTTCATTACACAACAATATTTAGACGGATTATTGCCATTTCAGAAAATTTTAAAAATATATATGGATAAAATTTGAACGATGGTAATATACAAAATAAGTATCAATCCAAAAAAAATGTTTTATGTTAGTTATATTAAAAAAAAAACATTTAAAAAAACATATTGAATGAAATGTGTAAATTATGGTTGAATTTCTTCTTACTTTTTTTTCAACTTAAATTAATCTATGTGTTTTGTTTCCTTAAACGTTAAATAGTGTTTATTATAAATATTTATATATTTTTCTACATATTGTAATTTTCAGAGTTATTTTGAAACTTTAAGGAGAAATAAACATACGAGTATAATATTTGAAAATAAATAATTCATTCACATTTCTTTCAAAATACTAACCTCAAAAAAATATTCTACGAAAAACGCTTTGTAAATTGAACGTGTTTAATAAATCACTTTTAATAAATGGTGTAAATATTCCAATAATTTTTTTCAGATTAAAAATAAATAATATCTAAGAATGGCCCACGACTTAATTCTTAAAACTACAATAAAAATATTACAATCCGAAATATTTTAACAATATTTTCCTCTGAAGATGCATACATTGTTAAAATAATATGTTTTTTATATCAACATCATCACCATAAAGCCATGTCCCTATTGAGGGTAAGCTGAGAAAATCGATCTCCACTTTCTTCTATTCTACAATAGTACATACAATTTGATTCTACAATATCGATACACTTTGTCATATTTTCACATTATAAAAGCTTTTTCACATTATAAAAGCTTTTCATTATTTTTTCTTACCGATTATTTGATTAATTTGGTCTTGCCACGTAGTTTTAGGTTTTTCAAAACTCGTATTTTTTATACTACTTTTGTTGATTATTTTTGTACAGATTTCATAAATCATCCTTTTTAGATGGTACATCACTAGCAGTGCTCTTTTTATATGAAGTGCTGCATCGTCCTTCAATTCGCATTCTTTTCTTATGTCATCATTCTTTATTCTGTAATGCATAATTTTTCCAAACAATCTATGCAACACTTTCATTTCTAACACATTTATCTAATTAATTTGTTGTCATAGTTTCGCTTGTATTTTACTAATTTTGGGAACACTCTTCCATTATAAGTTGCCAGCTTTGCTTTTCTTGAAATGTTTCGGTCGTTAAACACATTGTTTATTCTATCCTTCCCTTTATAGCCTGCTGCTAATTTTCTTTCAATGTCGCACTTTCCACGACCATCCGATGAGAACGTGATTCCGAAAAACAAAATTTCCTCAACTTGCAACTAATGTTTCGTTTTTCGATGTTAATATTAACTGCTATGTTTCACATTTTTTAAACCAAACTTCATCTATGAATTTTAAGTTGGTTCACCGAGGAAGTTTTTCGTGACATAGGAGATATCGTTATTTTTGTATAATCAATGAATCATTCTTAAGATAGATTGTTTCTTTATTGAATTTTCTTTACAAATTTTGAAAATTATTTTTAACCCTTCATTATCCAAGACATGACATGTCATATATCATATATTACAATCCAACTTACATAATTTAACTTGGAAAACGGGATTTTTTTAACACTAGCGATTTAAAGACCATTAACGGACAATTTTTATACTTTTATGCTCTAAAATAAAGAGAAGCATTTTTTACACTTTTACAATTTAAGGACCATAAAATGGCATACTCGTATTTACACTTTGCAGCTTAAATATAAGTAAATGACATTTTTAAAACGGCGCTCTGAAGACCTAGAAAGGGGAATTTTTACAAATTTGCGCTTTAGGAACGAGATAAGGCTGTGATGAAAATTTTGCGTTATAAGTACAAAGGAGTGGTATTTTTTCACCATACATAACAAAAAGGGGCATTTTGACATTTGAAACTTTAATTATAAAAAATGGGAATTTGTGATACTTTTGAACTTTATACACGTATATATTTTTCGCCGTTTTTGCATGAAATAAATAAATGGCATTATTGACCTTTTGCATTTCAAGGACCAAGACGAGAATTTTTTTACACTTGTACGATTTTAACACTTAAAAGTAGCATGAATGTTACGATTGCAAATGAAGGATAAAAAACTAGTATTTTTTACATTTTGCGCTTTGTGGACAGGAAGTGGCATTAGTTTCACTTTCGCGGTTTAAGAACCAAAGGTTTTTTTCCAAACACTGCGCTTTAAGGATAAAGAAAGTGAGATTTGAAGAATGAGGTGCTTACACACACACACGCACACGCACAAAGACAAACACAAGCACACACACACACACACATACACACACACACACACACACACACACACACACACACACACACACACACACACACACACACACACACACACGCAAGAAGTGATGTTTCGGCACATTTAACACGTTTTCGCTTTACGTACTATAAACTGTAGCGATTCGGTACCTTTGCACTTTATGAACCAAGAAGTAGATTTGTTACGCTTTTACGTTCTAATGCCCAATAAATGGAAGATTTCAAACGTTTGCATCTAAAGGACCAGAAAGTGGAGTTTATTATACTTCGTACTTGAAATGAGTAGATTTGGTATTTTTGCACCTTATGGAATAACAAAGCGGAATCGGAATAAAAAGCTTTTGTAAAAAAGACCAAGAAGTGAAATTTGTTAAACTTTTGCGTTCTAAGGACCATGATGAGGCATTTTGGACACGTTTACATTTTCAGGGGAAAATCATAAATATTGTTGACATTTTTGCGTTTTAAGAACCACGAGCTGTACTAACCAAGATTTAATATTTTTAAACATTTCCGCTGTAACGACCAAGAAATCGCATTTTTTGACATATTAACACCTTAAGGGCCAGAAAGGGGAGTAAGTGAAACTTTTGCACTTTGAATATGTAAATTTGGTGTTTTTGTGTTGAACGGGTTAACCCTTTCTGTCCGGTGATGTGTATCTAGTTGTATACATTCCTTCGAAAAACTTTAATTTCTCTATAAATATAATAAATACTGGATTCAGATTTTAGGTATTCCTCCGTAATACATTTACGCATTGAATGAAAAAAATAATATTAATAATAATTAGCACTTATCGGCCACATCAGAGATATTTTGTGAAAATCGGGAATAAATTCACCAATACAATCAAACGTGTGCCAGTGTGTGACGTAGGTATATACATTTAAAAAAACCGCTATGGGTGAGGAAGCGACGCTATTCACGTCTCACCCTCACTCTACTTAGAATCAGAATCTACAAAAAATAGAATCTCAGTTCGGTCGCTTCTCTCTTTTTAATAGTCAACCGGCTTTCGTTCGATGTTTTTTTTTTTCATGTTTTCAGCAATTAAATTTCAATTATTATCACTTTTGACTTAAATTTTTATTAATTTAAGCAATTGGCTATGAATATTCTTATTTTTCCGATTTTAAATCGCTCATTTTTACATATGTATTGATGTGTATTGAATACACAGCACCGGAACGGGCGGATTTTTTAAAGCACAGGATGGGAAAGATTAAAGAAGATGCATTATTTACCTTTTTGCGCTTAAAGGATCAAGAAGTGGATTTTTTACATGTTTGCACTCTAACGAACAATTGTGTAATTTTGACACGTTCGCGTTTTTAGGACAAAAATATTTTATTTTTGACACTTGCGTTTTAAGAACCATGAGCTGATGTTTATACACATTGCGCTTTATTCACCATTATTAAACTGTTTTGCTCTCTAACGACCAAGAAGTGGTTTTTTTAACACGTTCACGTTTTCAGAAAAAAATATTGATATTTATTTTTTTAATATATACACTAAAGACCAGGAAGTGACATTTTTGACACGTTCGCGATTTCACGATAAAGAATTGATATTTTTGACCCAATTAGGCTCAAACGACCAAGAAATCAATTTTTGTTAATAATACAATACTTTTGCACTTTGAATAAGATTTTAACCACATCCTCGTTTGGACCGTGAAGTTCTATAAAAGCCAACAAAATCACAGAAATCCCTTAGTCGCTGCCCTGGGGGCTTACGAGAGTAAATCCGACCTACCCTTCCGTTATAAGCACAAGCTCCCGAAGCATTATCTGTTGTCTGACTAGTCCACCTACAGTATTAACTGGGACGACCAAGGTCTGAGTGAATGTGATGGAATACAAGTAGCCTGAACGAGTGGACTTGTTTTTGCTAAATAATTAGTGTAAGAATTGTTATCTAGTTATAAGTAGTATGTAGGTGTTAATTATTTCTAAGATCTCATATATTAAGATTGAATAAATAAAAAAATGATATGTAGGAAAATAAGATTAAATAAATTCATAAATTATAACATATAATTAAGATTAGTTAAGTAATAAATTTGTATATAGGTATAGCCTTGACAAATGTTTGTATAATAATTTACTTGTTCAATAAAAAAAAAAAAAGAATAAGATTTTAAATATTTATAACTACAACGGCGTGTAGCGATAGGAAACAAAGTCAATGGGGCACTTAAATATATACTTTTGTATCACACATGTATCAAAATCTACTTAAATGTTACTCCACAATAGTATTTTGAGACGAAAACATGGAGTGATAATGTATGACAGAATACCGAATGAAGTGATTTGGGATTTATGTGAACTTAAGGCTGATGTGTTGAGTAAGATGAAGAAGAACACATCGAGATCGTGTGGACATGTGGAACGAATGAATGAAGAAAGACTAACAAAACAGATATATAGTGCAAATAAGAGTGGAAGGGTGTGCGAAGAAAACCAAGGAAATTATGCTTGGATCAAGATAATAAAACGTAAAAATTTAGAGAAATTGTAGAATCTGTATGAATGTAGAAAAAGCTGACGATATATATCGATATTTGAAAGTCTTGCGCTCTGTACTCTAGTATTTATGTACCTACGAATACGGAAAACGAATCAAAATACAGAAAGCCATATTTTTGTTTTTATATTCTGAAGAAATAATTTAAATACTATATAGTATATGTTATGCTTGGATGAATGCGCGGGATGGTTCAGGACATCCCATTTAAACGAGGCGAGCAGTTCCTTCGTGGCGTTGGCCGTGTGTGGTCTGGCATTGTCGGGCAGCAGGCAGACTCCCTTTGTCAGCATGCCTCTCCTCTTGTTCTGAATCGCCCTCCGCAATTTTTTTAGGGTCTCACAGTATCTTGCAGAGTTGACGGTCTCCCCTTGAGGCATATATTCAATTAAAATTATGCCTTGACAGTCCCAAAACATGGATGCCATGATTTTCTTGGCTGAAATTGTGGTTTTGAACTTTTTGGCGGAGGGTGAAGAGGTGTGACGTGACCGTTTTTAAACTCGCGACACCACTTGTATACACTCTTACGATTCAAAACTTTATCACCATATGCAGTTTTCACCTCATTATAAACCTCAACCGGAGGTTTTCCCTTCCAAACGAGATAACGGATGGCGCCGCGTATTTCGCACTTGGCGGGAGATTGGATTGACATTTTTCACGAAACTTGTTGTCGCGTCGACACTTCTCAACGTACTGACCTCAAACCGGTCTCGTTGCGGAGGGGAAGGGTCAGGCTACACGGAAATGTAGCCAACATGTCGAAAATAAAATCCATCCGGTTGTGAGAGCCTCAGTACACTTACCTTTCTGGATACGCATAGTATATTGTAATTGAATTTTAATCCAATTTAAATTACCTGTTGCTTTTTCGCAAATTATGTATATTTCTTGTCGTGTGTAAAATAAATAAATTGAAAAAAAACTTTAATAATTAAGTGATCTTCTAATAAATAAATGAACTAATATTAAATTTTTTTTATGTCAAATGTTTGTCACTTGTATTTTTTTAATATTGCTGAAAGGTACATTGAACCGTTGATGAAAAAATACTTAATTGTATTGCATACATCATTATGATATATACTTCAGTGAGTAGATTGTAAAGTGAAAATACAAAAATACTTTCAGGAAAGTGTTATTAAATATGTATATTTCCTCTGTGGCTCAATTAATAAGATGTATGTCTTTTGACCTAGGGATTGAGACACGATTCCCATTGCCACTAAAGTCTTTTTAAAAGACCCCTTTTTGCTTTTCACTTAAGGCTTGTTTGACACCTTCTTAGTTGGTTACAAAAAAACGCCAGTTGCCAAGCCACGCAACTCGTGATTTTTTTTTAATCACTCCTTTTTTTAATAACGTTTACTGACAGTTAATCACCCTGAGGGAAATTGATGACTTCTCAACATGTTATATATCACGCCATGCCCCGTTCGTGGTATGCAGAAATGACATGTTTATTTAAGTCATTGTAATTTGTTTTATCAAACACTGTTTATTCCACTGTATGTAATGGTATAACCCTACCGGTTTCAAGGCTTTCACCTCATCATCAGCAAAGCACAAACCAGACCGAATTTGGTTCGAACTGGTATGCACACTTCTAACCGACGTACATACTTCTAACGGTAAATATTGGGGTTGGGGATTGTGGGTTGAGGGAATTCTTTTTATTCGTCCATATCCATATATATTTTCATAAATATTCTTTTGTTTTCTGTATTCAAGTTTCTCAGATTATTTCCTTCCAATTTATTTCCTCGGTCTACGTCTTTCTCTATATTAACTTCAGACATATATTTGTTTCAAAAGTCTTCCACAACTAATTAACATAACATATTTCAATATGGCCTAACTTATTCAAGATTCCTGCATTAATTAATGCCATCCATCCCTAATAAATAGCTATCACGTATCCGACCGTTCTTTTTCTATCGACTATTATAATACCAGATATTCTATGTGATCCACACACTTCTTCCGCATTTGTTCTGCTCTAAACACTCTCTTTCCGTACCCAGGTTTCAGTATATCAAATTTAGCACTGGCGCATCACTCGGCATAATCATTTTTGAAGATTTTTCAGTTGGCGTTTTAACATAAATCGTAAGAAGTTCACCATTGGCCCGAGTTCGTCTATGTAGTTTATTTAACTGGCCTCTATAAGACTTGAATAACCCTGCGATCGTCTTAGGTCAGGTAGACCGTCACATGTAAAAAAATATGAAGACAAAGGACTATCTCGGAATGCTTTGATATCATAATCCTGTTTAACTCGATGACCTAGTTGTTCTCGGACCATGGAGTTTAGAGCTCAGAGATGGAGCTAAGTGAACATTTTCAAACCCTTTGACAACTGAGAGGCGTTTATTGTTTAAAATGTCGACCTTCGTGGTGTAATTGGTAATTGATAAGACGCAAAATTTATTCAATAGGGGTGGGTATTATGAAAGGCTTGTTGATAAAACTTTCCAAATGGTGTTGCTAAAATGTGCTTTACAAAACTTTTTAATATAATTTTGTAAATTATTTTATCAAACACTGTATATTCCACTTTTTGTAACGGTTTAACCCCTCCCGGTTTCAAGGCTTTCATCTCATCGTCACTATGCTCCCCTGGTGATGAGGGGAAAGTCTTGAAACCGGTAGGGTTTTACCGGTACAAAAAGTGGAATAAACAGTGTTTGATAAAACAAATTACAATGTATTTAAACCTTCACAATATTAATGCCTTAACTATAAATAATAAACCTTAAATGATTTAAAAATAAATTGTAAATATATTTGCAATATACCTGGAAGAAAGGAAAACGGGAAGGGACAAAAGAATAAGATCTATCCAGAAATGATTTCGTAATTAAAGATAGATAAAACATTTGAGGAAATCATTATGCATAATGGAATTAAGTATAATATTTTTTTTTTATTTCGTCTCCATTTCCTTTTTTAGAGATCATTTTATATTCAAATTCGTTCACTTGCCTTACTGTGCTAAAAAACTCCGCCAGCCATGGTGCTGGACGCTAAGCGTCCAGTGAAAAATGTATATTTTAAATCAAAATTATACAAAATCTGCTAGGTTATTTTTTGTTAAACGTCGGATAATCAAATGAAATATAAGTCCTGGTCACTCTCTATCCATCACAGGGTGGCAAGTGTTAATAAATTCGAAATCCGTCTACCAGATGATTATGCTTGCCTTGGATATTTTTTTGTTCTTCTTTTTATTAATTAAAAAAAAAGTCAAATTCATTTAATATTAATACTTTGCAGAAAACAAATTCATTGGTTTTTTTTCAGTATGGTTCAGTGTAATTTTATTAATGTATATATAATATATATTGCACTGGATTGACTAGCCTTTCACGCTTTTTCCTTGTGCACTCGCATTTGCATTTAGAAAACACATGAAGGGGAAAATTTATTTGAAATTCCGTTTTCCACAGATGCAATGTTTGTATAAGTTCTTTACACAATATTTACATTATTAACAAAAAATCAACGTTTATTTTTTAAACTAATATTTGTATATCTGTGGTAACAGCTTAAATCCAATTTGTACCAAAAACAAGCGGTAGCAATATCTCAATTTTGAATATATGCTTGTATTTTTCTATGCCAATTATTATTTGTTCAAACGTTTACATTTTTTATGATATCGCAATACTATGTGTTTTCTAATCATTTTTTAAAGGTCTACTTTTGTAGTTTTTTATCATAGTTTGTTTTTATGTAGATCTAGTTTTGAAGATATCTTATTATAGTTTGTTTTTATGAGAATCTACTTTTAAAGACGTCTTATCACAATTTGTTTTTATGTCTATCTATCTTTGGAGATTTTTTATAGTTTCTTTATGAAGATATTCTTTTGAAGATTTATTTTCTTGGTTTGTTTATATAATGATCTTTTGTAGATTTCTTATACCTTTTTTTGTTTTTATGAAGATGTACTATTCCAAATTTCTTATTATAATTTTTATAGATCTTCTTAACACCTCATTATCAACTAATATAAATACGCTCATTACTTTCTCCATTTGCACAGAATAAAGAAAGCTTTTAGCTTTTAACCCTGAGAGATCGGCGCACTGCTATAGCAGTGGAAGAAATTTGTTCTATGAATGATATTCATTTAGAATACAAGGGTACATATTCTAAAATATATTTATGTTGTAAAAATATTTGTTTTTTGTTTTTTTGTTGTTTAAAATAAATATTTATCACGAACGTCCGAATCGTAAATACATCTCAGCACTAGATAGACAATAATATTTTTTTCTCGTAGCGCTCTCAGGGTTAAAGAATTCAAAATATAAGAATTCTCATTTCACAAACATGGTATTATTATTTCTAATTTCTATACGAAGATCTTATGTGATAGAAATCTGTGATTTTGTTTATTTTATTATAAATTAATGAAATTAACTAACATGGATCACCCGAATTCGAATTAAAATCCATTAAAAAAATCTTTTTATTTCTACTAGAAATGATAGAAATGAAAGCTTATCATTAATGAAGTTAATTTAAAATCAATAATAACGAGGGGTGAACTAGTGTTTTCTGCAGCCTAGTTTTCCATTCCCCTAATTTATTCAGTTCATTGATTTCCCAACAGTGAAGTGCGTTACTTATATTGCAGAGTTAAACAAAGTTTGTATTATTGTGCATATATCAGTGTTGACAAAGACGATTTATTAAAACGTTCGAGTTAATTGTAATTATTTTTTATTATTACAAAAAGTAAATCTCCTAAAATAAGTAACTTTTTGGTTTTTATGACGAACAGTAAATATGCTAGATGACTTTAGTGGTGAAGTTGGTAAATCACTTGTCTCCTATCTCGAGGGTTGCGGGTTTGATTCCCGTTGCTACCCAAACATAAAAAAAAAGTTTTCATTGAAAGCTTCTTTCAAAATCTTAACGGTTGGTTAAAAAGATAGAAATAAATTCGCTATGTTGTATTGTATACAATGAAATTATTATACAGCACAATAAAAGTGGTGTACCTTACCAAATATAATAAAAGTTTTGTACTTCATGACCAAGTTGGTAATATGAAATTGACTTTCGATTCCCGATGGCATCAGAAAAAAATGTCCTAGTCGGTAAACGAGAAATGAAACTCAAATGCGGTTTATGGGTTTTGTCGACCTTTAAAAGAACTGCTTGATTAATGACACCCAAGACAATATTTTCTTCTCCGCCACGCTCTTCAATACGTGCAAATCAATAATATGTATATTTTGAAGAATGTCATACGAAAGGTTTTAAAAGTAAATAAAATAATATGTTGCCAATAAAATTATTAATGTTTCAAAACTAAAACGCTGTTCATTTTATGAAAATTTCAGAAAATCTAGTGTCACGTTTTATCGGTAATGTGTGTGATCTCTTAACTCAAAGAAAACATTTTAATAGGGGAAATTTTCAATAAAACATGAATTATTTTTACACAAAAAGTTTTACAAGCTAATTATTTTAAAAACATTAGAAATACATATAGCCTTTAAAAAATAATATTTAAACAAATACAAATTTACAGTACTTTATGTCACCTATTTTTTTATTGTAATAAAACGAGTAAAGATATCTTTCTATCACTTTTCGAGATACAAGTATGTGATCGATGACAAAACGAGTTGACATTTTCAAAATAACATTTTATTTTTTTGAGTTGGTATCAATGAAAAAAAAAAGAATTAGTACATTGTTTTATTTTTTTAGTATTGAAGATTTTAATGGTAATCCCCTTTTTCGATTTAATTATGGAAATATTTTCATCGTTTACAATTCTATTACGTTTTCGAGCTACGAGGGGAACATAATACCAAACAGTGACGAAGCCATTTGATTATGGTTCGTATATTAATTACAGCATTTTCTCCCCGCTTATATAATAGTGAGCAAACAGTGCAGGAATTTTCCATTTGTACAATATTCATTTCAAATTGCGAACTCAATCATTTCGTTAGGAAAACTTGGTAATTTTAACAACACCCGTTAGATTTTTTCGTTATTTTTGCAGTGATTATTAAATAATATGATCTTTGAAAATTCTTCGATCACCTCTATTATAAGATTCACATTCGTTGATAAGACGCCAGTACTCGTATTGAAGCCCAGGAGTGGCGGGTTCAAATCTCGTTGGTTTCCAGATTTTATATATATTCGTAAAGGGTTCCATTGTGGTTTTCACTTATGTTTTATTTAACCGTTCCTTCCCTGTGATGTGTAACTAGTACACATTGCTTCTAAAAACTTGAATATCTCTATAAATATAATAAATACTGGCTTCAGATTTTAGGTATTCCTCCGTTATACATTTACGCATTGAATGAAAAAATAATATTAATAATAATTAGCACTTATTGACCACATCAGAGATATTTTATGAAAATCGGGAATAAATTCACCAACACAATCAAACGTGTGTCAGTGTGTAACGTAGGTATATTCATTCTAAAAACCGCTATGGGTGAGGAAGCGACGCTATTCACGTATCACTCTCATCTACTTCAGTGTATGGGAACGCAAGAAATATAATCTCAGTTTGCAGTTGTGTTTCTTCATTCGAGGTATAACATACACAGTGTTAGTCCGTCTCAATCGCTCTAGCGCATTCATCTGAGATGGTCCCTTTGCCCGTTTTGTGAACGTCAGCCGATATTTTTTTCATTTTTTCAGTAATTAAATTTCAATTGTTATCACTTTTGACTTCAAATTTAATTAATTTAAGTGATTGGCTATGAATATTCTTATTTTTCCGATTTTAAATCGCTCATTTTTACATGTGTATTGAATACACATCACCGGAACGGGCGGATTTTTATAGCACAGGAAGGGAAAGGGTAACACCTTTATATTTCATCACCAGTTTTGTACTACGAGTATATTCAAACAATTTGTAATAATAAAAAATGCAAGTGGAAATCAAATTTATACACTTAAAAAAAAACGATACCTAAGGGAGTCAATCTTACTGCGTCCGGGTGTTGGAAATACCAAATAACATTTTAATTGGACTGCAAAGCTTATTTTTAGTTTTTCTAAATAAAACGTTGATACATGTTAGATAGACTTCATACTAGTACGTTGATACATGTTAGATAGACTTCATACTAGTACGTTGATACATGTTAGATAGACTTCATACTAGTACGTTGATACATGTTAGATAGACTTCATACTAGTACGTTGATACATGTTAGATAGACTTCATACTAGTACGTTGATACATGTTAGATAGACTTCATACTAGTACGTTGATACATGTTTGGATCGGCGTTGATACATGTTTGAATTTATTTTGGTACCAGAATTTATTCCTCATTAGTTTCTAAGTTTTTGTTTTGCTTTTTTTCCTTCTTTTGTTGTAGATTTAGAATATTTAGTTGGTATGTTTGGATATTGAGTTGCTTTGTTAGGATATTGAGTTGATATTTTAGGATATTGAGTTGATGTTTTAGGATATTGAGTTGGTATTTTAGGATATGGAGACATTGCGATTTGTAGGGGTGATATTGAATTATATTGGTGTACATAAAATATTCACCAATATTTTTTTCATCATATTTACATTTAATTTTAACATGAACATTAAAAATGGCATAACTGCGAGCGTAAGTCAAAAATTACAAAAATATTTTTAATACTTATAAAGCTAATTTTTTTAAATGATAGTCATATTTATTTTATCTTGGAACTACACCAAAAAATATAAGACACTTATTTGTAAATTTTCTTTTCGTGTGATAAAGATTTAATAAAGTATAACGAATTGTGATTTTATAAAAGTTTATTCCTTACTTTTGATTCATTAGTATCTTGCACCTTAACATATCCGAATTGGCATTGCAGATATATTAAAGAGCGTGGACGGGAGATACGTTTATTTTAGACACTGGGATAGGCTCGAAATTCGCAGTTTGCTATCGCACGTATTGAAAATACTACCGCACCTAAAGAGGCAACAACACTTATATGGTACACGTCTAAAACATCATTATCAGACAAATTGATTTACTAGACGAAGGATTTTTTTTATAAAATTTGTTTTCGGGTGTTATCGGGAATCAAGTCAGAAACTTTTAGTTAAAAGTCAAGCATCTAACCAACTAGATCATCATCTTTGAAGTCCAGTTGGCAAGCGATATTTCTTTAATAATTTAATAGGTACAGTAAAAAAGAAGTGTTTTATTTTAATTTTGAGTTCAAGTTTCTATGTTGACGCAAAAAGTATTAAACAGGGTGTAACACCCGGTGACGATCAACGGAAGCAAGGTGATGGGGGGCCTCATTACCTATCGATTTAATCCCCGTGTATGTTCCGTGATATTCAGTGGTTCTCAAGTAATTTGGATATTTGTGAAATTTGAGTAAAAACCCGATTTTAGACTAAACTTCGTAAGGGTAACTAAACAATTTGCTCTGCGATCGTAATTTTTTTTGGAAGTAGTTTAATAATGGGCCTTACGTACAACAATACCATTTACCGTCGCAACCCTCTAAATTTGGAAAGAAAAAAAATCATCTTAAAAATTCTTGCAAGTCTAATTTATCCACTAGCTTTCATGAGCTCTAGATAAAAAAAATCATACCTCTTTTTTTTCTACAACTTATCTTAAAAACTACTCACGTTCATGGAAAATTAACTCGTCAAACTTCATTAGGTATCATGTTGAAAAATTTACTTAAATGTTACAAGTCCCAAAAATCGATATTTTTCAATAAGTCAAAGACTACTTTAAAGGGTGAAAATGTGTGTTCTAATCTAACTGCGCTACTTATCCGAGTTATCAGGTAGCAGCGGGTGGTTGACAAAAATAGCTAATCAAAACACGATCGGGGTTTTTTTACATTTTTTTTACATCCAATGTTCAAAATGAGCACCATTGTTAGCCATAGCCTATACCTTCTCAAAAAGTTTCTTTTGAGCTTGCGGAATGTTTTTTTTTCTCTTACACCTGTATATACCATTATGAACATTTCATTATTTTAAATTAATTGACATTATAATGATGGACCTGTTAAAGCGCCATTATTTTATCTATGTCAAGGACAAATAATCTACAATCATGCTGTGTTCCTACAAATCAAACAAAGAAGGGTGAACGCCATAAACGTTAAGCCAATATTAAAGGGTGTACACGTAATAAACAGCTTTTTTATGGTTTCGATTAATTAACCTTGTGAAAATGCTAATATATATTTTTTTATTTACGCCAAGGACGAAATGATCTGCCAGCATGCCGTGTACCTACTAATCAAGAAAATAAAGGTCCATGTGATTCACTTTTTTGTTACATCAAAGGGTGTGAATGTAATGGACAGCAATTTTATGGGTTTAATTTATTGCCCTTCTGAAGATCGATTTGCTAATGCTCTTTTTTTAATGGCAAGGACAAAATAATCTACCATCATGCCGTGCCCCTACAAATCAAGCCAAGAAATGTCAACGCGAAACCCAATATAAATATTTTTTTCAATAAAGAGGCAAATTACGCGTTATCTGATTTTCCTAATTATTTATTTAATTATTAAAATAATGCTTTGAAGACGTAACAATTTTTTTAATTAATAGCTCGAAGGGAAATAACCCTTTTTCCACTAATTATAAATATTACATCAAGTCGATTTCAAGAATTGATAAAAAGATTTAGATGGCATAACAGTCTAAAAAAAATAATATCAATGATATATAATCAGACCATTGTTCACTTGACCAGGCATGGTTAAACTTAAATCCGCAATGGTATGAAGCCTAAAGTAAAATACATAAAAAAATGGTAATCAATGATATATAACCAGGCCATTATTCATCAGACCTGGCATGCCAAACAACGGTCTGCAAGCCAAATTCATTTTTGTAGCCCTCGTAGTTTAAAAAAAATGAATTTATTTTTGGTAAAAATCGGAACACAGACATATTTATTTATTTGAAAAAAAAACCGTAGAAATTTTTCTAATCTTTGGTTCAACTATATATCTGAACAAATTTTCTCAAAAAATAATATCTATAAAACCCAATAAGGTCGAGATTAACTGGAAGCAGTATTAAGGATGTCAATAAAATGCATTAATTTAGCATTTGATTGGAAAGAAAATCTGACGGGCGGGCTTTTTATCAGGTAGCAATCTCTTTCAACCAACCAGACGACCTCTGTGGCCTTGTTGTTGAAACGCCTGTCTTCCAACCAGGAGGTTACGGGTTCAAATACCTCTGGAACTTAGATTTTTTAAGAAGGATTCCAGTCTGGTTTTCACTCAAGGCCACTTGAACATATTTCTGATTGGTTGGAAGAAATTGCTACATGATAATAATCCCTCCTGATTTTACTACATACAACAAAAGTGTTATACAATACAAAAGTGTACAGAGGAAGTTACATGGTCGCAAAAAAAAATTAAATAATTTTTCATCTTTTTAAAATTTATGAACAATATACATAGTGAAAGTGAGATATCATCAATTCAAGTGAGATATCATCAATTCAAGGAAAATGGTGGTGAAAGTGATGAAGATGATAGAACAATCAGGAATGAAACGCGTTCTATTACCAACTAGAAATAAAGAGTATTTTCAGTCGCTTCTTAAAGCATACCAAAGACGGAGAGACTTGAACATTGGTTTGTAACTGGTTCATAGAGTCTCACTGCATGCACAGTAAAGGACTACGTAAAGAGCGGTGAACTAAGAAGGCCAATAAACAATATCTGTTTGAGCGTAGGGCAAGCCCATTATCGGAAAGACGCTGAATACTTTCGGCGAGATAAGAGAGATGGTGGGACAGTTAAGGATATTAAACATAGAGGCCGTATGAGAATCTGGCGTCTCCATGAAAGAACTTTTACAGATATTAAAATCTTACGATAAATCAATGCACTTTTGAATTTCGATCCAGAGATTTTTACGCATTAATATTCAAACAATCATTTTAGGATTAAAAAACTATTCTCGAATAGTTTCTTTGAAAATTTAAGCATTTACTGTCAAGTTATATCAAATATAATCTAGTCTATACGATTTAATATAATACATACATTATCCTCTCTCGTCATTCTTCTAGGCAGGAATAGCACGATACATACTATACTACCTTGATCAAAAAGTTTTAGGACTTTATTCATAAAATCGAAAATACAAGTTTATTCATCCAAATCGATATGGCCCCCTTCAAAGTACTCTCCATCGACTACAACGCACTTATGCCAGCGTTTGATCCAATCCTCAAAACACCGCTGGTACTCAATTTTCGGTATGTCCATCAGAGCCGTCTTCGATTTTTTCATGATATCCTCTCGGGTGCTGTAACGCGTTCCGCGAAGCGGTTTTTTAAGTCGATTGAACAGAAAAAAGTTCCAGGGAGTCAGATCAGGTGAATTCAAAGGCTGCTGGATAGTAGTCGTGTTGTTTTTGGTCAAAAACTCATGGAAATCATGTCTTTCGCGATTTCAACGTGGTCCTTTTTTTGCATGAAATTAATTGAGGTCTTTCGGCACCAGTTTTGCAGCGACATGTCTGAGGCCCAAATCACTAACCAAAATGTCTTGATCGGATCCATAAGCGATATTCAAGTCCTCTGTCAGCTCTCTGATGGTTAATTTGCGATTTTCGGCCCACATTTCTTTGATTTTATCGATGTTTTCATCGGTTTTCGACTCCCACTGCGTTCGTCATCCTCGACCGAATCACGATCACTTCTGAAGCGTTCGTGCCACCGAAAAACACTTCTCCAACATTTCCAAGGTCTGCGGACCGTTAAATCCATTTTTCACTCAAAATTTAATGCAAACTCGTTGATGCACAGTTGATGCCATTTCCAGACTTGTAAAAAATCGAAAACACGCACAAAGGTAGATGTACTCAGTACAGCGTAACTTTTACAAATGTCAAGCTATGACGCTGAAATTTGGAGGGAAGTGTCAATGATAGATGTGGTAACCTAACAAAAAAAGAATACCAATCGGGTGGCTGATAGCGTCACACGGTGGCCGATCCTAAAACTTTTTGATCAAGGTAGTATATTAAACATTTAATAAATTTTCGATCTTAGTTTGAGTTATAATCAAAATACGATACTCTATATATGGGGATATCCATTAACAATGTAAGCGAAGCGAATGGAACATGGTACTAGTTTGATCCCTCTGTTTGCGTGTGTTTGTCAACTTTACAAGGACAATAACACTAATTTTTAAAACACTTTGATATATTGAGTTTGATGTTAATATATCAAACTTTTTAATGTAACAATAATATTGTGCTAATAGATTTTATACTGAGAGTTGTCAAATCTTACTCTTGTTATTTCGTGCGGATTTGTCGAGTGTAAGCTAGATTCTTCAGAATGTAAGCTAGATTCTTCAGAATAAACAATGAGCCCACTGAGACGCTGATATAGGCCGTTTGTCTTGTGTAGAATACATAATCATTTCAATAAAAAAATTTCATCACAATTTTATCATGTTTTAGTATATAAAAAATCTTTCAAATCCTTAAAATAATAAAATAATTTAGTTTAAAGATGAACTTCCTCTTCGTAATGTTCTTGAGCTCTTTAGTTCTCTGATGATGAGAATTTAGTGGAAATCTACCTCCATCCCTCCTGGTATTGTGTCATGTTGTGTGCAGTACTCTGGTAGAAACAAGTAATTTCTTGTTTTTGTCTATTTATCTTGTTAAATATCTTACACCCTTGTCTCATTCGCAGCAGTATTTTTACACGCAACAAAAAAAGGATACATTTTACTTTAATTTATTTCCCTTACTTTTTACTACTGACCGACAACGTTCCCCCTAATGTTTTCATTGTGTGTGCAGCCCATCAATTTATATGTGCAAAAAAAAAAGGGAAGTGCGTAAATATGTATATTCATGCATATATAAAACTAACATAAGTAGTCAACATAATATACCACGAAATCATAAATTACATTTTTCAAACATGTAGGTTATATATAAAAAAATATTTTTTCTAACTCGATAATGTTCCTTCCTGTTGTAGTCCAGGAGGTTAATAAATAATTGGTGATACTTTGGTACCAGTTAACAACGGTTATTTATTTGTGTAGTTATTGTTACATGATAAATCTAAATATATAATAAATAAAAAATCATGGTCACCCTTCTACACTATTCCTTCCTTACGGCGCATGGACTCTATATGGTGTTTCCATGTTCCGCACACATCTCAAAGAAAGAAACCTGAGAACCCATTATTAAATATCAAATAAAATATATAATTGCCCAAAACAAAATATGGTTAGAAGTTCCATTCTTTGAGATGTGTGCGGAAGATGGAAACATGTGTACGGACAATTTTTAACAGATTTTGCGGCCGCATACGCGCACACCTTAGAGGGAACGTTGCTGACCGGTTTTTAATTTAGGAACATTTTCAGAATTATTTTGTCCATAGAATCTATTTTGAAGTCAATAACGTGAGATCGGTTAATGTTAAAAAAATATTAGAACTAGTCTTTGTATTAATGATAATTATAAATTAACTTCAAGATTTACGTGTAACTTTGGTAAGACGTCTAATTTTTACCAAAAGTTATGAGTTCGATTCCAGAAGGTTCCCGATTTTTTTTTAAATTCCCCATTCGGGTAAAGTAGTTTAACTGGTAACAATAATCAAAGTACGCGAGTGTTGTTGACAAACTGCGAGTTCTGTGCCTATCCCAGTGACTATTAAAGGAAGGATTGAAGACAAGATTTTCCAAGTCCACATCACCGTTTCAGATGTGTCGTATTGTACCAAATGATTAAATCAAAAGTTTAATAATCTATACGAGTTGAAAATTTATGAAAATTTTTTTTTATTTTTTTTCAAATCAATACAGACACACTTGGATGATTTTTGTAATCACTGTTGAACCTAGAAATGCTAGATTAATGGACTCAGTATAATAAATTAAGTTTGAGAAAAAAAAACAACCAATAAATTTTTGAAAAAAAAAACAATTTTTACACGATTTAAAGCTTCAACTCAAAATATTTCGCAATCGATCTGTATTAATTAAAAATTGACTATCTCTGAGTAAGAAATCGCGTACGTCTTTTTCTTTACCCTCCAGGCAAAGTAGATTTTTAAAAAAATCCTTCAGACTTGATATTTCCATTAGCTAATTAATACCATATACACTGTATATCCATTTCCCGAAATCTAAATTCAAAATCCAAATTATTCCGCCACTTACAAAAACCTGTACAGTGGAAACCACAATATCTGGAATGGGGTATAAATCCCAATTTCGAGTTTACCAGGTTGACCGAAGCATCGCAATTATCGTCAGGGATTTGACATTTCTGAACGTAATTCCGAACGCAATTGCATTGTTGAAATTCCCTTTGAACCGTTAATGTGCAGCTGAACAAACATTGATTTGAGAATGAGTGCTGAATATAATTCTCTTCGTGTACCTGAAAATTTCAACTGTATTGCCAGTGTATATCCAGAAATAATATGTATCATAATACAAAGTTTATTTTATATTTATTTTTATTCAAAATAATACATAATCTGACATAAGATAAATGACTTAAATCAATCATCCTACTGACTTATTGCCTTTTTTGAGACAATTGATTTACAACAACAAAATTCACATATAAAAATGCACATAAACAATTCAACATGCCCTATAACCGACCGTGAGACTATAAGTATAGCTAATCGTAAAATTTGACTACTTGAAGCTTTAAACATATACTGACACAATAGCATTAAAAACCCCAAAGCTTAGCATATTTATATTATCATAAATACAATCTGTCGAACTGTTTTAAATTCTTTCTACATGTCCAAAGCATATCAACGTACCCTAATTCATCTTACTTAACACATCAGCTTTAAGTTCACATTCATCCCTTATAACCTTATTCCATATTCTGACAACCATTGTCACTCCACGTATTTTTCTCAATGCACGCATCTCTACAAAATTTATTTCGCTCTTCTGTCTTTTTCCACGTCCACGTTTCACTCCTATACATCAAAGTTGACACCATAATACTATTGTGGACTGTCAACTTAGTAGATTTTTATACTGTCCGATTCAAAGTATATATGTTTTAGTACCCCATCAACTTTGTTTCCAAATACTACACGCTGTTCAATATCCCCCTTAACTCTTCATTTATCTGATAATATACTACCCTAATAGCAGAATTCCTCACCTTGCTGCAATCTTTTATTTTCACCCTTATGTCCCATTTACTTTTTCTTTCACACTTCTATAACCATTACATTGTTTTTTTTTTGCTTTTTTTTTGCTTTTTTTTATCCACTTTGCACGGATTTCTCTTATTACACAAAGACGGTATGCTTCTAGCGTTAGCTTATTCGTTGAGAATAATATCAGCCAGGATTCTTCTCATACTGCTAGTCGGTACCGAGAATATATCAACCGTGACATTCAGTTGGTTCAATATCTCTATATAACGCGTGACTGAGTGTTTAGCCATGATATTCGTCCTGTAAGTTGGATTCATCAACATTCATTCTCAGATCTTTCTCGTCCCATCTCTCATATAATTTACTTATCAAACTCTGTAATTCACATTCACTCTCCGATGATACTACTGTATCATATTTTCAATCATATTCTCAGATCTTTCTCGTCCCATCTCTCATATAATTTACTTATCAAACTGTGTAATTCACATTCACTCTCCGGTGATACTACTGTATCATATTTTCAATCATATTCTCAGATCTTTCTCGTCCCATCTCTCATATAATTTACTTATCAAACTGTGAAATTCACATTCACTCTCCGGTGATACTACTGTATCATATTTTCAATCATATTCTCAGATATTTCTCGTCCCATCTCTCATATAATTTACTTATCAAACTGTGTAATTCACATTCACTCTCCGGTGATACTACTGTATCATATTTTCAATCATATTCTCAGATCTTTCTCGTCCCATCTCTCATATAATTTACTTATCAAACTCTGCAATTCACATTCACTCTCCGGTGATACTACTGTATAATATTTCCAATCATATTTTTTATTGTTAAATGAAATATTTGAAATATAACGCTTCAATCACATCAATGCACACGGATAAAAGAAATTTCTGAATATCTCATAGTAACATAGATGGAATGCGGGCGGAATTTTTTTTACAAACAGACAATCCAAGGCCCGGGAATGCGGGTGGAATATTTTTTGCAAACGAACAATAGATTGTGTTGGTGAATTTATTCCCAATTTTCACAAAATATCTCTGATGTGGCCGATAAGTACTAATTATAATTAATTTATTTTTTTTCATTCAATGCGTAAATGTATTACGGAGGAACACCTGAAATCTGAACCCAATATTTATTATGTTTATAGAGATATTAAAGTTTTTAGAAGCAATGTGTACTAGTTACACATCACAGGTAAGGAAGGGTTTTGTAAAGTATTTTATATCTGAAGTAATCTTTAGATTAACGGCTTTTAATGAAACAATTCAATATATTACTTGTACGAGTATTTAACAAACAAATTCTTACAAACGATTGTATTTTTATTATTGAACAAGATAAATGGTTTTATCTTTGAAATAATATAAAAATCCTTTTCTGTCTAAGATTGGACGCTGAATTGTCGACCAACCTAGATTACGACATTTTATAGCATCCCTGACAAAGAAAGAGTTAAATACCTTTTTGAATGGTTGAAAAAGATTACCAAGTGGCATTATACCCGCCAGGTTGTATTTGTATACATTGAAAATGTATTTATTCTAATTTAATACAAAAGGACGTTGGATTATTTTCGATAATTTTCAGTGACAATATTTTTTGTTGCATTATTCGTGTTCTGCATTATTTATCTAATATGTTATAAAATAAAGCCTCTTTTAAAGCTAATAGCATTATATAGTTGACAAGTGTATTTAAACCCCATTCCTCGTTTAAATGCAAATGTTCTATCTAGGAAAACGCAAAGAAAACAATTTCCAAAACATATTCATATACTCGTATTTACTTAGATAACATCTATTGCTATCAGGTTCCAAAACATATGTTACACAGACTTGCATTCATTTTGCATTTTATTTTTGATATTCATACTTTATAATATTATTTCTAGTAGTAGCAGAAAATATGAACACTTCCATGCATTTTAATGGGAAACTCATTAGCCCACAATTAATGTGTTGTGCAAATTTACATTCATTTATATATATAATACGGTGGTTTTCAATATTTCATTTGAATAATTGAAAATTTATATTACCCGATAAATTCGATACAAGAATTTGATTTAATTAAAAGCTTTCAGCTAATTTCATCATGAAACATTGCAAATTGCTAAATAAGTAAAAATCAGTCGAAATGTGGATTCATCAAAGTATGTAATCATTTTTTTTATTTTCATCGTATCTAAATCACTGAGCTGCGAAAATACATTTTCATCGTATCTAAAACACTGCCTGCTGACTAAAGCCAAGCAGGCGAAGAATGATAGCTTTTGTTCTAAAATGCTGAACGATTGAAAGGAGATGAATACAATTCCTAAAATTAATACTAATAGGCAAAATCGAGCGTCAATGCGAAGTCAGTAGAAGGCGCCTGTAACAAATGAACAGGTATTCAGAATATTAAGAAGCTGTTCCATGGTAAAAAAACAGACATTTTCTCAATTACATTCCCTATAAAGATGTTAGTTTCCTTATGACTGATGTTCGTAACCCCTTTTGAGTGTGAATATTGAAATGAACAAAAATAAATTATTTTCAAGATTCTTTCAATACAGAGCACTAAAAACGTTCGAAAATATTACTAATGAATTGAATTAATGAAAAAAAACATCAATCAACTTTTTTGTTTTATATGCAGTTAATTTGATAGCTTTTTACTACTACGCCAACCTTCGTAGCCTAGTGGTAAGATTCTTGACTTTCACACCGTGTTGTTACTACTACGACAACCTTCGTAGCCTAGTGGTAAGATTCTTGACTTCCATCCTAGGCTTTAGGGGTTGATTCCCAATGATACCCAAAAAAATGATGCCAGTCTGGTAAAATAAATCATCTGGTAACGATAATCGCGCGAGCAATGATAAACTGCGAGTTCCGAAGTGCCTACTCCAGACGTTCTAATCTCGAAAGCTTGTTTACTGGGGCCGATTACAATACTATCTCCCATAACACTAAAACGGATATATTGAGAAGTACCACATGAAAAAAAAAGCTATTGTTACTAATCCATCTAATGCTCTTTTTCAAAAAAAAGCTATTGTTACTAATCCATCTAATGCTCTTTTTCAAAAAAAAGCTATTGTTACTAATCCATCTAATGCTCTTTTTCAAAATCTTTAATATGTTTAAGAAACACTTATTAAAAATTTAAGTATTACTGTCTTAATTAAACAAACCTACTTCGTTTTGTTTACAGAATGCTGCAAAGAAAAAAATCACATACTATATCCCATGGAAATGTGATATAGTATGTGATTTTATATCTCATGGAAATGTTTTATGCGTAGCTCAAATGAAGCTCGAAAACAGAGAATCACTATTTTTCCTCTTTTTACTTGTTTCGTATAAGCTCCCTTTTTAATTTCATCTCAGAGTATAGAATACAGATAATATTTATGCCGTTCCATTTACATTATACTGTTCCATTTACATTTTATCTTTAAGTTTGTTCAACTGTATGATTTTTATGATACACGATTGATATTTTATTTACTCAACTTCCAAGGATAGAAAGTAACAATTTTGTATTTTTTTACTAGAATCAAATCGAGAATATTTCACAAAGTAGTCCATAATTTCAAAAGCGTAAAATAAAACTTTGGCCATAATTTCATTTAAAAAACTTAATTGAAGCTTTTCTTCTTGTCTCACTGAAAATGTAATTCGTCTCTATTTCAGGATATTTCACAAACTTTTGTTCATAAGAGAATTCCAAGAATACACTATGGTATTTCCAAAAGTCGAATTAACGTGAAAGGAACTTTTTCACATTCATTCATCCCCTATTTTTTTTAGATAATCCTGCTCCGTTACTTCGTATCTTCGCTAACATTGGTACTTCTTGAAGCTTTCTTAATACAATTTGCGTTTCTTCGATAAACAAAACAACTTTTCATTAATTTCTGTAATTTATCAGACATTACTTAAAATGTCATCAAAGTAAAATAAATAATTTTATGATTGTTCTAAATTACCGATACTATTCGTACTTCTAGAAACTTTCCTAACACAATTTGCGTTTCTTCGATAAAGAAAACAACTTTTCATTAATTTCTGTAATTTATCAGACATTACTTAAAATGTCATCAAAGTAAAATAAATAATTTTACGATTGTTCTAAATTACCGATACTATTCGTACTTCTAGAAACTTTCTTAACACAATTTACGTTTCTTCGATATGCAAAAAAAAGTTACTTACCAAAACTAAAACAATATTTAATTTATTTGTGTAATTTATTAGAAATGACTAAAAATGTCATCAAAGTAAAAAAAATATTAATTGTTATAAATTACCGCTACTATTCATATTTCTAGAAGCTTTTAAACACAATTTGCGTTTCTTCAATAAGCAAATTAAAGTACTATTTGACGGAACTAAAAAAATGTCTCATTTATGTCTGTAATTTATTAGAAATTACTTAAAATGTCATCAAAGTGAAAAAAATCCATCTAGAAGCTTTCTAAATATAATTTGCGTGTCTTTAATAATCAATGAAAATCGTGATTTGACAAAACTAATATATTTATTAGAAATAAAAAAACTGTTCAAGAAAACATTTCCAATATATACTTGCCCTTTATTTCCATCTCGTAACATTATGATATTAGAGAGGGTAATGAAATTATAATTTATTTGACGCTTTTACTCGTATTTGGCTTGCTTTAAATAGTGTAGACGATTTTGGTGATGGATATACTCGTGCACGTACTTAATGAAGAATGACGAAGTTTTATGATATTTTGATCGGTATTGAATAAGTATTAACGCTCTGTTTTTTACATTTGTCACGTGAATATCTATTTGATCCATTTTGATGTCACAGATCTACTGATACGTGTATTCTAAACGACAAGGTCTTACCCACCTCAAATTTGAAAGACGAAGAAAGGGTAAAAGGAAGAAGGTGGAATAATTCGCGGTAGTAGAATGCAAGTTTAGTAGAAGAATGTGTGTCGGTTCCTAGTCTAAGTCTCACGGTAAAGAGCGGGAGAAGGAGAGAGAAACGATTGAAAAGGGTGAGAAAGATGAAAAAAATAGAAGGGGGAAATAGAACGGGATAGCCTATAAAATCTCTACCTCTCTGGTTCCTTAAACGTCGATGTTTTACACTGTATAAGAAATCGTTTAAAATTGTAAATAGGTTACTATGTACGTAGCGTTTTTCATCTTCTTAAAAGTCCTCGTCGACGATCACAATATTACAGACGCCTTGAGGGAAAAGTTTGCCTCGTACTGCACAATAATGATGGGGAGAGCAAAGGCGGGGATATCCAACCTTGTACGAGTAAGCATTGAATTGCGCAATTTACGAGACACGTTTTATCAGCGTTCTTGAATTCACATTGCAAAATTAGAAAATTTCTCCATTCATGGAAAATTCAAGTTATTAAACTATAATTAATGGATTAAAATTAAAAGAACTAAGTGTATTATTACACAACATATCCTGAAAAGAAAACACTTTCTACGTAAATTTTATGCTAATTATTTGAACTAAGGTTAAGTTAGTTGAAATAAATAGAATGAAATCCTAGAATTAATTAAAAAAACTTCCTAGAATTAATCATCGTATTTTACTCTGAAAATAAACGACTATATGATAGCTTTATGTTTCTATATTCTTTGAATTCTTGGTTCATTAAGAAGATCGAGTATCTCAAATAGTTTTATGCCATTTCATGAATATGGGATAGGCAGAAACCGTAGTTTTCAATTATGAATTATGATTCCATCAAAACATGAACAAATACTCAAACTTCTTTATTTCGGCGATCCATTCTTTTAAACTGTCACTGATTTGAAACTTGAAATAGCAGACTACCTATTGTTGATTCTATTAAATATTTATGCATATTATTCGACAATATCATTAGTCTAAGATTGCTTACACTTGAATCTTTCAATGTGTCTCTTCAAACTAAATGGATGTTGCTGTTTCGTTTCTCAATCAAGAAAATACGATGTAACATATATGTGGGCAAAGAAAGATTAGGGCAGGTTAAGGAATTTCGCTATTTAATTATATTTTATCAGATGATAGAAGAGTTACGAAAGATATCGAACGGCTTATAACATAAATGCCAATGAGACATTAAACCATATTAACAACTATTTATGTTAACAACTCTTGTATTACAAGACATTACACCTGGAGAAATCAATGCGAGTATTCTATTGCCGCGATGAATGAATTAAACAGTATAGGTTCGCTTTGTTGTGTTGTTCATCACATACTTGTTTATTTTTCTTCTTTCTATTGTATAACACTGCTTACATGTCAATGATGAATTTGATTTATTGTTGTTTTTTTTTAATATTTAATATTAAAAAGGTGATTTGACTGTTGAAATAAAATAAAATAAAATAAGATTATGATATCAAAATAGAAGAAAACTACAGGATATGTTTTAATTGGGTTAACACAAAAATTTATTTTAGTATATTGTTTAGTATTTATCACAGCTAGTTTAAGATTAATTATGTTTTTTTTTATATCGATGAAAAAACATTGTGAAAAATGGTTGACGATTCCAGGATATGTGCAATCATGCATTTCAATGTCTTCTACGACTGCAAATTGCTAAAGTCTAGTGAATTATTTATGAATGTTGACATAAACATAAGTTGGAAAAGAAAACCTTATCGTTGGTTGACTGGAAAAACATGCTTGTTTTCCAAGACGTGACACTCGTTAGGGTGTAATGTGCTCAGTGAGTTGATGTATTGAAGATTTATATCTAACGTATATATTTATACACATTGAAGGTTTTGGTCAAGAAGCAATGGATAAGGATTATCATATCGCGTCTATTACTTGGTCTGTTCAACAAATTTGAGATCGTTCTTATTTGCCTCGTGTAACAATACCTACATTTCTTATTTTTTTTAAGTTAGGTGTCTTATTAACAGCATAAGACCCTGTCATGTGTTAACTCGGCCAAAGCGGTCTATTGAGATCCAAATTTGTCATCGAACAGTTTTTTTCATCTGCTTTCCTCGTATAAATCTAAGATAACCCACAAAAGAATTCCTTTTCAGTCTGGCAAAGAACTTTAAGAACAGTTTAACAGGCATTCTAAGTACATGTCTAAGTTAACTAATTTGTGATTCATCGATTTTGAAGATGTCTTAACCTGCTTACACGGTTTCTTATGCGGTGATGTTACCCCTTGTATGTTCTCGTATGTTTTATCTGTTCCCTTCTTTTTCCTTGATAGAATTTCTTCCCTCAAGTTCTATCATTCATTGTTGATAGAAATTTGTCATTTATTTGTTTTTTTTACTCAAATTAAAACGATTTACGAGTATTTTCCAAAATATTTTAAAATCAAGTATGGATGTTTTTTTTTGCAAATCTACATTTATATGACAAAAATGTTACATGATCAAACCAATTTCATTTTAACGTTACGTTGAACGCGTGAGGGAATAAGAAGTTAGGAAATAATGCGAATTGAAAGATGAAACGTTGTGAAGTAGCTGAACCAAGCTAATTAAAAATAATAAATTATGAAAGATTTAGAAAAATATTCTATATAACTAGTAAAAGAGGTATCAGAAGATTGGAAAAACAGAAAAACGTGGCACGATCAAACGAATTAAATTCTAAAAGGTGAAAGAGCGAAAAGCTTTCATGCATGACGAGGTTAATAGGCGTGACAGAAGGAAAATATGTAAGGGTACTCGTATGTCAGGATATAATAAAGTCGCGATTATTTCTCTCTGCTAAAACCAATAGGAACATAGCGGGATGGTGATTGTAATGATTATAATTTTGAAAAAAGACACTTACAATATTCTTCTTCTTATGTTAGGTATGTATGTTAGATTGTTGTCATCAGGACTGCTTTTCTTACAATTTTGACTCTCATCTATTGTATCTGAGGAATGCTTAACCATAAAATATGATTGAATATTTTCTTGTTATTTAGTATTTTTTGATGTATAAATTCTTGGCTACATTTTGATGTTTTGTACGCATAATTTTATGTTTGTTGAGGTCCGTGCTGTGTCACGACCGTAACTAAAATGTTCCTTATACGCGGCCATCGCGCGAGACAGTATCAAAAGTTGGCCGGCCCATGCATGCGAAAACTTGCGAGAAATGTGATATCTCGCAAGTCATGATGGCATGCACGGGCAAAAACAGGCGCTTGCGATGAAGGAGCGCCAAAAGTCAAAAAATACATTCTCAGTTCCCTCCAGTCTACTGCATTTTACTTGCGACCATCTACTACTTGCTAAAGGGGAATCTCTTCCCCCTGCTTCTTTTCACCGTGAGCCGAAATCTCCGAGCATTGCGCAGCAGCCATCCACCTATTTCTACAGTCCTTTGTACTGGTGCCGTACAGCTATCCTTCCATTTTTTTGGAGGTCATCCTTGTGGACGACTGATTGCCAGTGATTATTTTATGCATTACAACGTAGTGAATTCATGTGTTATTTATTTTTTCCACAAGACCTCGCAAGTGTCATCTGTGGTTTATACCCCATAACACAATATCCTCTACTTCACATATTTCTTAGAAACTGAAGTTTCTAACTCTATATCTAACTAAGGCTTTGCATTTAATTTGTTCTTAGCACACTTTTAGTTTTGGTCAAGATCAGAGAAAGACAATTAAAACTAAACAATATTAATTACTCCCGTTATTTTATAAATATTAAAGTCGTCAAAAGTATATACGAGTTTATATATGTTATATCATATACTTCAATGTGGACAGGGTTGATACGAATGTTGCGTGATAGCGATAATTATAATTTTGATAGAAATGAATAATCAACAATATATCCAAGTAATGACAAGAGTAGGTTATTGTTCGAACATTCATGTCCGTGTTCCAAATCTGTCTTCAAATGACGCAACTGGGAAGCCATAATTCAAAGGTGTGTCTCACTAGCTAAACGTGAAACTGGAACACACAGAGACATGACCTTTTATGTTAACTGTGTGTGGTGCACGCAAGTGGCAAATTCTAATGGTCAATCAGTCTATAGTGAGATTCAATGCAATCAGTCTATATTATATTTCATAAATGTTTGAGTTCAGAAAATGCAATAATTTATTATTTTAGTTTGAAGATTCACAACACATGTCTATTTCATTTGTATTGGTTAAAAAAAAATAAGAAACCAAAGTATGTTTAATATTATTATAGCTTGAAACCTATTTGATAAAATGTTTATATTTAAAATACGTTAAACCAATTTTTCTGTTGAGCGTTTTTTGTTCTTAGTTCTCTTTAGTATAATTTTCAGAACACGTATATAAGAAATGCGATTTTTTAAAGAAGTCAGTCATCAAGGTATCTAGTTGGTATTCTGCAATGGCATCATAGAACTTATCATTACCACCACATTAACTATCGAACACCCTCCATGAAGTACAACATCCATGATCTAATTACTTAGACGCATATCTTCTAGCCCATAGTTTCTTCTGTGATTCTTAAAGCTCCACATGTCACCCATATCTCTAACACTTAAAGGCAGGTCGTTCCTTGCCACAGGACCAGCAACGGCAAAGTCCCATCATATTGGATCAATTTGTAATTATCAATACTCTAGTAAAAGAAGTGCCACCCTGATCATCCTCATTGATGAACTTTATGGGCTCTCGCGTCCTCTCATGAGGCATACAGCATTCAAAGGGTAGTGGAAATATGTGTTACTTTCAATAAAAAAAATTATCATCAATTTACAAAGAACTTTTAGGGGTGTACGAGGATTGATAAAAAATAACGTGTTTTTTTTTTTATTTCGCGGGTTTGTTTTTGATCTCACATTGCCGACATTATCTGTGACGTGCCTTTCAATTTTTAGCCATTTTGGATGGGCAGTTTGTGTTTGACGGGTAAATATTTACACAACGCATTTTGGCACGTTTGAGACTTTTTTTATTTTAAAATGACTGTATACAGATTTTTTTAGACTTTACGCCGTATACGTGAGACGACCCGAAGAAAATGATTAGAATTGTAGACAAACCACTCCAGGATTTTGCACCACGGTAAAGTACCGGCTCACACTTCACTACTTTCTACTGTCGTAATGCCGTAGTCTAGATATTGCCCGCTACGAGTTTTTCCTGTTCCTGAAGACGGAGAGGACATTGAAAGGACAACGTTTTATAACCATAGAGAATATAAAGGCAAAATCGCTGGGTGAGCTAAGCGCTATCCCAAAAAATGCATCCCACAAATGTTTTGCGGATTAGAAAAATGTTAGCAACAGTATATTTATCCTTTTGGGACTACTTTGAAGGGATCAATATTAATATTAATGATTAAACAAATACTGAAAATGAAAATTCTCGTTATTTTGTTATCAAACCTCGTATAATTTTCCTTTGAAAAATGCAAAGTAAATTGTGCTTATTTATCGGCATGCGGCGCTATCCCTAACGAAGACCCTGAAAACATATCATTATTAAACAAACTAAAAAACCATAAATGTGAACTGAGTGATGCTACAATCACTCAAATACACATGACAATAAAGTGCAGTTTACGTTATTCTTTTTTCATCGCTTAAGACTTCATTCTAAAATTATAAAATTATTAATTAATTATTATAAAATAATGTTATAACGCTCGGTTATAACATTATTTTATAATTCGTTCGAAGGCCTCTGGGATCAGGGTCTTGGCCAATTTAATCATACATACAGCTATATTATTAAGGACTTACAAGTAAATGTATGTCACTTTGTATCAGAGTTTTTATGTAAATGTATAATTATTTTCTTTTCTTTTTGATGAAAGATCAATCAATATGTTAATTCGAGTATAATTATTTTGTAACAAACTGATATACTGATTTATCTATTAGGTGTTAATTGTTAACATAAGTTGAGTCCGTTTTTTTTTCCAAATTTAAAAATGAGCACCAAAAGTAAAACAAAATGGTAAATTCTTAAGAAAATTTTCAGCTCTACAAGATATTGTGTTGGCTTTTACGTTACATATATTATTTTATTTGATTACGAGCCTTCAAAATGGAATGTCAAGTAGACGACAGTGAGCATTTTCGACACCTCTTTCTGTTCGCGTTCAATCGAGGAAATAAAGCTGCCAAAGCTACTCGCGATATTTGCGAAGTGTACTGTGAAGATGCTATGAATGAAAGGACAGCTCGTCGATGGTTTTTTCTTCAATAATGACGTCGAATTGCGGATATGGTTGGACGAATTCCTCGAGTCAAGACCGGATGGTTTTTATCGCACAGGCATTGAAAAACTTGTAGAACGTTGGCAAGAAGTTGTAAATAATGAAGGAGAATACATTATTGACTAATTTGTTGTTTTTTTTGTTATATCCTCTTGTTCTCTTCATTTGAAAAAAAAACGAACAAAACTTATGTTAAGACTCAATACATATGAATCGAAGTTAACTAAATGCATTTGAAAATACGAACAGTTTAGAATTACCATTTCCTTTTAAAGAAAAATAGTTTTTATTCATATATAAATGGTGTTTCAAATTGAGCAGTTTTTTTAGTTCTATTTTTCTATTCTTGAGTAGAACACACAATTTGCTTTGGTTTCAAAAAACTTTTTATTGGTCATTGAAATATGACATTTAAACACAAAAAATAATATCCGCCAAATGTCTACCTCTTGCAGCTCCACAGATGTCCACTTTTTTGTCAAAATTTTTGATGACATTTTGGCATAATTGCGGTTCTAGCTCACCAATAACACGAATAATTTCGCGCTTCAGCTCAGGAATTGATTGGGGGTCATTCCCTTAGACCTGGTTTTATACGTAGTCCCAGAGAAAAAAAACCAACGGTGTCAGATCACATGATCTTGGTGGTCAATTAACATCACCGTTTCCGGAGATTACAATACATAAAATAATTCAACAATTTGAACGCGTTGTTGTATTGTATACGACTCCATTTTTATAAATGTCATACATTACACTTCTCAAATGTCACAAGACCCAGGCAAGTTCGCGATGCCATCTGTGTTTTATCCAAGGATTAAAAAAATGCTCAATTTGAAAGACCCTTTACATACTACTATACGTACTTTCAAACGATGCCCGTTTGTGGTAGGGTGAGTGGACAGATCTCAACATATTTCTATTTACGCACACAGTTCTCGCCTCATCCCCATTAGCATACTTCGTTATACACACCTTTTTATTCCTCATACTTTTCAACCTCTTATATTTTTTCTATGTCAAACTCCTCCAACAGCCTCTTTCCATTCTCTCCTCAATTATAGTATTATAAGTTTATTGTTACTTTTTGTTGAATAATGTCATGAATATAGAGGCACAATCTAAAAGCCATCATATCTGAAAAATATAAAAAGTTTTTCATTATTCCTTAATGGTTTATCGATTGCTATGTATAATAACGTTCCTATACTGCTGTGTATTGTAACACAATCAGTAATTTGAATAATTTATTTATACATTTTTACACATGACAAGAAACATTCACAATTTGCGAAAAAAACAACAGGTTATTTCATTTGGACGCACAATTCAAATGAATCTACTCGTAGGTTTTTTGCCATTCATTTGTCGTGTCCACAGTAAACTAGGCTTTTGCCTGTATCTCACTAATGCTTTGTTAAGATCAGTTTATAGTCTTTGATGTGATAGTTCCATAGTTGATCTATTAATTTGATTAAATTCCCTGAGAACTTTTTTGTCTCTTTTTATATGAAAACGATCTTCTATATTAAAAAAAAATAAAGAAATATGATTGAATTTGGTGATTGTAATTTATTTTTATCAAACACTGTTTATTCCACTTTTCGTGACGGTATAACCCTACCGGTTTCAAGGCTTTCACCTCATCTTCAGGGGAGCGCAAACAAAACTTAATGCTGTTCGAACTGGTACCGATATACACGCTTCAACGGTTGGAGGCTGAGGGGTGAGGGAGGCACTGGACAATTTCGAATTTGGTGATTGATATGTTGTAAGGTTCAACACTGATGTATACTCATTATAAATATCCTCATTTTGGTGAAAGATATATATTCATCTCTTTTCAATTGAGAGTGGGGGATCAGAGGGTAAATGTGGTCAGATAACATATGCGTATATTTCGTTTAGATAATCAAACTGAAAATAATTTTCTTGCACTTCACTCATCTGCAGGGGCTAGGAAGCTATCCAAAAATAAATTAAGATGCCGATTAAATGTTTAGTTTAAGAAATCTCTATTGATTTAACATGTATCCTGGTGACAAGACAGGCGATCCTCGGGTTCACTTTTTGGACTAAAAATATGATAAGCGTCACAATTTGAATACCTGTTTGAAATATGTGATAAAAATGAATCCTTTAATTGTGCGAGTATATTTTCAAAAATTAACACTTACGATAGGGCTGAGTACAATAATAGGGCAATTGCTAATAGGGCAACACAATTCGTTAGATAATGCAATACAATAATAAGGCAACACAACACAACAACAGGCTACACAATTCGTTAGATAATGCAATACAACACACTTCATTAGATAATACGACTGCTAATGGCCGAGTCGAAAATGCGTACGTTCAATGAATATTGAAGTATCTAGGGGAAAATAGGTAATGTTTAAAGAAAAGATATTGTAGATTTTTAAAATTTTTAAAATTTTAAATATCACTTAGGCTTTTTTTTTCTAGAAAATCAATATTTTTGTTTATAAACTAAGATTAAAACAAGTTAAAGAATTCTACTATTTACGAAATATTTTTTTGAATGAGCGAAATTCCACGTGTTCAGACCATCTCAGAGTGTCTTTCTTCATCTTACTCAACACATCAATATTAAGTTCACATTTATCCGTAATCACTTTATTCTCTATTTTGTCATATAACATAATATCCCCTCACAAGTTATTCTAAGTGCATACATGCCTACATAATTTATTCAGCTCTTTTCAGTATTTCTCTACATCCACGTTTCAATTCCCCTATATCAAAGTTGGTACGAAAATACTGTTGAGGACTGACTACCTTAGCAGAATGGGTATCTTTTTATGCCGATCGGATCGATATCCTTTGTAACTTTAGCAAAGT